>CM032447.1:61051400-61164250 GCA_019049505.1 Pachyrhynchus sulphureomaculatus
TTTGGGTACACACTATCAAGTGTCTACTGTGTATATATATATATATATATATATATATATATATATATATATATATATATATATATATATATATATATATATATAGACGATGGACTGTTGGCTAAGTTGCGCTCTTATGGTATGTCTGAAAGGTTCTGTTTGTGGCTCTCATGTTTCCTCAGAGAGCGTTCTTTACGAGTGGCGGTCGACGGATTTCTTTCTAACACCCTCACTATCAACGCCGGTGTGCCCCAGGGCTCCATATTGTCTCCTACTCTCTTTCTCATTTACATTAACGATCTGCTGGAAAAGACCGGGAATCCAATCTATAGCTTTGCAGATGACAGTACGCTTGTCTCTTCATTCACCTTGAACGCTCGGACATCGGCTGCTCAGGCGAATATCCGCAGACAGCAGGAGGTCGTTCAACTTAACAAAGACCTGGAAGAAATTCTATCTTGAGGTGACAGTAACCAAGTGGAATTTAACGCTACAAAAACCCAAGCGGCAGTTTTTTCTAAAAAAGTTAACGTTGCTGAACCCGACATAGTTATGTCGGGGCACTCCATTCCCCTAGCATCGTCGCTCAATTTGTTGGGCGTTAGTTTGGGAGCAAAGATGTCTTGGCATGAACATGTTGCAGGCATAGCAAGGAGAGCTTCTCAAAAATTGGGAATATTATTTAGAACCAGAAAGCTTTACACCCCACAGCAACTGTTAATTCTTTACAAAGCCCAAATTCGACCAACTATGGAATACTGCTCCCACGTTTGGGGCTCCGCTCCCAAACATACACTGCATTTGTTGGATTCTGTTCAGAGAAGAGCGGTCCGTCTGATTGGGGACCCGGAATTGACCGGCGGCCTTGATTCGCTGGAACATCGAAGAACGGTTGGCGACTTGAGTCTGTTCTACAAGTATTTTCATGGAAAGTGTTCGAAGGATGTAGCCCGCTTAATTCCTCCCAAAGCGGTGCATGTTAGAAATACACGTCGCGCTGGTGCTTCGCATCCGTATGAGGTTCAGCTTGTTACTCCGCGTACGACGCTTTTCAAGCAATCTTTTATATGGAGAACGTCATCCCTTTGGAATAATTTGCCCAGCGCTGTGTTTCCCACCGAGTACAATTTACAGCGATTCAAGAACAACGTGAATCGCTTTTTTCCGCACTCGTGCCGCTCCTGGAGCCCTTTAGGGACTTCCCGGCAGCACGTGTGCTAGACCAATAAAAAAAAAAAAATATATATATATATATATATATATATATATATTATATATATATGTATATATGTATATATATATATATATATATATATATATATATATATATATGTATATATATACATATATATATATATATATATATATATATATATATATATATATATATATATATATATATATATATATATTTATATATAAATAAAATAAATAAATAAATAAATATCGTCTTTATTAACATGTTAATTACATGTGATGTGAGTACATATTACCCACACACATCGTGTAGTAGAAGAGGCGAGATTTAACCATCGGTTACTCTTACATCTAACCTCTTCAACACACAACGCGCTTACAAACAAAAATGAAGCAACAATTACATACTAACATAGTAAAATCAATAATCGAGAAGATACATCAAAATACAAATAAACTACGTCTGAGAATTCTGCTTATTTAACAGCTCTTCCCTATATAATCGACGAAGTCGGCCAATAGTGCACGTTTTCAGTTCTGGATTCATAGTATTGTATATACTTACTGCATTATATGTAAAACTGCGCTGAAACAAGGCAGTGCGATGCTGAGGCATAGTCAAGCGATCAGGCCGTCTAATATACCTATCATGTACCAAATTTCTGGATACTAGCTTCTCCCTTAAATAAATCGGGACTGAAGTTCCTAAGAACCTCATTAAGAATATTACGAAGTGCAATTGCACAGTATTAGCAAAATTCAACCATTTTAACTCATTTATTTTTAAAGATATATGATCATATTTTCTCAAATGGAATATAAACCTACAGCAGACGTTCTGTACATACTGCAATCGTCTCCTTGAAAGCGCATCCAAGCAAGGATAGTACACAATACTACAATAATGAAATGAAGACAAGACCAAAGATTCACACAATTTTTTCCTCATCTTAAAATTCAGAATAAAACGATTTGCATATAAAACCTTCATTTTCGCATAACTTTTTTGTAGTAGCACCCTAACATGTTCCCTGAATCTGAGATGTGTATCAATGTAAAGACCCAAATTCTTGGCACAATCAGAAAACAGCAAATCCTGATCAGCCAGCCTCAGTCTCAAAGCCATGCTTAAGGTTGGTCGCCGATTTTCCTTGCAAAACAATAAAACTTGAGTCTTGTCTGGATTTAGCCTCAAATTATGTTCATCCGAGTAAACTGACAAAGCCATGAGATCCTGATTTAAATTTTCTGCTGCAGACTCAGGATCCGATGGTTCAAAGAAATGAAGCAACTGTGTGTCATCAGCATACGACTGAACCGATGAATATACAGCAGTTTGGAATATATTAAAAGTATATATAAGAAACAGAAGAGGTCCCAGTATTGAACCCTGGGGCACTCCGGAGATAATTTTACCAGCAGTTGAACAAACATCATTCATTCGCACCCTCTGCCGTCTACCCGACAAATAGCTATAGAAAAATTGTACAGAGTTATCAGCGAAGCCCAGATAGTGCAGTTTAGCACAAAGTAGGTTATGATCCAGCACATCAAAGGCTTTCGAATAATCCAGCGAGACTGATATAACAGCCATATTTTTATCAATAGCTCCGATTATGCTATCCGTTAAATTCAATAAAGCCGTTGATGTACTATGACCCCTCCGGAAGCCAGATTGATGCAAGGGGAGCAACTCATTAGTCAAGAGATATTCTGAGACCTGTGTATGTACTGCCCTCTCCAAAACTTTTGACATAACTGGTAACAAACTAATTGGACGCAAATCTCTGACGGTTAAAGGATTTTTAACTTTAGCAACAGGGCACACAATAGACTCTTTCCAGCTCTCCGGAAAATACCCACTCTCCAGGCAACAATTAACAATATGGGTTAGATGATATAAGATAACAGGTAAACTAAGTTTAAGCATAAAAAGTGTCAAACCATCATTTCCAGCAGCATTGGACTTTATACTATTAACACACCTGCAAATTGACTCAGGGGTTTCCATTAAGAAATTAAAGGTCAGATCTAAATTCCTCTTATTGTTACTGTAATAATATATTTTACCAGCACAGTTGTCAGACTTTCGGAAAACGCTCAAAAAGTATTCATTTATATCATTCACATTGGCCAAATGTGCAGGCAGACGAGGGGTATCTTTTGAACCCGTGTGAACTTTGCATTGCTGAAGTCCCTTCCATAATGATTTTGCATTCTTTTGTGTCTCTAAATATTCAAGATATCCCAATTTTTCACGACGCACACTGTAAAGGGTGAGATTTCTCATTTCTTTGTAATATTGATGACTCTCCTGAGTTTTATTTCTCTTAAACTGAGCTAGTGCTCGGTCTCTTTCTATCATTAGCGTTTTCAAAGCAGGTGTTAGCCAGGGAGCTGGAGGCTTGTTTACTCTTACCGTTCTGAGAGGACAATGATCCCTAAACACGCCTGATAAATGAAAATTAATAAATCCGACCTTGTCCTCAATATCCTCAATATAATAAATGTCATCCCATGATATGCGCTGTAGGTCAGTATAAAAATTATCCTCATTAAAGTGCTTAAAATCTGTAAGTTATGAATTTTTGTCGGCATAATTTTGCGAAAATATTTAATTTACAATATGTTAATTTATGATCACTTATATTTTCCGCGTCTAAAGTGCCCACTGAGACAACACACTCCTCATCCATAACAAAAATAGGATCCAACAATGTTGAAGTTTTTTGAGTAACTCTGGTTGGCTCATTGATGACTTGGGCAAAACCAAGGGTGTCAAACACTTCTGACATAAGATTAGGTAAACAATCCGGCATCATGTTAATATTTAAAATCACCCAGAACTATAACACGTCCATACAATGCCAAAACCTCAGGGAGAACCTGGTCAAGAAAATTAACAGAGTCTAGAATATTGTTTTTGGTGCGATATATTATATATATATATATATATATATATATATATATATATATATATATATATATATATATATATATATATATCCAATATTTTTACAAATACATCGCGATGCCGGCGCCAGTTATGACCACCTTTGTAAGGACAATTTGCTTACTTTGGAAAATTCAGTTAAAGTAATTTCAAGTAGAAATAAAACAAGACAGGCAATTTTGAACGAAAATTTATGAAACAACTTTAAGCACAAAACGGCTTTCTTTCGTTTTCAATTTTACAAACTTTATTATCACAAAAATAAAAGTAACGAATAACCCTTTCATATAAGCGATTTCCACCCATAACCCGTGGAAAATATGGCCGCGACTTCCGGTTGAAAACGCTGCAGAAGTCGGCTGGGTATAAATTTATGGATGTTTTATTGTTGTTTTGGTTTTGATTGGCCAAAAAGCCATTTCCCGTTTTGGGTCAACTTCCGGTTCCCAAATATCGTTTAAATTTTTGGGAAAGTAGAAAGAATTGATTGACTTTATTATATTATATTTCTTAAGAAGAAATTAAACGATAAAATTCTATATAAGGCCATGGGCGCCCTTTATTTTTTTTTTTAAACGGGGCAAAACATTTAAACCATAGTTTCATGCTACATAGTTTTATTCAACTTAATTTTTTTGTTAATTTGAAGCATTTTTTGACAGATTATAGTTATTTTGTCGGAGTAGGGGAGAATAGTGAAACCACTCATGATAAGTAACACGAATATAAGTGAATAGTTTCGCGTCTGTATGATCTTGCCCTTAGATATGTTCTATTAGACGTCTGTTTTGTCAGGCATTCACATATCTTCGTTAGGATAGTCGTGAGAATAAGGACAATACTCGATGAAATTACAGAAAGTCATTCTCGTCGGTATAAATTCAATTTCGTATTTGTGTATATTTTCTCTAGTTTACATGATTTATACAGAGTTTCTTGCGTAATAGGTATATATATATATATATATATATATATATATATATATATATATATATATATATAGATATACAGTCCCTGGCCAAATTATTAGACGCACTGCAAGATTTCATGTAAAATATTAATTACCGAGTGATATTGTACCGTTTTATTATTTTAAATTGATTTGTTTTTTATTTTTATATTATCCAATCAATTACCTATTTATTTGACATAAATAAAACAGCATTAATTTAGAAAAGCATAAGTTTATTAAGTTTTAAAGAAAAGTGAAATTAATGTTAGTAAAAGTCAATATTTAGTTGAGCCACCTTTAGCCGCTATCAAAGCTTTAATTCTGCGCGGCATGCTATCAATGCAAGATTGTACTGTCTCCTGCATTTGAGGATGATGATTCCACACATGAATAATCTTTTCTAGGAGCTGGGTTTTGTTGGTAATCACATCTTTAGCCACTTCTCTTTTCATCAGCTCCCACACATTTTCAATGGGGTTCATATCAGGGCTATTACCCGGCCAATCCAACAGAGGGATATTTTTTTCTGCCAAAAAAGCTTTAACAGACCGAGCAGTCTGGCAGGGAGCTCCATCTTGCATGAAAGTGAATGGTTCCCCATTTGGAAACCATTCTCTGAGCTGCGGAATCAACCGATTTTGTAATACTTCTTTGTACTGATCTTGCCTCATTATTCCTTTGACGACGTACAGACGTCCAGGGCCCTTGCCGCTGATGACTGACCAAATCATCACTTTGGTGGGATGTTTAACCGTCGGGACGACACAATCAGGATGAAACTTTTCTCCATGACGACGACGCACATACTGAGCTTTATTCTACAAAATTTCGAATGTGCTTTCGTCACTGAAGCAGACCTGTCAAAAATAGGAAAAATATATAAACTTCCATGTTTATTTGCTTTATTTAACTGAAAATGATAATAATGTATCAATTATTGATTAAATTTCTGTATCTTACCGATCTCCAGAAGTCCGCATCATTGTCTTGCCATTGTTTGGCCCACTTCAGGCGCTTTGCTTTCATTGCAGCTGTTAACTTGGGCTTCCTGGTGGGGCGACAGGCCTTAAAATCTAATTCTTTCAATTTTCTTCGAACAGTGCGCTCAGAAGCATTTACGCTAGCATCCTGGAGTTGTGATTTTATTACCTTTGTGGTAGCAAATCTGTTTTCTACACAAATTTTCTTCAAACATCTCTCTGACCGTGGAGTGAAAATTGGTTTTCTACCGCATCTTTTCTTTCTTTTCGGGCTTAATTCCTTCCCTGATTCAATTTTCTTTTTTATGCGTCGTATACTAGCTTCAGAAACCTCCAATCTTCGTGATATTTCTCGGTTTGTAAATGTTTTCGCAATCACAAGGGCCTTCACTTCAGCTTTTTTACGTGGTGAAAGATCGCCTTTTCTACCCATAATGAAAATAGTCCAATTACTTTTTTAAAACACTGCATACAAAATAAACTAATAACTGAGTAGTATAAAACTGTTAAACAAACAATCACAGTCCATAAAGCCACAGAAACACGTCCGTACCTGACTCGATTCCGATCGCGACTGATACAGGTTTGTACTTGTTTACGTTCATGTATCACTTTATCAACACAGTGTTGCCATATGTTAAAAATAAATACAAATATGTAGTCTACAACAATTCTTTTAAATAAAAAATCAATAATATTGTAGTTTAAATATACCATTATTGCATAAAAACTCTTAAGAAACATAAAATTACTAAAAAAAAAAAATACAGTGCGTCTAATAATTTGGCCAGGGACTGTATATATAGATATATATATACTCGTATATATATATATATATATATATATATATATATATATATATATATATATATATCTATATATGTATATATGTATATATATATATATATATATATATATATATATATATATATATATATATATATATGTATTTATATATATAATACATTAAAATTCCCGGTTTCAATCCATTCGTCTAACAATGAATTTGCACGACGTTTCGCCAAAATCTCATTTGAAATTTTCAAGTGCTCTCGATGCTGCTGCTATATATATATATATATATATATATATATATATATATATATATATATATATATATATATATCGACTCTCTATATAGTGAAAGACCAAAATGTTGACCGAAATTTCACTATAGAAAGTTTTTCACTATATAAAGAAAAAATCCATATATATTGCTATGTATGTAAAATATTCTAGGACTTGAAAAAATTGCACTATAAAAGAGTTTTTCGCTATATAGAGTTTCACTATAAACAGTGTCGACGGTGTGTGTATATATATATATATATATATATATATATATATATATATATATATATATATATATATATATATATATTTTCAATTTCTTGGGCATTATGGCTCTTTTGTTTTAAGGATAGAGAAATTACATCATGTTCTAGTTTGAAGTTTACTGAAAACGTTTCGCCTAATTTGTAGGCTTCTTCAGTTCATCTAAAAAATTGAAAATTTTCGATCATCCTACATTTTACTCCCTTCTCTACTTTTTTTATGACTTTAAATTTTGATTTTACAGGACTGTTTCGGATATTCAGTATGATGCACAATTTTTTAATTATGAATATATAAAATTCTTAAACTTATACAATGTAAAAAGTGAAATAATAAAAATACACACAAAAATATACATAAAAAAACTTACATGTGTGGGTTGAAACGAAGACACACTTAACGTTCTTTGAAAGATACTACTACGACGGTCACATTTTTTAAAATAACTTTAGACATGGATAGAGAAACGAAAATTATTCTTTGGTTTGTTTGTTTTTTTTTTTATTTAATTATTGCTATTGAGTTACTATGAGAAGAGTCCGAAATAAATATGACTCAGACCCTTAACGTCGCTTTTGTCGTTTATGTTGTTTTTCTCTTTTATTAATACAAATCATTTCATGGACTGGTCTTTTAAAATAATTTGAATCTTTTTTGAGGATTCTTGTGTTTTTAAAATTAGAAGAGTGTTTGGTTTGTTGAATGTGTTTTGATAGAGCTGTTGGGTTATTCTTATCATACTTATGGCCATTCAGTCTAGTTTCTAGATGTTGTTTAGTCATGCCGATATAACAGCCGTTGCAGTTTTGACAAGGAATGGAATATATCAGGTTTGATTGTTTCAGTAGGGGTGTTTTAGATTTTAGGGTAAACCCCTAAAATCCACAATCGACAAAAGCGACGTTTGACGGTCTGAGTCATATTTATTTCGGACTCTTCTCATAATAACTTACTAGCAATAAATAAATAAGAAAAAAACATAAACAAACCAAAAAATGATTCTCGTTTCCCGATATAGGTCCAAAGTTATTTTAAAAAATGTGACCGTCTTAATAGTATCTTTTAAAGAACTTTAAGTGTGCCTTCGTTTCAACCCACACACGTAAGTTTTTTTATGTATATTTTTGTGTGTATTTTTATTATTTCACTTTTACATTGTATTATAAGTTTAATAATTTTATATATCTATAATCAAAAAATTGTGCATCCTACTGAATATTCAAAACAGTCCTGTAAAATCAAATTTAAAGTCATAAAGAAAACTAAAGGGAGGAGGGAGGAAAATGTACAATGATCGAAAATTTTCAATTTTTAGATGAACTGAAGAAGCCTACAAATTGGGCGAAACGTTTTCAATAGACTTCAAACTAAAACATGATGTAATTTCTCTATCCTTAAAACAAAAGAACCATAAAGCCCAAGAAATATATATATATATATATATATATATATATATATATATATATATATATATACATATATATATATATATATATATATATATATATATATATATATATATATATATATATATATATATATATATACATATATATATATATATATACATATATATATATATATATATATATATATATATATATATATATATATATATATATATATATATATATATATATATATAGAATGTGTGAAAAGATACGGTTAATAACTTGGATAATTAGATTGCGTCAAAATAAGGCCAGGAGTGCATATAAAATATTGCACCATGATTTTTATGATCTAGCTACAGCCACTCAAAAGGGGCATTCAGAAAATCTCATTCATTATTTGCAAAATCGTTATAAATTGAAGCATTAAATTTCGGTGATGTCCTAAAGTGATACGAACCGTGGTACTAAAATTTTCAACATTTTAACAGAGCCTTCATAAAGTAGGGGAAAGTGAGGTAAACATAGCCCTAATTTTTTGTACATTGACAGTTACATTTTTCTGTATCAAATTATAAAAGCTCAATATTTTTTGCGAAAAAAAAGTTCTATAATGGACACGGTTGGATGAGCCATTTTCGAGATAAATTTATTTAAAAATTACCTTCCACGGTAAAAACGCTTATTTTTATACAAAATGTTTTATTAATTTCCTTTAAAAAAATTTTCTGTGATTTTTTGATAATTTGAATATTCTATGGCTGAGCAAAAATAATCATTACTATCAATAATCATAAAAGATTTTATGCAACATTATGTGCAATAATGTTCGTTTTTTTGGCGTTTTGGCTTCGAATCATGTTATCTCGAAAACGGCTCATTTAATCCTGTTCAATAAAAGGCACTCTATTTTGGGCAGAAAAGAAAGACTATTTATAATTTCATATAAAAAAATATAAATTTCGATTTACAAAAAGTTAGGTGTTTAAGAGATATTGCTTCTGAACATTTGACTCAACCTTCCGAAAGCTGTTCATCCCAGCGAGATATGTCTCTCAACTTCGGTGGTCTGATTCCTTTTTCTTACAGTTGTCTTATGTCCCAAGTAACAGTAACACTCTACGGTCTTCATATGCTGATCTCCAAGACCTTGTTCGGGTAAATTTCTGATAATCTTGCATTTGCTGATGTTCATTTTAAGATCTAATACATATTTCCAGATAAGAGTATCTATCATAAAACGACTCATATCGGCACTTTCTGCTATCAAAACGATATCGTCAGCAAATCTAAGGTTATTTAAGTACTCATCATCACGCCATCAATGTTGATTTCCATCGATTTCCATTGTAGTTCCTTAAAAATGTTTTCCAAAGCGATGATGCGGCCTTAACGGGCGCCTCCAGTAATTGAGAATGTCTTAGATAATGCAAGAAGTGGCTTTGGAATAGGAATAGTATATATTCCTTACAGTTGTATCGCGAGAGTCAATTATGCAGTCTATAAGTGCTTTAAGTGTTACTCATATTTCTATTTTCAAAGGCTTTCTGGAAGTCGATAAATGCCTTTCTCATATTCCGTGTATTTTTGGATTATTGTTTTAATTCAGCGTATGTGGTCGAAACCCAGTCTGTTTCCAGGGTTGGTATTCATCCAACTTCCTTACGATTCTAACTCATATAATTTTCGTAAATAACTCACACAATTAAAAGAGGAGGCTGATCGGTCTATAGTTTCACAATCGAGTGGCGTCGCGTTTTTTATGTAGAATAACAATAACAGCATTATTCCAGTCATTGGGTATATCAGCATCTTCGAGGCATTTGGTAAATAATTTTGTAAGTGCAATATCATCTCTCTTTCGTACTTCTAGATTCATCGGAAGACTGTATGTTTTTCGTAGTGCATATATGATTTCTTGATTTATTATAATCGGTATTTCCTCTGAACTTACGTTCCTGACAACAGTTTTGGCACATTACGAATCTGGCTCAGAAATCTCGGAAGTGTACGGTTTTTCGTAATGCTCTCTTACCGTTTTTAGTAATTCATGTTCGTTTGAAATTTTTTCACCGGTGATTGTCCTGAGTTTTGTGATTTGTTACTTGTTTCGTACCCTGTGACAATGTTTATCGTCGTTTCGATTGCTGATTTCTTCTATGGTATTTTGCATATGTTTTGTATTGTAGCTGTATGTATATATATATATATATATATATATATATATATATATATATATATATATATATATATATATATGGTATGGACATTTATCGACATTCAACGCCAAGACACCGACCAGTGATCAACGCTTTGAAAAAGATGGATAAGTTTCCATCGAAACGTCAGCGAAACCGTCCATCAAGGGACTTCAAGCTAACACGGGATACCCGAAAATCCACTAGTACATTTCACATCCGTGAGAACATTCGTCAAAACATTGTAATATATATATATATATATATATATATATATATATATATATATATATATATATATATATATATATATATATATATTAATATATATATATATATATATATATATATATATATATATATATGTGTGTGTGTGTGTGTGTGTACCTAGTACTCCCATAAATACTGTTACAATGAAAAGATTGCTTAAACATTTAATATCTACGAAAATTAAAACAAATTATTATGTAATTAATTCATATATTCATAGGGTCAAAATTACTTTAACATTTACTTTTTACATGAGAACTCAAACGATTAGGTCATTCGTCTACAGCCACACGCACTTGAACCAACGGAAAATTGTCCACCGCTTTTGTTAAAGCTCATTTTAAAAAATCGTGGCATGTCTTTTAGAGTAATCTATACCCTCTAAGAGGGACCATAGTTTATAATCTAAAGGATATAGTCAAGACTTGCAGAAGGCCAATCTTCTGTAGTAATAATGAAGGCATATTTGCATGTTGCTGGAAGACTTAATGCTTATTTTTAAAAAGAGTATGGTCCGCAACGTTCTCTAAAATAGTGTCTTGATATATTTAAGTGAAAGTTTTTCACACCTTTTACGCAAAAATGAATACTGGTAACCCTATCAAAGCTGACTCCCCACCAAACCATAACTGTTGCCTTGATGATGACCCCTCTGAACTTTTGGAATAAGTTTAGATGTTTCCTTAGAAGAGCTGGCATAAATCCTATCATTTTGCGTCTTGAAAGATTATTCCGCAGTAAAAATTTTCTCGTCGGTACACAAAATTTTACTGTGTTTGTCATTAGCGTATTCCTTCAAAAACTTTTAGATTTTTGCCACCGTTTTCGCTTTAAATCTTCCTTTTAAGAAATGACCAGTGTGTCTCTTATAAGTGCCAAGTCTTAGGTCTTCCTTAATAATGGAGATGGAATTTTTCAGAATTTTCATCTTACGAGATAAAATTTTTTGTTTACGGAAAGGATTTCGGTCAGCTTATTTACAGCTCAACAGCTTTTTGCGTTCAAACTGTCCTTGGTCTTCCTGAACGTTGCCTGACTTTTATGTCTCCCGTCTTAGTAAATAATTTTATCGCTCGGTAAACAAACATAGGACTTATTTTAAGCGGTTTTAAGGTCTTAAAAATGTCGCTTTTTGCTATTTTTCAACCATTTCACTGCATTGTTTATAAAGTATTTAAATGGTAAATATGTTTGCACATAATAACTGTATAACTAAATAATATAACTCATAAAAAATTTCACCAAAAAAGTATTAATGTTTATAAAGGGCGTACGTCAACTTTTGTAACAATATTTATGGGAGTACTAGGTATATATATATATATATATATATATATATATATATATATATATATATATATATATATATATATATATATATATATATTTACGTTTAGGATTGTACTCAAATTAGGTCATGACCTTACATGCCTTGCCTGTCAAATTTGACATTTAAATTTTACAATGTGAATAAATCGTATTTTTATTGAAAATATCGAAAAAAATTATAAAGAAAAAATGATTGTATTGCAGTTTTACACTTATGTACCAATATTTGAAAAGATTTGATAAAATTGACTTTTTTCAATTATTTTCCCCTAAAATCACAATCAACTGTTTTTCCACATAAATTATCTTATGTACTTATTTATTAGTTGATGTTTCACTAAGTGTTAAGAAAAAAAGTTGTTAGGCCTTAAAATTAAGCTGAAAAACGAGTTTCTGTCAAAAAGTCGTAGTTTAATAATGTAATCTTCGTGCAAAGCTGCATAATTTTTATGACAGCTCAACTTCTAAGGGCTAATTTAATAAATATTAATGTTATGTAATAAATTTGAGTAAATTTGTAGTTTTTTAAGTTTCTTAATTCCTTCTTCAATGGACACAATAGTTCTTTTATAAATTAAATGGCGAACATTCGCGAGAAGCTCTTTCTTAATTTCATATACAGGTTTTGGGGATAGTTCATTCTAAATATTTCTTAACATATTTTCAAAATGTCAAAAACAAGATTTTTAAAAATTGTTACAACGTTTTGCAACGCAATATTGGTGGAAAAAATATACATTCATGTTTTGCTGTTAAGTCAAACAAAATTTTAATATGATAGGCTTTCACGTATTTTTGTCGCATTTGCCATGAATTTTGTGTTTTGTCCCTTTGTCACATAAAACATCAAACTGACATTAGTTTGTTGCAATAATAACAGTTTTCTAAATTTTCTCCGTTAATAAAAATGCCAGTTAAATTGACTAAGCAAGATAAAATAGCAATAGTTTTGATCGCGGGAGACAACTACAAAACTCAAAGAGAAGCTGCCGTCATTTTTAACCAACGACATCCGGAAAAAGTTATAAACGCATACAACAGTAGGAAGAATTCTTACCAAATTTAAAAATACTGGATGAGTGGAGAATAATTTTAAATGTCTACATGAACACGGGGTTACTAATGAGGATGCTGAGTCTGCAGTTATGCAGAGTGTGATTGAAACGTCTAGAATTTCAATTGCCAAAATATCGCACAATGTAGGTTTATCTTATAATTCAGTTTAAAGAGTGCTTAAGAAAAATAGGGGTTTAAACTTTATAAACCAAAGTTTGTCCACACTCACAAAGAACAAGATTATGATAGGCGCATGTATTTTTTGTTCTGGCTGCAAAGTAAAACTGAAGAAGATCCGTCATTTATAAAGTATATTTTGTTCAGTGATGAATGTACTTTTAATTGTAATGGTGTTGTCTCGTCGCAAAATTATAGATGGCGGGCGGATAGCAATCCAAATTTCACAATAAATACAAGAGATCAATATTCCTTTAAAACTAACGTTTGGTGCGGTATTTTTAATAACAGAATTATTGGCCCGTTTTTTTTAGAGAAAATCTTACAGCCGCTAAATTTTTAAAAATCTTATTACAGTTTCTAAATAACGAACTTTCCAATGAACTGGAAGATTTTAGTTTAGAGGAAGGAATGAAAATCTACTTCCAATATAATATCGCACACTTAGAAGAAACTATCTGCCAGTCTGTAAATGAAATCAAGCCGGAGTTCTACATATGCGAATGACAGAACTATTATGCCAATTGAAAAGGAAGAAAGAAGCGTAGAGATTTAAGAACGTTTTTTTATTTAGTAAATAACATTAATTTTTAGTGTTCCATACGGAACACTTATAAAATGACTTCGGTGTCTGTCTGTCCGTTTGTATTTGTCATAGAAAGTTGAAATTTTGTAATAATATAGGAATTGATGGCCTCATCAGAGCCATGTGGTTTTGAAAGTTAAATTAAGGGGTTAGTTTTGAGGGGTGAAATCGGAAGGTGGTGTCAAATGAAAGCTTGTGAAAACGCGAGTAAAATATATATATATATATATATATATATATATATATATATATATATATATATATACATATATATATATATATATATATATATATATATATATATATATATATATATATATATATACATATATATATATATATATATATATATATATATATATATATATATATATATATTGTAATACTTGCTCGCACTTTTCTTTGTATTATTTTCAAAAAATCGCGAAAAATTGCTGTCCACACGCCTTTTCTCGAAAAGTACTTATCAAAAAATTTTGAAAAAATTCTGGAATATTCTCCAAGGAGTGTAAATTGAGCAAAAATTATCACGAGTGCATTACCTTTAATAATTTATCTGGTATATAAAAAAACAAAAATTTCAAGGTCATCAATTTTCAGTAAAGATTGGAAACTCATTTGGGGTGTGTTTTGTGAAGTCACTGATCATTTTATACTTCTGTTACAAAATTTTTTATTTTAAAAGCAATCAACCTACGGCTACTAATTGCGCAAGTTCAACTTGCACTTGACCGGTTATTTATAAAAGTAATCCTTAAAAATTGACGTGTCATAAATATTAAGCAGCTTTGCACCAATTGTTAAATTACAACTTTTTTAAAAAAAAATAACCGGTCAAGTGCAAGTTGAACTTGCACAATTAGTGTTCCGTACATTAACCGCATTTAAAATAAAAAATTTTGTTACGGTGGTATAAAATGATCAGTGACTTCACAAAACATACCCCAAATGAGTTTTCGACAAAGTTTGTTTCCAGTCTTTACTGAAAACTGATGACCTTGAAATTTTTATTTTTTTTTTATATACCAGATAAATTATTAAACGTAATGCACTCGTGATAATTTTCGTTCAATCTATACCCCGTGGAGAATATTCCAGAATTTTTTCAAAATTTTCGAGATAAGGTAAGGGGACAACGATTTTTCGCGCGATTTTTTAAAAATAATACAAAGAAAAGTGTGCGCAAGTATTACATTATATATATATTTTTTACTCGTGTTTTCACAAGCTTTCATTTGACACCACACTCGATGAATTTTTGTGTCACTTCCGATATCACCCCTCAAAACTAACTCCTTAAGTCAAAATTTAACTTTTAAAACTACACGGCTCTGATGAGGTCATCAATTCCTATATTAGTACCAAATTTCAACTTTCTATGTCAAATAGTTTCGAAGAAAATCGGGTGTGAGAGACAGACAGACAAACAGAGACCGAAGTGATCTTATAAGAGTTCCGTACTGAACACTAAAAAAATACATTTTCAGCCTAATTTTACGGCCTAATTAATTTTTTTTCGTAACATTTACTAAAACATTAACCACTAAAAAAGTATATAATATAACTTATAAGAAAAAACTTTCGGTTATCATTTTCGGGGGATATAATTGAAAAAAGTGAGTTTTGTCAAATTTTTTTTTGAAAATTGGCTAATAGACGTAAAACTAAAATACAATCTTTTTTATAACTTTTTTCGATATTTTTTTAAAAAATCCGTTTTTCCCAGTTTTAAATTTTAAATGTCAAATTTGAAAGGCAAGGCTTGTGACGTCATGACCTTATTTGGGTGCAATCCTAAATATAAAACATCCACTAACACATTTCGAAGTTAAATTTTCAAAAATTCTTGTAATAGAAATTTTTCCCATATGGTGCAAACTTAATATATATACTAAGTTGGGAATGTGGAATCTTTGGCACAATGATACTACTCAGTATATATCACCACTACACCAAACACTTTATTTTTGCACTCGACGCGCGTTTCGCTAACCATGTTAGCTTCATCAGGAGCTCCTGATGAAGCTAACATGGTTAGCGAAACGCGCGTCGAGTGCAAAAATAAAGTGTTTGGTGTAGTGGTGATATATACTGAGTAGTAATATATATATTTATATATATATATATATATATATATATATATATATATACATATATATATATATATATATATATATATATATATATATATACATATATATATATATATATATATATATATATATATATATATATATATACACACATATATATATATATATATATATATATATATATATATATATATATATATATATATATATATATATATACTAGCCAGGCCCGCGGCTCCGCTCGCGTGGACTTGAGTCACTACTATCGTCACTGCTTATTCCTTATGTTATCCAACGTAATAAAATACCTCCCATTATTTCCCCTTATCTCCCATTATTTCTCCTTATCTCCCATTATGTCTCCTTATCTCCCATTATCTCACCTTATTTCCCATTATCTAGGTTTATCTCGACTTATCTCGCAATAGTTCTCGTTATCTCCCATTATTTCTTCTTATCTCCCATTATCTCACCATAACTCCCATTATCTAGACTTATCTCTGCTTATCTCCCATTATTTCTCCTTATCTCCCATTATTTATACTCATTTTCCATTATATTATTTATACTCATTTTCCATTATCTCACCTTATCTCTCATTATCGAGGCTTATCTCGACTTATCTCCCATTATTTCTCCTTATCTCCCGTTATCTCACCTTATCTCCCATTATCTAGGCTTATATCGAATTATATAGAATATATGTATAAATTTATAAAAATACGTAAATCAGATAAGTGGTTCTCGAGTGATAAGCGCACTAACGGACAGACAGACAGACAGAGAGACGTTACATTTTATATATATATATATATATATATATATATATATATATATATATATATATATATTATATTCTTTGCTACATGATTTTGTTCCATATTTAATGCTTTAGGCAGTGTATTGCAAGAGAACGCGTTAGCGGCAAACTTTTCTCCGATTTGATTCACTATTATCGTCATTGCTTATTCCTTATCTCACCTAACGTAATAAAATATATCCTATAACCTGGCCAGAGAACATACGTATGTTTAAAAAAAAAGCACGTCAATCGGATAAGTGGTTCTCCAGTGATAAGCGCATTAACGGACAGACAGACAGACAGAGAAACGTTGCATTTTATATATATTGTAGATATTCTTTGCTCCATGATATTGTTTCATATTTAATGGTTTAGCATGTTTAAAAAAAAAAGCACGTAAAATCGGATAAGTGGTTCTCCAGTGATAAGCGCACAAACGGACAGACAAAGAGACGTTGCATTTTATATATATTATAGATATCCTTTGCTACATGATATTGTTCCATATTTAGTGGTTTAGGCAGTGTATTGTAAGAGAACGCGCCAGCGGCAAACTTTTTTCCGATTTGATTCACTATTATCGTCACTGCTTATTCCTCATGTTACCTAACGTAATAAAATATAGTCTATAACCTGGCCAGAGAACATATGTATGTTTTAAAAAAAAGCACGTAAATCGGATAAGTGGCTCTTCAGTGATAAGCGCACTAACGGACGGACAGACTGACAGACAGACAGACGGACAGAGAGGCGTTGCATTTTATATATTATAGATATAGATTATTATTATTATATAACCTGGCCAAAGAATATATGTATGAATTTAAAAAAAGACACGTATATCGGATAAGTGGTTCTCGCGTGATAAACGCACTAATGAACAGACAGAGAGACTTTGCACTTTATATATATTATAGATTATAGATATTCTCTGCTACATAATATTGTTTCATATTTAATGGTTTAGACTGTGTATTGCACTATTATCGTCACTGCTCATTCCTTATGCTACCTATCGTAATAAAATTTAGCCTATAACTTGGCCGGAGAACATATGTATGTTTTAAAAAAAAAAAGTACGAAAATCGGATAAGTGGTTCTCCAGTGATAAGCACACTAACGAACAGACAGACAGAGATACGTTGCATTTTATATATATTAGAGACGTAATAAAATATATACCTATAACCTGGTCAGAGAACATATACATGAATTTAAAAAATCAAGTAAATCGGATAAGTGGTTCTCGAGGACAGACAGAGAGACATTGCATTTTATATATATTATAGATATAGATTATTATTATTATTATTAAATAACCTGGCCAAAGAATATATGTATGAATTTAAAAATAGACAGGTAAATCGGATAAGTGGTTTTCGCGTGATAAACGCACTAATGGACAGACAGACAGACAGAGAGACATTGTATTTTATATATATTATAGATTACAGATTATAGATATTCTCTCCTACATAATATTGTTCCATATTTAGTGGTTTAGGCTGTGTATTGCAAAGGAACGCGCTAGCGGTAAACTTTTTTCTGACTTCATTCACTATTTTACGTCACTGCTCATTCCTTATGCTACCTATCGTAATAAAATATAGCCTATAACCTGGCCAGAGAACATATGTATGTTTTTAAAAAAAAAGTACGTAAATCGGCTAAGTGGTTCTCCAGTGATAAGCGCATTAACGGACAGACAGACAGACAGACAGAGAGACGTTGCATTTTATATATATTATAGATATATATATATATATATATATATATATATATATATATATATATATACGAGTATATATATACATATATATATATATATATATATATATATATATATATATATATATATATATATATATATATATATATATATATATCTTTCCGTTCAACAAAAATTGTTGATCTTGTTAATCTCGCAAGTTATGGTTGCTGTAAACATCGGCATCGTCCCTACGATCTATCCCTACGGTGTTTTAAAATGGTGTATTCCCCAATTACCACCTTCGATAACCCGTAGTTACTATTATAAGTCAATAAAACATTTTTACTTTATTTCATTTGTAAATCATTACCATACTCTAAAGTCAATTTTATCGACAACTTAACTGTATTATGCATAAAACACATGAAAGAGTTAATTTCAAACGTGGATTTTTCTCCAACATGTAAAAGTGTTACACATAATACATCCTTTGAAGTTTGCAGGTTTGGCTTTAAGCACACTACCGTAAAGCTTATGAACAGCTCTTTTGAAAGATCAAAAGCTAAAGAACAATATTTACCTCACTTTAAGTGTTTTCTGCAATACCGACGGTCGTTTAAATATGTATTTTCGCTCTTAGTGCTGTGAAGACTCAAAACAACGGTTTATTAAATTTTTGAATCTGCCGTTTTCTTTTCGTACTTTTTATCCGGTACTATTAAACAAAATTTTATCTCATAATAATAAATTTCATTTCTATGAAAATGTTCGGAAAATTATTACATAGCATACGGCCTGACAAGTAAGAACGTATTCGCGATAATTCATTTTTGATAGATGCTATTCTACTGATTCAACAAAAAATCGGTAGAAGGAAACTTTGTCTACTACCCGTTTTTAGTAAGTATCAGTCAATTTCAAACTTTCGTCGAACTTGTTTGCGCGTCGGTTCGAAACAGTCTTTCTTTGTTCCCATCCAAAGGGACCTAAAATGATACATTCCGTGGCCGCTAAATTATTAAAAAGTCGGTATCATTTGTGATGAAGTGGGTAATCGTTTTAGACGAAAAATGTCGACTACTTGCCAAAACGTGACTCGGTAGGCAAAGTCACTCCGAAAGTCGAAAAACGAATCGTGTCTTTGTTTTCACAGGACCTGAAATTGACGTTGCGTCAAGGAGCGATAAAATTAAGAAAATCAGATTTGAATGTGTCCCATGAGATCATTCGACAACATCTTCCTGCTCATGATGTCAAATTCCCAAGCACGTTTAAGAAACCTTTGCTTGGTGAAAATCACGTCGAGAAGCGGCTCGCTTGTGCCCCCGATAAGATACTAGCTACAATCGTTGACCCTATTGAAAACGTTTGGTCCCTTGTAAAGATAAAGTCTATTTTCTTGTATTTTCAAATAAGTTCCACGAAAAAAAAATTTGAGGACAATTGAGCATTTTGGTGGTAAAGTAGGTTTCATAACATCAGAATACATGTCTTTCATATAGTCTTTGTCCAAGAACAGCACCTTTTTTTGTGGACCTGTGTAATTAGGGAGAGATCGTTACCCTCCTCGTCGTAAAGTAAAGAAGGTTTTTCTGCTTGTCTTTTATACATTTTCAGCCTTTCTTCAAAATTGCACATTTTAAGAAAAACTTGTGTATTTCGCTCGCAAGCAAGCGTTCTGTCTATGATCAGACGTTTTGTCTACGATTGCACTAAGCATCTTGGAGATTAGAACACTTGAATTCAATGTAGTCTTGCGAGATTCGAAAAATTTGCAGAGTATGCAGAAAATCTAGTCAACAGCATGCCTCGAAGATGCCAGGCGATTATTGATGCAGGAGACGATGGAATAACTTGCTAAGGTAATTACTTCGTTGTTAGCACACCAAAGAATACATTGATGGTAAAAAATATTCTCGAAACATATTTTTTCAAGAATACGAGCAGTCATGTTCTTACTTGACAGACTGTATATACAGAGCAGTAAACCATTTTCCAATATTTTGTAGCGTTGATGGAAATTTCGACATAACAATATTTACTAAACACTCACTAAGTTAATTTTCGGTAAATAAATATTGGTCTTCTGTCTGTAGAGTAATCTCAGATTACACATAATATGTTCCCTATTTATCTACTTATTTCTGTATTAGGAACACGAATTAGTCTAAAGCAAGTCCGACTCGGCAACTTTGATCTCAAGGAGTTCGAGTTTGTAATGATTACATGACCTTTCGCCATATTGCTGATATGATGCCGGCGAGTTTTTGAAATATTCAAATTTCTTCTTTCAAGAAAAGTCCTATTCTGTAGAATAAAAATGAATTTTGCTGACTGAAAAGAAGAAAAAAAAAAAAAACGCGAAAAGTTTTTTTTAGGAACATTTTTTTATCAAGTTGTTATTAAAACAGATATACAAAAAACAGGGAAAAGGCAAAAAATACATGGAAAAAATACGTTTGGCTTCAACGATATTTTCACGTTATTCATTTAAATATCTCATTGTTAAATTTATAGTTTTCAACTATTAGAAATATTGTTAGGGGTGAAAAATATTCATTTTGAGAATATATCTCCTTTAGCTTCGCGCGTATAATGTCAACAATCATGCTCCATATATTTCAGCGAATCCCAGTATTCTGGAGAGATTGAAAAAATTATAATTATCATGTTAAGATGAGATCGTCTTTCTTCTGAACTTAAAAATGAAGTGAACACAATTTTTGCAGGCACTGATTTATTCAAACTCTTTCGTGCTGGAGAATTACTACTTTTGCATGCCCAGATTGAGTTTTGAAAGTTTGGTTAGCGAATTTTAGCAGATAACAAAACTATTAACTAATTAACTCTAGCAAACAATTTGCTGTGGAATCAGAAAAAATTACAAGTGGAATAATATAAACCAACTTAACAATAATAAAACATCAATTGTTTTACAAATAAAATGTATCTCTAATATGAAAACACAATTATAATAATCTTTATATATTATATTGCATAATAGAATTAAATAATTATGAATAAATCACCTCTTAGGATCTTTGGGACATCTAAAAAAACTAATTCGTTTGGAGATGCCACATATATTTTTACAAGCACAAACCGCACAACAAAAACTTCTTTTTGACATCTTTTTTTTCGTGTTCCGTACGTAACACTTATAAGATCACTTTGATGTCCGTCTGTCTGTCTGTCTGGCTGTCTGTCACACTCCATTCTCTCCGAAACTATTTGACGTAGAAAGTTGAAATTTGGCAGTAATATAGGAACTAATGGCCTCATCAGAGCCGTGTAGTTTTGAAAGTTAAATTTTGACTTAAGGGGTTAGTTTTGGGGGGGTGAAACCGGAAGTGAAATTTTTTTTTTACCAGGTCATCGAGTGTAATGTCAAATGAAAGCTTGTTAAAGGAGAAATTCAAAAATTTTATACTTGCGCACAGTTCTCTTTGTATCATTTTTAAAAAAGTGCGAGAAATCTCGGAAAGTAAGGATCAAAAAATTTCGAAAAAAATCTGTAGATTTAACAAAAATTATCATCATCAATTTAATAATTTATCTGTTATATAAAGAAAACAAAAATTTCAAGGTCATCAGTTTTCACTAAAGATCGGAAAAAAACTTTGTTAAAAACTCATTTGGAATGTGTTTTGTGAAGTCACTGATCATTTTATATTTCCGTAACGAAAATTTTTATTTTAAAAGCAATCAACGTACGGAATTGCGCAAGTCCAACTTGCACTAGACCAGTTTATAATTATTTTCAATTATAACGTCAAACGAGTCATTTACTTATTGGAAAATTATTAATAATGAATTTCGGAACAGTTATAAAAAGATTTTACTTGAAACCCAGATGTAAGCGCGACCGCGCTGGCAAATATGTTGTTGGTATGCGTGGGAACGCATACGTGATATGCGTGGGGACGCATGCGTGATAAAAAACTGAACCTAAAAATTTGCTACTTTGTTTTATATTTACTGTGGTAATATCTTGAAGTTATAAGACGTTTATGTGAACTTGTGTGTTAAATTGCTGCTAAACATGTTAATTTTATTGATTTCAAAGACCGGAGATTCTATTGGCCGGTGTTCTTTTTGTTTTTTTTTTTTAATAGATACTTGGTAACATTGATCTTAAGGAGCAGACGTTTTTAAAAGTAAAAAATGTTCTAATTTTGTGGTAAGTGAAGCGTGCGTTTAATGTAAGTACAAAGCACGTTAAATATCGAAAATTTTTACTACATACAGCTCAAGTTAATCTCAAAGAATTTTTTTTCAATAAACCCATAGTTCTCTAAAACACACTGTGGCTTCTGAAGTTGTCAGGTTTAGCTTTAAGTATATTACCGCGGTGCTTACAAATAGCTTTTTTAGGAGATCAAAAGGCTACGAACAATATTCTCCAGACTCGCAGTGTAGCTGTAAAACTGGGCTTCATATAAAAGGGCTATTTACAGATATCTATAGGCTTTTTAACGCTCTTGGAATTTTAAACGGTTTCTTTTAATATGTTCTGGAAGGTAGTGGAAATGTACGAGGGCGGATTGATAGATCCGGTAAATTTCTACGAAATTTTGTTAAGCGGCATGATTGTTGGTAAGCGTGATTCTTGTAACAGTTGTGTTCAAGGTTTCAAACAGATGCAATTTTTATTTAAAAAAGTGGACTCTGGTTCAGATTGAAACTGAATTAAAAGAAGTTCTTGAGAATTTTGCATCAGCACTCATTTATTGCTGGATAAGTTAGTTTAAGTATGGGCATACGAGCATACCGCAAATGTTGCACATTCAGGACGTCCGACTAAGGTTTCTGATTTTTCTTGGTATCGCGATCGAAGATCGTCGCATTGGGTTTCGTAAGATTGCCTAGATGGTAGATATCTCATACGAACGGGTATATAACCTTCTGCATGCAGTTCTAAAAATTAATAAGCTAAATGTGCATGGGTGCCGTGTTTGTTACCTCCAGACCAAAAACGCACGAGAACTGTTTTTTACCTCCAGACCAAAAAACGCACGAGAACGGACATTTCAAAAACGTGTTGCAGTATAATCCGAAGAACCTTTGGCGCCGTTTTGTGACTGTATACAACACATGGATCCACAGATGGACCCCAGAGATAAAACGGCAGTCCAAACAGTGGATTGGTGAAAGTGAAAGTGCATCGAAAAAAGTGAAAACAGTTTTATCGGCGGGAAAAGTATTGGCAACTGTTCTTTGATACTCGTAGGTTTGTCACCATGGTTGACGATTTAGAAAAGGGTAACCAGTGACTGGCTGTAAATACGTAACATTATTGAACCGTCTGTATAGTGAAGAAGGAAAGGAAGAATTAAAACGAATAAATTTTTGCACACGTTTTTGTTTCCCTTGCTCAGGAGAAGAACTGTATTCATGAAAAAATCACTCACTTGCGTTTCTTTATGTTTCAGAGTCCTTATGTCACGAAAAATTTAGTCTTTCATTTCTGTCTGTCTACCTATCACTCATCTGTCTATCTATAGGCCTAATAACTCCCGAGCGAAACGAGATATCAATTTTAAATAAACACATATCGAAGTAAGAATGGAATCTATAATCTATTAGCTACATCGTTTTAGTGAAAAGGAGTGGGGGTCGTCTATATTATTATGACTATTTTTCTTGGTTGGGGAATCTAAAAGTTTTTTATTTCTGATTATTTGTGCTCAAATTCTTGGGGTCAAAAAATCTGAAATTGTGCAATTTTCAATTATAAAATCACTTCGGTGTCCGTATGTTTGTCTGTTTGTCTGTCTGTCACACCTGATATTCTCCGAAACTATTTGACATAGAAAGTTGAAATTGGGCACTAATATAGGAATCGATGGCTTCATCAGAGCCGTGTGGTTTTGAAAGTTAAATTTTAACTTAAGGGGAGTGAAATCGGAAGTAATATTTTTTTTACCAGATCATCGAGTGGGGTGTCAAATGACAGCTTGTAAAAACACGAATTCTAATATATATATATATATATATATATATATATATAATGTAATAATTGCGCACACTTTTTATTATTTTTAAAAATTGCGAAAAATACCTGTCTCCTCCCCTTATCTCGAAAAGTACTAATTAAAAAATTTTGAAAGTATTCCCCACAGGGTGTGGATTGAACGAAAATTATCACGAGCAATTGCTCTTCGGTAGTTTATGTGTTTTATATGAAATTGCAGCGATTCAAGAACAACGTGAATCGCTTTTTCCGCACACGTGTCGCTACTGTAGCGCTTTAGGGACCTCCCTGCAGCACGTGGGCTAACCTATAAAAAAAAAGATTGTAACCTTGCGAACGCAGACCAAGCTGACAAGACTCTTCTATCCAAGTCAGCCTTTAAATTATTTTTTGACATTTTGATTTTTTATCCTAAATATATGAATGTTTGTACCTTTCCTATTCTTTCACCTTCTATTAATAGTTCCTAACTGTCATCTTCACTTTCGTTGTTCCAATATTTGGTTTTGGTGAAGTTTATATTTAGATCTATTTCTCGAGCCTTGTTATTTAATTCCATCAGCATTTCCTGTAATTCTTCTTTTGTGTTGGTAATCAGAGTGATATCATCTACGAACCTTAAGTGATTTAATCGTTCACCGTCCATTATTTTCCCACTTTAGCGATTTGAACATGTCTTCTAGAGTCAAAGTGAACAACTTTGGGGATATCGAGTCGCCTTGTCTAATTCCTCTTTTAATTGTGATTTTTTTCTTCAAGGGTTATTTGTGATGTGGCATTTTTATATATGTATTCAAGACGAGTTGTATACCTTTCATCGACTCTGCTGTTACTTGAGACGTTGAGGACTGCTCATATCGCTACCAAATCAAGTGCTTTTTCGTAGTCAACCATTGCTATCTACAAGGTGACCTTATATTCATTTGCTTTTTCCACTAGTAATCTAATTGCTTGAAGATGGTCCAAAGTGCTGTGTCCTCATTTAAATCCCGCTTGTTCACGTGGTTGATAACTGTATAATTTGTTCGTTAATCTATATGTTATGATGTGAGGAATTTGTATAGTACCGATAACAGACTAATGGGTCTGTAATTCTCCAATTTAAATTTGTTTCCCTTTTTAAATATAAGCACAATCAAGGCATTTACCCAAGGTCTTAGTATTTCATTTTCTATAAGGCACCTGTTAAATAGAGCTTAAAGAGATTGTATTACCGATGCCCCTCCATACTTTATCCATTTCTATAGTTATTTCATCGTCCCCTGGTTCTTTGTTGTTGTGCATATGTTATAGGGCGTTCATTATTTAATCCGTTGTTACATCGAGAATTTCCTCAGATCCCACATTTCTTATTATCACTCTATTTCCTTCTTCCTTCCTGGCCGGTGGCGATATTTCCGTGGTATATAGTGTTTGATAATATTTCTCCGTAGCTTTCTTTATTTCTTTGATTTGTGCAATCTCTTGGTTATTGTTATTTATAAGTTTTATTATTTGATGTCTTCCTTCATTCATTTGTTTGTTTAGCTGTTTCAGACTTCTCCCCTCTTTCAAAGTTTCTCCTATTTTCGAGTTTCTGTACTGTCTGACGTCTTTTCTGTTCTTTGTTTTTATTTCTTTGTCTATTTCTGCTAATTCTAATCTGCATTTGTAGGATCATGAGTTTTTGTACCTCTTTACTTAATTTTTGTGTGTTCTTTTTTTGATGTTGCTGTTTATTTTGTAGTCATAAGTAAGCGGTTGGTTATTTGTACGTCTAGTTCATCAAATTCCGTTTGGTAGTTTATGTGTTTTATATGATTTTCCAGTGCTTGTCGATATTCGTCTGTATTTTGCTTTATTATTCCTTTTGGTGTCTTTATCTTTGTATGCGTTATCAATCTATGTCTCTCCTGTTTCAGATTTATTTTGCTCTGAGCATCCGATGGTCACTGCCAATACTGCCAATTACAATATTCTTGTCATTTGATAACACGTAATCAGTGTCATTTCTTGTTATACTATCTGCCATGTCTATCGTCTATGTTCTAGCTTCTGGAAAAATGTGTTCGTAACGTAGTTATTTTCGTTTACAAAATTTAATAACATTTCTCCTTTACTGTTGCTCGTACCCAACCAAACTTCCGACACTCTTTTCATTTGTATTTATTGGTTTCCCTATTTCGACATTGATGTCGTCGATTATTATGACATATCTTGTCTTGTGATGTATCAATGCTTTGTTCATATCCTCGTAGAATTGGTCAATTTCTTCTTCCTCGCTATCTGGTGTCGATGCATACACCTGAATGAACTTACATTTGCACCTTCTGTTCATCTTTACGTCTATTGAAATCACTCTTTCCGATATGGCTTTGAACTGAACAACATGTTCTGCTATTCTTTTATGTATATATATGTATGTATATATATATATATATATATATATATATATATATATATATGTATGTATGTATTATATATATATATATATATATATATATATATATATATATATATATATGTATATATATAAACGTAAAAAAAAAAACTAGTTAACAATATGGTGGAGGTTCTTCTAATATACTTTTAAGTACACACACTGGTGACAAACTGATAGTAACGGAGATAAAATAATTTTATTTTTAGTTGTTTTATAATTACACACATATTTAGGTAATAAATATTTGTTTTACAATTTTATTACTAGATTCTCTATTGAACTAGATTAATTTATTGGCTGTTGGATAGCTAAGATTCTATAACTTTTATACATTATTGACTAAGAAAAAACGTGAAAATACATATTGAGTCTTAAGATATATACATGTCAGGGACCTAATTAACTTAGCGTAGGAAGGATTTTATTTTATTTTAAAAAGCAATCAGCGTACGAAATACTAATTGCGCAACTCCGATTTGCACTTGGCCAGATTTTTGAAACTTTTGTTTGTTTCTAACTTTAAAATCGTCTCGTTCTAGGAAAATATTATCTTCAGACCAAAAAACCAATGTTAATGTTGAAAAGCAGACTTTTACCAATATTGGGGCTCAATAGAATTAATTTGTATTTTAGAAATTGAAATATGAATATATAGTTGAACTTAAAAAACACACACATAGAAAATCAAAAAAAAGTTTCTAATATTTAACTAAAATCCTGAACAATACACTTCTAATTCAAATATCCTTTACTATTAATTTCTAATTTTTTGCAGCTTGTTTAGTTGCTTACATATTTTTACGACATACTTAAATCTTTCTTTTACGAACAAAATTAAAACAATGCTGTCGCAACGAATAAATTGCTACTCCTGCTTCGCTATTGTAACGTCGAGTTGTTCGTTAAAAGCACGTTGAATGGCTCTAGGGGAATTTTGTAATATCCTAGTTTTCTGGTAAAAAAGCATTTTAATTTTAGCCAGATGTATCTCTAAAATGTACTCTGCTATAGTTATATATTTTAATATTTATTATTTTTTTCTACTTGGATAACTTGACCTTTATTCTTTACAACTCATTATAATTTCTATTAATTTACAATGGTTTATAATAATTTAAATTAGAATTACAATACACAATTATGAGATAGGCATAATTTAGATACAGCAATATTATGATTTTATCCTCTTTGGGGTATAAACAAGTTGTATTGTCCTGAGTTATGGACTTCGAAAAACTTCTGCTCTTTGTTTATAAACAACTGAAGTTTTCAAAACGCGTTTTTTGAGCTTAAAATGTGAATAACTCCGTCGGATCGAGACAACAAAAAACTGAACTCTTCGCATTGAAATTTCCAACAAATCTTCGTTAGTTTTAAATAGCTCAAATGTGTACATAATCTACAAAATGGAAAAAGCCGGTAAAAATCTGTTTTTTTTTTTCATTTTATTGTACAGGTCGACTAAGTGACCCGATCGGCGTGTATCTTTCAGAAAATATTCCTTTTGTTATAACAAAAATACCCTGGTACAAAAATATTGAACCCAATGGATACAATTGATTTTGGTCTATATGGTATGGCCAATTTAAAAGCACAAGTCTGCAGAAACCGGCTCTGCACCGCCTCAATCGCTTTTATATATACGTTTGTAATGAGGAGACCATACCACGGCGGCATACTCAAGCCCCGATCTCACAACTGAACATTTTAAATGTAGAGCAGGAAATGTCCCTACAGTATCTCGTGATGAACCCCAGATCCTTATAACCTTTCTGAACAGTTGACAAAATGGGCCTATCGAGAGTAAGTTGCTGGTCAAGAAGAACTCCTAGATCATTAATTTCACTAACATGGCTCAGCTTGCTGCCATTAATGTTATACTCAAAAGTAAAGTTCCGTCTAGCTCTACCAAAACTAATGCTAACACACTTCTTAATATTCAAGTTCAACTCATTCAGGGTACTCCATCTATAGAGACCATGAACATCCTCCTGAAGAGAGTGACAATCTTGCAACGTGTTAACCGTTTTAAACATTTCTAGACCATCTGCAAACATGAGGAATTTAGAATGTTGTATAAACTTGCCGATGTCCTTAACGAAAAGTAGAAACAGTAAAGGACCACAGTGAGACCCCTGAGGCACACCTGAAAAACTTTTATTTATTTCGAAATACAATTATTAATACGGACATATTGTGTACGACCATCCAGAAAACTGCGAATCCACCCAAGGACTTCACTACCGAGTCCTACTTTCCGCAACTTGCCTAACAAGAGCGTACAATTAACTCTGTCGAACGCCTTCGAAAAGTCAGTATATACACTATCAACACACTGGTGATTCCCAAAGGCGCTCAACAGACAATCATGATATGCAAGCAGGTTTGTGACAGTTGACCGACCAGGTCTAAAAACCATGTTGCTCGTCAATTATTATACTATTACAGCTCCATGACAAAAATCCCTCAACCAGACTGTCGAAGAATTTGTATATTACGGATTGAATGCACACGCTCCTGTAGTTAGATATATCACTCCTATCACCGGACTTATGAATAGGGGTCACAAATGAGGTTTTTCCAGTACATAGGGAATGTACTTGAGCACAGGGATAAATTAAAAATTAATTTTAGAGGAGTTACAATAAAGCATATGCAAGCTGTTTCGTTGTAGATGGCCAATTTCTAATAGGGTTTTTAGCCATAACCATTGATTCTGACTTTTTCACTGATATTCTCATGTTTGGAAACAATGTATCAGTTGCTGTTACCTATCTTCATTTTCTGCTGTTAATACTGCATCGTCAGCAAAGCATAATATTTTTAGAGATTTTCGTCTCATTTTGAATCCGCTATTGACTTTATTTACACTATTTATTATTTTCTCCATTATTAAATTGAAAAATGTTGGACTTAGGCTGTCGCCTTGAGGAATTCCAGATGATATTGATACTTCTTCAGTTAGTCTTTGCTGTGTTTTTATGCGTGTCCTATTGTTTTTATTGAGCTGTTCTATCACATTAAAATAGTTGTTGAAGTCATGATCTCTTAAAATTTATAACACGTCTCTCAACCGTACCTTATCGCGTGTTTTTTTTTCTTTAGATCAGCTAAGCACAGAAATAGAGGTTGAATTGTAATGATTTTTTATCAATTGTGGGATTGTATATATAGCATCCACTGTCCATCTATTTTCTCTAAATCCTTGCTGTTCCTCGCTTATTTTGATCTTGATCTCTTTTGTTATTTTTATTATGAACCCCCTTGGTAACATTAATAGAAATTCATGTTATGGTCTACGTCAGACATTGGAAACCATTATTACTCAGGATCACGATTCGTTAAACACCTTATTCCATTGAACTGATTCAGTGTTCTAATCTCCCGAAAATGAATTTTGTTCAGGTCACTTTATAATCACAATCCATATATGCGCTCTATTTCTGTTAGGACTGTATATAATGAAAACATGATTTTTAAACTTCTCAGCCCAAAAAAACCCTGATGTAGACGTATACTACTGATTTTATGGGATCACACCCTTTTCGCTTCCTTCCCGTTAAACGATATCACTAAAAAACAGTAAGTTTTTGGGGACCTTATAACGTAGAGAAATACAAAAAGGGCGGAGGGTGATTTTTGCGTGAATACTTCCCGTAAGTAGCAATTTCTTTATTAAGATATTTCTTACGAGTAACTGTTAAAAGTATTTATGCTTGAAATTTTGGAAATATTAGATTTTAGCATCATGCATTCACTGCTTCAATAGAAAGATGGTTTACCACGCCGTATTGCCATAATTAATTGTAAAAGTTTCAGATATATTCAAAAGCATGCGTTTTTTACAATTTTTGTTATCGTATGTGCATTAAAAAGTAAAAAGTCACAAAAAAAATGTATAAATAAAAAAATTACTTTGCTTTCGTTTGTTAAAATATGATGGCAGTTGTTGCAAAACATTACTTTTTGATGTATTTTGTGAATGTGGCAACGTAACTTGAAGAAGAATGCGCACGCGGACGCGGGTGTCCTTTCAAATTTTGAAACACATATATGCATGGCACTGATCGGACTTTCTTTTAACAGATACTAGAATAAACGCGTGTCTCGCATGCGCATTTATTCAGTTATCAATACTTAATAATTGATATCTTTTTAATTAGTTATACATAATTTTTATTGTATATCATGTAGAAGTATCAAGGTTATTATAAATAACATTGCGTGCGGTGTGAAGCAAACTAGAAGCTCCATTGGCACCTTCATTATACCCAAAAACCAAATTATTTCACATCTTTCTCTAACATAATACTCTCTCCGTCTTCTCGTAAGAAATACCTTAACACCAATAGAAATACAAGTTACGATCTGGAAACCAATTGATATACTGGGTCACGCTTGCTCCCCAGCCAGTTGGAAATACTTGACCTATACCTTACCGGACTCGTTAAGTGTTCTGTGTGATCTGGAAGAGTAAAAATCCCTACAGGTGTGTAATCGTAATCGAAACCCCCAAGAACCACGATTTCTGTAAAACATATTATTTTCAAGTTATTTCAGAAGATCGATTACTTTTAGCAGATCAACCTTCCATGCCTAATTTTCAGTAAAATTTTAAGAACTTTTCCGCTTTCTCTAGTTAAAATATTCACAATATTATTAACCCTCGCTGCCTTTATCTTTCCAGAATATTCTGAATAGAATCTGAACAACCTTTATCATAAATCAGCCATTTTAAATTTATGCTCCAATACCTTCCTCAGTATTATTTTGACATTTATTAGAGTTACTAACTAACTATAATAAACCCAGAAAATAAACTCCGTGTATCCAATATTTTCCAATAAACATGATTAATGTACTTATTTGGAGGTTTTGTGTCCTTATAACTACCCAAGTTGGGTTTGCTATTATAATGTGCCCGATTTCCCTAGGGTTAAATTATTGTTTGTACTATATTATAAAGCAATATTGGGTAGTCACGCCTTCATTAAATAAACAATATTTCAAGAATCCCTTTTTTATACATAAATAAACTTTTCATCCTAAGTTCTCGTCTACAGGGTAGACACATAGTGTAATAATGTTTGGACCAAGTCGTTTTAGATAAATTCGAAATTTTCGTGAAAAGTATCTTCCTTGGTAAAAAAGTTTATAAAATTATAAATTTATGTAATGAAAGACTGATTTTGTCAAATTTCCACTTTATTTAGTGTTTCACTGAAACTGTATGACGCGTTTCGCTATACTATAGCTTCGTCTGATATAAAATGATATTTGAATATTAGTGTTGTTACATTTATACAAATACCCTAAGGTAGATAGGTAATAAAATTAATACTATATATCCTAATGAATATTGCTGGGAAATCCATTCTGATTATTAATTGTATAAATTGAGTAAAGGTGAGAAACCATGGGCCAGACAGACAATTTTTTCATCTAGATCGAAAAACGAGGGATAAAATTAGAACTATAACAAATAAAAAATACATTGATCAAAAAAGAAAACTTGATTCTCTTATAAGGGAAAAAAAAACAAATATCAACCACAGCTTACTCCAAAAAAGTGTCTTCAGATCATAAATTCTTTGACAGATTTATAAATTTATCAGCAACAAATTTTTCCAATCAAGAAACAGCCCTCTTAAACAAAGGTTTTAAACATAATATAAATAGTAAATTTGATTTAAAAGAACCTGAAATCTTGGCTGTAGAAACAGAAATAGCTTTAATAAATGTACCATTCAACACGCCAAAAAAATATATTTGCGCAGATATTATAAAAAAGGAATTTCTTAGCAACCAAATTTAGATAATGAAATAAATGTAGCTAGATCAATACAAAACAAGGCTAAAAATAATAACATTATTTTCACAAAAGCAGATAAGGGTAACACAATAGTCGCTATAGATCAACAACAATATATAGACAAAACATTAGAATTTATTAAGAAAGGAAATTTCAAAATATTACTACAAGATCCGACAGAAAAATTCAAGAAAGGTATTAAAACAGCGTTAGGTAAAGCTTCTAGCATCATATCAGACAACCAAATCTCAAAATTAACAGTCATGAATCATCAGCCCCCTCTACTTTATTCGTTAGTCAAATTACATAAAGAAAATCATCCTATTAGACCTGTAGCCTCCTACATATCGGCCCCAGCTTACAAACTCTCAAAATTTCTCATAGATATCATTAAAACGAACATTAACTTCACCCCAACTTACACAATAAAAAATTCGTTAGAATTAACGAAAAAAATTTCCAACGTCTTTCTACCAGATAATTCAAAACTAGTATCATTTGACGTTCAAAAGCTTTTCCCTAGCATACCACCGGATAAAACAGAAAAATCATAAAAACATTCCCAACCAAAAATAAAGTTAATATCGTTATACAATAAGACACACTAAATTTATTAAACACGAGCCTCAATCAAAATTATTTTTACTTTAATAATTCGTTTTATAATAGTTCTGAGGGTCTCATAATGGGTAGTCCACTTGGTCCGCTTTTAGCAGAAATATTCATGGATAACCTAGAAAAACAAATACATCGACAAGAATTTAGCAAATCATTTTTGTATTGGTACCGATATGTAGATGACATCTTTGCTTGTTTTAATGGTACAGAGCGTCAACTTGACAATGTTTTTAACTATATAAATTCAGTACATAAAAATATTAAATTCACTATGGAACTAGAAGTCGACAATAAAATTAATTTTCTTGACTTAACGATAACCAGACATTACAACAAACACAAAATCTCTATTTTTCACAAACCTTCACATACAGATATGTACTACAATAAACATAAAATCAGCTCACCCCCTACAACACAAATTGGCTGCTTACCTCAGTATGTTGCATAGACTTGTAAGTGTCCCCTTATCTATAGATGATTTTAATAAAGAATTAAATCTAATAAAACAAATTGCTGTTAACAACGGATATTCTTTTGACACCAAAGACTCAATTCTAAACAAAAAATTAAAAAATAAAGCTATTTTTTTAGCATACCCCAAGAAAGAAAACACAAGAAAAAAATATAATGTTTTAACCTATTTTGGTAACACGTCAGAGAAAATTAAAAACCACTTAAACAAATATAATATCAACTTGGCTTTTAGAACAAACAACTCGTTAGGAAAATTCATTAAAAAACGCAAAGGGAAAACAAAATAGATCAAAAAAATCTGGAATGTATCAGTTGAATTGTGGTTCTTGTCGTAAAAGTTACATAGGTCAGACAGGTCGCTCATTCGAAACTCGGATTTCAGAACATAAAAGAAGCTATTTAAAAAACAAAAACGACTCAGCGTACAGTAATCATTTAACAGAATCAAATCATCTTTTTGACGATAAATTTAAAATTCTACACATACAAAACAAAATTAAACCTATTAGAAAATTTAGAAATAAATAGAATTAAAAATTCAGACATAATCTTAAACGAAGAAAAAATATCTGTCTGGCCCATGGTTACTCACCTTTACTCAATTTATACAATTAATAATCCGAATGGATTTCCCAGCAATATTCATTAGCATATAGTATTAATTTTATTACCTATCTACCTTACGGTATTTGTATAAATGTAACAACACTAATATTCAAATATCATTTTGTATCAGACGAAGCTATAGTATAGCGAAACGCGTCATACAGTTTCAGTGAAACTAAATAAAGTGGAAATTTGACAAAATCAGTCTTTCATTACATTCGTTATGAATTTCCATCAAGTAACAGCCACAACAATTCAAAGTTTATAAATTTATTCCCATGTGTCGCGTGTTAAAAAAATGCCCTCCCGTTTGGGCGCAATTTTGTAACCTTTTAATAACGCCCGCACATTGAGGCGCAATTTTGAAACGTCTTAACTTCTTTGCTTTTAATAGATATATTATTTATTAAATAGAAGTCGTTATTTGCCCCTTACGTATACCTTAATTTCTGAGAATGGATTGAGTGGATATTAATACTGAAAGAACTAAAGAAATTAGACATAAACTAGCTCAGTTTGTTTGGAGAGATTATGGATAGGAGATAATTTTTGTACGTCTTTTGAAAATAGTCTCTATAGTTGTTTAAAATTTTGGTTGTACAGATTTTGGGCACCATTCATTTTAAAAAATAAAAGAATCCAACTTCAGCTCAAAAAAATGAAAAAATACTGAAGGATTATGCAGTTGTTAAGAAAAAAAATTTTAATATGGCACAACCGTTGTGTCCTGAAAGAAAAAAGGGTGATTCAGTGAAACGTTCAAAAAAATAAAAAAGGTTTATTAAATGACAAAATTAAAAGTTCTAACTTCGCTGTACTTAAAATTACTATTACTACTAAATAAAATCCCTTAGTCTAGTAGATGTTACGATTATATAGACTCTTTAAATCAGGATTCTAATTAAGGCTTAGCTAAACACGATGTTAAAAATTCCTGGAATTAACTTCACGAGTTACCCGTTTTGGATAGACGATGTAAACGCACTTGTCAGCAGGAAGCTAGATCTATGGATTGATATACTGATGACTTACGGTTTTTCTATGAGTTTTTGGCCTGTCCTGGTGAGATATTCATAACACTGATGTCTCCACCTTGGCTACCCCAGTTCCCTTTGGGCTGCTAAACATTTCTTGACCCCCTAAAGGTCAGGGAATAAGCAGGATATTTCAAGGAAAAGGCCTTGAAGTTGAAAACTAAAAACCGTTTCTGCACTACTACATCACTAATAAACGAGTACGGCAACGTGATAAAAAAAGCCTACTGGGCGGCTTACTGAAGGAAAAGCCCTCTCTGGCTACATGATCAAAAAGAGAGCTCACTGCGGCTCTATGATGGGAAAAAAGCCCCTTACGGCTACGTGATGGAAAAAGGCACTACTGCTTCATGGTGGAAAAAAACCTATATTCATGCCATCCGGACCCTTAAATATTTTTCTCCCTTCCTTAAAATCACATCTTCAAGATGGCTACTTCCCGGATACAAATCTTTAGCCAATCGGACGCATTCGATGCAAGTTAAATAGGTTCAGTAGGAACCCGAAATGCACACTGTAAAATAAACGGCTTAAAAATTCAAAACACTGTTTTAAACTACACTGCTTAAAAGTTAGTAAGTAAGTAAAGTAAAAAAATATAAATAAGTGGAAACAGTGTCGTAACATGATCTTAAAATCTAGGAAAAAAATGAATGTTACAGTTTTGATACCGTTCAACTTTGCCAAATATATATATATATATATATATATATATATATATATATATATATATATATATATATATATATATATATATATATATATATATATATATATATATATATATATATATATATATATATATATACATATATATATATATATATATATATATATATATATATATATATATATATATATATATATATATATATATATATATATATATGTATCTATTCTTTGCCATTTTCACTGCGTCTTTCCAGGATTTTTCCTTCTCCTTAAGTATGCTTCCAATACTCCTATTCCAGGTCTGTCTAGGTCTTCCTCGCTTCTGTTTTCCCTATATTCGGGCTTCATACACTTATTTCACTTATCTATCATCCTTCATTCTTTGTACATGTCCTCACCATCCCAGCTGTCTTTGTTGTATATTTCCATAATTGCTTGTATTCGCAGCCTTCTACTTATTTCCGGGTAACTCCTTGTACTGCTCTCATGTATTTCATTTCAACGGCTTGTACCTTGTTTTTCTGCCGGACTGTTAGGGTCCATGATTCACATCCATATGTTAGGATTGTCCTATAAATTGAACACTTTTATTTTTATTTGTTTCGTCACTTCTTTCTTCCTAATGAATTTATTATTTTTTGCATAGTAAAGTTTGCTCGTTTTTTCGATTCTTTCATTAATTTCCTTGTCTTGTTTTCCAGTTTCGTCCATTGTCACTCCCAAATACCTATACCGTTCCACTTGTTGTATTTTATTCCCTTCTATGTATATATTCGTTTGTTGATTTTCCATCGTCATCACTTTTGTTCTATCTATATTAATTTTCATACCTTTTTCTTTAAACGCTTCGTTCCAAATATCGAGGTTTCCTTGTAATTGTCTTTCATTTTTTGTCACTAACGCAATATCATCAGTAAAAGCCGCTTCAGATGCTTCTATTCTTTTTAGCTTCCAGTGTCCAATTGTCATTTTTTTCACTTTTATTTCGCATTTCTTGATTATTTCATTCACGTATACAATGAACAACGTTGAGCTCAAGCTTCCTCCCTGCCTCAAACCTTCCTGTGTTGTAAATCCCTCAGACTTCATGTTCTTTTTTATTACATACTGCAACTTGTTGCTGTATATTCATTTTATGATTCTCAGTGTCTTTTCATTTATTCTAGGCTTTTCCACACTTTATTTCTCGGCACACTGTCAAATGCTTTTTCTAAGTCTATAAAAGCAAGGTGTAGACTTTTATTTTGTTTTGATTTTTTTTTCGATAATCTGTTTCAGTGTAAATATGTGGTCTTGTGAACTTCTTGCTGGTCTAAATCCACTTTGCGATTCCGATAGTTGTGGCTCTATTACTTTCTTTACCCTATTATTAATACTAAATTTTGATAGTTGTGTTCAGTGTAGTAATTCCTCTATAATTATTGCAATCCTTGTGGTGTTCCTTTTTATAGATTGATGTAATAAACGATATTCCCCATTCTGCCGGAAATTTTTTTTCTTCCCATGCATTATTAATTATTTTTAGAAATATTATTTTTCCTTTCCTCCCCATGTATTTAATCGTCTCAGACGTTATTTTGTCGCTGCTTAAGACTTTCTCATTTTTCAATCTTCTTATAACCTCTGTTTCCATTCTATTTGTTCCCTATTTTCTATTTCTTCCATATTTTGTTGTTCCAATTCTTCATAATTTGTATTCTCTTCCTCTTCATTAGCTCCCAATAGTTCTTCCTCTTTCTTATTGCTTTCTCTGTTGTTATAATAGTAAAAATCACTTCTATTGCAGCTAATCACCATTAAAAACTAAACAGCTCCTACCACTTGTATTACTACATTAAAACACCATCTTGAAAATTAATTTTTTAAAAAAGTACTCCAAGTTTAATTTAAATTTAAGTTTAAATATTACACTGAAATTAACAAACGAAACTAACAATGCATGATATCATTTTTCAATAGAGTCTCCCTCCTTTTGAATACACTGTTGCCATCGTTCAGGAATCATTCTTGTTTTTCAAAATAAAAAACCGGTCAAGTGCAAGTTGAACTTGCACAATTAGTTCCGTACGTTGATTGTTTTTTAAAATAAAAATTTTTGTTAGGATGGTATAAAATGATCAGTGACTTCACAAAACACACCCCAAATGAGTTTTTAACAAAGTTTGTTTCCAATCTTTACTAAAAACTGGTGACCTTGAAATTTTGTTTTTTTTATATACCAAATAAATTATTAAAGGTAATGCACTCGTGATAATTTTCGTTCAATCTATACCCCGTGGAGAATATTCCAGAATTCTTTCAAAATTTTTTGATCAGTACTTTTCGAGATAAGGTAGGGGACAGCGATTTTTCGCTATTTAATAAAATACGAAGAAAAGTGTGCGCAAGTATTACATTATATATATATATTTTAGTCGTGTTTTCACAAGCTTTCATTTGACACCACACTCGATGACCTAGTAAAAATTTTTTTTTTTCACTTCCGATTTCACCCCTCAAAACGAACCCCTTAAGTCAAAATTTATGTTACGGTGGTATAAAATGATCGATCAGTGACTTCACAAAACACACCCCAAATGAGCTTTCAACAAAGTTTGTTTCCAATCTTTACTGAAATCTGATGACCTTGAAATTTTTGTTTTTTTTATATACCATATAAATTATTAAAGGTAATGCACTCGTGATAATTTTCGTTCAATCTACACCCCGTGGAGAATATTCCAGAATTTTTTCGAAATTTTTTGATAAGTACATTTCGAGATAAGGCCCGGGACAGCGATTTTTCGCGAATTTTTAAAAATAATACAAAGAAAAGTGCGCGCAAATATAATATTATATGTATATTTTTTACTCGTGTTTTCACAAGCTTTCATTTGACACCACACTCGATGACCTAGAAAAAAAAATTTTTTTTCACTTCCGACTTCACCCCCCCAAAACTAACCCCTTAAGTCAAAATTTAAACACCTAAAAATTCTTTTACGGGCACGAACAAGTACAAATCCGAATTAACAAGGTCCAGATTATTGGGTAGTGTTGAAACCTGCTTTATCAATATCCAAGAGATGATTGAACGAGCAATGATACTGTCCAGGGTGCAGATAGGCCAAGTATATTGTATCGTATTCTGAAAGACCGCGCCTCGAGTGGTTATTTGGTAAAAGTAGACGTGTCTTTTTAGGGATTTTCACGTGACATCGTAGGTTGAAAAGGCAACTAGTATTGCTGGTATAATGCAGACTCTATATGCCGGGACTGTTTGAACGAGAAGACGCCGCCTCGCTTCGTCTGCGCGGGAAAGACTCACGTATGAGATCTTCAGAAAGGCAATGCTCACAAAGGAAGACGCAGGCACTCTGGCGTGGAGTGACATCCTGACTTTTATGGTCAAGTCCGTAAAGTTTCATGATAATCGTGGTGGTTAGGTTGTTTCTGGGAAAATTTTTTCCTGGGTTGGCAGAAGAATCCCTCTGGTATGTTTGCTAAGTGTTAGGCATTCCCTCAACTACTACTGCTACTACTATATGGTGGCTGAGAAAAATAGTTAATTTCAATTTTGAATTGTAAACAACGTATGACCGGTGACTTGGAGACGAGTATTATCTTGTAAGAGACAAATGGATTTTTGACTTTTCTTACACTTGTTCCATACAACAGTTCTCACTTGGTATTTTAGCAAGTCTGAGTGGTACTCTAAAGTAAAACGTCCCTCATATCCCAAACGAAAGTAACCACAATTCTGCCTGCTGATACAATGGGCTTTGCTTTCTTTAGTTTCGGAGATGAATGATTTCGTCACTGCATAGATGTTTTTTTGATTTCGGGGGAAAAATGGTTTATACAGGTTTTCTTAGTAACCACTCAATCTTCTTCATATCATGCCAGTAGAGAATACGTGATGTTAAAGCGAGTTTTCTTGTGCTGATCCATTAACATTCTCGGAATCCAAAAAACCAATACTTTTGATAGTTAAGTTGTTCTTTAGTTATGCTATCAGCACTACTAATTTTATTATTCGATGTAGAAGCAATATCCCTTACTATAGTTCTAGGATTATCTTGAATAAATGCATTTATTATGTCAGCATCTGTCCTGTAATTGATGTTCTGGGGCGCCCAAAAAGATGGTTCGTTCTCATTCACGGCTATATTTGAAAGTTTATATCTGATAACGTTCCTTCACCGAACTGTTTTTTAGGTCTTTTACAGATTTTTGATCGCTGCCTCATTTCCAGGTAGTTTTATATAATGCACTAACAGTGCCAGCGGCTCCGCTCGTTTGGACTAGATTCATTATTATCGTTACTGGTTATTATTTATGTTGCCTAATGTAATAAAATATATCCTATAATCTGGCCAGAGAACATATGTATGAATTTAAAAAAAAAAAACACGTAAATTGGATAAGTGGTTCTCGAATGATAAGCGAACTAACGGACAGACAGACAGAGAGACGTTGCGGTTTACGAGGCTGGTTTGAAAAGTCAGTGCAAAAATAAAAACTACTTATGTGTTTGGGGTAAACCTTTTTCATTTTTCGACATAATCTCCTTTTAGGCTTATACACTTCGTCCAACGATGTTCTAGTTTGTTGATCCCTTCCGAATAATAGGATTTGTCCAAGTCTGCAAAATATCCATTAGTGTTTGCAATCACCTCCTCGTTTGAATAAAATCTTTGTCCCGCCAGCCATTTCTTCAAATTGGGGAACAAATAGTAGTCCGAGGGAGCCAAGTCTGGAGAATAGGGCGGATGTGAAACGAGTTGGAATCCTATTTCCATTAATTTTGCGACCACAAACTGCTGAGGTGTGTGCTGGTGTGTTGTCGTGATGGAAAAGGACTTTCTTGTGGGCTAATCGCGGGCGTTTTTCTTGCAGCTCGGTTTTCAAACGGTCCAATAACGATGAATAATATTCACCTGTAATAGTTTTACCCTTTTCTAGATAGTCGATGAGGATTATCCCTTGCGAATCCCAAAAGACAGTCGCCATAACCTTTCCGGCCGAAGGAACGGTCTTCGCCTTTTTTGGTGCAGATTCCCCCTTGGTAACCCATTGTTTAGATTGTTGTTTGGTCTCAGGAGTATAGTAATGTATCCATGTTTCATCCACAGTGACGAAACGACGCTTAAAGTCCTCCGGATTCTCCTGGAACAGCTGCAAACCATCCTTACAACACTTCACACGATTCCGTTTTTGGTCAAGCGTGAGCAATCGCGGCACCCATCTTGCAGATAGCTTTCTCATGTCCAAATGTTTATGCAAAATAGTATGTACCCGTTCAGTCAAGATGCCCACAGCACTAGCAATCTCACGCACCTTAACTCTTCTGTCATCCATCACCATATCATGGATTTGATCAATGATTTCTGGAGTCGTAACCTCCACAGGCCGTCCAGAACGTTCAGCGTCACTTGTGCCCATATGGCCAGTCCGAAAATTTTGAAACCACTTATAAACTGTTCTAATCAAAGGTGCAGAGTCACCATAATATTTATCAAGCTTCTCTTTAGTCTCCTCAGGCGTTTTGCGTTTCATAAAGTAATGTTTAATCACCACGCGAAATTCTTTTTCGCCCATTTCTTGAAAATCACTCGACTTCCCTGATTCACACGAATGCCAAACACAAAGAAATAGACCAATATGGCTGAAACTTGGTGTGCGTTCATTCAAGAGATGCTACTAACTAAACATGACCTCGATACGCGCCGGTGGTGCCATCTCTCGGACTTTGCACGGACTTTTCAAACCAGCCTCGTACATATATTATATAGATTATTATTATTATATAAATTAGCCGGAGAACATATGTATGAATTAAAAAAAAAAACACGTAATCAGACAGACTGAAAGATATTGCATTTATTGTATGAAAAAAATGACGATTTTAAGAAAGTATTTGTAACAAAATTTTGAGTTCAATTCTTCATCACAACTTTTTGTGCAAAATTTGTCAAATTTTTAACTAATTGAATTCCAATAATCTTACAGGACAGCGGTATTTACAGTTACTCCAAGAGCAAGTTATTCCAACTTGTGTAGGTCTATTTCCCGATGAAAATAATTGGAATACCCCTAACAGGAATCTGTGGTATCAACAGGACGAAGCACCTCCTCACTATGAAATCAATGTTCGTAGATATTTGGATGCGATCGCGATTTTTCGTAATCTGTGGGTAGGCAGAAGAAGTGCTGTAGAATGGCCTGCAAGGAGTCCAGACCTACTACGCCACTCGATTTTTTTTATGGGGTCATTTGAAAACCAAAGTTTACCGAAGATGATCTAAAAAGATTTACAACACAGAATTCAATATGAAGTAGCACAGATCACCTGGGATTCTCTGTAAAACTCTGTTCAGGCTGTTCATGACAGATTGGGTCATTCCGTCGCTCTTAACGGTCGATATTTTGAGCAATTGTTACCTTAAAAATAAACCTAGAATATTTATTAATAGTTTTTTTTTTTGTCTTTTTTATTTTAAATTTCAAATGACAAGATGGCGTATTTTCTTCGAACTGACAGTTTAAATCATTTTGTTGTCAACGTCAGCATGTGCGCCGTATAACACCCTATAAGTTTTATTTAAACATTTTTTTTGATACACTGATTAATGAATGCTGTGGAATCATTATTCCATACATGTTGGGCACCCTGTATATATTTTTAACTCATGGTTTCACAAGCTTTTATTTGGCATCCCACTCGATGACCTTGAAAAAAAAATTTTCACTTCCGATTTCACCCTTCAAAACTAACCCCTTAAGTCAAGATTTAACTTGTAAAAGAATACTGCTGGGTTTGGGTCATCAGTTCCTATATTTGTGACAAATGTCAACTTTCTATGTTAAATAGTTTCGGAGAAAATCGGCTGTGATAGGCAGACAGACCGACAGACAGACACCGAAGTGATGTCATAAGTAATCTGTTTTTCAATTTTGGTAAGGAACACTAAAAAGACTAGACTAATATCGCTGTTTTAGTGTGACAGTGTTGGCGCCTGCTGCATCATTTATAAAATTGGTGTTTACTCCATGTTCGTCAATATTTTCCAGTACTTTACGAGTTGCTTAGTTTTTATTAATTACGGTCTATCTGGGAAGCATTTGTCCCATAGGGCCACGTAATTGTAAACATTCAAAGTATGTATTGATAAGCATCACATAAAAAATGTATAAATCATGCATTAGAACAAGGTCCCAACCTGAAACCTTCGGGATATTCCTGAATAATAAAATTCAATTTGGATAAAACAATTTGGTATTTTATAACCCGGTATTGTCATAATATTTCCCAAAGGATTAATAAATTACTGTTGTACAAAGTTAGTCGACCAAATCCGAATATATTTTCAATCGGGACGTCGATTACAGAAACGTTTTAGCGAATTATCTGCAATCATGTCTAAAACCTAAATACCAGAAACGCGTGTGCTGTTTATGATGGTGGAACATCTAAATGGATTCTTTTTACACAAGAGTCAGGGGCGTAGGTAAACAATTTGGTATTAATAATGTATTTTAATTATTCATTCTTCATTTATACTAGACATAAGTATTTCTGATTGGTTTTATATGTAACACAACGGAGAGCTTTATTTGGCCCTCCATAACTTTTTTTTCTACAAAGAAACTGGATTTGAAGTTGACACTATCTTTATATTTCAGTCTAGAAGGACATATTTTTCCATTTTTTTATTTAGGGGTTACTACCTCCTATTTGGGGTGGTTAAGTTTTGGAAACGTAAAGCTCACACGCTATCATCGCAGTATTTTTCTTATTATTCTGGATTTTTCCCTAGAGTTAGGAGTCAATTTTTTCGATTTAATGACTCTGAAACGCGTTTTAACCCTCTGGTAGAGGGTTGCTATTGTTTAGCAATAAGTTTTGGTGACTAATAGGTCACGGTGTAACGTCTCAGTATTTTTCTTAGTTTTCTAGATTTTTTCCCAAAGTGAGAAGTCGCATATCCAAAGAAATAAAAATGAAGAAAGGTATAAGTCAAGGTTGTATTTCACACCTGTATTCAATGTCTTTTCGGAGGAAATCTTCAATAAAGAACTTTCCGATAAAAAAAAGATGGAATTACAATCAATGGTGTGTCTGTAAATAACCTTCGCTACGCTGATGAAACTGTCGTTCTAGCGGACAGTGAAGAAGGCCTACAAAGACTCACGAATGGAATTGGAACAGCATATCCTGTAACTGCTAATTAAACTTAAAAACAAGAACAAGAGTGCTAAGATGCTACGTGTTCTCGGTCATGTTATACAGTATAGGGGCTGCAAGAATCACAGAGACAATACAATAAAGATTGGAGTCATTCGAGATGTGGTGCTATCACTGAATGATGCGTGTTCCTTGGATAGCGAATATCACAAACGTGGAAATATTTGATCGGATAGGAAAAGGAACCAGAGAGAAAGAAAAAGCACTTACTTTGGCCATATTATGAGAAGCCAAAAGTATGAGCTCCTGTAACTTATAATTGAGAGAAAAATAATCGGGACCAGGAAGGCGCCGCAACCCTGGCTGAAAAACTTACGTCAGTAGACAAACATGACATCTACTGAACTGTTTAGAGCCGCAATAGATAAAAATCAGATGGGCAAATGTGATTGCCAACGTCCTTAGAAGATAAGGCACACTAAGTGAGAAGTCATTTTTTACATTATAACGGTTCTGAAACGCATTTCAACCCCCTTTTAGGGGGTAACTACCGTCCAGCTATAATTTTTAAACACATAGAATTACATTTCATGGTATCTTGTCAGTATTATTTTCAATACCTTTCTGGATTTTTTCAGCTTGAAAACTTATGCAGGATACCCTTTTTAAAGCAACCCCCCTTCTAAAGGATAGTTTTAAATTTATTATACGGTATTAGGTTAAAAATATATTAAAAACTTATTTATTTTTACATTTTTAATCCCCGAAATGGGGGGTAGTTACCACTAAATAAAAAAAATTGAAAAATATGTCCTTCTAGATTTTCAATTATTTTTGATTCAAGACCTTTTACGTTAAGTTTGATTTTTTTGTTTCCAAGTTATAAAGAGTGCAAAAACGGGCTAAAATTCACACTTTTTTGCGGTTACTGTTTAAGATTGCGTTTCAGTGCTTAAGTGTTGGTTTTATCATATTTCATCGTTTAAGTATGCTGCTGTTTTCATCATTTTTGCGGCTTGGTTTTTTTACTTCTGTGCGATAACACTAAATCTCAACATACCTGTTCCGAGATATTTACACTTCATTGTTTGTCGTATAATTCTTTCGTTAACAGCAAAGTTATAGCTTAATGGTGTTTTGGATTTTGTGATGTTCTTGATTTCGTTGTCGATATTGTTATTCCAAATATTTGTTTGTTTTATAAAAGAAAATAGCATAATATTTTTATTTCTACAACTCCCATTCTACAGTACGTCAGTTTATCAACTTGTCTAGTTATTGCAGAAGATTACTTGACAAATTCCCTCTTCTTCCCCTTTCTGGATGAGTTTACATTTACTTTTACTGCCATGTCATTTTTTGATTAAGTATTTTTTATATAGGGTGGGCCATTTAAAAGTTTAAATTTAAAAATGCAATAAAACAAAAACGGTTTGAAATTTTGCCAAATTTATTTTTTTGTTGTGAAGTACAATTGTTCCGGTTAGAGACGGAATATTATTTCATTCATATGGCTGCCGCGGCTGGCCTCACAGTACCCCATTCGATCGGACCAATTTTCGAGCACTTTTTCGAATGTATGGGGTCGTATCTCGGCAATGGCATCATGAATGTTGGCCTTCAAATGCTCAATTGTCTCTGGTTTGTCGGCATAACACTTGTCTTTCACGGCGCCCCACAGAAAATAGTCCAACGGTGTCAAATCGCAGCTTCTTGGCGGTCAATTGACATCACAATTTCGGCTAATTAAACGGCCATCAAACGTTTGACGCAATAAATCGATTGTGGCATGAGATGTGTGGCAAGTTGCAAAAAATCGGTTATCATGGTGCGATAGGTGTCTCCATTGACCGTAATGGTTGCGCCATCCTCATTTTCAAAGAAATATGGGCCAATAATGCCTCCGCTCCACAAGCCGCACCAGACAGTCACTCGTTATGGGTGCATTGGCTTCTGTAAGACCACGTCTGAGTTTTCTGAGCCCCAAATACGGCTATTTTGCTTATTAACGTACCCACCAAGATGAAAATGAGCTTCATCCAAAAAGATGATTTTTTTGGCAAAATCGACATCATCGTGCAGTTTCTCGTTGGCCCATCTAGCGAAGCGAAAACGAAGTGGATGGTCATGCGGCTTCAACTCTTGAACCAATTGAACTTTGTAAGGCGTCATACCGAGATCTTTTCGCAAAATTCGACGTAAACTGGTGCGTGAAATGTTCAATTCTTGAGAACGATGACGAGTTGATGTTGATGGATTCTCACGCACACTCTCAGCCACAGCTTCGATATTTTCGGGTGTACGCACTGTACGAGCACGCTCACGTCTTGGCGCATCAACAATGAAACCAGTTTCACGAACTTTAGCAATAAACTTGCGTATACCGGGCACTGTTGGTCCTTCTCTGCGACCAAATTTTGTACGACATTTTCGTGCAATTTCCGACTAATTGTCTTTGTTTTGGAAATAAATTTCCAATAAAGCCCAACGTTGCTCAAGCATAAATCGATTCATTTCGTTCAGTGGAGATAATATACTGAATTTTGTGACAGAATAGAATGACATATGTATTGCCAGATTCGAAAATAACCGGTGGTTCAAATTTAAACCGATAGATGGCCCACCCTTTAATTTTGATTTGTGCGGTACGTGTCTTTCGTATATATTATGTATTTTACTTGTCGAAGAAATACTAAAATGTATTGTAACGGTATTTTAATAATATAAATACGTCATTCTTGTTAAGTTTTGAAAGTAGTATTTTAGAGAATGAGTAAGCAAGTTGCAGGAATATGTCTTAAGCAGAGTCCTTGCTATAGACACGGCCATGATATTTTTGTTCATGTCATATAAATTTCTTTAAAAAATAATAAATAAACAACGATATATTAATATTAATATTAATATTCGCACGATACGAAATATTTTGAGAAACTTATCTCATAGTCAGTTATTTTCTAGCAAAATCCTCCAGAAAATTCTATTTTACACATTAGTCTGAAAATTACTATTTTACGAACGAAATATTGGTCAGGAAGTAATAAAATTTCAGGCGAATATCATACATGTAATATTTACAGTCCCAAGGCCGATAAATGGCCCAGGTTGTAATATAGAACGATTGATATCGTTGCAGTTCTCCAACGAATTATGTGGAAAAAAATTTTAATATGGAATTTATCTGAAATTCAGTTTTAGCATCAGCTTTTGCTTTTATGAAGGTGATAATAGACCTTATTCTTCTTCTATCTTATATGGTGTATCATATAAGTAGGCATAAAGCCTGTTTTGTCTCCAGTTTCCGATGTGGACCTGTCCAGAATTCTTTCCACCTTTTCGGTTGTTTGCCCCTAGTTCTTCTACAACAAGGTTTATTGAAGTTGGTCCTTCTTTCAGTCTGTTATCAACTGTTTTTGTAGCATATGTGAGGATGAATCTCATTATTGTATTATTTTGCTTTCCATTGTGAGGTACTTATTTTTCCTGACTTCAAGCAACCTGCTGTTAGTGATGGCGTCATATTGTTGTTTTACTTTTCTCTTTAAGTAGCTTCTATTATTATTCCCAGGCATTTAAAATTATTAATCTGTTCAATAATACTTCCTTGGGTCCCTAGCTTGCACCTTAGTAATTCTTTTGCATCTACTATACATTTTGTCTCGGTTATGTTAATATGTTTTATACGAGGCTGGTTTGAAAAGTCCGTGCAAAGTCCGAGAGATGGCACCACCGGCGCGTATCGAGGTCATGTTTAGTTAGTAGCATCTCTTGAATGAACGCACACCAAGTTTCAGCCATATTGGTCTATTTCTTTGTGTTTGGCATTCGTGTGAATCAAGGAAGTCGAGTGATTTTCAAGAAATGGATGAAAAAGAATTTCGTGTGGTGATTAAATATTACTTTATGAAAGGCAAAACGCCTCAGGAGACTAAAGAGAAGCTTGATAAACATTATGGTGACTCTGCACCTTCGATTAGAACAGTTTATATGTGGTTTCAAAATTTTCGGACTGGCCATATGGGCACAAGTGACGCTGAACGTTCTGGGTGGCCTATGGAGGTTACGACTCCAGAAATCATTGTTCAAATCCATGATATGGTGATGGATGACAGAAGAGTTAAGGTGCGTGAGATTGCTAGTGCTGTGGGCATCTCGACTGAACGGGTACATAATATTTTGCATAAACATTTGGACATGAGAAAGCTATCCGCAAGATGGGTGCCGCGATTGCTCACGCTTAACCAAAAACGGAATCGTGTGAAGTGTTGCAAGGATGGTTTGCAGCTGTTCCAGAAGAATCCGGAGGACTTTAAGCGTCGTTTCGTCACTGTGGATGAAACATGGATACATTACTATACTCCTGAGACCAAACAACAATCTAAACAATGGGTTACCAAGGGGGAATCTGCACCAAAAAAGGCGAAGACCGTTTCTTCGGCCGGAAAGGTTATGGCGACTGTCTTTTGGGATTCGCAAGGGATAATCCTCATCGACTATCTGGAAAAGGGGTAAAACTATTACAGGTGAATATTATTCATCGTTATTGGACCGTTGGAAACCGAGCTGCAAGAAAAACGCCCGCGATTGGCCCACAAGAAAGTCCTTTTCCATCACGACAACACACCAGCACATACCTCAGCAGTTGTGGTCGCAAAATTAATGGAAATGGGATTCCAACTCGTTTCACAATAAATAAATAAACAGGCTTGTATTTCATAATACCAGTGTACATGGTATGAAAAACGTCAGTTCATTACTACAGAATATACAGATCCCGTGGCAATGAAACGCAAATAATATTATCAGGCTATAACAACTAGAGTTTATACATAACACTCTCTAATTATTCACACAGTGAAATTTTCTGTCTCAAAAATGTTCTGCTTACTCTAAATAACAAATTTTTTAAATGTACTGAATGAGGTCCAGGACGCCCACAATGTTTCTGGTTGAAGAATGTATGAGACTGGACAGGCCTGGACACATACTTTATTAAGAGTTGCCAGGATAGAGAAGAATTCGCCCAACTTTAGTAATTGAGGTGGCACTATAAGATACAATATTGAATACATGATTCTTAAATCAATGTACATTTATGGTTTTAACATCTTCCGGTGGCCTAATAAGCAGGATTATGTCCGTGTAATAGTAGCTTTTCTGCAATAAAGATAAGTTATGCTCGGAGAAATTTTCACTATATCTAGTGTTATAACAATGTATGTCCCCCATGTACTCTAAACTGGTCAAACTACTCCTAACATATATCAAAATTTCTAATATATCCTCCTCCTCCTAAGTCCTTTCACCCTCGAAAGGGTATGATGACTGCTTTCGATTCCATTGCATGCTCTAATGCTTCAGGAAATTTTTCCAGTTAACTGTTTCATCTGATCCACCCAAAGTGTAGGTGATCTACCTCTGCAGCACTTGCCTTCAATCATTCCCTGTGTGACCAGTGATTCTAGCTTATGTCTTCTGCTGAGGTAGCCGAAATATCTTAAGAATATCTGGTTTATAAGTGAGATCAGTATTTTAGTGATTTTTAGTTCTTGTAAAATAGACTGATTAGTTCGATGTTCTGCTCACTATATCCTAGGAATTCGATGATACACCCACATCTCAAATCCAGCAATTCTATTTCTATCTGCTTTCTTTATTATCTATGTTTCTGATGCATAGATTGTAATCCGAAATATGAGGAAATATAAACATATGTAGCCATATATACAACTGTTAAATCTCTACAAAGCTCAAATTCGACCAGTGACGGAATATTGCTCCCCAACATACACTTCATCGGTTGTATTCTATTCAGAAGAGAGCCGTTCATCTGATTTGAGACCCAGAACTCCCCAAAAGCCTTGATTTCTTGGAACATCGAAGAAGAATTGGGGATTTGAGTCTATTCTACAGGTATTTTCATTGCAATGGATGTAACCTGCTTAAATCTTCCCAGAGTAGTGCATACTAGGAAAACACGTCGCACTAAGATATTACAACATCAATTGTCAAAACACACCCTTTTCTTTAATAAACCTTGCGAAATTTTAAAAAATAATAATATTAATATATCTTAATTAACGTAAAATTTGACAAGTAAGAGAATTCACACGAGTATCATCGAGCAGAGTTGGATTTTAACTAAAACCCGTAGTAAAAAAAATTGTCATATGATACGATCTTTTTGGAGTACATATACCATATATCTTACTGCCGGATCACGATGCTGCACCAAGACTCGATCTTGATAAAACGAAGGTTTAATGTCATCATCGTATGAACTCCAACAACAAAACTGTGTTGGAGAGATTTAAAAAATTGTGAAAAATTTACTGACTGTGTGACTTCGATCAGATTAAATCAGGTTAGTTCAAGTTAATAATAATAAAATACATAACTACAAATTTTTAGGAAAAATGGCTTAGTGTCATCATTGTGTAAAGGATAGCAATTCTGTGTTACACTGATTCAAATAAGAAATCTGGCAAATCTTTTCAAGAGTTGAGCACTGCTCAAGACATGACTTTTTACAGATGTTTACAAAATACAGATCTCATCTTAATTCGGATTAATTATTAACTCAACAAATAAAAAATAATAAATGACTGAAGTCTATATCTAAATATAATTTAAAATTATTTTAGAGGGTCTTGCGATTAACCCAAAAGTTTTTTTATAATTCTATCGTATAGAATATCACTTATCTTATAAAAAATAACCGGTCAAGTGCAAGTTGAACTTGCGCAATTAGTGTTCCGTACGTTGAATGATTTTAAAATAAACAATTTTCTTACGGAGCTATAAAATGATCAGTGACTTCACAAAACACACCCTAAATGAGTTTTCAACAAAGTTTTTTTTCCAATCTTTACTAAAAACTGATGACCTTGAAATTTTTGTTTTTTTTTATATACCAGATAAATTATTAAAGGTGATTATTTTCATTCAATCTACACCCCGTCGAGAATATTCCAGAATTTTTTCAAAATTTTTCGATAAGTACTTTTCGATAAGTACTTTTCGAGATAAGGCGGGTGGACAGTGATTTTTTCGCAATTTTTTAAAAATAATACAAAGAAAAGGGTGCGCAAGTATTGTATTATATATATCTTTTATTCGTGTTTTCACAAGCTTTCACTTGACACCACAGTCGACGACCTAGTAACAAAAATTTTTTTCACTTCCGATTTCACCCCCCAAAACTAACCTCCTAAGTCAAAATTTAACTTTCAAAACTACATGGCTCTGATGAGGCCATCAATTCCTATATTATTACCAAATTTCAACTTTCTATGACAAATAGTTTCGGAGGAAATCCGGTGTGACAGACAAACAGACACCGAAGCCATCTTATAAGTGTTCCGTACGGAACACTAAAAAGTAGTTTGAAAGGATGTACAAGGCGCATTTTTTTTTGCAAGTAGCGTTTCGGTCAGCGTCTCGCGCACGCACGCTGAGTACCCGCATTTATTCGTTAGCCATAAACGCTTAACAGAAGCATTCGCCTGAGTTTACGTTTCTTTGTGCATTTGGAAAATGTCTCAGACCGTTGAAAATCCTGCTAATTGTAAAATACGAGCTGCAATTCGCTTCTTAAATGCAAGAGACGTGAAAGCCACCGAAATTTATCGACAGATTAGTACAAAGTATGGCGAAAACGTAATGAGCGATGGATTGATAAGAAAGTGGGTTAGAGCATCCAAAGATGTCCGTTCAAACTTGCTCGACGTGGGCGACCATTCGTCATTAATGATGACCTTTTGCGGAAAGTTGATGAAAAAGTTCGAGAAAACAGACGCATTAACTCTTGTGATTCCTCAAGAAATTGTGGCAGAACGCTTAAATCATAGGAGGTTGTGCTCACCCGGTGGGTAGCAAAAATGCTGACCGAGGTGTAAGAAACCAATCATTTAGCCAACGCTTTGACTTTCCTCGTGAGGTACAGTACCGAAGGTGATCAGTTTTTAAGACAAATTGTGGTGGCGAAACCTGGGTTACTTACGTTACACCGGAATAAAACCAACAGTCAATAGAACGAAGCCATTCCACGTCACCCAAGAAAGTAAAGTTCAAGCAAACAATTTTAGCCCGAAAAATGATGTGCACTGTATTTTGAGATAGGCAGGGGGCCGAGTGACTAGCATATGTTCCTGCACTTAAAGAACCACATTAGCGGTCAGCGATGATAACGCCAAAATGGTCGTGCTGCAGTGGTTAGCAATCTAGGTCGTAGATTTTTCTGAAGATGGAATACAGAAGAAATTATATTGAAATTAGATTAAGTTTCGGCCTTCTCTTCAAAAATAAAATTGTTAAAAAATATGGCCTTTTGTTTTTTTAATATCAAAACCATACTTATTTTAAAAACGAAGCTCATATTTTGTTTTCTTGATTAAAGAATAAAACATCTTTCCAATGAATCATAAAAATCGTACTGTATCTCGGACATTGGGGTAAAAAACTATAAAATTCGTCGAAACATAAAACATTTAAGATATAATCGAAATTTTAACCAAATATATAGGGTGTTCTAAAAGCCACGCCCACAAAATAAACAAATGAAATTTTCACTTATGTTTATGTTAGAATATTTTGTAGCGGATAAATGAATGTAGGTTCTTAGATTTCGTTAGACATTTTGCCGTGTTTGGCTAGGCTACGCTCTTAGAGTATGTATAAAAGGTTTTGTTAATGGCTCTTGTGTTTCCTCAGTGAGCGATCTTTACGAGTGGTAGTCGACGGATTTCTTTCTAATACCTTGACTATCAACGTCGGTCTGCCCAAAGACTCTAGATTGTCTCCTACTCTCTTTCTCATTTACATTAACGATTTTCTGAAAAGAACTCTCGAACATATTTGCATGAGTAGCCACTCATGCAAATATCCGCAGACAGCAAGAAGTTATTTAAATTAAGAAAGGTCTGAGAGAAATTCTATCTTCACAATAACTCAGGCGACACTTTTTTCTAAAGAAGATAACGTTGCGGAACCCGACATAAATATATCGGGTTCGATTCATCTAGCGTCGTCACTTAATTTGCTGAGCTTCTTGGCATTAACGCGCTGCTTGCATAGCAAAGCGAGTGTCTCAAAAGCTCGGAATATTATTTCGAACTAGAAAACTTTACACTCCACAACAACTATTAATTCTTTACAAAGCTCAAATACGACAAACAACGGGGGGACTGCTCTTATGTTTGGGCTCTGCTTCCAAATAAAGACAGCATTGGTTGGATTCTATTCAGTAGAGAGCTGCTCACCTGATTGAATTCCCACAGCAACCTTGACTGCTTGGAAAATCTAGGAACGGTTGGAGACTTGAATTTATTCTACAGGAATTTGCATGGGAAGTGTTCAATGGATGTACCCGCTTATTTCCTTCCAGAGAGGTGCATACTAAGAACACACGTCGTACTAATACATCGCGTCCGTATGAATTTCAGCTTGTCACGACTCTTGTCAAGCAGTCTTTTCTTACGTTGCTGTGGCGAGTTTAATTGAAAAAATTTTCAAATATATTTCATGTTGCTACTGGACCATAAGTTTTTGGTAATAATAAATATGCAATCACGAGTTCTATAATGGAAATTTTAGACGCCACTGCTTGTTGCTCACTTCGCCGCATTTTGGGCGGTCCCCTGCGAATTCTTCTGAATTATGAGCCAAGTCAGTAGAGACGGAGTTGCATCGCTCTGACGCATCCGCTGCTATTACGATGTTATCGCATAGCACCGAAGAAAGGTCGCCAGTAATTGAATTGCTGAAGCGCCTCACTGCTTATTATTGTCTGTATATTCCCCGAACAAAAAGGCGTTGATTTATTAATGAAAATAGAATATGAAGATCTATTCCTGAAATTTAAATTTGGAACTTTTTATTATTTATTTTGTTAAATGAGTATACAAAGTGTCCCATATGTAAGTTCAATAAGAAAAAAATTCCCCTGCAGTATACAGATTGTTCATTTTTAAGCAAAAGAAAATGGTAAAATGATTTATCCAGTAAATCCTGGTAAACATACTGTTTTAAAATAAATATTGAGCTTGACTTTTTCACAATAAAGAATAACATTATATAGGCATTACATAACAAACATTTAGGTGAAGGAAAGGCTAATAAAGTTAAAAGTAATGAGATTTTTAAGTTACTCGATTCCAAGAACCATAAAAGGAACTTATTTTATATTATTCTCATTCACTCCTTTAGCACTTCTCCAATCCCTTTAACTCCATATGTACTTTCATATAAATGTTTATGCTACAATTTAGTTTAACATAGCAACCAAAACCAGAAAAAATAACCATAATAAAATATTTAACGTTCCCCATCCTTATCAAAGTGTTAAAACTAAAACAAATAACTCATTGCTAAGGGGTATTCTCATGAATTTACAACTCCTTTTCCATTGCTCAGTACGGTATCTAAATAAATATTAGAGAGTAAGAGGCACATGCAACATCTTCGTTGTTGTGGAGTTTTCTGATTCGAAATAATATTCCCAGTAGAAGCTCTCCTTGACATGCTCATGCCGGACATATTTGCTCCCAAATAACGCCCAACAAATTGAGTGACGACGTTAGAGGAATGGAGTGCCCCGCCATAACTATGTCGAGTTCAGCAACGTTAACTTTTTTAGAAAAAAACTGCCGCCTGGGTTTTTGTAGCGTTAAATTCTACTTGGTTACTGTCACACCAAGATAGAATTTCTTCCAGGTCTTTATTAAGTGAAACGACTTCCCGCTGTCTGCGGATATTCGTCTGAGTAGCCGATGGCCGAGCGTTCAAAGTGAATGAAGGGATAAGCGTACTGGGATCTGCAAAGCTGTAGATTAGGTCATCCTTTACTGCACTATGGGAATAGTAGGTGATGTTTTTCCTTGGAAATCGACAGTAGAATGTGAAGCAAAGAGTTCAGGCAACAAGTTAGCTTTTTCAACAGGTGTCGTTGCAATAGAATTATCTGGCTGTGTGAGTGGTGGTATGGTGAATTTGATGAAATTTTGACTAACTGCCTTAGCGACTGAACCGACCTTGTTGGGACAAGCGAGAAGTTTGTTTCTAATTCGTTGATTGTGTGCCTCTTTGGTTTGGTCGATAATTTCTTTGCATCTATTTAGAAGGAACTGCTTCTTTGCCTTTTCGGTCAAACCAAGGCTTGCCGTTGGAAGGGCATGTTTTCGAAAAAGAAATGTAATCTTCCATACCAGCCAAAATAACATCGGAAACCTCCCTGGCGCAGTCAGATGTATCGTCAGATCGAAAACAAACGTCTAACCAAGGGAAAGTTCGAAAATATTCCATGAGGTCTTCCCAGGTCTCGCGCGGTTTAGGTGCCTCTCTGTCACTGATTGCTAGGATACTCGATGCCGAAAGCAGTTTATGGTCGGAAGAACCTACCGGCGGATTTACGGTGACCGTGTAAATTTCCGGATTGAAATTTCCGGATTGGTGGTTAAAAATAGATCAAGTAGACTGGCGAACTTCCGTCTCGATCAGCGATCCGTGTTGGTACATCAATAAGCTCAGTTAAGCCACAACTGACTGAGAATGATTCAGCTTCACGACCTTGTTCGTCGGTAGTATTTAAATATTTAAGCCAGTTGATGTTCTGGACATTAAAGTCGCCCAGGTTGGCAATTTCGGCATTTGGATAGTTAATTTGTAAATGATCGATGGTGTCTGCAAGAGAAGCGAAAAGTTAGTATCACTTGGTGGTCGATAGAGGATACAGATGAACCTTGTGGTTTGTTGAGTCGTTATTTTTAACCACATAGCATCAAAGTTTGGTGGCTCTAGAGCCACTTCTCGTTGGCAAGAGAGGTCGCTTCTGACAAAAAGACAAATTCCTAAGTTACGCCAATATCGGGAATAGAAGTCGTACCCAGGATAAAGATAGTTGACTGTGCTGGTCGATGAACTGACCTTGGTTTCACAGAGAGCAAGTACATGAGGTTTATCTGATTGCAGGTGTGTGCATTGAATTTATGTTCGAGTTTAAAGCTCGTATGTTGCAAAAATCTATTGTAAAATTATGATCTCTGCATGTCGACGCCGCCGAATCAGCCCTCACCCGGAGATCCGAACAAACATTGTCCGGCTTACTGTGTCTGAGCGTTTAGGCCGGGGTTGTCGTTCCGCCTTTCACCTCTTTGCTGCAGAAGTGCGCAGATTAGTTAGTCCCCTCGCTCTTCCACAGCTTTTTAAAACGGCATCGGGCCGCGCCGCTGCAACGAACGTGGGGTTTAGGGCCTGTTGATACCCCCGCGTTGGATGTCCCTTCGCCCTCCGGTTGTTCGTTCGATAACATCTTCGTGTTCATGATGTCAAATTCCGAAACACGTAGAAGAAATCTTTGCTGGGCGAAAATCACGTCTTGGACGGGCTCGCTTGGGCCCATGATAAGATACTAGAGTGGCCGTCAAAATCGCCGGATGCCAACCCTATTGAAAAGATTTGACACATTTTTTTCAGAGTATGAGCGGGCACGTTCTTACTTGACAGACTCTAATACTGCTAGAACCATACAAAATTTACCGACATCCACTCCTTTCCCCGCCTTCCTCTGAAACAATATCGCTTCAAAATTATATGTTTTATTACTACTTCAACCACTATATGTTTGTTAAATTTGAAATTGATATTTCATTTCGTCCAAGAGTTATCGGGCCGACATACCGAGAGATGACAGAACAACAGATAGACCGACGGATATGAGAGACTATGTTTTTCGTGATCTAGGAACCCTAAAATGTGATAGCAAACATCTTAGAGGGCGATTTAAACTAAATTTTGAGAACAAAAATATAGAACTCACTATTAAATAAGTTTATATATATATATATATATATATATATATATATATATATATATATATATATATATATATATATATATATATACATAAGATTTAAATATAAGAGAAAAGTCAATACTATAATAAATGACTAAAGTGCTTTAGTGAATTTCCTGATTTAACCTCGATAATTTATGGTGGAAAATTAAATGTAAATCTTGTGTTGTTGAATTCCATTTAGTCTGAAAATTCGATGCTCTGACTGTCAGAACAATTTACGATTTTGCGGTTGGCACGGCCTAAAAAAAATTTATAATCATCAATCGACCAAATTAAAAAAGGCTGAAGTACTTTGCTCTGTTTATTCGTCGATGATGAACTTTTTTTTTCGTCTATTAATTACTGCTTTCAAACTGGTAATCGAACTTTTTTACGTAAAATTAATTTCGTTGTGTAATTGGTATCTAATGAAAAGATATTTAAAAATCTGCTAAAAATAGCAGACAATAACTGTTTGCTGTTATACAAAATTTGATATGTACAGGGTTATCGAGTAAAAGAAGACATCCCCTATCCTGCGATAATTGATTGCGGATTTCAAAAGAAGAAGAATCGACATTAGCGACGAACATCTTGATGGGATATTCTGTATCTACTCGAGAGAATACTGAAGTTGTACACAAAATGAATTTGGAGAATCGATAAAATAAGCTGAAACCTATAGCCGAGACTCCAGACATTTCCTAAGCACATGTTTTTTCACATGGTCCATTCTGATTTGGTTAGGAGAAAATTATCAGCTAAATAGATCCTTAAATGACTGAACGCCTACTGAGAGCCACAAGAATCAAGTTGATTTTTGTATCAAATGATAACTGACTGAATCATGAACCCATCATTATGATCGAGAGACAAAGGAACAGTCGAAGGAATAAAAATGTGTTGGCTCGCCTCGCCCCAAGAAGTTTCACCTATAGAAATACAGGTCAGTCAACCAGTTTTGAAAGCGACATCTATGGGGCATCACTTAAACCAAATATTAAACGTTATTTTGAAGCTTCATCTCTAACATGAACACATTCTAAATTTCAAGTCGATCGATCAAGTCATTCATTGTTTATCAGCTGGTTAAAGTAGACGTGTTTGAGTATTTTTTTAAAATAGAAAAAATCGAATATCGTGCGGTGATGAAATTCTTTGGTTTGGAAGGTTTATCGGCAACTGAAATCCAGAAAGTTAGTGAAAGTGTTAAAGAAGTCTGCTCCTTCATCTCTAACTGTTCGTAGATGGACACAAGTTTAAACGAGGTCGTACAAGCGCCAATGATGATACACGTTCAGGACGTCCCAAAAACTGCAACAACTGAAAATACTGTTGTGCAAGTACAAGATATGGTAATGGAATATCGTCGATTAACCGTGGATGATTTAGCTGAGGCTCTCGGCATCTCGCATGGATCAGTACATGAGATCTTAACTAATGTTTTGGGTATGAGCTATTCACAAGATAGGTGACGCATTTGCTAACATCGGAACAAAAACGTACTCGAGAGAAACTTCCTAAATATCATTTGGTTCTTTTACAATGAATAAAATCGATTTTGTGCTTCGATTTGTAACTATGGATGAGATTTGGGTTTACCAATATGATACTGCGACAACAAACTGCACAGTAGACGGAGCCCGATTGTTCAGCTCCAAAGCAGCCAAAGTGGTCAAAGTCGTCCACAAAAATTATGGCATCAGTTTTCTGAGATATAAAGGGAATTTTGATAACTGTTTACCTTCAAACTGGTAAAACAATGTCAGGAGAGTAAAACGTAGGCTGAAAAGTTTTGATCTGACACATAGATGTAGCTCTTTTCAAAAAATCCATATAATTTTTAGGAAGTACCAATTTTCGAACGATAGGTGTCAAAATTTCTTGACATCTCGACAATTAGTTTACAAGTTACAGTGGTTTAGTAACGCTACTTTTGATACTTTCAAAACAATGGGAAAAATCAAATTTCGTGTGTTGATTTAATACTGTTGTTTGATGTGCAAAAATACCGTTCGAGCAAAGCGATGGCTTGATTAATGTTACGGGGACTCTGCCCCTAGAAAATCGCTCGTCATTTACTGGTATGCTGAATTTAAACGCGGTAGTACAGATACAAATGATGCTGAACGCTCTGGAAACCCAAATGAGGTGGTTACATTGGAAAACATCAAAAAATCCACAAAATTGTTTTGGGTGACCGTAAAGTGAAACTGCATGAGATAGCTGATACCTTAAAGATATCAAAACAACGTGTTGATCATATTTTACGCGCGATATGGAAATGTAGAATACCCATGGATTATGCAATTGCATGTAATATAAGATGCCGGTGACCGACCAATAATTTTCGAGTTAAATGAAGTAATACAATAATATTATGGATGATTATATTTTATAACTAACTTTCATAACACATACACACACACGCACAAAACGCGCGCGCGCTCGCGCACCAGCGTATATAGGCTCAGATTCCCGCCACGTCCACGTCGTTGATCCTGGATAATGCTAAAAACGGGGGTCACATTTATACAGATACAATAATACACTATTCAGATCATGTTGTGCCTATGGGAACTTTTGTTCAGAATAATAAAAACTAGAAGATAGTAAAGTTTGAGCGAATTTAACCGAGAGCCATTTTCCATAAGATATGTGCGGAGTCCTTTCAAGGTCATGAGTTTTCAACAAAGATCGGAAACAAACTATGTTGAAAATTTATTTGAGGTGTGTTTTGTGAAGTCACTGATCATTTTATATCTCCGTAACAGAATTTTTTATTTTAAAAGCAATCAACGTACGAGACACTAATTGTGCAAGTCCGACTTGCACTTGGCCGGCTGTTTATGAGGGATAATTGAAACGCTGTTAAATACATCTTATTATTAGAGACGGATTTGCTAGACATTTTAAAGGTGTACTTTTAGCAAGATGGCGCTACTGGCGCAATTCTAAACACAGAACGATAACGCCACTAAAGCTTATAGTCAAACCAAGATTTTCAACTGTATCTTCTGCCGCCCTAAACAGAAAGACATACCATTTTATTCACGGTCGCAGAGCCTTTCCAGGAATTCTTTGCAACTTTACAACGGTAGTCTTACAACAAATCGATTATGTGGACACTTTAAGGTCCATCTTGATAATATACTATTAAAGGTATATTTGAGAAACATTTGAGATCATAATTTAATAATAAAAATTGAGTAACAATCAGTAATCCTAAGAAAATAATGGGGAAAATTAATTTTTTAAGACGGCACAGACAGCAATTAAATGGTAGAAAGTCAACACTTACCTTATTTAACTTGGGGTCCCTCATATGATCAATACCCGTTATTATACTCATCATTCTTACCTTGTTTAACCTGGGGTCCCTAAGATGATCAATACCCATAACTTGGCACGGAGTAATGACGTCTCCGACAACTGAGTACCCCCTTTTTGATTCATCATTGAGGCTCAGAAATTTCAATGACTCGGTAAGCAGGACCTTTTGACCAGGCGGTGTTCGGGACAGGCCCGCTCTGAAAACAAAATAAATTTGTTTAGAGAAGTTTGTTAGTGCGATTTCAATTTAATTAAAAAACTGACCCAACCCTCAAATTCAACGGAAATTTGAAATGAAAAAGAAATATGACATTGCAAAAAAGTAAACCAGTGGTGTGTCCATCGAAGCATCCTACGAAGTTAATTGAAAAAATGTCTATATAACTTCTTACCCTCAAAATAAGAAAATTCCTAGTGTAGAGAGAGAACTATTCAAGCATCACTCAATAAATTCATTGAGTAGTTGAGGCTTTATAAAAGATTAAAAACGTTTTTCTACCTTTGATTTGCTTGTTTTGACCTCCTCTATACTTTTTCCTTACACAAGTAATATTGAAACCTTCGTGAAGTTCTTCAATTTGTTACCTGACTTGATAGATTTAGAATTATCTTGATTTTCATGTTGGACAAACGGCACGTGCATCTCGCAGCCGCTCAACAAAATTTTTTAAGTTGTTTAGGAGCTTGTTTGGGCACCCTGTATATATTTTCTTATACGACTCAATATAAGAATATTGAGTACTCTATCACTGATTTAAGAAACGGGTTATACCAAGAGTTTTCCAACCAGTCGATAGACCGATTCGCAGAAAATTCCTGGCGTGCCAGATCCTCCGACCTTTCGCCCTTACACTTTTTTTGTGGTGGTACTTAAAAAATTCATTTTATAAAAAAAAACGGCCCTTTAGAAATCACGATCATTTAGAACAAGTTATTCGAAACTGTGCAGGCTAAATAACTCCGGAAATACCTAGAACTGTTTCACGAGAAATGCGATCTGGAACAATATTATGTATAGAGCGAAATAGCGGACATTCGGAGATTTAATACCCGTTTGATATTTTTAAATTAAGTTAATTTTGTTCTTTTTATTGTTATTAATTAAAGCGAATTTAACCGAGAGCCATTTTCCAGAAGATATGTGCGGGGTCCTTTTTGTTTTTATATACCAGTTAAATTATTACAGTTAATGGGCTCATGATAATTTTTGTTCAATTTACATACATACATGTGGAGAATATTCCAAAATTTTACATTAGTATTTTTCGAGATAAGGGGGAGGCAGCGATTTTTGGCAATTTTTTAAAAAATAATACAAAGAAAAATTATATTTATTTTTGAACTCGTGTTTTTACAAGCTTTCATTTGACACCCCACTCGATGCGGCTCTGATAGGGCCATCATTTTCTATATTAGTGCCAAATTTCAAGTTTCTGTGTCAAATAGTTTCGAAGAAAATCGGGTGTGACAGACAGACAGACAGACAGACAGACACCGAAGTATTCTATACGGAACAAGGTTCTACAATTTTCGTGTCTAAAATTTCACAGCACATATTCGTTTTAAGACTATACTGGTCTTTACTTTCAACAAGAAATTCTGGGTGTTCAGTGGCCTGTCTACTAACTCAATAAATTTTAAATTGAAGTAAAACAAAATAAACAATCAATTGGAATTTACTTTTTAAATTTATTTGCAAATTTCAAAACTTACTTTTTAAACTTATGTTAAGTAAAACTTTACAAAGATCAGTAAACGGATGCCTTTTAAAACCCTTTTTTGTTGTAAAACACTGAAAAAGCAATTAGATACAAATTATAACAACAGCTGACATTCAAGTGTAAAGTCATTTTTAGTGTTCCGTACTGAACACTTCGGTGTCTGTCCGTCTGTCACACCCAATTTTCTGCGAGACTATTTGACACAGAAAGTTGAAATTTGGCCTTAATATAGGAATTGATGGCCCCATCAGAGCCGTGTAATTTTGAAAGTTAAATCTTGACTTAAGGGATTAGTCTTGGGGAGTGAAATCGGAAATGAAACAAAAAATTACCAGTTCATCGAGTGGGGTGTCAAATGAAAGCTTGTAAAAGTACGAGTCCAAAAATATATATAACTAGCCGGGCCCGCGGCTCGGCCCGCGTGGACTTGATTCACTACTATCGCCACTGCTTATTCCTTATGTTACCCAACGTAATAAAATATCTCTCATTATTTCTCCTTATCTCCCAATATTTCTCCTTATCTCACACTATTTCTCCTTTTCTCCCATTATCTCACTTTATCTCCCATTATCTAAGCTTATCTCGACATATCTAGGCTTATCTCGACTTATCTCGCTTATATTGAATTATATAGAACATAAGTATAAATTTATAAAAACACGTAAATCCAATAAGTGGTTCTCAAGTGATAAGCGCACTAACGGACAGACGGACAGACAGACAGACAGGCAGAGAGGCGTTGCATTTTATATATATTCTAGAATGAATTAAAAAACAACACGTAAATCGGATAAGTGGTTCTCCAGTAATAAGCGCACTAACGGACAGACAGACAGCGAGACGTTGCATTTTATATATATTATGGATATAGATTATTATTATTATTATATAACCTGGCCAAAGAATATATATATGAATTTAAAAAAAGACACGTAAATCGGATAAGTGGTTCTTGCTTGATAAACGCACTAATGGACAGACAGACAGACAGACAGAGAAAACATTCCATTTTATATATATATATATATATATATATATATATATATATATATATATATATATATATATATATATATATATATATATATATTATAGATTATAGAAATTCTCTGCTACATAATATTGTTCCATATTTAATGGTTTAAGCTCTGTATTGCAAGAGAACGCGCTAGCGGCAAATTCTACGTCACTGCTCATTCCTTATGCTACCTATTGTAATAAAATATAGCGTATAACCTGGCCAGAGAACATGTATGTTTTAAAAAAAAGTACGTAAATCGGATCAGTGGTTCTTCAGTGATAAGCGCACTAACGGACAGACATACAGAGAGACGTTGCATTTTATATATATTATAGATGTAATACTTACACATAGTTCTCTTTGTATTGTTTTTAAAAAATAGCGAAAAATCGCTGCCCCCACTTATCTCGAAAAAATTTTGAAAAACTTCTGGAATATTCTCCACAGGGTGTAGATTGAACGAAAATTATCACAAGTACATTACCTAATTTATCTGGTAAATAAAAAAACAAAAAGAAGTATATATAAGTCGGTTACTTTTTTGTATAAAAATCGATAAATCTGTTTACTTGAAAATTTATAGAAAAGATCTCGTAGTATCCGTAGCATAAAAGCATAAAACACATATATTGTTGTAATACCGTAGTAAATACGAGTAGTGGTAGTAGATAAGTTTGATTTTTGGTCACTTCATTTCGTCATGGTCGTAGTTATTTTAGAATCTTCATAATTTCATTGTCGCTGTGTATTGTCATTTGTTTATTTTACAAATATTTACACGGTGCGAAAATTAGACATTTTTTGGGTTATTTATTTAAGTCACTGATCGGTGATTTAATTGATACATGTGAAATTTATCGAATTGTGTTCTTTTATGTAAGTGTATTTTAAGCGAGTGTAAATAATTGAAAGAGATTTTAAACTCAAAGTGATTACAGTGATCTTATACTCAAAGAATAGTAATACAATAACGGTTCGAACGACATTTTAAGTGTATATTAAAATAGACAAGATGAAAATAATTATAAACACATTAATTTTAATGACGATTTAGAACCAAATAAGATTATTACAAAAATATCTCTGCTCTTTAAATATTAAATTACTATGTTATTTTTTATGTTTATTTATGGAGAGTTGAGTAATAATAGAACAAGAGGGCGACCTGAAATTTTGACCTGTCGACTAACCGTCTGCCTAGTTGTTAATTCTGACGGACGAGTCGAATAAAAGACTTTAAAAGTTGATTTTGCGGCCCCCGTGCCCTGGAATGCTCAGATAACTCATAGAATGTTACATTCAAAAATGGACTGTCGTTTAACCACTTGAATTAAGTACCATAACATTTGTTGACTCTAAAAAAGTAGAGTGGCAGACGCCGCCGAGACTGGACCTAGCTTGAGGGCCCAAAAAAACATCGATCCAAATGAACAGTCATTTAACCATATAAAATCAATAAATTTAGTTTGTTCTTGATAAAATAAGAGAGAACGAGGACGAAGCTGGCGCCACTATTTCCAGTCCCAAGTGTTGAGTCCTACGCGTTTGCCCAAGTTATTTTTGGAAAATTTAGGCATTAGTTTATAAAATATCACGAGGGCATTAGTTTTGAATAAAAATCGGGGAAAAACTTTCTTGAGAACTCATTTGGTGTGCTTCGTGAAGTTATTGATCATTTTATACCTCCGTAACAAAGATTTTTATTCTAAAAGCAATCAACGTACCGAACACTAATTGAGCAAATCTGACTTGCACTTGGCCGATTTTATTTCAGAATTATTTCTTCCAGTTATCAAAAAACTAAAGAATATTTCTAATTAAGACCGAAAGAACTAGTTAAACAAAAAAATTAAAGGTTTTTAGCTAGATAAAGAAATATTTTCAAAAAATGGCGGTTTTAATTTTCTCTGTAAATGTTTTAAAACTTGATGAGTAGCTTTTAAATTAAATTCTAAACACTTTCTTTCCTTTTAGTTTTTTCGATACTCTGTCACTTAACCCGACTTTTCATGATTCCATATTAGTTAATTCAAATTTTCCGCCATACCAATTGCCACGTGTCATATGTTAAAGTAATTTTTAGGTTATCGGATATACAGAACAAACTTTTGGCCCCTTGCTGTATAAACGTAAATATATATTTTAACTAGCCGCGCCCACGGCTCCTCTTACGTGGACTTGATTTACTATTATCGTCACTGCTTATTCCTTATGTTACCTAACGTAATAAAATATATCCTATAACGTGACCAGAGAACACATGTATTTTATAAAAAACCACGTAAATCGTATAAGTGATTCTTGAGTGCTAAGCGCCCTAGCGGATAGATAGATAGACAGACAGAGAGACGTTGGATTTTATATATATTATCGGTTTTTTTTGATAAATATTAAGAATTAAAAAAAAAAAACACATAAATCGGATAAGGGGTTCTCGAATGATAAGCACACTAACGGACGGACAGACAGACACCGAGACGTTGCATTATATATATATATATATATATATATATATATATATATATATATATATATTATAGATAGTGTTATTACACAAAATAACAACGTATCTTCGTACAATTTCCCTTTCGAACGATAAAAAATTTTCAGTAACCTCTCCGTAATACATTGTACTTGTCCAATTATATTTCTATTTGAAGCAAATTTTCTAGTTCTGTCCTTAAACAAAACAAAACCCAAACTCAGACGCCATTTATCACCTTCATTTGCACCCTTACATTGTGTTCCCCCTCGAAAATCTTAATCTAGCAATTTACAAGAACTCCTACCGCAATTCTTTTAGGTGGCAACCGCATGACACAATATAAAATTCTTACGAAGTATCGTAATAATGCGTTTACGTTCCTATTTATGGCGGTGCCATGGCGGTGTAATTGCATTTTATTAAATTTATGAATCGCCGTCTCTTTGAGAGAAGTGTAATTGAAAATAGCCCATTCATCAAAATATTATTACGTTAGACAAGGGCGAGACAAGTGGTTTGTATGGGGAAGTGGGATAGTGATTTGCATTTAAAGTGCTATTTAATTTTTACTTCCATTGCAAAGCGAAGTTCGCGAAAAAAATTACCGCCTGGTATTCTTACATTTCTTCGCCTTTAGGAGCGTTACTGAACATTTTCTTTCCAGTTTTTATGGCTCTTGCTGTCTAGTTGATAATTCGAAGGTTCAACACATATGAACACAGCTCTAAATACAAATAAGTTAATGTTATGGATAATTACTTATAAGGATGATAATATCAGTTAACAGAACAACAAAAAATATCGGTCTTGAAAATAAAATATTGAAAGATTAAAACAGTTCACCACAAAAGAAAATGTCAGATAAGAATTAAAAATAAACTGCCAAAATAAGAAGCTCTAACAGGAAGGGCACTGAATGAGATCCGGAACATGCTTACAGTGAACATCCAAGTGGCTACTGAAAGTGTACTTGGAAGATTAAAGAAAAAAGGGCTTACACCAATACTCAGCATATCTAAACACGACCCAACATCAACAGTGGACTTCAGGAAGGGCAACTAATAACAATGAGATCAGATTATTAAAATTTAAAATATGGTTCATCTGCTTTTGCAATATTATTAAAATTCTCACTTAATATCTTTAAATTTGTACTTTAGTAATTTATATACAGCCACATATAACCTGCTATTAAAATTAACAAATATAAGTGACAACGCCGGTACGCATACCCAACAAACTTTACTAGCGGACCACGTTTGATTATTCCGATTTTTAGCGGTGTACACGAAAGGATTTTTTTTTTTTTTTCATAAGACGTTGAAATTCTATCCAGGGTTTTTGTATGAGTAACATACTTTGTCTATTCTTGTTTGTGTCTGGAGGTTAACCCGTAAATAACTGAACTTGCTGGAAGAAGGGGCTGAAACCCCCCAAAATGAATATAAGAGATTTCGTACGGTTAAGGTAATCATACTATCGAAAGAACAATAAATGAAGACCATGTGGAGGGGTAAAATGACTTCGTAAACTTCCCTTTCATGAGGAAATCGGACATACAACTGGATCGCTTAAAAAAATATCGTTACTATAAGTAAGACACAGAGTGGGAAGATCTTAGATAGGGTAGGTGCACCAGTAGTCGACCGATTAACGTTGAGGTTATGTTAATTGTAGCTTTAATGAAATCCGTTATAATATTTGGACCCTTTAGGTAGTAATTTATCGAATTTCAACCCTTTCCTTTACACTAGTGCATTTTGAAAAATTATATAATTGTTTTGCTGTCGAATCAAAAAACAAATAATGTACGGATGTAACAGCACCAGTTGTCGACCACTCTATCCCAGTAGTCGACATGTCTACGCCCCAGTAGTCCACCACTTGCTAAATAGTTGAAATCTATAGCTCTAAATGAGGTAGTGGGTGTTTTTTTCGATTTTTCCAGAGAATACTACTTAGTATATATCACTACTACGCCAAACACCTTATTTTTGCACTCGACGCGCGTTTCTCTAACCATGATAGCTTCATCAGAAGTGATGATTGACTGCTTTTCAATCAACGCTCCTCCATGGTTAGAGAAATGCGCGTCGAGTGCAAAAATAAACTGCTTGGCGTAGTGGTGATATATACTGAATAGTATCATTGTGCCAAGGATTCCACATTCCCAACATAATTTCCAGAGAATAATAAACAACAAGTTGCTTTTCTCACCATGAATTTTGTTATCGAATAAACTTACCATGCCATTTAAGAAAATAAGTTAATTTCTTATATTTCTTATCTTTTTAGTGTTCCGTACGGAACACTTATAAGATCACTTCGGTGTCCGTCCGCCGGTCACACCCGATTTTCTCCGAAACTATTTGACGTAGGAAGTTGAAGTTTGGTACTAATATAGGAATTGATAGCCTCATCGGAGCCGTGTAGTTTTTGAACGTTAAAGTTTGAGTTAGGGGGTTAGTTTTGAGGGATGAAATCGAAATTGAGGTCATCGAGTGGGGTGTCAAATGAAAACTTGTAAACACACGAGTTCAAAAATATATATAATACTTTTCATTGTATTATTTTTAAAAAATCGCGAAAAAATCACTGTCTCCCCCTTATCTCGAAAAGTATTATTCAAAAAATTTTGAAAAAAAAAAAAAAAAAAAAAAAAAAAATCTGAAATATTCTCCACGGGGTGTAAATTGAACGAAAATTATCAGGAATGCATTACCTTTAATAATTTATCTGGTATATAAAAAAAAACAAAAATTTCAAGTTCATCAGTTTTCAGTAAAAATCGGAAACAAACTTTGTTGAAAACTCTTTTGGGGTGTGTTTTGTGAAGTCATCGATCATTTTATACCTACGTAACAAAAATTTTTATTCTAAATGCAAACCACGTACGGAACACTAATTGCGCAAGTTCAACTTGCACTTGACTGGTTATTTATTTTTTATAAGAGTGACCTTTATATTTTTTATTGCAATAATCATAGCAGTGAATTAAAGTATTTCGAGTTTAAATCTAGTCAGTACAATAACGACATTAAAGATACTTACATCAAGGATTCAGAAGTGGGCGCTCATGCACCTATGCCGTATTCATTGTGAGACACTTAAAAGAAAAGCCATAGAATACAACATTCCAGCATACTTGTGCCTGATAGACTTAAAAAAAACTTTCGATAATGTGCAAATAGAAGACGCTATTCACCTATTATATAACAGGAACATCCCATTAGACCTAATTAAAACTATCGAGAATATATATATATATATATATATATATATATATATATATATATATATATATATATATATATATATAATAGACAATAAAGTAGTCGCAAGATTAGCAGAAGCAATGACAAAACCAATCAACTATGAATCTGGAATCAGGCGTGGAGACTCTTTAGGTCCTCTTCTATTTAATATTGTCATGGATGAAATTATAAAGAGTGTCAAAAGAAAGAAGGGATATAAAATGGGTAACAGAGAAATTAATAATAATGGCTGTGAACGAGAACAATGTGCAAAGGCTGCTATATGAATTCTGCATAGCAGCAAAATAATATAATATGTCAATCTCAACTGAAAACAGGTGATGGAGGTCAACTACCTGGGCATCAAAATATCTAGTATCGGAAAAATCGAGGAAGAAATAAAACATGAAGTTAACAGGATTGATAGGATAGCGGGATACCTCAATGATACCATATTTAGAAATAAATTCCTCTTCGTGAAGATCAAAACAAAAATATACATACGACCAGTAATGACTTACACATCTGAAACAAGACCCGATATTTAGGAGATGTTTAAACCAGACATTGAGGGATAGAGAAAGGAGTGAAGATATAAGACGCACATGTAATATAGAAAATATCAACCAGTGGATAAGAGGAAGAAAAGTAGAATGGGATCAACACACAGGAAGAATGGCAAACAACAGGATAGTACGGATAGCAGGAGACAAGTCACCGAATGGAAGAAGATCAATAGAACGTCCAAGAAAGAGATGGAGCGACGATCTATAGAGCAGGGAAGAAAGAAAACAGGCAATAGTGCCTAGCTATAAGTCGGAAGAGGAAAAAGAAGAAGAAGAAAAATACTTAGGAGCAAAAAACATAAAACTGCAATTTCTTCTCGGAGTCTCTTTTTCTCATCGGTTTTCCTTGCTTTACAGTCTGCTACTTCTTTTTTTTAAATTTTAGCAGCACCAACTTGTTTCTTTTTTAATTATATTTTCTTCTTCTCCTGCCTCACAATTTTAATTGCCTCCTTTTTCCTTAACTCTTCTTCTACAAACTCACGCCATGCCTTTGACGAAATAGCAGAGACTTTTTTTTTAGCTTGCGTTTATGATTTGCGCAAATAGGGCTGGGATAGCAGAGATGTAAAGAAATGCTTGTGCGAGATGTTTTTTGGATAATCGCTTCTGGAGAACTTAATTATTCTGAAGCAAAAATTAAATCCAAGTTGAAAGCTCGTAAGTATATCATCTCCATTTGAAAAATGCAGGAGTTATGAGAGAACAAGTTTACCTGTGTGTTTACTTTGTGGTTATAGGCTCTATGGGCTCATCAGTCTCCATCGAATCGTCGGGTAGAATACGAACATTAGCACTGAAAAAATCATTATTTTCTGGAATAATGATAGAAATATGTAAATAAGAGTAGGATAAACCATATAGAATTATTAATTCAAAATTGATAATAAAATTCAAATACCTGGTTCATCTAAATGTGGTGATTATTGTCCAGTAATTTGTTTAGCAGTATCGCCAGACAGTCGGAGAGGGTTAAATAAGAAGCATCGGCGGAAAAGTGTTTTCCCTATCCTTTTCCTATGTTTTATGATCTCCTTTTTTCAGGTAAAAAATGCACATGGGACGCACACTACATCTAGCGTCTCAAGTGGGCTGCAGCTCGCGCCCTTGAGATTAGTGGAAAAAACTGAAAAAAACCCATTCATTTTATGGTCAGCAATCATAAAGCAATAAATTTCTCATTAGTTTATGACGGGTTTTGCCCAGATTTCATCACCGATCATGGAATGAACATGGAACACTTGGAAATCCATAATTTTATGATAGTTGACTATTGGAAAAAAAGAAAAACACCAGACGTCCAGTAGACGTATGAGGACTACTAGAACTACTCACAAAATCGACTCAGGAACTGACGAAATTCCGAGTTCTATTAACATTTTCTGTGCTTACGTCTTGCCTTGAACATCTTTATTTCGGGTAAAACAGTAGTTTTCCAACGTTTCACAGGCAGTTTCATTGAACATCCCAAGCGCGTCGATTGTTCGCTACGAGTACCAAAAACGTAGTTTTACCTCCTGTTCTCGATAGGACCAATCTCTCTTTAAATTTCCTTTCTCGATCCGTCGATAAAAGCCCTGGAACTGATTCTAGATTAAAGTTGGGAAGTTCAACTATCACTTGAATACGACGTCGTCACGGATTATGGGATAAAAACTTTTTCCAACAGATTTAAAACATAAGTAGTCGACCATTGTGCACATACCCTACTGAAGAGTTAAGAAAATCTGAGAACAATTGTGCATAAACAACAATGAACTTCAAGTATAAATGGACAAAAAGGTTAAATCATTTGCGTTACGCTGATCATGTAGTCTAATATCAGATAATTTTAATGGCATACAGGAAAAGATTACTGTACTACAAAATAAAACCAGAGAGGGTAGGACTACTGCTGAATAGAGATAAGACAAAGGCTATGACAAATTAAGACAATCCGCTAGGCTTGAGAATAGAAATCAAAACACTTGAACATGTAGGGGAATACATACACCTAGGGCAAATTAGAAAGTGTGGAAAAGCAAATCAAACGGCAGAAGTACAAAGAAGAATCAAACTGACATGGGCAGCATCTGGCAAACAAAGTCTAACATTTATTGATATTTTTTAGCGGGCATTATGTAGGTTTATTTTTCTACTTTCTTGTTTAAATGTGTAGGAAACTTTGAAAAATCATTAGTCGGTAATAATTTATGATGAGGTGTTTACGTCCGTTTCTTAATTTTCTTAAAAACTTATTTGTTGTAGGATGGAACGATCATTAAGTTTTATTGCCTAACTTTGGCTATAACAACGAATCGAAAAAACTTTATATAAAGTTCAGAGATGGTTTATTTTGCCCAGGGAGTAAGAAGGGTATAATATTTTATGATTTGAGTCCCTATTTTTTTTCTATATTTTATGTCTATATACACTGTATCTAATTATAAAATAGGAATATTCATCAAAATATAACATACTAGTCAAGTTATATACTAATCAGAAGAGTCCAAACATTACCCAGTGGTGAATTTAGGTAAGAGCGATAGAAGAATCGCCCCCTTTATTGTCCTCAGAACAAATTCCCTTGGAGTTCCTTCGAGGGAAGAATGATAATCCTTCCTTTCTTTAATTCTATGTTTTGATGATTTATTGAGGTTTTTTGTTTCAGTGTAAGAAATTGTCAAACTTTTATGCTTATGTTTTTAATTGTTTATCTCTTGCTATAATTTTTTTCATAAAGGATAAGGATGCATAAGAAAAAAGAAATAATAATATGGATTAAATTTTAAAATATTGGATCACTAGAAAGTCTGATGATTTTGGATATATTTTGTGATAAGAATTGAAAAAAATTCGGGCAAGACGATATCCTATGTGTGGGAAAATTGAAGGAAAAATAATAATAATAAATGTTTTCAACATACTATTACACTGTGCATTTTTATATATTTTTGTAGGCTATATTTACTTTGTAGGATATTATTTTTGAATAAAACAAGTCAAGACGGTCAAGTCATGTTTTACTTTTATTTGTGCAAAAATTAGGATTCTAATTTTTTCATGTGGAAACACATAATTTAAAAACTAAACCAAATGATAAACATTAAGAGAGTCAGTGAATGATTAAAAAGAAAGTGACTGAATTGCGTTATCAATAATTAAAAAAGACAGAAATTAAACAATCAAATAAATGGCAATGAATATTGAAACACTATATGAAATTTTTACAATGTTCATTGGTATGTACTTATTAAGAGTTTCGTTGTCCCGGAAAATATACTACGATAAAATAATAAAAAAATTAACAATTAAAACTAACAGAAAAAAAAAACCGGTCAAGTGCAAGTTGAAATTGCACAATTAGTGTTCCGTACGTTGATTGTTTTTAAAATAAAAAAACTTTGTTAGGGTGGTATAAAAATGATCAGTGACTTCACAAAACACATCCCAAAAGGGTTTTCAACAAAGTTTGTTTCCAATCTTTACTGAAAATTGGTGACCTTGAAATTTTGGTTTTTTATATACCAGATAAATTATTAAAGGTAATGATAATTTTCGTTCAATCTATACCTCGTGGAGAATATTCCAGAATTTTTTCAAAATTTTTTGATCAGTACTTTTCGAGATAAGGTAGGGGACAGCGATTTTTCACGATTTTTTTAAAAGTAATACGAAGAAAAGTGTGCGCAAGTATTACATTATATATACATTCTTTACTCGTGTTTTCACAAGCTTTCATTTGACACCACACTTGATGACCTAGTAAAAAAATTTTTTTTTCACTTCCGATTTCACCCTCAAAACGAATCCCTTAAGTCAAAATTTATGTTACGGTGATATAAAATGATCAGTGACTTCACAAAATACACCCCAAATAAGTTTTCAACAAAGTTTTTTTCCAAATTTTACTGAAAATTGATGACCTTGAAATTTTTTTTATTTACCAGATAAATTATTACAGGTAATGCACTCGTGATAATTTTCGTTCAATCTACACCCCGTGGAGAATATTCCAGAATTTTTTCAAAATTTTTTGATAAGTACTTTCCGAGATAAGGCGGGTGGGACAGCGATTTTTCGCGATTTTTTAAAAATAATACAAAGAAAAGTGCGCGCAAGTATTACATTATATATATATATATTTTTTACTCGTGTTTTTACAAGCTTTCATTTGACGCCACACTCGATTACCTAGTAAAAAATTTTTTTTTCACTTCCGATTTCACCCCCCAAAATTAACCCCTTAAGTCAAAATTTAACTTTCAAAACTACATGGCTCTAATGAGGCCATCAATTCCTATATTACTACCAAATTTCAACTTTCTATGACAAATAGTTTCGGAGAAAATCGGGTGTGACAGACAGCCGGACAGACACCGAAGTGATCTTCTAAGTGTTCCGTACGGAACACTAAAAAGTGATGAAAGGAGGATTTACATTAAATTGTATTTACGCTGACAGTTAACCTGTATTAACATGCTGCTGATATTATACTTGATAATAAAAAATAACTAATGAGTTGAATAATACAGGCCAACAAAAAATATTTGTAAAAACTTTTCAAACCAATGCATCTACGTGTTATGTATTTTTGGGTGCTGAAACCGTATCTGATATCAGTTTTTTGTATCACCCACAAATCTCTCACAATATGACATCGATTAAATTTCAAAATGGAGATCATGGCAGTAAACCAAATCCTCTTCTTGCTTGAAAAACTGAACAGACTGTTGATCTCTTCTTCTATACTGGTAAATAGATACTCCAGATTCCAATAATATGTTTTTCTTTCAGCCTAGAACCAAGCAATTCTGCTTTTTCCTTAGTCAAACCCAATATTTCTCACTAAATCATTTAACTTAGCTTATGTAAACAACTGTGGTTTTAAATTTTCTAGAGAACATTAAAACTCATCATCATCCGGTCAACTTTCATGAAATTCGGGACTGGACTGTAAAAATGTCGTCAATAGACTGAGGTAGCTCAGGGATAGGAAGTCCCGGTCCATGTCCTACCGGCCGATTAGCTGAAGTAAAGTTAGGATAGACAATTACTTTCTTATTTTTGCAAAAATAATAATTATTTGAATGATTTTCTTGCTCTCTCCATACCATGGGTACTGCAAATCTAGCATTTGCTTTCATTTCTTTCTTATACCATTTCCTAAGATCTTCGACACAAACATAACATACTTTGTGAGGAGCCCAACATTTTTCTTGATTACCAATTTCTACACCAAAATATGCAAAGTAAAACTTTTTTTTACAAAGTCAGTAATATAATTATTGTAAAGCAACTAAAAAATAGACAGGAGTCCATATTCCAGCAGCTTACTAGCTGTTCTCTTGTCTGTCGAATCCATCCTGAGACGCGTTTCGCCGTATCACGGCTCGTCAGTCAGGCTAGGATTGACAAACAAGAGAACGGTATCAAGTGGTACTTATCCCAGAAGTTACGGAGCATGATGATAAGATACAACGAATTGTATTAAGTACGCATACCTATTACTCCATCGAAAGCTGACACAGCAGCTTTCGAACCAACAGAGTGGTTGACACAGTCAACGCTTTAAAAGCAGGCAGCGCTTTTTCGAGGGATCCTTCCTCAAGTATATATAATTATTGTAAAGCAACTGAAAATAGTATATTCCAGCAGCTTATTAGCTGTTCTCTTGTCTGTCGAATCCATCCTGAGACGCGTTTCGCCGTATCACGGCTCGTTGCTTTACAATAATTATATATACTTGAGGAAGGATCCCTCGAAAAAGCGCTGCCTGCTTTTAAAGCGTTGACTGTGTCAACCACTCTGTCGGTTCGAAAGCTGCTGGGTCAGCTTTCGATGGAGTAATAGGTATGCGTACTTAATACAATTCGTTGTATCTTACCATCATGCTCCGTAACTTCTGGGATAAGTACCACTTGATACCGTTCTCTTGTTTGTCAATCCTAGCCTGAATGACGAGCCGTGATACAGCGAAACACGTCTCAGGATGGATTCGACAGATAAGAGAACAGCTAGTAAGCTGCTGGAATATGAACTCATGTCTATTTTCAGTTGCTTTACAATAATTTTATATACTTGAGGAAGGATCCCTCGAAAAAGCGCTGCCTGCTTTTAAAGCGACTGTGTCAACCACTCTGTCGGTTCGAAAGCTGCTGTGTCAGCTTTCGATGGAGTAATAGGTATGCGTACTTAATACAATTCGTTGTATCTTACCATCATGCAAAGTCAGTAATGTTTCTTTGATGTTTTTTAACTACAAACTCACCACATATATAACAAAAAGTGTTGGGAGAGTTTTTACAACCGCGATTAGCCATACTATGAGTGTGAATTAAAGTGCATGGGTTAAACAGTGCAATGCGAGGTTATATTAACTGGAAGTAAACAAACAGCTGTGACATTTATCGGAACTGCCAACCTAATAACATTTGATTTTACTGTAAACCTTATAAAATTCTGATTTTATTGCCACCCTTATAACATTCGAATGATAAAAAATAAACTTTTCACATTTTGAATATTAAAATGTGAAAAATTGGTGGGTGATACAACTTTTTAGAGTTCTGTACGGAACACTTATAAGATCACTTCGGTGTCTGTCTATCTGTCTGTCTGTCTGTCTGTCACACCCGATTTTCTCCAAAACTATTTGACATACAAAGGTGAAATTTGGTAATAATATAGGAATTGATGGCCTCATCAGAGCCATGTTGTTTTGAGAGTTAAATTTTGACTTAACGGGTTACTTTTGGGGAGTGATGTCGGAAGTGAAAAAAAAAATTTTTACTAGGTCATCGAGTGTGATGCCAAATGAAAGCTTGTGAAAACACGAGTAAAAAAATATATATAATGTTATACTTGCGCGCACTTTTGTTTGTATTATTTTTAAAAATTCGCGAAAAATCGCTGTCCCGCCCCTTATCTCGAAAAGTACTTATCAAAAAATTTCGAAAAAATTCTAGAATATTCTCCACGGGGTGTAGATTGAACGAAAATTATCACGAGTGCATTACCTTTAATAATTTATCTGGTATATAAAAAAAAACAAAAACTTCAAGGTCATCAGATTTCAGTAAGGATTGGAAACGAACTTTGTTGAAAACTCATTTGGGGTGTATTTTGTGAAGTCACTGATCATTTTATACCTCTGTAACAAAATTTTTTATTTTAAAAGCAATCAACGTACGGAACACTAATTGCGCAAGTTCAACTTGCACTTGACCGGTTATTTATTATTATTTTCGGACTCGGCACACTAAAAAGCATAGGAATCAGGTAAAATTATTACAGAAGTTTTTTCATCGTTGGCCTGTGTAATTTGTTGATAGATAGAGGTTGCTTTACATATATCCTGCTAGATTTCCTTTTCAGGGTTTTTAGACTGTAGGCATATAAAAATTAAGTTATTTTTTCATTACTATTAATGTTAATAGGGAAGGCGGTGTAAGAGATGGGAGAATTTCAATAGTATTAAGAGAATTTTTCCAGATATTTTGAACATGAATGGACAAATTACAAAAAAATCATTTATAATAAAACATATAACACGCCATATAGGTGGAGAGGGAAGATGGTAGAGTGACTTTGTGTTCGATTGTTATAGATCTTTATCAAGGTTTCTTTAGTCAAAGAATTGAAACATTACATTTTTTTGATTATTGTTATTGTTAACATGAGGAAAAAGGGTTTAATGGGTGTATAGTTTTAGTGCTATTATGAGATTTCTGTTCGGGCTATATATATATATATATATATATATATATATATATATATATATATATATATATATATATATATATATACCAGGTGTACAAGTATGAAATGCGGATTTCAGACAACAGATGGTGCACCAATGCAGTTTGTGCTATAAAGATTTGACACTGCGCCATTTTGTTGTGTCATCAACAAGTGTCAGACGCGCACGAGTGATAAATTGGAAAAGTGTGTGCACGGTGTTATGTTATTGTGTTCAATGTATCGAAATTTATACCAAATAAAGAGCATTCGCGGATAGCATTAATTTTTTGTTTTCATTTGAAGAAAACTGCTGTTGAATCATACCGATTACTTTGAGAAGCTTATTGTGAACATGGACCATCGCAAGATACGTGTGAACGATAGTTTCGGCATTTCAAAAGTGGTGACTTCGATGTTCCAGACAAAGAAGTGGAAAACCGCTAAAAAAATACAAAGATGTGGAATTGCAAGCATTGTTGGACGAAGATGATTCGCAAACACAAAAACAACTCGCCGAGCAATTGGGCGTTAGTCAACAAACTGTTTCCAATTGGCTACGAGAGATGGGAATGATTCAGAAGACCGGTAGATGGGTACCACATGAGTTGAACGACAGGCAAATGGATGGGAAAAGCGCAAAAACACCTGTAACATTTTGCTCCCTCGGTACAAAAGGAAGTCGTTTTTGCATCGTATAGTTACAGGGGATGAAAGGTGGATTTATTTTGAGAATCCCAAGGGCAAAAAATCATGGGCGCACCATCCACATCGACCGCAAGACCGAATCGCTTTGGCAGAAAGACGATGCTCTGTGATTGGTGGGACCAGAGGGGCCTGGTCTATTATGAGCTGTTAAAACCTAGGAAAAAGGTTAATACTAAAGTTACCAACAATTGACCGATTTGCACCGTTCGCTGCTTGAAAAAAGGCCAGAATACCGAAGGAGCTCCATCACATACGGCAAAACCAGTTCGCGACACGTTGGAAGCACTCAGCTGGGAAGTTCTACCCCATGCGGCTTACTCACCAGACTTGGCTCCTTTCGATTACCACTTGTTTGAATCGATGGATAACGCAGTTGCTGAGCAGCGCTTTGCTTCGTACGAAGTGTCACTTAGCAGCGACGCGGTATTCTAGATTGCCACCAATTTCATTTTTGATTTTATTTGATTTTAACGGTAAGATGTGTTTGAGGTCAAAAAAAGTTTTTCTTTTATCCATATATATCGGAAACTAAAATTTTAAAAAGTCGTATCAATATCAATTGATCGTGTTTAGATTAAATTACTTTTTATCTTGAGAAAGTCAAATTCAGTGCCCATTTTAGAGCTGCATGTTTGCACGGAAAGTACTCGGTAAATCTCCTTACCGATTTTTTTATATAATTATTTTTATTTCCATTTCTTTTTCTCAAGTATAATTCCTCAAAAATGAAAAAAAAAACATAAAAATATATTTTTTTGGGACTACCGTTCTCTTTTAATTTCAATAAAAAAAACATACTGAGCTTTAAATACTAATTTTCAGATTTCAGAACCTTGGAATAATTTCAAAAATTTTAGAAAATCTAATAAAATCTTTTACAATCTATGTATATACTTCTTCTTTAACTTAACAATCTATTATCTTATTTTGTATTAATTTTTATTACACCAGTTATATTTGTAAGATATTTCGACCACCATCACTGTCCGTTTTTGGAATACTGCTCATCAAACAGAGAGCCAGAATTGTGTTTAGTAAGTTTCAAATTCACTGTTTCAGAGTAACAACAATATAGATATAAAATCCTCATTTAGCATTAGATATCTAAATCTAAATTGAAAGTAAACCCACTTAATCATATTAAAATATACATATATTTAGGTACAATATCGTGTGCTCTGATGGCTGCTGTGACTCAGAGTATGCGTGTATGGCTTCAAGTGATAAATGATCGTTGTTATTAATGCAGAAGATTACTGTTACTTATGCCCTTATCACACAACTCTCGACATCGAATTACGCTTGACTTTGTTACGCCGCACGGCGCAGCCACTAGTCTGGCTCCCATTTGTACAAAGCCCCGTGTTTATAATGAACGTAAAATACTGAATCGTGTCTAATATTTGAACGTTCTCGGAAAGTATATGTAATGTAAAGTTTTATTTTTAGGAATTTTTAACTTTCAATTTTAACTTCCCTTAAATATACCATAGTGTGCAGCAAGCGTGAAAGTAAATTTTTACACTCGCTTGACTTCTGGCACTCTTTTATATGTCTGGTTATCTTCTAATCGAAATCAGTTGTCATGATCGGACCTAGATTCACTAACAAATTTACTAAAAAAGTTATAAGTCTAGTTGCCTGTAGCTGTCGAGTGGTCTCTTGTTTTTGACAATGTTGTATGTAATATTGTAAAATTCATTAAATAAACGTTTTCATAAAAAAAATTCATATAAAAATCAGGAGTTAAATTCTTGGAATAAGTAGAAAATATAACAGTCTCTGGAGTTCTAATGCAATATATCATTTTTACAGGTTTAATCATAATTAAAAATGCATCCCTAAGTATTAGACCAGTTTTAAAATTTTTTTTTTTATTGAATTAGGCAATAAAAAAGTATACACTTTAGATCCGGTCTAGTTGCCATAGAATATAAAACTGGGTTCCAATAAATGAAGAGAACAGGCTACTTCTTAGAAAATTATATTGGTTTCTCCAAAATTTTAAATATCCTAGTGAACTTAAGGTAGGTAGAAGTTACTTTTTTTCAGGTTTTTCTTCTGTCTTAAGTGTTATGAACACTTTAACTCGAACCCAGATGTCTTGGACACAGATTTTGTATATTGTCGCAATTATGCTGTATGAACAACATCCCTCTTTCGTACACAACGTTTTGGCGACGACACCCATTTTATATATTCCATTTTCATCCAGAATTTCGTTATTGAACCATAATAAGTATAATCCCATTAGTGGCACAGCCAGATTCAGGAAGCATAGGAGGGGGAATATGAATATATTGGCCATTTCTATAAGCAAAAAAAAATGTTAAGCGCAGTGGTGCTTTTGCATCAAATGACAATGCGGGGAGCTAAACCCGTTGATAAAAAAACTCTCTTATACTGGAACTTTAAAAACATAGACCTATCAATAGTACAAAAAACTAAAAATCGATAAGCGCGAAGTAGAGATATTTTTGAAAAAAAAACATTTCCTACAGTGAAAAAAAGCTCGGTTTCTAAAAGTTTTTATGCTTTATGGGGGCGGGAAAGCATATTCCGCTACAGATTTCTGTCAATATTATGAATGCACCACGCAGTTCTCAAAAAACTAGTGTCATGTACTGGTGCTTACGAAACATCCTAAAATTTTAACCATGTTTTAATATCTTCATATGTTACTAATTCCGGAACTTAGAGGTAAAATATTGGAATTTTTCCAAAAATTGTGTATATTCTTATATAGCAAAATGGGGACTAATTTTTATACTGAGTAATTTACTTTTATTTTAAAAATAAATTGCGATAATACAAAAAAACCTTATAAATACTTACAAATACCAAAATAAAGGAAATATATATTCCTTATTTTTTGAAATTTGTTCTAATTGTTCTTAATAAATTGTTATTATGTTGAAAAACCTTAATTCTTTATTTGTTGAAATATATTTTTAAAGAGGTTCCTTTACATCCATTTGGTTTTTAATATTATATCCATGGTACTTAAGTTCGGGATACTTCCGTTCGTTTATTATATTTCAGAATGGAATTTGTAAGATCTCACGTGGCATTTTCAATGCTGATTCATCGGAGTACGATATTTTTCTAGGTTACGTTGCTCTCGGGTGCTTATATCTGCACCAGAGGTTATAGTGGTTCTGATTGGTCGTAGTTGGCTCGGCCCCTTTAGCCGTTCTTTCGTTTGTGCTCTGTCTGTCGGTCAGAAAGTTACAAATGAACAAATTTATTCCCAGACTAACTCTACTACGTACATATATATATATATATATATATATATATATATATATATATATATATATATATATATATATATATATATATATATATATATATATATAATATATATAAAATGCAACGTCTCTCTGTCTGTCTGTCCGTTAGTGCGCTTATCACTGGAGAACCACTTATCCGATTTACGTACTTTTTTTTAAAAAACATACATATGTTCTCTGGCCAGGTTATAGGCTATATTTTATTGCGATAGGTAGCATAAGGAATGAGTAGTGACGTAAAATAGTGAATGATGTCGGAAAAAAGTTTGCCGCTAGCGCGTTGCCTTGCAATACACCGCCTAAACCATTAAATATGGAACAATATTATGTAGCAGAGAATATCTATAATCTATAATCTATAATATATAAAATGCAATGTCTCTCTGTCTGTCTGTTTGTCCATTAGTGCGTTTATCACGCGAAAACCACTTAACCGATTTATGTGTCTTTTTTTTTTTAATTCAGACATATATTCTTTGGCCAGGTTACATAATAATAATAATAACCTATATCTATAATATATATAAAATGTAACGTCTCTCTGTCTGTCTGTCTGTCCATTAGTGCGCTTATCCCTCGAGATCCACTTATCCGATTTAGGTGATTTTTTAAATTCATACATATGTTCTCTGACCAGGTTATATATTTTATTACATCTATAATATATATAAAATGTAACGTATATCTGTCTGTTTGTCCGTTTGTGCGCTGATCACTGGAGAACCACTTATCCGATTTACGTGCTTTTTTTTTAAACATGCTAAACCATTAAATATGGAACAATATCATGTAGCAAAGAATATCTATAATATATGCAAAATGCAACGTCTCTCTGTCTGTTTGTATGTCCGTTAGTGCGCTTATCACTGGAGAACCACTTATCTGATTTACGTGCTTTTTTGTTAAACATACATATGTTCTCTGGCCAGGTTATAGGATATATTTTATTACGTTAGGTGACATAAGGAATAAACAGTGACGATAATAGTGAATCAAGTCGGAGAAAAGTTTGCCGCTAGCGCGCTCTCTTGCAATACACAGCCTAAAGCATTAAATATGAAACAATGTCATGTAGCAAAGAATATAATATATATAAAATGCAACGTCTCTCTGTCTGTGTGTCTGTCCGTTAGTGCGCTTATAATTCGAGAACCCCTTATCCGATTTACGTGTTTTTTTTTAAATTCATACATTTGTTCTCTGGCCAGGTTAGCTATAATCTTCTATCTAGAATATATATAAAATGCAACGTCTTTCTGTCTGTCTGTCTGTCCGTTAGTGCGCTTATCACTTGAGAACCACTTATCCGATTTACGTGTTTTTATAAATTTAAACATATGTTCTATATAATTCGATATAAGAATAGATAATGAGAGATAAGGAGAAATAATGGGAGATAAGTCGAGATAAGGCTCGATAATGGGAGATAAGGTGAGATAATGGGAGATAAATATAAATAATGGGAAATAAGCAAGGATAAGTCTAGATAATGGGGTTATGGTGAGATAATGGGAGATAAGGAGAAATAATGGGAGATAAGGAGAAATATTGAGAGATAAGTCGAGATAAGTCTAGATAATGGCAGATAAGGTGAGATAATGGGAGATAAGGAGAAATAATTTGGAGATAAGGAGAAATAATGGGAGATAAGGAGAAATAATGGGAGATAAGGAGAAATAATGGGAGATAAGGAGAAATAATGGGAGATAAGGAGAAATAATGGGAGATAAGGAGAAATAATGGGAGATGAGTAGAGTTAAGCCTAGATAATCGAAATTATGTAGAGATAATGGGGGATAAGGAGAAATATTGAGAGATAAGGGAGAGAGATAATGGGAGATAATGGGAGATATTTTATTACGCTGGGTAAATTAAGGAATAAGCAGTGACGATAGTGGTGAATCAAGTCCAAGCGAGCGGAGCCGCGGGCCCAGCTAGTATATATATATAATATGTTTAAATTAATATTTAAAACCAACGAGGATTAGTTTTAAAAACAACTACGGAACATTTTATTTAGAAGTTACATCATTGTTATAAAAATGTAAACAAAATTAATGTTAAAAAAGTCTCCATACACTCAAGAACTGCATTGATAAAAACAGGTTATAATCAGCCGCATTTTATTAAGCTATCTATTGCTCGCTAAACGGAAAACAAATTAATAATTCTCGGCCATACTTTATAACCTGTCACTTGTTGCTAGTAATTTTGCAGTGGGTTTTCAAAGCAGTATTAAAAATGAGCGAGAGAAATTGTGAAATTCCATTTCAAGTTCGAAAGATCATAATTGATTTTTGGGAAGATGGAAAATCGTACAGAAATATAGGAAAAAACTGTTAAAAAGTCGCATGCTACTGTTCAGTACATTGTAAACCAGTATAAATCAACGAGTTCCTATAAAATTCGACCACGTTCCGGTCGTTCCAAGACTCCACGTGAAGAGACCAGTATTGGTAGACAAATAATTATAGATCCCATGAAAAGTGCACCAAAATTAAAAGAAGTACGGGAAGTATTTTTAAAAAATGTTTGTTTAGTAACGTGAGAAATTGTTTACACAGAGCAGACTATAAGGAGTGTGCAGCCAAGAAGAAACCGTTAATTTCGGAAGCTAATCGCAAAAAGCGGTTAGCTTTTGCTGGAGAATACGTTACTAAACCTGCTGAATTTTGAGAATCCGTAATCTTTTGTAATGACACTAAAATTAACCTTTTTGGGTCTGATAGCAGAACTAAAGTTTGGAGAAAGAAGAATACCGCATTCAATGTCAAAAACATTTGTTCCACAGTGAGACAAGGGAGTGGCAGTGTTCTGCTTTGCGTCAAAGGGATTTGAAATTTACATTTTATTAATGGTACCATGGATTAGCATGTCTATCTGAACAGGACAATGATCCGAAACATATGGCAAACTTGGTGCGAGAATGGATGAGCCATAATATGCGGCAGCAGCTTCATACACCTCCGCAATCACCCGATGTTAACTTCATCGAGCATTTATGGGAGGAACTTAAACGGCGCGTTCGTCAACATAATGTTATAAATAGAGGAGAACTATTAAACAGAATATTGAACAAATGGGAGAACATGCCAACAGAAGTTACTAGAAAGCTGGTTGCAAGCATGATAAAAAGGTTAGAGGAGATTATCAAGGCCAACGGCGGTCCCACTAAATATTAGTTTAAACTAAGTTGTTATTTTCAGTTAAACTCCGTCAAACTATTATTGGTAATTGTTAAGTGCATGGAGACTTTTTTGACATTAATTTTATTTACATTTTTATAACAATGATATAGCTTCTAAATAAAATGTTCCGTGTTGTTTTTAATACTAATCCTCGTTGGTTAGGTTTACTGAATGTTTATATATGTATGTTTTATAAAAACATATTAAAACCATCAGATACATTTAATACTTTAAACTGAATCAATTTTATTTATTTTTCACATGTTAATTATATTTTAAAAAAATGTTCAAAAGATGTAGTCTATCTCTCAATAGAGGTCCTTTGGTACATTTGAAAAAAGAATTATGTTTTTTAAAGAGTGGTCTATGATTAATTGTAATGATATTTACGTATAAAGAAAAAGAACAAATATATTTATTTACGTAGATGACAGCTAAAGCATTTTTTTACAGTTACAGTTATATTTATTTGACAAAACTAAGAGAGAGTTATACTATGGACCTTTCCTAAAAAACCGTTATTTTGTAATTAATTAAAAATGTCTTAGTTTGGTTCTTCTGGGGCGAGTGAACCTTAATCTCGACAATTTAACCATTAAAGCAATATCGTATTTCTTAATGTTTTATTTTTTTTTCATAACTTTGACTTAATTACGCACTTTTAAATGTACCGCGGATGATACATTAATTATCACTAATAATGGAAAAGATCTACAAAAACATATGAATAAAATAACTAACACTTGTACACAGTTTGGTTTAAGACAATGCAAATAAAACAAAATATATGATTATTATCTAATATCGAAGATGGTTGTGTTACAGTCAGTGGCACAAAGATAGAGAGAGTTGATAAATTGATGTTTCTCGGTAGCAATATCAACGACCCCTTGCACTCGACTGTGGAAGTAAAAATTCAAAAAGAGAAGGCCCGAGCCGCATTTATGAAGAATAAAAAAATCTTAACTAGTCACGACCTTACTTATTAAAACTACGGATGAAATTCTTAAGTCTTTTAGGTTCTCTTGTACGTTATGGAAGCGTGGACGCTAACTGGAGCAATGCTTAACCGTCTAATGGCATTCAAGATGTGGGTGTATCGACGACTGCTGAAAATCAGTTGGATTGAGAGAATTAGTAACAACAGCGTTCTCACTCGCATTGACAAGGACTTGGAGGTGATCACGACCATCAAGTGACGCAAATTAGAATATTTTGACCACATTATGAGACATTCAGAAAAATATGAAATCTTGCATCTGATTATAGAGGGAATGATTCCAGGTAGACGTGGTCCAGGGAGAAGGAGAACATGTTGATTGAAAAATTTGAGGCAGTAGTACGAAAAGTCTACGGTGCAACTTTTCCGAGTGGCTGTCAATAAAACGATCAACATCAACATGGTAGCCAACATGATAACCAACGATCGTTGAACGGTCATGGTATTCGAAGAAGAAGAAATGTTATAAACTTAATCGAATTGTCAAGTAAGATTCAGCATTCTTGTCAGTTATATTTTAAGGAATGTTCTGAAATATTAGTCAAAATATCTGCCAGTTATGATACATTTTAAAATTAGGAAAAAGTATTTTTCATTATATGTATGTATTAATTTACAAATTTAAAAATAATTTACAGGATGCCCCACATGCATGAAGTAATGATTTCACAGCATTTATTAATCAGTGTATCAAAAAAAATGTTTAAATAAAAGTTATAGGGTGTTATACGCCGCATATGGTGACGTTGGCAATAAACTGCTTTGAACTGTCAGTTCGAAATAGAAAGCCCTGTATATTTTTTTATTTTTTAGTCCTACTAAAAATTTTAAATATTATTTCTCTAACATACTATATATCTAAATTGAACTGTTTTGGAACTATTGTCATTTGAAATTTAAAATTTAAGATCTAATGGCTCAAAAAGTCTACCGTTAATAGCGAGGCAATGACCCAATCTGTCATAAACAGCCTGAACAGAGTTTTGCAGCGAATCTGGGGTGATCTGTGCTACTTCATTTTAATTTCTTTGTTGTAAATATCCTACAGTTTCAGTCGACTTCAGTAAACTTTGGTTTTGAAATGACCCCATAGACAAAAATCGAGTGGCGTAAGGTCGGGACTCCTTGCAGGCCATTCTACAGCACCTCTTCTGCCTATCCATCGATTACGAAAAATCGCATCCAAATGTGTACGAACATTGATTTCATAGTGAGGAGGTGCTCTGTCCTGTTGATACCACAGATTCCATTTAGGGGTATCGAACTTATTTTCATCAGGAAAAAGACCTGCACAAGTTGGAATAACTTGCTCTTGGAGTGACTGACCGCTGTCCTGTAAGATTTCTATCGATAAAAAAGGGACCAATGATATGACGTCTACAAATCCCTGCCTACACGTTTATCTTTTGCGGTCTTTGAGAATGACTGTCGATTATCCAGTGGAGATGCGCAGTAGACCAGTACCGGCAGTTATGCCTGTTAAATCTTTCGTTAAGACAAAATGTGGCCTCGTCAGAAAAAACAATATTATGAATTAGGTTAGGATCATTATTGATTTGTTCCATCATGACTTCGCAAAATTCAACGCGTCTATCGTAGTCATCTTCAGATAATTCTTGCAACAGAGTGGGTTGGTATGGATGCAATTTTTCTTCATTCAGTATACGACTTAAGGTACCTTTACTTATGTTGTGGTCTAGGCAAAGCTGACGAGCGGCTGTAATTTCCAATGAAACATATAACTTTTTATCATCGCTTGTTTTACCTTTTGGAGGTCCAGTTTTAGAACGATCCTTAACATGACTTGATTGTCTAAATCGTTTTAATGTTTTGGTAACTACAGATTGGGTAATAGGTTCTTGATTCGGATATTCTACGTTAAAAAAATCACGCACCTCCGGTTGTGTTCTCCTACGGTCTCCGTAATCCACCATAATTAACAAAGTGATTCTTTCAGTTCCTGTTTTCGTCAATAAATCATTTTTTGACTCGTTAAGTCGTTACCTGACATTAAAATCCCACCTCCTCACTATAACATAAATGTTCGTAGATTTGATTTGATTACGATTTTTCCTAATCTATGGATAGGCAGAAGAGGTGATGTAGAATGGCCTGTAAGGGGTCCCGACCTTACGCCACTCGATTTTGAAAACCAAAGTTTACCGAAGTCGACCTGAGAGTGTACAAGATTTACAACAAAAAATTCAATATGAGGTAGCACAGATCACCCCGAATTCTTTGCAAAACTCTGTTCAGATTGGGTTATTGCCTCGTTGTTAACGGTAGACATTTTGAGCAATTGTTATCTTAAAAATAAACCTAGAATATTTATTAATAGTTTTCTTTTGTCTTTTTTTATTGTAAATTTCAAATGACAATAATTCCGAAACAGTTCAATTTAGATATATGGTATGTTAAACAAATAATACCTAGAATTTTTAGGACTCAAAAAAAATCAGATTCTTTGAACTGACAGTTCACGACATTTTATTGTCAACGTCAGCATGTGCGCCGTATAACACCCTATAACTTTTATTTAAAAATGTTTTTGATACACTAATTAATAAATGCTGTGGAATCTTTATTCCATACATATGGGGCTCCCTGTACGAGGCTGGTTTGAAAAGTCCGTGCAAAGTCCGGGAGATGGCACCACCGGCGCGTATCGAGGTCATGTTTAGTTAGTAGCATCTCTTGAATGAACGCACACCAAGTTTCAGCCATATTGGTCTATTTCTTTGTGTTTGGCATTCGTGTGAATCAAGGAAATCGAGTGATTTTCAAGAAATGGACGAAAAAGAATTTCGTGTGGTGATTAAACATTACTTTATGAAAGGACTGGCCATATGGGCACAAGTGACGCTGAACGTCCTGTGGAGGTTACGACTCCAGAAATCATTGATCAAATCCATGATATGGTGTTGCAAGGATGGTTTGCAGCTGTTCCAGAAGAATCCGGAGGACTTTAAGCGTCGTTTCGACACTGTGGATGAAACAGGGATACATTACTATACTCCTGAGACCAAACAACAATCTAAACAATGGGTTACCAAGGGGGAATCTGCACCAAAAAAGGCGAAGACCTTTCCTTCGGCCGGAAAGGTTATGGCGACTGTCTTTTGGATTCGCAAGGGATAATCCTCATCGACTATCTGGAAAAGGATAAAACTATTACAGGTGAATAATATTCATCGTTATTGGACCGTTTGAAAACCGAGCTGCAAGAAAAACGCCCGCGATTGGTCCACAAGAAAGTCCTTTTCCATCACGACAACGCACCAGCACACACCTCAGCAGTTGTGATCGCAAAATTAATGGAAATAGGATTTCAACTCGTTTCACATCCCCCTATTCTCCAGACTTGGCTCCCTCGGACTACTATTTGTTCCCCAATTTGAAGAAATGGCTGGCGGGACAAAGATTTTATTCAAACGAGGAGGTGATTGCAGACACTAATGGATATTTTGCAGATTTGGACAAATCCTATTATTCGGAAGGGATCAACAAACTAGAACATCGTTGGACGAAGTGTATAAGCCTAAAAGGAGACTATGTCGAAAAATAAAAAAGGTTTACCCCAAACACATAAGTAGTTTTTATTTTTGCACGGACTTTTCAAACCAGCCTCGTATTTTGTGTTGCTGCTGTTGTAGATTGTTTATGTTATTATTTTATAAAAGATTAAATTACCTGCCAGTAATGTGTTAGATCTATAAATGGCATGCGGCTTTGCAGAACTAAAAATAGTCTTTAACATACCAAATAGGCAAATTTTAAATTAAGTGGGACACATAGGTACAATTCTCCTGGGTTTCCTCTGTCGATCGAAAAAATGATGCTGATCTTTAGCCGATCATCCTGCCGTCTTCTTCAGAACTTCTTCCGAGTGCAGGATGATCGGCGAAACGTCAGTATTACTTTTTTAATCGACACAGGATAAATCCAGGAGAATTGTACGTATAATTTCCGGAATTTGTGGAGGTTTCCTATCAAAATCAAGTGGGACCGTTAAAAAAATGTCCCTGTACAAAAGTTTGATGCGATTTTATTATATGTATAGATATTCAGAGACAAAATATTAAATATAAATATGCATGCTAATCCTTGCCAATTAAGCATAACTAGCCAATGTGTATTTATTACATAAATTGCACAGTGTCTATCACAAGCAATTAATCCATATTAAAATTATATTATTTTAATGTGTGCAAAGAGGCACTTTGGGAATAAGTTACATGTAACATGCTTTAGCTTTTAACGAGTAACTATATAATAAATTACATTTAGACTATATTACATCCGAGCTCATTATTCTAAAAGGGTTAAATGGGGTGGAAAACGGTTATTTGTTTATATTTAGGTGTCGCACCGGATGTTAAAAATGCTGTTAAATTTTTATACTTCATTTTTTACTTACTTTTAAATGAACATTATATCCAACATAAACATCATTCAATTTGACTTTTGATAACAATTTTGTTACGTCTTTGGAATTATATTTACGAAGTCTAATTAAAAGTAAGGTGGAATGTTATTGAAATATAAACTATGTAATCTGAGTTTAGGAAACATGCGAAATCAACATTTTATATAGGTCTTTGGGCTTCTGTTGAGGCTCCTGGTCACTGCAACTTGAATATTTTCATTAGCACCGTATCACTTGGTTCTTGTTCTAAAACTGTTCTACAAAGGGCAAAGAATGAAATAAGAGGTCAACTTATGGAAAACAAATCTCAAATTCATGTTCCGATGGTCCAAATTCTATCACAATGTTGTGCAGAACTGATTTGGGAATCTCCAATTCATCTTCAATAAATCCGACGGACAATTTCGGTGTTTTTTTATGACTGTTTGGTACAGTACGACTTTACGTCATCCTCAAGCATCTCACGACCACTTCAAAATAGTTTGAGCATTTGTCACCATATGCTTTTTAAATAATCTGTTGAGTTTTGGTTACATACTAAAATAATGTAATAAAAGACAATAGTAGCTATTCGTTTGAAACTGATTTTTTCCACCGTTCGTCAAAACACACCGTCACTTTCACCGCTACAATTAGGCATCTAATGAGACAAATGTCATAAAATAACTATACTCGTGAAGATTGTTGCGTGAATAACAAAAAGAAAAGAACTAGCGCCGAGAAAATTAATTTCTGCTTGAGTGCGGGAATGGTGGCTGTGTTCCAAACGAGTATACAAAATATAATATAAGATATTTAAACTTTATTTTTAGTGTTTTTTCACGGAACATTTATAAGATTACTTCGGTGTCTGTCTGTCACACCCGATTTTCTCCGAAACTATTTGACATAGAAAGTTGAAATTTGACACTAATATAGAAATAAATGGCCTCATTAGAGCAGTGTAGTTTTGAAGCTAAATTGTTAAGTTTTGGGGAGTGAAATCGGAAGTCAAAAAATTTTTTTACCAGATCATCGAGTGGGCTTGTAAAAACACGACTTCGAAAATATATATAATGTAATACTTGCGCACACTTTTCTTTGTATTATTTTTAAAAAATTGCGAAATATTGCTGTCCCCCCCTTATCTAGAAAAGTACTGATCAAAAAATTTTGAAAAAATTCTGGAATATTCTCCACAGGGTGTAGATTGAACGAAAATTATCACGAGTGCATTACCTTTAATAATTTACCTGGTATATATAAAAAAACAAAAATTTCAAGGTCATCAGTTTTCAGTAAAGATCGGAGAAAACTTTGTTGAAAACCCATTTGGGGGTGTATTTTGTGAAGTCATTGATCATTTTATACCTCCGTAACAAAATTTTTCATTTTAAAAGCAAACAACGTACGAAACAGTAATTGCGCCAGTCCGACTTGCACTTGGCCGGTTATTTATTATAGAATTTGGTATTAAATTAGTAAGATGGCCTCGAAACATCGTCTTCATTCTCTTCTATCAGCACTGCATATTCGAGCCTTTCGAATCTTAAAATTCAGTTTCAAATTGAACCTAGATTCAGCCACTTTTATATGTGTACCAATTCTAAAATAGCCATATTACCACAGGCTATACACATAAACTGCCTTGCACAAAACGGGCAAAATATGATACTAGCTGTTTCAAAACTTTGATCTTTCGGATCGTAAATCATTTAAATAATGCCAGACTACACACAGCAAACACAATGCGAGATTTAATCTTTTCTTTGGGATGGAAAGATCTTACACACACAGTTTATTTTTTGGACATGGACCCGTTTGATTAGTATTTATTTCCATAGCTGCAGCATTATCTCGCAGAGTTTTACTCATATTTATACACTTAACAATTTTATTTATTTGTTTCCGATTTTATAACCCTTCAGTTTAGATAAATAGATAGGCAGATAGCTAGATGTACATCTATTGGATAACATCATAGCGTTTATTTTTACAGTTTTCCTTTCGTCTGTATTATGCTAGGGAGCTATTAACAATATATAACAAACTTCTGGTAATAGTATGACCACCTCAACTTCATTAGGTTTCTACGTTCCTACCCGAAAGGGTTATTTTTTTTACTTTGATTTTTTTTTAATAGTTTCCTTGTATTAATAATAGTAGGTAATAGGGTGTAATATTTCCTTTTTGTAGTCCACTATAAGTCAGCACATCTGTTTGATTATAAATGTTTTACCTTTTCAAGTTTTCTATTTCTGCTCGATTTTTAATGGTACTGTAGAATATATCCTTGTAAACGTTGGAAACAGCTTGTTGACTAAGGCCCAATTGCTCGGCGAGTTGTTTTTGTGTTTTGCGAATCATCTTCGTCCAACAATGCTTGCAATTCCACTTCGTATTTTTTTGGCGGTTTTCCACGTTCCTTGTCTGCACACGTATCTTGCGATGGGGCATGTTCACCATAAGCTTCTCGAAGTAATCGGTATGATTCAACAGCAGTTTTCTTCAAATGAAAACAAAAAATTAATGCTGTCCGCGAATGCACTTTGTTCGGTATAAATTTCGACATATTGAACACAACAACATAACACTATGCACACACTTTTCCAATTTATCACTCGTGTGCGTCTGACACTTGTTGATGACACAATAAAATGGCTCAGTGTCAAATCTTTATAGCACAAACTGCATTGGTGCATCATCTGTTGTCTGAAATCCGCATTTCATACTTGCACACCTTATATATATATATATATATATATATATATATATATATATATATATATATATATATATATATATATATATATATGTGTGTGTGTGTGTGTGTGTGTGTGTGTGTGTGTGTATATTATATATATATATATATATATATATATATATATATATATATATATATATATATTCTCATAGTCTCATATTTTAATATTTTTAGTACTATACTGGCTTACAAGTCTGATACGTAAATACGTAAAAGTAAATATATGTTTTATTTTATCTTAATTTCTTTCCTTTATCATCCAGTATAATGACACCTCAATCCTGTTTATTTTAACAATATTGGGGCCCAGCATTTCCTATTTGCTATTGCTAGGCAAACGCAGTTTCTGAATAAAAATAAATAAAAAAGGCATATTGAGTAGAATCTTTACAGCTAGAACCCATTCCTTCCGACATAAGAGCAACCGTTTAGCACAGATTAAGTTTTTGTAAGAAGAGCGGCTATAATATTATATTAATATGCTTATTGCACGAAATCATTACAAGTAGATAATTGAATTAACTATGAAAACTAAAATAAAATATAATAAATTATACATAGTACAAGCAAGCAAACAAATAAATATATAGTAAGATATTACAAGTTGCATCTCTGACTTGTGAAAGCTTAAAATTTATCTTACTGCGATATTAAGGTACCACTGCAAAGGATACTTCAGCCTTCGTACTCTTGCTTGTAGATCCTGCTGCCTGCGGCTGATGAGCCGTGATAGGGTGAAACGCGTAAGATGAGTTAATGGTTTGGGCACCGCTGAAATATATACTTTGTTCATTTTTAGCAGTTGCTATAGATTTTTATTACTGGTTTAGAACCCTAATCGAACTGCCTAGCTATAATTGTTAGCTACTTCTGAGGGAGGGTAGATATGCTTTTAAACTTTAGGGTTTCACAAGCCAGAGATACCATTGGCTTTATCTTAGGCCAGAAATACAAGCTGATGCATCTTAGTACGTGTTACGTTAGTACTGCAACAAATATTGTGACTTTTGTTCTCTCGTTTGTCTTGAGATGGACTGATAGATAAGAGAATATTGGCTACTACTGAAATACATGCTCATTTTTAATGGCTGGTATAAATAAATATATAGATTTCTAAAATAAAAAATATGTAAAATATATAATTTTATTATGCACAAAAAAATATAAATAACTAACAAAATTAAGCTCAAAACTGGTTTACTGATGACAGTGTTTACTTGTCACTTTAAATGTTGAATAAGTAAGACATTTAACGTTGTCAAATTTGTTGTACGTAGTTAAATTTGAAGAGTTACGAGATATATTTGAAAGTCGATATCTGGGCGGCATTAGTTAATTTGGATATCTAGTATTATGAGTACGAGATAAAGTTCATACAATGGATGGAGACGGATAGAAAAAAATAAATAATTCAACGGATTTCTTTAAGGAGATGAAGAGCATTAGAAGGGGATTTCAACCTAAGACTGGGGTTGCGGTGAAAATGGATGATGTGTCATTGGAAATTAGGGAAGATGAGACAACAGCCATATGGAAAAACTATTTCGAGGAACTATTAAAGCCCATAATGAACGAGCAAGTTACAAAGCTAGTTTTTTTGTACGCCTGACGTTTTGGTAGAAGACCCTTCTATGGTTGGGGTGGTAAAGGCTATAGGCTGTCTGAAGAAGATAACATACTACCTGAATTTTTCTAATATGAAGAAGAATTTTTACAGCGAAAGTTGCATGAATTAATCTTAGTGGTTTGGCAACCGAAGGAGACTACGAGTGAATGGAGAACGAGTGTTATCATACCGCTTTACAAGAAAGGTGACCGCGCAGTTTGTAAAAATTTCAGGTATCTCACTTATTAATACAGCCTACAAGATTCTGGCAAACATACTTCTAAACAAATTAACACCATTTATAGAGGACTTAATAGGTGGATAGCAATGTTGTTTCCGTAAAAATTGCTCGACTATCGACCAGACTTTTTGGTAAGGCAACCACTGGAAAAATACTGGACCAGGACCCCCATAACCCCTTTATTAATTTCCAGCCAGTGTATGATAGTATTTTACGTGTTTAAATATGGAAAACAATGTCAGCAATTTAATACCGCGAAAGTTAATTATTCTACTAGCTGCTTGAAGGGATGGAACGAGAAGCAGAATTAGGATGGATACCACATTTTCAGAAGCTTTTAAGATCAAGAACAGACTGCGCCAGGGGATGCTTGTTAACCAACTGGAGAGAGAATCTAATAAGATGGGGCTGAAGGTAAACGAAGACAAAACTAAGTACATGCTAGTGAATAGGCCAGGACAATGAGACAGAGTAAGGCAGAATGTCAGCATGGGCGAGTACAATTTTGAACGAGTATAGAGCTTTACCTAACTAGAAGGGAGGGACAACAACGTGAAGAGATAAAAGGACGTATTTAAAAGACGAGTAGGTGTATGTTTGCCATGCAGAAGCTGTTAAGATCAAAACAACTGTCAAGAACATCGACGATGTGAATCTACAAAAACATCATCAGATTCGTCCTTACATCTAGTAGCGAAACGTGGACTCTGACACTAGCCAATATGGAAAGGCTTAGACGATTTCAGGGAGGGAGGTTTTCAGACAAATATACGGCCCAGTGTAAAATAAGGAAGCAGGAGGATTTAGCATCAGAATAAACCAAGAAATAAAGGATCTATACGATAGCCTCGATATAATCCAAGAGATTAAAGCAAACCGGTTACTGTGGGCGGGGCACATTCAAAGTCAAGGGGACAATAGATTAATAAGACCAGAAGAAGAAGAGCAAGAAATATTATAGATAAGATGATCAGATAAGCTTGGAAATTTATTGTAATTTTTCTGGATTTCAAGAACATCTTTCTACAGGTAAACACACGGTAAAGTCATAATATTATTATTATTTTTAAAGTGGCTTTTCAGAATTTAATGATCATACCCTTTTGAGATCTCTGAAGGCTCTCTTTTAAATTTGAAAAACCTTATTGGAAATTGCTGAGAAACTTCACAAGATTATGCTGTAACTCAGAACAGAAACGATCTCAGTATCAAAAATCTTTTTCTACAAAATGACGAGAGCTTTTCTTTTATTTTTTCTTATAGATAATATAGATAATTTAAATTTTTTTTTTTGGAAAAAAAAATCCCTTCGTCAATTTTTAGTGTTCCGTACGGAACACTTATAAGATCACTTCGGTGTCTGTCTGTCTGTCTGTCACATCCGATTTTCTCCGAAACTATTTGATATAGAAAGTTGAAATTTGGTAATAATATAGGAATTGATGGCCTTATCAGATCGATGTAGTTTTGAGAGTTAAATTTGGACTTAAGAGGTTAGTTTTGGGGGGTGAAATCGGAAGTGAAAAAAAAATTTTTTTACTAGGTCATCGAGTCTGGTGTCAAATGAAAGCTTGTGAAAACACGAGTAAAAAATGTATATATAATGTAAAACTTGCGCGCACTTTCCTTTGTATTATTTTTAAAAAATCGCGAAAAATCGCTGTCCCCCGCCTTATCTCGAAAAGTACTTATCAAAAAATTTTGAAAAAACTCCGGAATATTCTCCACGGAGTGTAGATTGAACGAAAATTATCACGAGTGCATTCCCTTTAATAATTTTTCTGGTATTTAAAAAAAAAAAAAAAATTTCAAGGTCATCACATTTCAGTAAAGATTGGAAACAAACTTTGTTAAAAACTCATTCGGGGTGTGTTTTGTGAAGTCACTGATTATTTTATACATTTGTAACAAAATTTTTTATTTTAAAAGCAATCAACGTAACACTAATTGCGCAAGTTCAACTTGCACTTGACCGGTTATTTTATTTTAACTACGACATTATTTTACAAGATTAATTTTTATTTTTGCATATTGGATTATTTTTTTTTGTGAAGTTATCCTGCGGACAAGAAGGCGCCATTGTTTTCATCAGTGGTCCATTTACCATAACCCGATAAAAAATAACATTAAAAAAAAAAATTTCTTATAATTCTTTTGTATTATTCAGTTAGTAACCTTTATAATATACATACTTTTTGCAGCACCCAGGTGTATGTAACCCCTTAAGATGCAGTGGTATAAATGAGAGTTCTTAGTCAGTTCCTCTTCCTGCCAATACAGGATCTGTGAGCTCAGCATTTATTGTGAATATGATATCACTACATGTTATTTTTTCGATGTTTTGATATAGTGAACCAATTTTAGTCAAATAGAGAAGAAATCTGACGCGCTAGTGTCCTACATATGAGGAAAACTGGATTAAGACAAGGTTACACTTTCTCCAATTATAGCAGAACACACATAACGACATATATATTCATACGTACATACACTCTCAGAGGCAGATGTTGAATTTTATATATACAAAGTCCATTATAAAAATTTGAAACAAAAGTAAAGACTTTCTTCCAACATTAAATTTTTGTATAAAATTGGTTTCAGGTTTGTCCACTTCATTATAGGCTATAAGAAAATCCGGCCATCTAAGGATACTTTGGCAATGTTTTCTTACCTACTCCAGTTGACTAATTGTTTTTATTCCTACCATTCCATTAATAATTCATTTTATAATTTTAATATTTATAATTTATAATACTTTTGTCATATAAAACAAAATATTTATTTTACTGTTTTCCATGTTATATTTTATACAGCCTTCTCGAAAAAACGTAAAGAAAAATCTAAATTTAAAAACATAAATATCCCAGTTTGTTGCCAAAACTGAAAGTAAACAACAAACATCGATAAGACACGTACAATAAATATAGCACTTGATATTTATTTTCAGTCGTTACCGATATACAGGGCATTCAAGTTACTGAACCGAATTTTATTTTTAAAGTGACTCATCCGATATATTATTTCCCTATTTAGCACATCAAAAAATTTCTTTCACTACTAAACTAATTTTTTTATGAGGAAGCCAAATATGATAAAAAAAATTTTCACTTGTCTAATTTAACTGATTACAAAGCCAACTTGTTATAAAAAATATAAAACTCTTTATATTGATTTCAAGTCGTTACTGATATACGGGGCATTCAATTTTAAGTTTTAAGTGACTCATTGAATTTACTCTTTTTCTATTTGTGGTATCCAAAAATAACTTTAACCAATAAACATAGTTTTTTATAAGGAAGCCAAATATGAAAACAACAATCATATTTATTGGTGTGCTCATATCTAGAGAGGATCATTTAAAAAATCCTAGTTGGCTTTGAGAGAAAAATTCAAACACGCAAAAATGAAAAGATAGATACCAACCTACTAAAACAGAAACCTTGGCAATTCCAGCAGGAATTGAAAATGAGATTAAGAGAGAAGGAAAGTGAATGGAAGGAAAATAATTGGAATAACAGGAATGATATTTAAACAATATCATGAAAAAAAAAACGGCTTTAAACATAGCAAAGTAAAAAACCGGCCAAATGCAAGTTGAACTTGCACAATTAGTGTTCCCTACGTTGATTGTTTTTAAAATAAAAAATTTTGTTAGGGTGGTATAAAATGATCAGTGACTTCACAAAACACACCCCAAATGAGTTTTCAACAAAGTTTTTTCTAATCTTTACTGAAAACCTGGTGACCTTGAAATTTTGGTTTTTTTATATACCAGATAAATTATTAAAGGTAATGATAATTTTCGTTCAATCTATACCCCGTGGAGAATATTCCAGGGTTTTTTCAAATTTTTTGATCAGTACTTTTCGAGATAAGGTAGGGGACAGCGATTTTTCACGATTTTTTAAAAGTAATACGAAGAAGAGTGTGAGCAAGTATTACATTATATATATATTTTTTACTCGTGTTTTCACAAGCTTTCATTTGACACCACACTCGATGACCTAGTAAAAAAAATTTTTTTTTCACTTCCGATTTCACCCCTCAAAACGAATCCCTTAAGTGAAAATTTATGTTACGGTGATATAAAATGATCAGTGACTTCACAAAACACACCCCAAATAAGTTTTCAACAAAGTTTATTTCCAATCTTTACTGAAAATTGATGACCTTGAAATTTCTGTTTTTTTTTATATATCAGATAAATTATTACAGGTAATGAACTCGTGATAACTTTCGTTCAATCTACACCCCATGGAGAATATTCCAGAATTTTTTCAAAATTTTTTGATAAGTACTTTCCGAGATAAGGCGGGTGGACAGAGATTTTTCGCGATTTTTTAAAAATAATACAAAGAAAAGTGCGCGCAAGTATTACACAAAACGCAGACAGGCAAAGTAAAGAAACCAAGAACAAACTAGAATAGGGAAGAAAAATTGTTTAGGGAAGGAAAATATCAGGAAGATAGAGAAATTGGTAAACGAAACAAGACGGATCGTAAGAAAGGACATGGGAAAACTGTACGAAACTCAAGTTGAAAAATTAATTGTACGCAATAAAGGACTAAAATGTTTGAAACCAACCGGAAAACAACAGATCGTGTATTTGAAAGACGAGATGGAACAAGAGATAAGGGACAGGGATGAAATTGCTGCCACTGTGGAACAGTTCCATTGTAAATTGTATGACTGATTCTCAAAACTGGAGAGCTACCAACTTTCTGCGCCATGCTGGGTTCAGAAAAGATTATAGAAATGGTGGAATATCATTTCGATATTTGTCGAATCGATTATAGGTATACCGAGATACTTAAGTATATATACGACAATGCAATTTCCACTATTCAAGTTGAAAAATTTACGAAGCCTATTTCCATAAAAAGAGGTATAAGGCAGGGTGATCCTCTTTCCAAAGCTGTTTACATTAATTCTAGAAAACGTACTTAAGGGACAATCGAGGCGTCTTGATTAATGGAAAAGACTAAATTACGACGATGATATTGTCTTAATTCTGGATAATCCCGCTGAAATGCAAGCCATGTTAACAGACTTGGAGAGCGAATTATCGACTGTCGGATTAAAGATGAATTTGCAAAAATCAACGTAATGTGTGTACGGTACGGTGTATAACAGGCAAAATTCTGAGAGACAGAGTACCTAGCCGACAAATAGTTGGCTAGGTACTCTGTTGGTATGGAATAATCATCTGGAGAGAATGGAAGACAGCATACTCCCAAGAACCGCCAGAAACGGTAAACCCAATGCAAGGAGACCTCAAGGTAGATCGCCAAAACGCTTGGCTCAAAGCTGGATGTCATCATCAACAGAATCACCACCAAGACCCCAAAGCTATCGAAGAACAAACAGGCATTGTGTAATAAAAGAAGAGGAAGAAGGTAATGTGTAGAGAAGACCTGAACATCACGGTTGAAAACACTAACTGGGGTTATTTTGGCTCTAGCATTCCTGAAACAATAAAATTTTAAAATGAGTATTTTTTCACATATTTGATTCCTATATTTCCTAGTTTAAAGTTTCGGTATGAAGCTCTTTTGTCTCGAAAATAACATGTACTGCATATGTTTTTTTAAAAAAATAAGAGATTTTTTTAAATAAATATATGTATAAATTCAACTAAAAAATAAAGAGTAAATTTTTCTCACAGTAAAACATTTTTGCGGGTGGATAAACAAACAACAGTCATGATATCACATGCCATATTTACCCAAACAAAAAACATTTTTAAAAAACTAAACTTCAAAAACAGTTTTATATATACTGAGAAATTCCAGTTTGATAATAAAATAAATAAATAATATACCAATATTTTTGAAAACGTACCTTCACACTTTTCACCTTCTCACTCTCACTAAAAAATCGTTTGCTCTTTCGGTATTACTCTCGAATTTGTCATTAGAACCACATTCTGGTCCATTTTGCCGAAATATATAAACCAAACAAACGTCAACGTCAGCTGTTAAATAACCTATGAAGTTAAAAGACATGAACACATACATCCTGTCGCGCCTTATCAAGGGAAGTCTTTTAAAACAATATATAAAAAACCTTTATTTTTATGATTAAATATTATTTTATCTAGGTAGGCGTATTATTTATTATGACTTTTTTGCCCTCTTTTTAATTTTTCAAAAATGTCCAAATTTAAGAAAAAGTATATATATATATATATATATATATATATATATATATATATATATATATATATAAATATATATATACATATATATATATATATATATATATATATATATATATATATATACATATGTATATATATATGTATATATATATATATATATATATATATATATATATATATATATATATATATATATATATATATATATATATATATATATATATATCATCATCATCATCATCATCAACAATCAACTCTATGCGTCCACTGTTGAACATAGGCCTCCCCCATCTCAGTCCACTCTCTCCTCTCCTGGGCTCTCCGCATGCTGTTATCATAGAGTCTCTTAATATCGTCTGTCCAGCGTGTGGGAGGTCTACTCCTACTACGCCTGTCGCTCCTAGGTCTCCACTCAAGCAGCCTCTTAGTCCATCTCCTATCCGACATTCCGGCTATATGTCCAGTCCAGATCCTTTTAAGTTTCGCGATGTATGCCATTACATCAGTAACGCCGGTTTCTTGAGGGATAACTTCGTTTCTAAAACAATCCCGCAGTGACACTCCAGTCATTGATCTTACGCTGTGTTATTCAAAGCTTTTTAGCGATTGCGATAGTTAAGGTTACAGTTTCCGCCCCATAAGTCATCGCTGGAAGCACACACTGATCCTTCCTTTTTGGGCAGATAGGAAGATCACTCCTAAAGACATCCTTAAGTCTTCCATAGGCTGCCCAAGCGAGCGTTATTCTTCTCTTCAATTCGCACATTTGGTTGTCCCTTGTGATGCGAATCTCATGACCAAGATAGGTGTATTTGTCCACTAGTTCTACCTCTTTATTGCCGACATTAATCTGTTCACTTCGAACCAAGTTCGTCATATACACATATATATATATATATATATATATATATATATATATATATATATATATATATATATATATATATATATATATATATATATATATATATATATACATATATATATATACATACATATGTATATATATATATATATATATATATATATATATATATATATATATATATATATACATCTATAATATATATAAAATGCAACGTCTCTCTGTCTGTCTGTCTGTCTGTCTGTCCGTCCGTTAGTGCGCTTATCACTGAAGAACCACTTTTCCGATTTACGTACTTTTTTTTTTTAAAACATACATATGTTCTCTGGTCAGGTTATAGGCTATATTTTATTACGATAGGTAGCATAACGATGAGTAGTGACGTAAAATATTGAATGATGTCGGAAAAAAGTTTGCCGCTAGCGCGTTGCCTGGCAATACACCTCCTAAACCATTAAATATGGAACAATATTATGTAGCAGAGAATATCTATAATCTATAATCTATAATATATATAAAATGCAATGTCTCTCTGTCTATCTGTCTGTCCATTAGTGCGTTTATCACGCGAAAAACCACTTATCCGATTTATGTGTGTTTTTTTTTTAAATTCATACATATATTCTTTGACCAGGTTACATAATAATAATAATAATCTATATCTATAATATATATAAAATGCAACATCTCTCTGTCTGTCTGGCTGTCCATTAGTGCGCTTATCCCTCGAGATCCACTTATCCGATTTACGTGATTTTTTAAATTCATACATATGTTCTCTGACCAGGTTATAGATATATATTTTATTACATCTATAATATACATAAAATGTAACGTATATCTGTCTGTTTGTCCGTTTGTGTGCTTATCACTGGAGAACCACTTATCCGATTTACGTGCTTTTTTTTAAACATGCTAAACCATTAAATATGGAACAATATCATGTAGCAAAGAATATCTATAATATATATAAAATGCAACGTCTCTCTGTCTGTCTGTCTGTCCGTTAGTGCGCTTATCACTGGAGAACCACTTATCCGATTTACGTGCTTTTTTGTTAAACATACATATCTTCTCTGGCCAGGTAAGCAGTGACGTTAATAGTGAATCAAGTCGGAGAAAAGTTTGCCGCTAGCGCGTTCTCTTGCAATACACTGCCTAAAGCATTAAATATGGAACAATATCATGCAGCAAAGAATATAATATATATAAAATGCAACGTCTCTCTGTCTGTGTGTCTGCGCTTATCACTCGAGAACCCCTTATCCGATTTACGTGTTTTTTTTTAAATTCATACATTTGTTCTCTGGCCAGGTTATCTATAATCTTCTATCTAGAATATATATAAAAGGCAACGTCTTTCTGTCTGTCTGTCTGTCTGTCTGTCCGTTAGTGCGCTTATCACTTGAGAACCACTTATCCGATTTACGTGTTTTTTATAAATTTAAACATATGTTCTATATAATTCGATATAAGCCTAGATAATGGGAGATAAGGAGAAATAATGGGAGATAAGTCGAGATAAGGCTCGACAATTGGAGATAATTATAAATAATGGGAGATAAGGAGAAATAATGGGAGATAAGCAAAGATAACTCTAGATAATGGGAGTTATGGTGAGATAATGGGAGATAAGGAGAAATAATGGGAGATAAGGAGAAATATTGAGAGATAAGCCTAGATAATGGGAGATAAGGTGAAATAATGAGAGATAAGGAGAAATAATGGGAGATAAGAAGAAATAATGGAGAAAAGGAGAAATAATGGGAGATGAGCAGAGTTAAGCCTAGATAATCGAGATTATGTAGAGATAATGGGAGATAAGGAGAAATATTGAGAGATTAGGGGAAATAATGGGAGATATTTTATTACGTTGGGTAAATTAAGGAATAAGCAGTGACGATAATGGTAAATCAAATCCACGCGAGCGGAGCCGCGGGCCCGGCTAGTAAATATATATATATATATATATATATATATATATATATATATATATATATATATATATATATATATATATATATATATATATACTTGTCTCTACTAAGCTCTGGTGTTGCTATTTTTTTGATATAATCGTGTCCTGCTAATATTTTTATGTCGTTCGTCCAATTTGTCTGTGGTCTACCTCAACATCTTTTATTTTAGCTAGGCTTCCATTCAACTATACGGCGTGTCCATAGATATGAAGAAGATGTAATACAATAAATATGTATATTAAGGTAAGGAATTGGGCGGGGCACATCGCAAGGGCGAATGATAACAGATGGACAAGCCGTTATATGTATATATATATATATATATATATATATATATATATATATATATATATATATATATATATATATATATGTATATATATATATATATATATATATATATATATATACATATATATATATATATATATATATATATATATATATATATATATATATATATATTTATATCTATGTTCTAATCACTTTATGGTTTCAACACAATATTTTTCAAGTCTATTGTTCTATTTTTATTCTTCTGTTGCATCTGACGATTTGGGATTACGAGGTTCTGGTGCGTAGGGCTTAGCAAATAACAATATCCGAAATCCATCGAGAGTGCTGGATGTCATCCCAATAAACTTGCTATCGGCGAAACAAGACAGTAAAGGGAGAAAAAAAGATAATGTAGGGGAGGTGAGGGTTTATTTTTCTTATAAAAATACTGAAGTATAGTAAAAATTAATATATGTTACAACTGTACTTATAAATAAACTTAAGTTTATTCAGAGTTGATAATAATTATATCTGATGTGTGTGGATATTCGGGTCCAAAAAAGAATCAACGTAGATGTCTGAAATATTTTGTGTGGAAAATTTCGCGACCTCACCAAAAAATAATTATAATATTTTTATTGTACTATCCTCAATATGTTCATACTTTGTTTGTTTGTTACAGTGTAAAATGTTGTTGCTGTAGAATTTGTGGTTTTTGGGTTAGAATGAATTTAGTGAGACCATGTGCAGCGTTTTTGGAAAAATGGAAAAAAATTTGAACAACGTGCGGTCATCAAGTACTTGTCTAAAAAAAGATTAACACGAAAGGAGATCAACGATGATATGAAAACAACACTAGAGTAATCTGCTCCGTCATATACCACTGTGAAAAAAATAGGTTGCAGAATTTAAACGTGGACGAGAGAGCATCGAAGATGACCCTCGCTCCGGCCGGCCCACGACGTTTACGACTGAAAAAAAAACATCGGCAGAGTGTGTGATCTCATATTGAAAGACCGTATATTAACTATTAGGGAGATTGCAGACAATATAGGCATCTCGTATGAACGAACACAAAACAGGATTGCCAACGAACTTGGATTTTCTAAGGTTTCCGCTAGGTGGGTCCCCAGATTGCTTTCAGTTGAACAAAAGCGAATTCGGCTCACGATTTCTCGCGATTGTTTGGAGATGTTTCAGACTGATTCGCAAGATTTTCTTAACAGGTTTGTGACAATGGACCACTATACTCCAGAGTCAAAACAACAATCTAAGCAGTGGAAATAATCTGGTGAACCGACCCCAAAGAAAGCGAAGGCAATTCTGTTGGCTGGAAAAGTGATGGCGTCAGTTTTTTGGGATGCTAAAGGTATTATTATCGTGGACTACCTTCCGAAAGGCGAAACAATAAACTCGACTTACTAATGCACCCTTTTGCGTCAAGAAACGCCCAGGATTACTGAGAAAGAAAGTTTTGTTCCATCAGGATAACGCTCGCGTTCGCACGTCTGTTGAGTCTATGGCTCAAATTCGTGATTGTGGTTTCGAATTGCGGCCCCATACGGCTTATTCTCCTAATTTGGCACCCTCGGACTTTCATCTGTTTCCAAACCTAAAAAAATACCACACACCAACCAGAAATTTTTCATCAAATGAAAAAGTGGAAGCTGCAGTTAACCAGTATTTTGAAGACCTTGAGGAATCTTTTTTTCAAATAGGTGTGGAAGCTTTGGAAAGATGGAGATTACATCGAAAAAATAAATATATTTTTGAATGTATTTTATTTTGTTTTCTTAAGTAGGCCGAGAACTTTTCAATCCATCCTGGTAACTACTAAGCGTCATTTCGTTCAACCATCATTTTTATATACATTAAGCAAAGTGTCCACTTGAGACAAAATGGTCTCGAGAGCAATCTCGAGACCAGACTCACAAATGTATATGTGCCTGAGAGCACTCTCAGAGACAAACCGATGCGAGTATCAGACACTGCACGTGTCACAAGTGAACATATTCATTCTTGTTCATGAGACTTAGTCACCAGTCTTCCGTCATTGTTTGAAGAGCTGAGACCCCGACTGGAGACTTTTTATTTAAAATATTGTTTAATTTAAATAACCAATTAATTTTTTAAAAATGAAGGATAATCGCGAGTGGACTGACGAGGAAGTGTTCAAATTAATTGAACTTTATGAGGAGAAAGAGTTTTTATGGAACGTGAAACATAAACTTTATAGAAATCGCGAAAAAAAAATGGCAATGTACGAAGAATTTGCTTCGAAATTTGAAAATTGCAGTGGAAATGAAATTCAGCGGAACATCCATAACTTACGCAATCAGGTATGTATAATCCTCTAAACTTATTATTAACATTACTATTTAAATTGACTTTTTAGTCAATAGTCAAATATATTATTTTCAGGTTTCTCATGAACTGCAAAAGATAAAAAAATTGAAGAGTGGTGATGGTGCTGATGACAGGTATGACAGTAAATGGAAGTTTTTCACTGCATTGCAGTTCATTTTACCCAACTTCACACCCACAACATCGACTTCAAACATGGTAAGTTAATATAATTATTGCTATGTTTCATAATGAAATTTTATTTATCATAAAATTACAAATAAAAAAATTCAAATTAAACAAAGTGATTAGGCACTAAATTTAAGCAATTAAACGATATTACCACTGCACTTCACCTGCAGTTGTCATGAAGTATTCTTTAAACTCATCTCTCACATCTTTTTGAGAGATTGCATAATTTCGCTGCTGGCCTCTCTCTAGTGTAAAAAACGATCCTTGTGGTGGGGGTTCAATCCGCCATTCGCCATTTACAATTTCATGTGTATTAGGATCTTCAAAATCAACTGAACAAGGGTTCAAATAATTTTTTGAAGTACATATTAAAAAGTTATGCAATGCACTTATTGCCAGAGTAACATCTATTACTTTATTAGGTGCTAAATTTATTGGTTTTCGGATAACTCTGAATTTACTTGACATAATGCCAAATACATTTTCTATTATATACGGCGAGCTCTGCTTAATCTGTAGTTGAAAATTCTGTTTGGTGCAGGTTGATTTCGGTACCCGTAGGGCTTTAATATATACGATGTCATCGCAAAAGCATCGTCAGCTACCATTATGTATGGCACTGGCAAACATCTTTGGGACAATGCTTCTGCTTCGGGAAGTGAAAATTGCTTGCTTTCCAAAGCATCGTGCAGGAAGCAGTTTGTAAAGACACCTCCATCAGAAATTCTACCATTGCAACCAACATCAACTTAAATTAATTTATAATTGGCATCTGCGACTCCCATCAAAACTATGCTGTGTGTACCCTTATAGTTATAGTAAAGGCTTCCACAGTTCTCAGGTGCCACCATTGTAATATGCTTTCCGTCAATAGCTCCGAAACAATGTGGAAATTGCCATTTTAATTCAAATTGATCTACATATTTCTTCAACTCTTCAGCACTTGAAGGATACTGAAATAAAAAAATTTTACTTGTATTTTTCTATTTTTCTATGCATAAAAGTTGATACAACATAGTATATTAATTGCGCTTTTAACTTTTCAGAATAATATTCCCGAAAACATGAACATCTCACAGGATGAGTCCATACAATATGAGCCCACACAAGATCAAAAAAGAAAACGTATTAGCAAAGCAACATCAAGAACTGAAGAAGATGATAACATTCTGAAGGAAGCAATAGAAATTATGAAGAAGCCAAAAGACGATTTCGATCGCTTTGGAGAATACGTAGCGTTGGAGCTAAAAAGTCTAAAATCGGATTATTACAGAGGAGTATTAAAAAAGTGAGATTCGTAAAGCAATATTAAATATTTCTGATATGGATGAAAAATGCTACTGGTCCACTGCATCCTCTTCAAGTGCAAGTACTTCATGCATTACGCCAATTGCATCACCACCCATTGTTGTTGACAACTTTTCTCAACAAAATATTGAGACTCAAACAACCCAAGATTTTTACAATAGTTCATATTCACTAATTAACATGCCTTAATTTTGTAAAGTTTCTGTTATTATACTTCTATAATTAAAGTTGTTTTTTAATTTATACATACCCTTAAATATTCTTCCTTTAAATGATGATAGATGGCTTTACACACTTCGGGAACTAATCTTCCTATTGTACAAGGTGGAATGCGAAAAAGGTATTGCAAACTACAACAAGCATCTCCTGAAAGTTCATTTCAATATAAAAATGTAATGTTCTAGAGAAAAATATTTGTACATTCGCTTGAAAGGCTTACCTGAAGCCAGAAAACGAAGTGTGACCATTAATCTATCATAGACTGGAATCGCATCACGTAACTTTGTATCTTGCTTTACAATATCGTGTTTTACCAAATTTAAAACCAATTCAAATTGAACTGCAGACATCCTAATGAAATTTTTAAACTGTTGTGCATCTTCCAACCGCAACTCGTTCACAAGTGTTGAAGAAGCTCCCAATGCATTTCGTCGATCCACCCATTTTCTTACCCAACACGCCTTTTTTTTCACTTCCCGTTTTTTCATAATTTTATGCACAATTAGACAGGCTAGGATTTGGCGTGAATCCATTTAAAAAAAATAAATCTCAAACTAGCAACCAAGTCACAGAATCGACTGAGACTTGAGAGTAAGCTCTCAAGTGTACACAAAATTTCCTGATCTCGAAACTGCAGTGACTGTCGAGTCTCCAACTGCTGTCTCGAGAGCGCAAGTGATCTCAAATGGACAACACTTCGGAACTAATCTCGAGACTTTCTCTCGAGACTTTGTCTCAAGTGGACACTTAGCTTTAGCAGCGATTATTTTACACATATACATATTATCCTATAATACTCGAAGAGATCACACATGCCGCTCCTGGAGCGCTTTAGGGACTTCCCTGCAGCACGTGTGCTAGACCCATAAAAAAAAAGGAAAAATTAAAATCCTAGAGTACTAAAACCTTTAGCATATACTGCATATATGATATGTGAATCAATAAATGTCTATTTTATGTAACTTTCGTACGTTAACAAACTCCATTCCCCTAAAAACTAACACAAGAAAGCTTAAGGGGTCGTCGCCTTATTTGATTAAATGCTGAAAAAGTGATAACTTTTTGAAGGAAATTAAAGAATAGGAGCAAGAAGAGCCTAGAAAGGCACTTAACTGATCGTAAATATTTTATAAGCCACCTGACTTTTTTATGGTCACTTAGATTTGATGACTTATTTTCTTAAGTAGATATAACAAAATGTCTATTACTATTATTGCCTTTCTTACCTTCATCCTAACAAGAAAAGTAAGTACGTATACATTTACGCTTATGCAGCTTAGTACGGAAATATTCAAGTACATATGCATATTCAAACTTCATACATACGACAAGTGTTTGAAATTAATTTATTTATAAAATAAAGTTTTATTATGCCAAATTTTATACTTGAATTAAGACCAAGGACGGTTACTCTTTCCATAAAGCATGCAAAAAGTAGCTTCTAATAATTTCTAGTAGAACCTTAACTAACCGAACTCACTAGTAAACCGAAAAGTAACTAATTTTACACACCAAGTGTAGTATAGTCAGTCCAAAAAGTCTCCATACACCACCTGCTTTCTATACTATTTTTCGTTTTGTTTAACTAATTATTTGGAACTATAAGAAAACATGTTTAAATTAATATTTGAAACTTAATCAAGGAGGATTAGTATTAAAAACAACTACAGAACATTTTATTTAGAAGTTACACCATTGTTATAAACATGTAAACAAAATTAATGTCAAAAAAGTCTCCATACACTCAAGAACTGCATTGAAAAAACACGTTATAATCAGCCGTATTTTTATCAAGCTATCTATTGCTCACTAAATTGAAAACAAATGAATAATTTTCGGCCATACTTTATAATCTGTCATTTATTACTAGTAATTCTGCACATCTTTGCTAACATTCAATACAGTTGCAAACGATTATTCGACGAAACCTAGGAAGCACACAATTAAAGATTTAATAAACTTCTTGCTTGCCCCAGTAGTTTAAGATGTTTTTATCAGTTGCTGAGGTAGTACGTCAAAATACTACGCCACCACTTTCACAATCAAGCAATATTTGTTGAAAAATATAACTTTATATATATTTGTAGCTTGTGAAAAAATGTTTACTTAAATTGCGCCCCACGTAGACTGCGTCATTTAGTAAGGTGTTAACTCGCCTGCTTTTTGCGGCGTCATTTTTGTACCCTGTGGAAAGTTGTTTGTCCCACGCTTGAGCGCAATTTTCTTGCAGCCCCGCTTTAATTTCTGATAATGAATTGAGTGACTAATGATTTTAAAAGAACTAAAGAAATTAAACAAACACTAGCTCAGTTTTCCTTGGTAGAGAGATATGGGTAAGAGATAATTTTTGTACGTCTTTTTGGAATTATTTTCTATTTTTTTAAAAAGCTTTAGCTGTACAAATTTTGGGCACCATTCATTTTAAAATAGAAAGGATCTAACTTCAGCTAAAAAAATGAAAAAATACTGAAAGGGTGTACAGTTGTTGAAAATAAAAAACAGTTTGGTACAGCCGTCATTATCCTGAAAAGTAAGATAGGTATTCAGTGAGACACTAGCTTTAATCAACAAAAAAAAATTTATTCATGATTTTAAAATAAAAGTTCTAACCTCTGTGTCTTTAAGGATTACAAAAAATTCTAGCCTAACAGGTAGTTATTATTATTAGAGTCCCTAACTCAGACATTTAAATTCTAAAACCTGACTACCCCCGAAAGCGAAGAATCGTGATTTTCACTTCACTTTTTGTCAGTTCAAATTGCTATTAAGGCACTACTTCGGGAATAGGTCTATTGATGAATGTTCTGGTAACTTACGGTTTTTTATTTGGGCTTCTAGGCCTTCGATGGAACACAACCGATTTCACACTTTGTAGGAAACACTTAGAGCCCACTACGGCTTTACGTTAGAAAAAAACTTGTGCTTTACTTAGCTCTCATAATTGTTGCTATGAGCCTCTACTGCGGCTCGGTCGAAGTAAGCCTCGCTGCTGGGCTCGGTGGAAATTTAGCCTACTTGGCGGCTTGGTCGAAACAACCTACTTGGCGGCTCGGTGGAAATTAGCCCCTCTTCCTGTCCGCCGGACTCTTAAATAAACCGTGGGCACTCTCTCGGCAATATGGCTACGCCGGAACCAAAACTGCGGATACAAATATTTAACCAATCCCGGCGTATCGAGAGATTCGGTCGCAAACCCGCACAGCACACTAATATACCGAACGGCTTGGAATTTCTGATTAATATACCGCTCGATACAAAAATGAAAAGAAGTACAATTTAAAGTGAAAAATCAGTAACATTACATGGTCTTAAAATCTAAGAAAAAATGAATGTTACAATATATATATATATATATATATATATATATATATAGATATATATATATATATATATATATATATATATATATATATATATATATATATATATATATATATATATATATATAATATATAAAAAAATATATATAAAAATATATAAATATATATAAATATATATAATATATATATATATATATATATATATATAATATATATATATATATATAAAACACTTACAAAACGATGAGTTCAGTCTTGTAATACATGTCGCCAAACAGTGGTTCCGAAAATTAACAACTGAAAATTGCACAGCATTCTGTTATTTAGTTTTTGATTAATTCACTGAAAAAAAGGAAAAAAAAAATTAAAATGTTTTATATTTTCCTGTTAATTACGAGAAAAATTCCCATTGAAAAGAATTAACTATTGTTTTTTGTAGTATGGAGGGAAATCTATAAAATTGACAGAAGAAGAGGGTTATATGTGAGAAATGTCAAGTGTCAGGAAAGAATGGTTTCTTTTCTTGAAATCCTAAAAATAAAATTAACGAAAATGCGGGTTAAAGGTAATGGACACGTGAGCATCTAAGGAATTACTAGGAATCAAAGGCCCAAAGGACCAAGGCGAAGAACTGCGAGGGTGGAAAATGTTAAAGGGTTTAAAATTGCAGAAAAGTTGAGGATAACGATCGATTATAAGAGAAACTGGCGTTATTCACTGGCAGTCTAATGAGTTGTTTGACAAAGAGTTTTTTGTCAAATTTAAAATATAACAATAAATCGTGGAGAAATCTTTAGTGTCAAATCTTTTATTTATGTTGCATATATATATATATATATATATATATATATATATATATATATATATATATATATATATATATATATATATATATATATAACGAAGATCCTACAGGTTCTGCCTCATCTCGCGTTTCGGTCGCCATGCCCTTCTGTCTTTCCAAGCGTTCTCGTGGATAGCTCTGTCTCTCATTAAGTCTATTATTCCGTTGATACATATTAGTGCTGGTCTTCCTTTCTTTCTTGAATTTGACGAAATATATTCAAATGCTCTTTTTGACCGTCCAGTAGCGAGCATTCTTTTCACGTGTCTGTACCAAATTAACTGTCTGGTTTATATTCTTTCTGCTGTTGTATTTATTCTTCCTGGCCGTCTTCTGATTTCTTTATTTTGGAGGTGCTCCTGTCTAGATATTCTACATGTTCTCCTTAAAAAA
>CM032447.1:61164350-61271850 GCA_019049505.1 Pachyrhynchus sulphureomaculatus
CCAATTATCTTCAAAAATAAACCGGGGCTGAGATTCTGTAAAAAATAAGGGAAACGACTATCAAAATAAGAATCTTTTGTCTTTGTTACTTCTGTTAAATGTGTTAAATTTATCACGGCGGAAAAGAAAAGAAATGTCAAAAAGTGTGCTTGCAGAATCGTATTCCATGTGTCGATAGATTCTATTGCTCTCCGATATATCATGTTAGCTTATCTTAAAATTTTGTTTTCCAACTCAGCTGAAATATAGTTTATTCTTAAAGCATGATAAAATGGCATACGTACATACAAGAGAGGGACTGCTAAATATGTTAATTTTATTGATTTCAAAAACCGGAGATTCTATTGTCCGGTGTTCTTTTGTTTTTTTAAATGGATACTTGGTAACATTGATCTTAAGGAGCAGACGTTTTTAAAAGTAAAAAATGTTCTAATTTTGTGATAAGTGAAGCGTGCGTTTAATGTAAGTACAACGCACATTAAATATCGAAAATTTTTACTACATACAGCTCAAGTTAATCTCAAAGAATTTTTTTTCAATAAAACCACAATTCTCTAAAACACAATGTTGCTTCTGAAGTTGTCAGGTTTAGCTTTAAGTATATTACCGCGGTGCTTACAAATAGCTTTTTTAGGAGATCAAAAGGCTACGAACAATATTCTCCAGACTCGCAGTGTAGCTGTAAAACTGGGCTTCATATAAAAGGGCTATTTACAGATATCTATAGGCTTTTTAACGCTCTTGGAATTTTAAAACGGTTTCTTTTAATATGTTCTGGAAGGTAGTGGAAATGTACGAGGGCGGATTGATAGATCCGGTAAATTTCTACGAAATTGTGTTAAGCGGCATGATTGTTGGTAAGCGTGATTCTTGTAACAGTTGTGTTCAAGGTTTCAAACAGATGCAATTTTTATTTAAAAAAAGTGGACTCTGGGCCAGATAGAGACTGAATTAAAAGAAGTTCTTGAGAATTTTGCATCAGCACTCATTTATTGCTGGATAAATTAGTTTAAATATGGGTATACGAGCACTGCAAATGTTGCACGTTCAGGACGTCCGATTAAGGTTTCTGATTTTTCTTGGTATCGCGATCGAAGATCGTCGCATTAGGTTTCGTAAGATTGCCTAGATGGTAGATATCTCATACGAATGGGTATATAATTTCTGCATGCAGTTCTAAAAATTAATAAGCTAAATGTGTATGGATGCCGTGTTTGTTACCTTCAGACCAAAAACGCACGAGAACGGACATTTCAAAAACGTGTTGCAGTATAATCCGAAGAACCCTTGGCGCGCCGTTTTGTGACTGTATACAACACATGGATCCACAAATGGACCCCGAAGATAAAACGGCAGTCCAAACAGTGGATTGGTGAAAGTGAAAGTGCATCGAAAAAAGTGAAAACAGTTTTATAAATCGGCGGGAAAAGTATTGGCAACTGTTCTTTGATACTCGTAGGTTTGTCATCATGGTTGACGATTTAGAAAAGGGTAGCCAGTGAGTGGCTGTAAATACATAACATTATTGGACCGTCTGTATAGTGAAGTGAAGCAGATTAGCGCGCATAAAAATGCCCCTTCACTAGGACAACGCGTCTGCACACACATCGGCCGTTGCAATGGCAAAAATAGGCGAGCTGGGCTTCGAAATACTTTCCCACCCACTCTGATTCAGAGATTTGACCTTCAAAGACGTTTTTTGTTTCCTAATCTCAAATTTTGAGAGATTGGTTTCCGTGCAATCAACTATTTAGATTAGCAGTATCGAAAATTAGAACAGCCTTGGTGGCCGAAAACCTTTGGAAGAAGGAAAGGAGAATTAAAACGAATACATTTTTGTTGTTTCCCTTGCTCAGAAGAAGAACTGTATTCGTGAAAAAATCATTCACTTGCGTTTCTTTGTGTTTCAGAGTCCTTATGTCACGAAAAACTTAATCTTTCATTTCTGTCTGTCTACCTATCACTCTATCTGTCTATCTATAGGCCTAATAACTCCCGAGCGAAACGAGATATCATTTTTAAATAAACACATATCGAAGTAAGAATGGAATCTATAGTCTATTAGCTACATCGTTTTAGTGAAAAGGAGTGGGGTCGGTCGTCTATATTATTATGACTATTTTTCTTGGTTGGGGAATCTAAAAGTTTTTTATTTCTGATTATTTGTGCTCAAATTCTTGGGGTCAAAAAATCTTAAATTGTGCAATTTTCCATTATAAAATCACTTCGGTGTCTGTACGTCTGTCTGTCTATCTGTTACGCCTGATATTCTCCGAAACTATTTCACATAGAAAGTTGAAAATGGGCACTAATATAGGAATTGATGGCTTCATCAGGCCGTGTGGTTTTGAAAGTTAAATTTTAACTTAAAGGGAGTGAAATCGGAAGTAATTTTTTTTTTACCAGATCATCGATTGGGGTGTCAAATGACAGCTTGTAAAAAACACGAATTTTAATATATATATATATATATATAATATATATATATATATATATATATATATATATATATATATATATATATATATATATATATCGTCCCTTAGCTAACAACACCGCATAAGTCATTTTTACCAACTTTACAGAGACGAAAAAAACTGCCTATTTTAAAAAATCGGTGGAATTTTTCTGTTATTACTTAATAAATACCCTAGTTAACGGTTAAGAAATAATTATTTATACTTATTTTGACGATTTACTTTATTTTAACTTTTATTTTATAACTTGTGTGTGTGTGTTGACTGATATTTTATTAGATTAAGGCGGTGTTGTTTGCGGAAATGTTAGGGAAAAAGGTATTAATAGATGATTTACAAAGAAAAGTTTTTATTAAGAAATATTTTAAGAATAATAAACTATCGTTATAACATAAGGTATCTATAACCTAAATCTTAAGAATCACATTGTTGAGATCAATTGCTTAAAGTTATTTGGTGACACACGAACCTTTAGAGCGTAAGTGCAATTATTTTTTTTTTTATTTTAATAGGTAAATATTTAAAACATAGTCTTTAATAAACTCCAACGAAACAAGAGATAATAGTAATAAAATTATAAAAATAAAAAATAATACTCGAAATCTCTAGTCTAATAGTTAGTTGCAGTCTTTAGCGATTGTTGTGCGGAATGTCATCATAAAAAGAGTGGCAACTAGATGGTTTATACACTTTTTAGGTCTTGCAAATCTTCATACTTCCGCTTTGTAATTGGTATTCTAGCTGCATACAATTTCTGAAAGTGATTTATTTGTTTAATGCTGTTAATTGGCGTGGGACGATGTGGTAACGGCTGAAGCTCGTCATCAAAACCAATTTTATACAAAATTGTGCCATTTGGTCTGTATTCTAGCATACGTACATCTGTGACGACTGGGTCACCTGCTTTTTTACCAGGCCGTATAGATTTATAAACTAATTCTTTCAAAAGTCGGTAAAAAGGTATAGTCCAAATAACGAGCTTCGTAAGGCATAGGATCACTCCTAGCAGTTTTAGTTATAGTTATGTATTGTTGTGGAAGGGAAATTTCTTTAGCTTTTAATTTACACTCTATTGCACTGTGTACGGAATCACATTCCATGTGGGTATGGCCTTTTTCCAGGTACTTTTTGAGTAATCACAATATTTTTTTCAATCGCTAAACGTAATAAAGCATTGCTTAAGGTAACATTGCGATTTTGAGCACAACAGCCATCGGAATATAAAATCACAGGCAATAATTTCTGACTCAAAACCTTCTCTAGATGGTCTACTAAGCATGAAGCAAAAACAGAGGCTTCAAGCGTGCTATTTGACTCATCGAACCAATAACACATTACTTCCTTAGTTGCTAAATTGTATAATGTAAAATTATGGACGCATAATTTAGTTTTATAATAAATTGCACTAGCTTGAAGATACGGCGCCAATTTTACCGATTCAACATCCTGTGTGAATACGTGACAAGCTCCGGACTGTGCAATACCTTTATCACTATCTTTCTCTTTCCTGGCTCGATCTTTCTTCAAAACATGTTGAGCGTATTCTTCATCCGTAATGTTTCCAGTTTTATGACTGCAACAAACGTCACATTGATCTTTCTTCGGGTGGAATAGGCTCAGATTGAGTTTCAAAAATAATTTGTCAAATAATTTACGGCCAAGGCATTCTCTACCCTCTAACTCACAATTCTCTTTATATGTGTGATAGAGCTGTGTCATGTTCGAGAAAATTGGTTCTAAATATTCTCGTGATGTTTTAGCACGACAGTAATGCGACGGCATCTTTGGAAGACCTGCTAAAAACTTTTCAACATATTTGTGGTCTTCAATTTTCTCTGGATTTCTGCGATTACTGGTTGAAGTAGACAAATCGGGAGGCCTGGCACAGTCTGTTTTTGTCAGCCAATATCTGACAAACCAATCTTTAATGCCAAGAGTGGCCAAGAACATTTTTTTTACAGACTTGGTGACGTACATTATCAATCGTCAAAACGTAAGTTCGACTATCAGTTCTTTTGGATGATTCTGGATTTTTTGTAGTTTTCTGTGATACTTTATTGACGTGAGAAGTTATAAATGATCTTCGCTGCTCCCAGTTCATGTTCTTCCAGAAACTTTCAAACAAATATTGCCGCTGTTGTTCGTTTATGTTGTCACATAATCTGCAAAACGCAGAAGTGCACGGTGGTTTCATGGATCTTGCAGGCTTAAATACGTCTTGTTTTACTTGAAATGTTTCACTAGTCTTTGCTTTTCTATCTCTTCTGTATTCTAAATAATTTTCACCTTTCATCCGCTATTCTTTATTAACATTGCGTTTATATTTCTTTGGATCTTTTGTCGCCTTGTTCTGTCGTTTTTTATGACTTAACAAATCACCGTGATATGGAACATTACTTAGTATGACCACTTTTGAAGAACACGATGGAGTAGCAGAGGCCACCGTAGCGAATTCGGGTGGTTCCTGTTGCAGATCAAAGAAGTCATTACCAACTTTTCTATAACTTGTAGATTGTTAACGTCAATGTTTTCAATATCCAAGTCTATGTTTTGATCAAATATTGTTTTTACATTGTCCTGGCTACTTATAATACTTTTCATGGCCTCCCCGAAGTTTTGTTCGTTTATTGGTGTTGCAATAATTTCGTATTTATTAGGAGAATTGCATGCTTTGGTATCAGAAGAACTAGTGTTATCTTTTTGATTCAAATCTAAAAAAAAATAATAGGAATTATTGCATTAAAAATATAAATAACAAAAAAAAAATTCGGACCTCAAAACAAACCTATGATACTAACCTAGTTTAATTCTTTTTTTATCTTCTTTGCAACTTTGTTTACGCCGTTTATGTTTTGACATCAGTCCTACTTCTTGTAATTGGGTACATAACAATTCATCACCTGAACTCGTATCACTCCAGGAATCAATTTCTTCTCCATCCATAGTGTATTTCAATTATTGAGCTTCCTAAAAGAAATAAAATACATTTTGAAACACCGCCTAAGTTAAAAAAAGATAGTTAGTAAACACCGCTTAAGTAAATGAAGATATTCTATTATCATTTTCTATATTAATACGCGTAAATCAATAAACATTACTTTATTATATAGCTTACCTCTTAATCTTCTATTAAAACTTCTTGCATAGACCTTTCAGCGATAAAACTCACATAAAAATATAATAATCACGGAGCGCGAAATACTTTTACGAGAAAAGTATGACAGACTAACGACTTGTGCGGTGTTGAGAGGCCAACCGACTTGCGCGCTCTCACTACTTTTCGAATTATGGCTTCTGATTGGCTGAAATCTATATCATGTGACCAATGGTTAGACGCGCAATGAGCAGCTCCATCTAAAAGCCATTAAAATGTGAAAACCGCCAATTTTCGACTCGAGCGGTTTTGTAAGCTAAGGGACGATATATATATATATATATATATATATATATATATATATATATATATATATATATATATATATATATATATATATATATATGTATAATAATGTAATAATTGCGCACACTTCCCTTTGTAGTATTTTTAAAAATTACGAAAAATACCTGTCTCCTCCCCTTATCTCGAAAAGTACTGATTAAAAAATTTTGAAAATATTCTCCACAGGGTGTGGATTGAACAAAAATTAACACAAGCAATTGGTCTTCGGGTTACCTGGAGTTTATTTATTTTACTTTTATTTAAAGCCCACGTTTCAGTGTCATATGTTAATACCGGCAGTACATATTGATCGAATACTCTGGCTTTTATTGTATTTGGGATGTCCAATTTAAATGTAGATTTAGTATAGGTAGTTTATGTGTTTTATATGAAATTGCAGCGATTCAAGAACAACGTGAATCGCTTTTTCTGCACACGTGTCGCTACTGTAGCGCTTTAGGGACCTCCCTGCGGCACGTAGGCTAACCCATAAAAAAAAAGATTGTAACCTTGCGAACGCAGACCAAGCTGACAAGACTCTTCTATCCAAGTCAGCCTTTAAATTATTTTTTGACATTTTGATTTTTTCTCCTAAATATATGAATGTTTGTACCTTTCCTATTCTTTCACCTTCTATTAATAGTTCCTAGCTGTCATTTTCACTTTCGTTGTTCCAATATTTGGTTTCGGTGAAGTTTATTTTTAGATCGATTTCTCGAGCCTTGTTATTTAATTCCATCAGCATTTCCTGTAATTCTTCTTTTGTGTTGGTGATCAGAGTGATATCATCTACGAACCCTAAGTGATTTAATCGTTCACCGTCCATTATTTTCAGTCAGAGTGAACAGCTTTGGGGATATCAAGTCGCCTTGTCTAATTCCTCTTTTAATTGTGATTTTTTTCTTCAAGGGTTATTTGTGATGTGGCATTTTTATATATGTATTCAAGAAGAGTTGTATACCTTTCATCGACTCTGCTGTTACTTAAGACGTTAAGGACTGCTCAGATCGCTACCAAATCAAATGCTTTTTCATAGTCAACCACTGCTATCCACAAGGTGACTTCATATTCATTTGCTTTTTCCACTAACAATCTAATTGCTTGATGATGGTCCAAAGTGCTGTATCCTCATCTAAATCTCGCTTGTTCACGTGGTTGATAACTGTATAATTTGTTCGTTAATCTATATGTTATGATTCTAGTGAGGAATTTGTATAGTACCGATAACAGACTAATGGGTCTCTAATTCCCCAATTTAAATGTGTTTCCCTTTTTAAATATAAGCACAATCAAGGCATTTACCCAAGGTCTCGGTATTTTACTTTCTATGAGGCACCTGTTACATAGAGCTTAAAGAAATTGTATTATCGATGCCCCTCCATACTTTATCATTTCTATGGTTATTTCATCGTCCCCTGTTTCTTTGTTGTTGCATATGTTATAGGGCGTTCATTATTTAATCCGTTGTTACATCGAGAATTTCCTCAGATCCCACATTTCTTACTATCACTCTATTTCCTTCTTCCTTCCCGGCCGATGGCAATATTTCCGTGGAATATAGTGTTTGATAATATTTGTAGCTTTCTTTATTTCTTTGATTTGTGCGGTCTCTTGGTTATCGTTATTTATAAGTTTTATTATTTGATGTCTTCCTTCATTTATTTGTTTGTTTAGGTGTTTCAGACTTCTCCCCTCTTTCAAAGTTTCTTCTATTTTCGAGTTTCTGTACTGTAAGACGTCTTTTCTGATCTTTGTTTTTATTTCTTTGTTTATTTCTGCTAATTCTAATCTGCCTTTGTAGGATCATTTCTTAATAGTCGTCTCTGGTTCATGAGATTTTGTGTCTTTACTTAATTTTTGTGTGTTCTTTTTTCGAAGTTGCTATTTATTTTTTGTAGTCATACGAAGGCGGTTGGTTATTTGTGCGTCTAGTTCATCAAATTCCGTTTCGCAGTTTATGTGTTTTATATGATTTTCCAGTGCTTGTCGATATTCGTCTGTATTTTGCTTTATTATTCCTTTTGGTGTCTTTATCCTTGTATGCACTATCAATCTATGCCTCTCCTGTTTAAGATTTATTTGCTCTGAGCATCCGATGGTCACTGCCAATGCTTTTCGTATTCAGAACTGTCGTGTCAATTACAATATTCTTGTCATTTGATAACATGTAATCAGTGTCATTTCTTGTTATACCATCTGCCATGTCTATCGTCTATGTTCTAGCTTCTGGAAAAATGTGTTCGTAACGTAGTTATTTTCGTTTACAAAATTTAATAACATTTCTCCTTTACTGTTCCTCGTACCCAAACCAAACTTCCCGACACTCTTTTCATTTGTATTTATTGGTTTCCATATTTCGGCATTGATGTCGTCGATTATTATGACATATCTTGTCTTGTGATGTATCAATGCTTTGTTTATATCCTCGTAGAATTGGTCAATTTCTTCTTCCTCGCTGTCTAGTGTCGACGCATACACCGAATGAACTTACATTTGCATCTTCTGTTCATCTTTACGTCTATCGAAATCACTCTTTCCGATATGGCTTTGAACTGAACAACATGTTCTGCTATTCTTTTATGTATATATATATATATATATATATATATATATATAATATATATATATATATATATATATATACGTAAAAAAGAACTAGTTAACAATATGGTGGAGGTTCTTCTAATATACTTTTAAGTACACACACTGGTGACAAACTGATAGTAACGGAGATAAAATAATTTTATTTTAGTTGTTTATAATTACACACATATTTAGGTAATAAATATTTGTTTTACAATTTTATTACTAGATTCTCTATTGAACTAGATTAATTTATTGGCTGTTGGATAGCTAAGATTCTATAACTTTAATACATTATTGACTAAGAAAAAACGTGAAAATACATATTGAGTCTTAAGATATATACATGCCAAGGACCTAATTAACTTATCGTAGGAAGGATATTATTTTATTTTAAAAGCAATCAGCGTACGAAATACTAATTGCGCAACTTCGATTTGCAATTGGCCGGATTTTTGAAACTTTTGTTTGTTTCTAATTTTAAAATCGTCTCGTTCTAGGAAAATATTATTTTCAGACCAAAAAACCAATGTTAATGTTGAAAAGCAGACTTTTACCAACATTGCGGCTCATTAGAATTAATTTGTATTTTAGAAATTGAAATATGAATATATGTATAGCTGAACTTAAAAAAACACACACATAGAAAATCAAAAAAAAAAAGTTTTTAATATTTAAATAAAATCCTGAACAATACACTTCTATTTCAAATATCCTTTACTATTCATTTCTAGTTTTTGCAGCTTGTTTAGTTGCTTACATATTTTTGCGACATACTTAAATCTTTCTTTTACGAACAAAATTAAAACAATGCTGTCGCAACGAATAAATTTGCTACTCCTGCTTCGCTATTGTAACGTCGAGTTGTTCGTTAAAAGCACGTTGAATGGCTCTAGGGGAATTTTGTAATATCCTAGTTTTTCTGGTAAAAAAAAGCCTTTTAATTTTAGCCAGATGTATATCTAAAATGTACTCTGCTATAGCTATATATTTTAATATTTATTATTTTTTTCTACTTGGATAACTTGACCTTTATTCTTTACAACTCATTATAATTTCTATTAATTTACAATGGTTTATAATAATTTAAATTAGAGTTACAATACACAATTATGAGATAGGCATAATTTAGATACAGCAATATTATGATTTTATCCTCTCTGGGGTATAACAAGTTGTATTGTCCTGAATTATGGACTTGTGCTCTTTTGTTTATAAACAACTGAAGTTTTCAAAACGCGTTTTTTGAGCTTAAAATGTGAATAACTCCGCTTATATCAGACGGATCGAGACAAACAAAAAACTGAACTCTTCGTATTGAAATTTCCAACAAATCTTCGTTAGTTTTAAATAGCTCAAATGTGTACATAATCTACAAAATGGAAAAAGCCGGTTTTTTTTCATTTTATTGTACAGGTCGACTAAGTGAACCGATCGGCGTGAATCTTTCAGAAAATATTCCTTTTGTTATAACAAAAATACCCTGGTACAAAAATATTGAACCCAATGGACACAATTGAATTTGGTCTATATGGTAACCAACTGGGGGTATGGCCAATTTAAAAGCACAAGTCTGCAGAAACCGGCTCTGCACCGCCTCAATCGCTTTTATATATACGTTGTAATGAGGAGACCATACCACGGCGGCATATTCAAGCCCCGATCTCACAATTGAACATTTTAAATGTAGAGCAGGAAATGTCCCTACAGTATCTCGTGATGAACCCCAGATCCTTATAACCTTTCTGAACAATTGACAAAATGGGCCTATCGAGAGTAAGTTGCTGGTCAAGAAGAACTCCTAGATCATTAATTTCACTAATATGGCTCAGCTTGCTGCCATTAATGTTATACTCAAAAGTAAAGTTCCGTCTAGCTCTACCAAAACTAATGCTAACACACTTCTTAATATTCAAGTTCAACTCATTCAGGGTACTCCATCTATAGAGACCATGAATATCCTCCTGAAGAGAGTGACAATCTTGCAACGTGTTAACCGTTTTAAAAACATTTCTAGACCATCTGCAAACATGAGGAATTTAGAATGTTGTATAAACTTGCCGATGTCATTAACGAAAAGTAGAAACAGTAAAGGACCACAGTGAGACCCCTGAGGCACACCTGAAAGAACTTTTATTTCTTTCGAAATACAATTATTAATACGGACATATTGTGTACGACCCTCCAGAAAACTGCGAACCCACCCAAGGACTTCACTACCGAGTCCTACTTTCCGCAACTTGCCTAACAAGAGCGTACAATTAACTCTGTCGAACGCCTTCGAAAAGTCAGTATATACACTATCAACACACTGGCGATTCCCAAAGGCGCTCAACAGACAATCATGATATGCAAGCAGGTTTGTGACAGTTGACCGACCAGGTCTAAAACCATGTTGCTCGTCAATTATTATACTATTACAGCTCCATGACAAAAATCCCTCAACCAGACCGTCGAAGAATTTGTGTATTACGGATTGAATGCACACGCTCCTGTAGTTAGATATATCACTCCTATTACCGGACTTATGAATAGGGGTCACAAAGGAGTTTTTCCAGTACATAGGGAATGTACTTGAGCACAGGGATAAATTAAAAATTAATTTTAGAGGAGTTACAATAAAGCATATGCAAGCTGTTTCGTTGTAGATGGCCAATTTCTAATAGGGTTTTTAGCCATAACCATTGATTCTGACTTTTTCACTGATATTCTCATGTTTGGAAACAATGTATCAGTTGCTGTTACCTATCTTCATTTTCTACTGTTAATACTGCATCGTCAGCAAAGCATAATATTTTTAGAGATTTTCGTCTCATTTTGAATCCGCTATTGACTTTATTTACACTATTTATTATTTTCTCCATTATTAAATTGAAAAATGTTGGACTTAGGCTGTCGCCTTGAGGAATTCCAGATGATATTGATACTTCTTCAGTTAGTCTTTGCTGTGTTTTTATGCGTATCCTATTGTTTTTATTGAGCTGTTCTATCACATTAAAATAGTTGTTGTTGAAGTCACGATCTCTTAAAATTTATAACATGTCTCTCAACCGTACCGATTTAGATCAGCTAAGCACAGAAATAGAGGTTGAATTGTAATGATTTTTTTATCAATTGTGGGATTGTATATATATCATCCACTGTCCATCTATTTTCTCTAAATCCTTGCTGTTCCTCGCTTATTTTGATCTTGATCTCTTTTGTTATTTTTATTATGAACCCCCTTGGTAACATTAATAGAAATTCATGTTATGGTCTACGTCAGACATTGAAAACCATTATTACTCAGGATCACGATTCGTTAAACACCTTATTCCATTGAACTGATTCAGTGTTCTAATCTCCCGACAATGAATTTTGTTCAGGTCACTTTATAATCACAATCCATATATGCGCTCTATTTCTGTTAGGACTGTATATAATGAAAACATGATTTTTAAACTTCTCAGCCCGAAAAACCCTGATGTAGACGTATACTACTGATTTTATGGGATCACACTCTTTTCGCTTCCTTCCCGTTAAACGATATCACTAAAAAACAGTAAGTTTTTGGGGACCTTATAACGTAAAGAAATACAAAAAGGGCGGAGGGTGATTTTTGCGTGAATACTTCCCGTAAGTAGCAATTTCTTTATTAAGATATTTCTTACGAGTAACTGTTAAAAGTATTTATGCTTGAAATTTTGGAAATATTAGATTTTAGCATCATGCATTTACTGCTTCAATAGAAAGATGGTTTACCACGCCGTATTGCCATAATTAATTGTAAAAGTTTCAGATATATTCAAAAGCATGCGTTTTTTACAATTTTTGTTATCGTATGTGCATTAAAAAGTAAAAAGTCACAAAAAAAAAAAATGTATAAATAAAAAAATTACTTTGCTTTCGTTTGTTAAAATATGATGGCAGTTGTTGCAAAACATTACTTTTTGATGTATTTTGTGAATTTTCGCTATGGCAACGTAACTTGAAGAAGAATGCGCACGCGGACGCGGTCGTCCTTTCAAATTTTGAAACACATATATGCATGGCACTGATCGGACTTTCTTTTAACAGATACTAGAATAAACGCGTGTCTCGCATGCGCATTTATTCAGTTATCAATACTTAATAATTGATATCTTTTTAATTAGTTATACATAATTTTTATTGTATATCATGTAGAAGTATCAAGGTTATTATAAATAACATTGCGTGCGGTGTGAAGCAAACTAGAAGCTCCATTGGCACCTTCATTATACCCTAAAAACCAAATTATTTCACATCTTTCTCTAACATAATACTCTCTCCGTCTTCTCGTAAGAAATACCTCAACACCAATAGAAATACAAGTTACGATCTGGAAACCAATTGATATACTGGGTCACGCTTGCTCCCCAGCCAGTTGGAAATACTTGACCTATACCTTCCCGGACTCATTAAGTGTTCTGTGTGATCTGGAAGAGTAAAAATCCCTACAGGTGTGCAATCGTAATCGAACCCCCAAGAACCACGATTTCTGTAAAACATATTATTTTTAAGTTATTTCAGAAGATCGATTACTTTTAGCAGATCAACCTTCCATGCCTAATTTTCAGTAAAATTTTAGGAACTGTTCCGCTTTCTCTATTTAAAATATTCACAATATTATTAACCCTCGCTGCCTTTATCTTTCCAGAATATTCTGAATAGAATCTAAACAACCTTTATCATAAATCAGCCATTTTAAATTTATGCTCCAATACCTTCCTCAGTATTATTTTGACATTTATTAGAGTTACTAACTAACTATAATAAACCCAGAAAATAAACTCCGTGTATCCAATATTTTCCAATAAACATGATTAATGTACTTATTTGGAGGTTTTGTGTCCTTATAACTACCCAAGTTGGGTTTGCTATTATAATGTGCCCGATTTCCCTAGGGTTAAATTATTGTTTGTACTATATTATAAAGCAATATTGGGTAGTCACGCCTTCATTAAATAAACAATATTTCAAGATTCCCTTTTTTATACATAAATAAACTTTTCATCCTAAGTTATCGTCTACAGGGTAGACACATAGGGTAATAATGTTTGGACCAAGTCGTTTTAGATAAATTCGAAATTTTCGTGAAAAGTACCTTCCTTGGTAAAAAAAGTTATTTATAAAATTATAAATTTATGTAATGAGAGACTGATTTTGTCAAATTTCCATTTTATTTAGTTTCACTGAAACTGTATGACGCGTTTCGCTATACTATAGCTTCATCTGATACAAAATGATATTTGAATATTAGTGTTGTTACATTTATACAAATACCCTAAGGTAGTTAGGTAATAAATTTAATACTGTATGCTAATGAATATTGCTGGGAAATCCATTCTGATTATTAATTGTATAAATTGAGTAAAGGTGAGTAACCATGGGCCAGACAGACAATTTTTTGATCTAGATCGAAAAACGAGGGATAAAATTAGAACTATAACAAATAAAAAATATATTGATCAAAAAAGAAAACTTGATTCTCTTATAAGGGAAAAAAACAAATATCAACCACAGCCAACTCCAAAAAAAGTGTCTTCAGATCATAAATTCTTTGACAGATTTATAAATTTATCAGCAACAAATTTTTCCAATCAAGAAACAGCCCTCTTAAACAAAGGTTTTAAACATAATATAAATAATAAATTTGATTTAAAAGAAGTTGAAATCTTGGCTGTAGAAACAGAAATAGCTTTAATAAATGTACCATTCAACACGCCAAAAAAATACATTTGCGCAGATATTGTAAAAAAGGAATTTCTTAGCAACCAAATTTATATAATGAAATAAATGTAGCTAGATCAATACAAAACAAGGCTAAAAACAATAATATTATTTTCACAAAAGCAGATAAGGGTAACACAATAGTCGCTATAGATCAACAACAATATATAGACAAAACATTAGAATTTATTAAGAAAGGAAATTTCAAAATACTACTACAAGATCCCACAGAAAAATTCAAGAAAGGTATTAGAACAGCGTTAGGTAAAGCTTCTAGCATCATATCAGACAACCAAATCTCAAAATTAACAGTCATGAATCATCAGCCCCCTCTACTTTATTCGTTAGTCAAATTACATAAAGAAAATCATCCTATTAGACCTGTAGCCTCCTACATATCGGCCCCAGCTTACAAACTCTCAAAATTTCTCATAGATATCATTAAAACGAACATTAACTTCACCCCAACTTACACAATAAAAAATTCGTTAGAATTAACGGAAAAAATTTCCAACGTCTTTCTACCAGATAATTCAAAACTAGTATCATTTGACGTTCAAAACCTTTTCCCTAGCATACCACCGGATAAAACAGAAAAATCATAAAAACATTCCTAACCAAAAATAAAGTTAATATCGTTATACAACAAGACACATTAAATTTATTAAACACGAGCCTCAATCAAAATTATTTTTACTTTAATAATTCGTTTTATAATAGTTCTGAGGGTCTCATAATGGGTAGTCCACTTGGTCCGCTTTTAGCAGAAATATTCATGGATAACCTAGAAAAACAAATACATCGACAAGAATTTAGCAAATCATTTTTGTATTGGTACCGATATGTAGATGACATCTTTGCTTGTTTTAATGGTACAGAGCGTCAACTTGACAATGTTTTTAACTATATAAACTCAGTACATAAAAATATTAAATTCACTATGGAACTAGAAGTCGACAATAAAATTAATTTTCTTGACTTAACGATAACCAGACATTACAACAAACACAAATTCTCTATTTTTCACAAACCCTCACATACAGATACTACAATAAACATAAAATTAGCTCACCCCCTACAACACAAATTGGCTGCTTACCTCAGTATGTTGTATAGACTTGTAAGTGTCCCTTTATCTGTAGACGATTTTAATAAAGAATTAAATCTAATAAAACAAATTGCTGTTAACAACGGATATTCTCCTGACACCATAGACTCAATTCTAAACAAAAAAATTAAAAAATAAAGCTATTTTTCTAGTATACCCCAAGAAAGAAAACACAGGAAAAAAATATAATGTTTTAACCTATTTTGGTAACACGTCAGAGAAAATTAAAAACCACTTAAACAAATATAATATCAACTTAGCTTTTAGAACAAACAACTCGTTAGGAAAATTCATTAAAAGCGCAAAGGGAAAACAAAATAGATCAAAAAAATCTGGAATGTATCAGTTGAATTGTGGTTCTTGTCATAAAAGTTACATAGGTCAGACAGGTCGCTCATTCGAAACTCGAATTTCAGAACATAAAGAAGCTATTTAAAAAACAAAAAAACGACTCAGCCTACAGTAATCATTTAACAGAATCAAATCATCTGTTTGACGATAAATTTAAAATTCTACACATACAAAACAAAATTAAACCTATTAGAAAATTTAGAAATAAATAGAATTAAAAATTCAGACATAATCTTAAACGAACAAAAAATATCTGTCTGGCCCATGGTTACTCACCTTTACTCAATTTATACAATTAATAATCCGAATGGATTTCCCAGCAATATTCATTAGCATATAGTATTAATTTTATTACCTATCTACTTTAGGGTATTTGTATAAATGTAACAACACTAATATTCAAATATCATTTTGTATCAGACGAAGCTATAGTATAGCGAAACGCGTCATAGAGTTTCAGTGAAACTAAATAAAGTGGAAATTTGACAAAATCAGTCTTTCATTACATTCGTTATGAATTTCCATCAAGTAGCAGCCACAACAATTCAAAGTTCATAAATTTATTCCCATGTGTCGCGTGTTAAAAAAAATGCCCTCCCGTTTGGGCGCAATTTTGTAACCTTTTAATAACGCCCGCACATTGAGGCGCAATTTTGAAACGTCTTAACTTCTTTGCTTTTAATAGATATATTATTTATTAAATAGAAGTCGTTATTTGCCCCTTACGTATATCTTAATTTCTGAGAATGGATTGAGTGGATATTAATACTGAAAGAACTAAAGAAATTAGACATAAACTAGCTCAGTTTGTTTGGAGAGATTATGGATAGGAGATAATTTTTGTACGTCTTTTGAAAATAGTCTCTATACTTGTTTAAAATTTTGGTTGTACAGATTTTGGGCACCATTCATTTTAAAAAATAAAAGAATCCAACTTTAGCTCAAAAAAATGAAAAAATACTGAAGGATTATGCAGTTGTTAAGAAAAAAAATTTTAATATGGCACAACCGTTGTGTCCTGAAAGAAAAAAGGGTGATTCAGTGAAACGTTCAAAAAAATAAAAAAGGTTTATTAAATGACAAAATTAAAAGTTCTAACTTCGCTGTACTTAAAATTACTATTACTACTAAATAAAATCCCTTAGTCTAGTAGATGTTACGATTATATAGACTCTTTAAATCAGGATTCTAATTAAGGCTTAGCTAAACACGATGTTAAAAATTCCTGGAATTAACTTCACGAGTTACCCGTTTTGGATAGACGATGTAAACGCACTTGTCAGCGGGAAGCTAGATCTATGGATTGATATACTGATGACTTACGGTTTTTCTATGAGTTTTTGGCCTGTCCTGGTGAGATATTCATAACACTGATGTCTCCACCTTGGCTACCCCAGTTCTCTTTGGGCTGCTAAACATTTCTTGACCCCCTAAAGGTCAGGGAATAAGCAGGATATTTCAAGGAAAAGGCCTTGAAGTTGAAAACTAAAACCGTTTCTGCACTACTACATCACTAATAAACGAGTACGGCAACGTGATAAAAAAAGCCTACTGGGCGGCTTACTGAAGGAAAAGCCCTCTCTGGCTACATGATCAAAAAGAGAGCTCACTGCGGCTCTATGATGGGAAAAAAGCCCCTTACGGCTACGTGATGGAAAAAGGCACTACTGCTTCATGGTGGAAAAAAACCTATATTCATGCCATCCGGACCCTTAAATATTTTTCTCCCTTCCTTAAAATCACGTCTTCAAGATGGCTACTTCCCGGATACAAATCTTTAGCCAATCGGACGCATTCGATGCAAGTTAAATAGGTTCAGTAGGAACCCGAAATGCACACTGTAAAATAAACGGCTTAAAAATTCAAAACACTGTTTTAAACTACACTGCTTAAAAGTTAGTAAGTAAGTAAAGTAAAAAAATATAAATAAGTGGAAACAGTGTCGTAACATGATCTTAAAATCTAGGAAAAAATGAATGTTACAGTTTTGATACCGTTCAACTTTGCCAAATATATATATATATATATATATATATATATATATATATATATATATATATATATATATATATATATATATATATATATATATATATATATATATATATATATATATATATATATATATATATACATATATATATATATATATATATATATATATATATATATATATATATATATATATGTATTTATATATATATATATATATATATATATATATATATATATATATATATATTTATATATATATATATATATATATATATATATATATATATATATATAATATATATATATATATATATATATATATATGTATCTATTCTTTGCCATTTTCACTGCGTCTTTCCAGGATTTTCCCTTCTCCTTAAGTATGCTTCCAATACTCCTATTCCAGGTCTGTCTAGGTCTTCCTCGCTTCTGTTTTCCCTGTAGTCGGGGTTCATACACTTATTTCACTTATCTATCATCCTTCATTCTTTGTACATGTCCTCACCATCCCAGCTGTCTTTGTTGTATATTTCCATAATTGCTTGTATTCGCAGCCTTCTACTTATTTCCGGGTAACTCCTTGTACTGCTCTCATGTATTTCATTTTCAACGGCTTGTACCTTGTTTTTCTGCCGGACTGTTAGGGTCCATGATTCACATCCATATGTTAGGATTGTCCTATAAATTGAACACTTTTATTTTTATTTGTTTCGTCACTTCTTTCTTCCTAATGAATTTATTATTTTTTGCATAGTAAAGTTTGTTCGTTTTTTTTTCGATTCTTTCATTAATTTCCTTGTCTTGTTTTCCAGTTTCGTCCATTATCACTCCCAAATACCTATACCGTTCCACTTGTATTTTATTCCCTTCTATGTATATATTCGTTTGTTGATTTTCCATCGTCATCACTTTTGTTCTATCTATATTAATTTTCATACCTTTTTCTTTAAACGCTTCGTTCCAAATATCGAGGTTTCCTTGTAATTGTCTTTCATTTTTCGTCACTAACGCAATATCATCAGTAAAAGCCGCTTCAGATGCTTCTATTCTTTTTAGCTTCCAGTGTCCAATTGTCATTTTTTTCACTTTTATTTCGCATTTCTTGATTATTTCATTCACGTATACAATGAACAACGTTGAGCTCAAGCTTCCTCCCTGCCTCAAACCTTCCTGTGTTGTAAATCCCTCAGACTTCATGTTCTTTTTTATTACATACTGCAACTTGTTGCTGTATATTCCTTTTATGATTCTCAGTGTCTTTTCATTTATTCTAGGCTTTTCCCACACTTTATTTCTCGGCACACTGTCAAATGCTTTTTCTAAGTCTATAAAAGCAAGGTGTAGACTTTTATTTTGTTTTGATTTTTTTTTCGATAATCTGTTTCAGTGTAAATATGTGGTCTTGTGAACTTCTTGCTGGTCTAAATCCACTTTGCGATTCCGATAGTTGTGGCTCTATTACTTTCTTTACCCTATTATTAATACTAAATTTTGATAGTTGTGTTCAGTGTAGTAATTCCTCTGTAATTATTGCAATCCTTGTGGTGTTCCTTTTTATAGATTGATGTAATAAACGATATTCCCCATTCTGCCGGAAATTTTTTTTCTTCCCATGCATTATTAATTATTTTTAGAAACATTATTTTTCCTTTCCTCCCCATGTATTTAATCGTCTCAGATGTTATTTTGTCGCTGCCTAAGACTTTCTCATTTTTCAATCTTCTTATAACCTCTGTTTCCATTCTATTTGTTCCCTATTTTCTGTTTCTTCCATATTTTGTTGTTCCAATTCTTCATAATTTGTATTCTCTTCCTCTTCATTAGCTCCCAATAGTTCTTCCTCTTTCTTATTGCTTTCTCTGTTGTTATAATAGTAAAAATCACTTCTATTGCAGCTAATCACCATTAAAAACTAAACAGCTCCTACCACTTGTATTACTACATTAAAACACCATTTTGAAAATTAATTTTTTAAAAAAGTACTCCAAGTTCAATTTAAATTTAAGTTTAAATATTACACTGAAATTAACAAACGAAACTAACAATGCATGATATCATTTTTCAATAGAGTCTCCCTCCTTTTGAATACACCGTTGCCATCGTTCAGGAATCATTTTTGTTTTTCAAAATAAAAAATATAGTAGCTGAACATGCATTGATTCTCGAACGGCTTGGACGACTTCTTTATTACAGTGAAATTTTCATCCACCAGGTCCAGTAGTGTTGAAACCTGCTTTATCAATATCCAAGAGATGATTGAAAGAGCAATGATACTGTCCAGGGTGCAGATAGGCCAAGTATATTGTATCGTATTCTGAAAGACCGCGCCTCGCGTGGTTATTTGGTAGAAGTAGACGTGTCTTTTTTAGGGATTTTCACGTGACATCGTAGGTTGAAAAGGCACCTAGTATTGCTGGTATAATGCAGACTCTATATGCCGGGACTGTTTGAACGAGAAGACGCCGCCTCACTTCGTCTGCGCGGGAAAGACTCACGTATGATATCTTCAGAAAGGCAATGCTCACAAAGGAAGACGCAGGCACTCTGGCGTGGAGTGACATCCTGACTTTTATGGTCAAGTCCGTAAAGTTTCATGATAATCGTGGTGGTTAGGTTGTTTCTGGGAAAATTTTTTCCTGGGTTGGCAGAAGAATCCCTCTGGTATGTTTGCTAAGTGTTAGGCATTCCCTCAACTACTACTGCTACTACTATATGGTGGCTGAGAAAAATAGTTAATTTCAATTTTGAATTGTAAACAACGTATGACCGGTGACTTGGAGACGAGTATTATCTTGTAAGAGACAAATGGATTTTTGACTTTTCTTACACTTGTTCCATACAACAGTTCTCACTTGGTATTTTAGCAAGTCTGAGTGGTACTCAAAGTAAAACGTCCCTCATGTCCCAAACGAAAGTAACCACAATTCTGCCTGCTGATACAATGGACTTTGCTTTCTTTAGTTTCGGAGATGAATGATTTCGTCACTGCATAGATGTTTTTTTGATTTCGGGGGAAAAATGGTTTATACATGTTTCCTTAGTAACCACTCCATCTTCTTCATATCATGCCAGTAGAGAATACGTGATGTTAAAGCGAGTTTTCTTGTGCTGATCCATTAACATTCTCGGAATCCAAAAAACCAATACTTTTGATAGTTAAGTTGTTCTTTAGTTATGCTATCAGCACTACTAATTTTATTATTCGATGTAGAAGCAATATCCCTTATTATAGTTCTAGGATTATCTTCAATAAATGCATTTACTATGTCAGCATCTGTGCTGTAATTGATGTTCTGGGGCGCTCAAAAAGATGGTTCGTTCTCATTTACGGCTATATTTGAAAGTTTATATCTGATAACGTTCCTTCACCGAGCTGTTTTTTAGGTCTTTTACAGATTTTTGATCGCTGTCTCATTTGCAGGTAGTTTTATATAATGCACCAACAGTGCCAGCGGCTCCGCTCGGGTGGACTAGATTCATTATTATCGTTACTGGTTATTATTTATGTTGCCTAATGTAATAAAATATATCCTATAATCTGGCCAGAGAACATATGTATGAATTTAAAAAAAAAACACGTAAATTGGATAAGTGGTTCTCGAATGATAAGCGTACTAATGGACAGACAGACAGAGAGACGTTGCGGTTTACATATATTATATAGATTATTATTATTATTATATAAATTAGCCGGAGAACATATGTATGAATTAAAAAAAAAAACACGTAATCAGACAGACAGAAAGATATTGCATTTATTGTATGAAAAAAATGACGATTTTAAGAAAGTATTTGTAACAAAATTTTGAGTTCAATTCTTCATCACAACTTTTTGTGCAAAATTTGTAAAATTTTTAACTAAATGAATTCCAATAATCTTACAGGATAGCGGTATTTACAGTTACTCCAAGAGCAAGTTATTCCAACTTGTGTAGGTCTTTTTCCCGATGAAAATAATTGGAATACCCCTAACAGGAATCTGTGGTATCAACAGGACGAAGCACCTCCTCACTATGAAATCAATGTTCGTAGATATTTGGATGCGATTGCGATTTTTCGTAATCTGTGGGTAGGCAGAAGAGGTGCTGTAGAATGGCCTGCAAGGAGTCCAGACCTACTACGCCACTCGATTTTTTTTATGGGGTCATTTGAAAACCAAAGTTTACCGAAGATGATCTAAAACTGTAGAATATTTACAACACAGAATTCAATATGAAGTAGCACAGATCACCTGGGATTCTCTGTAAAACTCTGTTCAGGCTGTTCATGACAGATTGGGTCATTCCGTCGCTCTTAACGGTCGACATTTTGAGCAATTGTTACCTTAAAAATAAACCTAGAATATTTATTAATAGTTTTTTTTTGTCTTTTTTATTTTAAATTTCAAATGACAAGATGGCGTATTTTCTTCGAACTGACAGTTTAAATCATTTTGTTGTCAACGTCAGCATGTGCACCGTATAACACCCTATAAGTTTTATTTAAACATTTTTTTGATACACTGATTAATGAATGCTGTGGAATCATTATTCCATACATGTTGGGCACCCTGTATATATTTTTAACTCATGGTTTCACAAGCTTTTATTTGGCATCCCACTCGATGACCTTGAAAAAAAAAATTTTCACTTCCGATTTCACCCTTCAAAACTAACCCCTTAAGTCAAGATTTAACTTGTAAAAGAATACTGCTGGGTTTGGGTCATCAGTTCCTATATTTGTGACAAATGTCAACTTTCTATGTTAAATAGTTTCGGAGAAAATCGGCTGTGATAGGCAGACAGACAGACACCGAAGTGATGTCATAAGTAATCTGTTTTTCAATTTTGGTACGGAACACTAAAAAGACTAGACTAGTATCGCTGTTTTAGTGTGACAGTGTTGGCGCCTGCTGCATCATTTATAAAATTGGTGTTTACTCCAACATGTTCTTCAATATTTTCCAGTACTTTACGAGTTGCTTAGTTTTTATTAATTACGGTCTATCTGGGAAGCATTTGTCCCATAGGGCCACTTAATTGTAAACATTCAAAGTATGTATTGATAAGCATCACATAAAAAATGTATAAATCATGCATTAGAACAAGGTCCCAACCTGAAACCTTCGGGATATTCCTGAATAATAAAATTCAATTTGGATAAAACAATTTGGTATTTTATAACCCGGTATTGTCATAATATTTCCCAAAGGATTAATAAATTACTGTTGTACAAAGTTAGTCGACCAAATCCGAATATATTTTCAATCGGGACGTCGATTACAGAAACGTTTTAGCGAATTATCTGCAATCATGTCTAAAACCTAAATACCAGAAACGCGTGTGCTGTTTATGATGGTGGAACATCTAAATGGATTCTTTTTACACAAGAGTCAGGGGCGTAGGTAAACAATTTGGTATTAATAATGTATTTTAATTATTCATTCTTCATTTATACTAGACATAAGTATTTCTGATTGGTTTTATATGTAACACAACGGAGAGCTTTATTTGGCCCTCCATAACTTTTTTTTCTACAAAGAAACTGGATTTGAAGTTGACACTATTTTTATATTTCAGTCTAGAAGGACATATTTTTCCATTTTTTTTATTTAGGGGTTACTACCTCCTATTTGGGGTGGTTAAGTTTTGGAAACGTAAAGCTCACACGCTATTATCGCAGTATTTTTCTTATTATTCTGGATTTTTTCCCTAGCGTTAGGAGTCAGTTTTTTCGATTTAATGACTCTGAAACGCGTTTTAACCCTCTGGTAGGGGGTTGTTATTGTTTAGCAATAAGTTTTGGTGACTAATAGGTCACGTGGTAACGTCTCAGTATTTTTTCTTAGTTTTCTAGATTTTTTCCCAAAGTGAGAAGTCGCATATCCAATAAAGAAAGAAGAAATAAAAATGAAGAAAGGTATAAGTCAAGGTTGTATTTCACACCTGTATTCAATGTCTTTTCGGAGGAAATCTTCAATAAAGAACTTTCCGATAAAAAAAAGATGGAATTACAATCAATGGTGTGTCTGTAAATAACCTTCGCTACGCTGATGAAACTGTCGTTCTAGCGGACAGTGAAGAAGGCCTACAAGGACTCACGAATGGAATTGGAACAGCATATCCTGTAACTGCTAATTAAACTTAAAAACAAGAGCAAGAGTGCTAAGATGCTAGGTGTTCTCGGTCATGTTATACAGTATAGGGGGCTGCAAGAATCACAGAGACAATACAATAAAGAATGGAGTCATTCGAGCTGTGGTGCTATCACTGAATGATGCGTGTTCCTTGGACAACGAATATCACAAACGTGGAAATATTTGATCGGATAGGAAAAGGAACCAGAGAGAAAGAAAAAGCACTTACTTTGGCCATATTATGAGAAGCCAAAAGTATGAGCTCCTGTAACTTATAATTGAGAGAAAAATAATCGGTAGGCGAGGACCAGGAAGGCGCCGCAACCCTGGCTGAAAAACTTACGTCAGTAGACAAACATGACATCTACTGAACTGTTTAGAGCCGCAATAGATAAAAATCAGATGGGCAAATGTGATTGCCAACGTCCTTAGAAGATAAGGCACACTAAGTGAGAAGTCATTTTTTACATTATAACGGTTCTGAAACGCATTTCAACCCCCTTTTTAGGGGGTAACTACCGTCCAGCTATAATTTTTTAAACACATAGAATTACATTCCATGGTATCTTGTCAGTATTATTTTCAATACCTTTCTGGATTTTTTCAGCTTGAAAACTTATGCAGGATACCCTTTTTAAAGCAACCCCCCTTCTAAAGGATAGTTTTAAATTTATTATACGGTATTAGGTTAAAAAATATATTAAAAACTTATTTATTTTTACATTTTTAATCCCCGAAATGGGGGGTAGTTATCACTAAATAAAAAAAAATTGAAAAATATGTCCTTCTAGATTTTCAATTATTTTTGATTCAAGACCTTTTACGTTAAGTTTGATTTTTTTGTTTCCAAGTTATAAAGAGTGCAAAAACGGGCTAAAAATTCACACTTTTTTGCGGTTACTGTTTAAGATTGCGTTTCAGTGCTTAAGTGTTGGTTTTATCATATTTCATCGTTTAAGTATGCTGCTGTTTTCATCATTTTTGCGGCTTGGTTTTTTACTTCTGTGCGATAACACTAAATCTCAACATACCTGTTCCGAGATATTTACACTTCATTGTTTGTCGTATAATTCTTTCGTTAACAGCAAAGTTATAGCTTAATGGTGTTTTGGATTTTGTGATGTTCTTGATTTCGTTGTCGATATTGTTATTCCAAATATTTGTTTGTTTTATAAAAGAAAATAGCATAATATTTTTATTTCTACAACTCCCATTCTACAGTACGTCAGTTTATCAACTTGTCTAGTTATTGCAGAAGATTACTTGACAAATTCCCTCTTCTTCCCCTTTCTGGATGAGTTTACATTTACTTTTACTGCCATGTCATTTTTTGATTAAGTATTTTTTATATAGGGTGGGCCATTTAAAAGTTTAAATTTCAACATGCATAAAACAAAAACGGTTTGAAATTTTGCCAAATTTATTTTTTTGTTGTGAAGTACAATTGTTCCGGTTAGAGACGGAATATTATTTCATTCATATGGCTGCCGCGGCTGGCCTCACAGTACCCCATTCGATCGGACCAATTTTCGAGCACTTTTTCGAATGTATGGGGTCGTATCTCGGCAATGGCATCATGAATGTTGGCCTTCAAATGCTCAATTGTCTCTGGTTTGTCGGCATAACACTTGTCTTTCACGGCGCCCACAGAAAATAGTCCAACGGTGTCAAATCGCAGCTTCTTGGCGGTCAATTGACATCACAATTTCGGCTAATTAAACGGCCATCAAACGTTTGACGCAATAAATCGATTGTGGCATGAGATGTGTGGCAAGTTGCAAAAATCGGTTATCATGGTGCGATAGGTGTCTCCATTGACCGTAATGGTTGCGCCGTCCTCATTTTCAAAGAAATATGGGCCAATAATGCCTCCGCTCCACAAGCCGCACCAGACAGTCACTCGTTATGGGTGCATTGGCTTCTGTAAGACCACGTCTGAGTTTTCTGAGCCCCAAATACGGCTATTTTGCTTATTAACGTACCCACCAAGATGAAAATGAGCTTCATCCAAAAAGATGATTTTTTTGGCAAAATCGACATCATCGTGCAGTTTCTCGTTGGCCCATCTAGCGAAGCGAAAACGAAGTGGATGGTCATGCGGCTTCAACTCTTGAACCAATTGAACTTTGTAAGGCGTCATACCGAGATCTTTTCGCAAAATTCGACGTAAACTGGTGCGTGAAATGTTCAATTCTTGAGAACGATGACGAGTTGATGTTGATGGATTCTCACGCACACTCTCAGCCACAGCTTCGATATTTTCGGGTGTACGCACTGTACGAGCACGCTCACGTCTTGGCGCATCAACAATGAAACCAGTTTCACGAACTTTAGCAATAAACTTGCGTATACCGGGCACTGTTGGTCCTTCTCTGCGACCAAATTTTGTACGACATTTTCGTGCAATTTCCGACTAATTGTCTTTGTTTTGGAAATAAATTTCCAATAAAGCCCAACGTTGCTCAAGCATAAATCGATTCATTTCGTTCAGTGGAGATAATATACTGAATTTTGTGACAGAATAGAATGACATATGTATTGCCAGATTCGAAATAACCGGTGGTTCAAATTTAAACCGATAGATGGCCCACCCTTTAATTTTGATTTGTGCGGTACGTGTATTTCGTATATATTATGTATTTTACTTGTCGAAGAAATACTAAAATGTATTGTAACGGTATTTTAATAATATAAATACGTCATTCTTGTTAAGTTTTGAAAGTAGTATTTTAGAGAATGAGTAAGCAAGTTGCAGGAATATGTCTTAAGCAGAGTCCTTGCTATAGACACGGCCATGATATTTTTGTTCATGTCATATAAATTTCTTTAAAAAAATAATAAATAAACAACGATATATTAATATTAATATTAATATTCGCACGATACGAAATATTTTGAGAAACTTATCTCATAGTCAGTTATTTTCTAGCAAAATCCTCCAGAAAATTATATTTTACACATTAGTCTGAAAATTACTATTTTACGAACCAAATATTGGTCAGGAAGTAATAAAATTTCAGGCGAATATCATACATGTAATATTTACAGTCCCAAGGCCGATAAATGGCCCAGGTTGTAATATAGAACGATTGATATCGTTGCAGTTCTCCAACGAATTATGTGGAAAAAAAATATGGAAATTTATCTGACATTCAGTGTTAGCATCAGCTTTTGCTTTTAGAAGGTTGATAATAGCTTTTAATATGGAATTTATCTGAAATTCAGTTTTAGCATCAGCTTTTGCTTTTATGAAGGTGATAATAGACCTTATTCTTCTTCTATCTTATATGGTGTATCATATAAGTAGGCATAAAGCTGTTTTGTCCCCAGTTTCCGATGTGGACGTGTCCAGAATTCTTTCCACGTTTTCGGTTGTTTGCCCCTAGTTCTTCTACAACAAGGTTTATGGAAGTTGGTCCTTCTTTCAGTCTGTTATCAACTGTTTTTGTAGCATATGTGAGAATGAATCTCATTATTGTATTATTTTGCTTTCCATTGTGAGGTACTTATTTTTCCTGACTTCAAGCAACCTGCTGTTAGTGATGGCGTCATATTGTTGTTTTACTTTTCTCTTTAAGTAGCTTCTATTATTATTCCCAGGCATTTAAAATTATTAATCTGTTCAATAATACTTCCTTGGGTCCCTAGCTTGCACCTTAGTAATTCTTTTGCATCTATCATACATTTTGTCTCGGTTATGTTAATATGTTTTATACGAGGCTGGTTTGAAAAGTCCGTGCAAAGTCCGAGAGATGGCACCACCGGCGCGTATCGAGGTCATGTTTAGTTAGTAGCATCTCTTGAATGAACGCACACCAAGTTTCAGCCATATTGGTCTATTTCTTTGTGTTTGGCATTCGTGTGAATCAAGGAAGTCGAGTGATTTTCAAGAAATGGATGAAAAAGAATTTCGTGTGGTGATTAAATATTACTTTATGAAAGGCAAAACGCCTCAGGAGACTAAAGAGAAGCTTGATAAACATTATGGTGACTCTGCACCTTCGATTAGAACAGTTTATATGTGGTTTCAAAATTTTCGGACTGGCCATATGGGCACAAGTGACGCTGAACGTTCTGGGTGGCCTATGGAGGTTACGACTCCAGAAATCATTGTTCAAATCCATGATATGGTGATGGATGACAGAAGAGTTAAGGTGCGTGAGATTGCTAGTGCTGTGGGCATCTCGACTGAACGGGTACATAATATTTTGCATAAACATTTGGACATGAGAAAGCTATCCGCAAGATGGGTGCCGCGATTGCTCACGCTTAACCAAAAACGGAATCGTGTGAAGTGTTGCAAGGATGGTTTGCAGCTGTTCCAGAAGAATCCGGAGGACTTTAAGCGTCGTTTCGTCACTGTGGATGAAACATGGATACATTACTATACTCCTGAGACCAAACAACAATCTAAACAATGGGTTACCAAGGGGGAATCTGCACCAAAAAAGGCGAAGACCGTTTCTTCGGCCGGAAAGGTTATGGCGACTGTCTTTTGGGATTCGCAAGGGATAATCCTCATCGACTATCTGGAAAAGGGTAAAACTATTACAGGTGAATATTATTCATCGTTATTGGACCGTTTGAAAACCGAGCTGCAAGAAAAACGCCCGCGATTGGCCCACAAGAAAGTCCTTTTCCATCACGACAACGCACCAGCACATACCTCAGCAGTTGTGGTCGCAAAATTAATGGAAATGGGATTCCAACTCGTTTCACAATAAATAAATAAACAGGCTTGTATTTCATAATACCAGTGTACATGGTATGAAAAACGTCAGTTCATTACTACAGAATATACAGATCCTGTGGCAATGAAACGCAAATAATATTATCAGGCTATAACAACTAGAGTTTATACATAACACTCTCTAATTATTCACACAGTGAAATTTTCTGTCTCAAAAATGTTCTGCTTACTCTAAATAACAAATTTTTTAAATGTACTGAATGAGGTCCAGGACGCCCACAATGTTTCTGGTTGAAGAATGTATGAGACTGGACAGGCCTGGACACATACTTTATTAAGAGTTGCCAGGATAGAGAAGAATTCGCCCAACTTTAGTAATTGAGGTGGCACTATAAGATACAATATTGAATACATGATTCTTAAATCAATGTACATTTATGGTTTTAACATCTTCCGGTGGCCTAATAAGCAGGATTATGTCCGTGTAATAGTAGCTTTTCTGCAATAAAGATAAGTTATGCTCGGAGAAATTTTCACTATATCTAGTGTTATAACAATGTATGTCCCCCATGTACTCTAAACTGGTCAAACTACTCCTAACATATATCAAAATTTCTAATATATCCTCCTCCTCCTAAGTCCTTTCACCCTCGAAAGGGTATGATGACTGCTTTCGATTCCATTGCATGCTCTAATGCTTCATGAAATTTTTCCAGTTAACTGTTTCATCTGATCCACCCAAAGTGTAGGTGATCTACCTCTGCAGCACTTACCTTCAATCATTCCCTGTGTGACCAGTGATTCTAGCTTATGTCTTCTGCTGAGGTAGCCGAAATATCTTAAGAATATCTGGTTTATAAGTGAGATCAGTATTTTAGTGATTTTTAGTTCTTGTAAAATAGACTGATTAGTTCGATGTTCTGCTCACTATATCCTAGGAATTCGATGATACACCCACATCTCAAATCCAGCAATTCTATTTCTATCTGCTTTCTTTATTGTCTATGTTTCTGATGCATAGATTGTAATCCGAAATATGAGGAAATATAAACATATGTAGCTATATATACAACTGTTAATTCTCTACAAAGCTCAAATTCGACCAGTGACGGAATATTGCTCCCCAACATACACTTCATCGGTTGTATTCTATTCAGAAGAGAGCCGTTCATCTGATTTGAGACCCAGAACTCCCCAAAAGCCTTGATTTCTTGGAACATCGAAGAAGAATTGGGGATTTGAGTCTATTCTACAGGTATTTTCATTGCAATGGATGTAACCTGCTTAAATCTTCCCAGAGTAGTGCATACTAGGAAAACACGTCGCACTAAGATATTACAACATCAATTGTCAAAACACACCTTTTCTTTAATAAACCTTGCTAAATTTTAAAAAATAATAATATTAATATATCTTAATTAACGTAAAATTTGACAAGTAAGAGAATTCACACGAGTATCATCGAGCAGAGTTGGATTTTAACTAAAACCCGTAGTAAAAAAAATTGTCATATGATACGATCTTTTTGGAGTACATATACCATATATCTTACTGCCGGATCACGATGCTGCACCAAGACTCGATCTTGATAAAACGAAGGTTTAATGTCATCATCGTATGAACTCCAACAACAAAACTGTGTTGGAGAGATTTAAAAAATTGTGAAAAATTTACTGACTGTGTGACTTCGATCAGATTAAATCAGGTTAGTTCAAGTTAATAATAATAAAATACATAACTACAAATTTTTAGGAAAAATGGCTTAGTGTCATCATTGTGTAAAGGGTAGCAATTCTGTGTTACACTGATTCAAATAAGAAATCTGGCAAATCTTTTCAAGAGTTGAGCACTGCTCAAGACATGACTTTTTACAGATGTTTACAAAATACAGATCTCATCTTAATTCGGATTAATTATTAACTCAACAAATAAAAAATAATAAATGACTGAAGTCTATATCTAAATATAATTTAAAATTATTTTAGAGGGTCTTGCGATTAACCCAAAAGTTTTTTTATAATTCTATCGTATAGAATATCACTTATCTTATAAAAAATAACCGGTCAAGTGCAAGTTGAACTTGCGCAATTAGTGTTCCGTACGTTGAATGATTTTAAAATAAACAATTTTCTTACGGAGCTATAAAATGATCAGTGACTTCACAAAACACACCCTAAATGAGTTTTCAACAAAGTTTTTTTCCAATCTTTACTAAAAACTGATGACCTTGAAATTTTTGTTTTTTTTTATATACCAGATAAATTATTAAAGATAATGCACTCGTGATTATTTTCATTCAATCTACACCCCGTCGAGAATATTCCAGAATTTTTTCAAAATTTTTTGATAAGTACTTTTCGAGATAAGGCGGGTGGACAGTGATTTTTCGCAATTTTTTAAAAATAATACAAAGAAAAGGGTGCGCAAGTATTGTATTATATATATCTTTTATTCGTGTTTTCACAAGCTTTCACTTGACACCACAGTCGACGACCTAGTAACAAAAATTTTTTTCACTTCCGATTTCACCCCCCAAAACTAACCTCCTAAGTCAAAATTTAACTTTCAAAACTACATGGCTCTGATGAGGCCATCAATTCCTATATTATTACCAAATTTCAACTTTCTATGACAAATAGTTTCGGAGGAAATCCGGTGTGACAGACAAACATACACCGAAGCCATCTTATAAGTGTTCCGTACGGAACACTAAAAAGTAGTTTGAAAGGATGTACAAGGCGCATTTTTTTTTGCAAGTAGCGTTTCGGTCAGCGTCTCGCGCACGCACGCTGAGTACCCGCATTTATTCGTTAGCCATAAACGCTTAACAGAAGCATTCGCCTGAGTTTACGTTTCTTTGTGCATTTGGAAAATGTCTCAGACCGTTGAAAATCCCGCTAATTGTAAAATACGAGCTGCAATTCGCTTCTTAAATGCAAGAGACGTGAAAGCCACCGAAATTTATCGACAGATTAGTACAAAGTATGGCGAAAACGTAATGAGCGATGGATTGATAAGAAAGTGGGTTAGAGCATCCAAAGATGTCCGTTCAAACTTGCTCGACGTGGGCGACCATTCGTCATTAATGATGACCTTTTGCGGAAAGTTGATGAAAAAGTTCGAGAAAACAGACGCATTAACTCTTGTGATTCCTCAAGAAATTGTGGCAGAACGCTTAAATCATAGGAGGTTGTGCTCACCCGGTGGGTAGCAAAAATGCTGACCGAGGTGTAAGAAACCAATCATTTAGCCAACGCTTTGACTTTCCTCGTGAGGTACAGTACCGAAGGTGATCAGTTTTTTAAGACAAATTGTGGTGGCGAAACCTGGGTTACTTACGTTACACCGGAATGAAACCAACAGTCAATAGAACGAAGCCATTCCACGTCACCCAAGAAAGTAAAGTTCAAGCAAACAATTTTAGCCCGAAAAATGATGTGCACTGTATTTTGAGATAGGCAGGGGGCCGAGTGACTAGCATATGTTCCTGCACTTAAAGAACCACATTAGCGGTCAGCGATGATAACGCCAAAATGGTCGTGCTGCAGTGGTTAGCAATCCAGGTCGCAGATTTTTCTGAAGATGGAATACAGAAGAAATTATATTGAAATTAGATTAAGTTTCGGCCTTCTCTTCAAAAATAAAATTATTAAAAAATATGGCCTTTTGTTTTTTAATATCAAAACCATACTTATTTTAAAAACGAAGCTCATATTTTGTTTTCTTGATTAAAGAATAAAACATCTTTCCAATGAATCATAAAAATCGTACTGTATCTCGGACATTGGGGTAAAAACTATAAAATTCGTCGAAACATAAAACATTTAAGATATAATCGAAATTTTAACTAAATATATAGGGTGTTCTAAAAGCCACGCCCACAAAATAAACAAATGAAATTTTCACTTATGTTTAGAATATTTTGTAGCGGATAAATGAATGTAGATTCTTAGATTTCGTTAGACATTTTGCCGTGTTTGGCTAGGCTACGCTCTTAGAGTATGTATAAAAGGTTTTGTTAATGGCTCTTGTGTTTCCTCAGTGAGCGATCTTTACGAGTGGTAGTCGACGGATTTCTTTCTAATACCTTGACTATCAACGTCGGTCTGCCCAAAGACTCTAGATTGTCTCCTACTCTCTTTCTCATTTACATTAACGATTTGCTGAAAAGAACTTTCGAACATATTTGCATGAGTAGCCACTCATGCAAATATCCGCAGACAGCAAGAAGTTATTTAAATTAAGAAAGGTCTGAGAGAAATTCTATCTTCACAATAACTCAGGCGACACTTTTTTCTAAAGAAGATAACGTTGCGGAACCCGACATAAATATATCGGGTTCGATTCATCTAGCGTCGTCACTTAATTTGCTGAGCTTCTTGGCATTAACGCGCTGCTTGCATAGCAAAGCGAGTGTCTCAAAAGCTCGGAATATTATTTCGAACTAGAAAACTTTACACTCCACAACAACTATTAATTCTTTACAAAGCTCAAATACGACAAACAACGGGGGGACTGCTCTCATGTTTGGGCTCTGCTTCCAAATAAAGACAGCATTGGTTGGATTCTATTCAGGAGAGAGCTGCTCACCTGATTGAATTCCCACAGCAACCTTGACTGCTTGGAAAATCTAGGAACGGTTGGAGACTTGAATTTATTCTACAGGAATTTGCATGGGAAGTGTTCAATGGATGTACCCCCTTATTTCCTTCCAGAGAGGTGCATACTAAGAACACACGTCGTACTAATACATCGCGTCCGTATGAATTTCAGCTTGTCACGACTCTTGTCAAGCAGTCTTTTCTTACGTTGCTGTGGCGAGTTTAATTGAAAAAATTTTCAAATATACGAGGCATGTTTTTTAAGTAAGTACCGTTTTGGAATTAAAAAAAGACGTGCAAAGATATCGCTATAATTTTATTTTTACATGAAAGCCTGTACCTTAATCTACTTTTCTACATAATTTCCGTGAATATTGAGGCACTTGTCATAACGTGGCACCAGTTTTTGAATACCCTCCTCATAAAATTCTGCCGCCTGACTTGTTAACCACTGTATCACAAATGTTTTGACTTCGTTATCGTCTTGAAGACGCTGACCACCCAGGTGCTTCTTCAAGTGCAGGAACAAATGGTAGTCGCTGGGCGCCAGATCAGGGCTGTATGGAGGATGATCTAGAGTTTCCCATTTAAAAAAGATTTGATGAGATCTTTGGTCCGATTAGCCACATGTGGACGGGCATTGTCATGCAGCAAAACGATACCCTTACTCAACTTGCCACGTCTTTTGTTCTGGATTGCACGACGCAGATTGTTCAATGTCTCACAATAAGACGCTGCATTGATTGTCTCATTACGAGGCAGAAACTCCACTAGCAATACTCCTTTTCTGTCCCAAAAAACTGTGCACATGATTTTGCGGGCAGAAATTGTTTGCTTAAACTTCACTTTTTTGGGTGATGATGAATGTCGCCATTCCATGGATTGTTGTTTCGATTCTGGTGTGACGTAGGCCACCCATGTTTCGTCACCAGTAACAATTTGGTCTAAAAAATGTTCACCTTCATTGTGGTACCGCTCAAGGAAAGTCAATGCACTGCCTAAACGTTGGGTTTTGTGCAAATCCGTCAACATTTTTGGAACCCAACGTGAACACAATTTCCGGTAATTCAAGTTCTCGGTCACAATGCGATACAAAACACTACGAGAATATTGAGGAAAGCAGTCGCACAATGATGAAATTGTAAAGCGTCTGTTTTCTCTCACCTTTTCGTTCACTTTCTGCACCAAATCTTCATTAACGACCGAAGGACGCCCACTCCGTTCTTCATCATGCACATTTGTGCGGCCATCTTTAAATGCTCTCACCCATTTCCTTACCATTCCATCACTCATAATGTTTTGTCCGTAAACTTCACAGATCTCACGATGAATATCGATCGGTTTTACGCCTTTAGCACTAAGAAATCGTATAACAGCCCGTACTTCACAATCGGCGGGACTCACGATTGTCGGAGGCATCTTAAACACTCAGTAAACAACGTATACAATGAAGAATCAGACTGTAATGGCGTCAGTGCGTAGACATGAGATGTAGGTTACCAGCGCGCATGCGCGGAACGCCGACCGTATCGCTGCGGCGGCGGAATCGCAAAACGGTACTTACTTAAAAAACATGCCTCGTATTTCATGTTGCTACTGGACCATAAGTTTTTGGTAATAATAAATATGCAATCACGAGTTCTATAATGGAAATTTTAGACGCCACTGCTTATTGCTGCTCACTTCGCCGCATTTTGGGCGGTCCCCTGCGAATTCTTCTGAATTATGAGCCAAGTCAGTAGAGACGGAGTTGCATCGCTCTGACGCATCCGCTGCTATTACGATGTTATCGCATAGCACCGAAGAAAGGTCGCCAGTAATTGAATTGCTGAAGCGCCTCACTGCTTATTATTGTCTGTATATTCCCCGAACAAAAAGGCGTTGATTTATTAATGAAAATATAATATGAAGATCTATTCCTGAAATTTAAATTTGGAACTTTTTATTATTTATTTTGTTAAAAGAGTATACAAAGTGTCCCATATGTAAGTTCAATAAGAAAAAAATTCCCCTGCAGTATACAGATTGTTCATTTTTAAGCAAAAGAAAATGGTAAAATGATTTATCCAGTATATCCTGGTAAACATACTGTTTTAAAATAAATATTGAGCTTGACTTTTTCACAATAAAGAATAACATTATATAGGCATTACATAACAAACATTTAGGTGAAGGAAAGGCTAATAAAGTTAAAAGTAATGAGATTTTTAAGTTACTCGATTCCAAGAACCATAAAAGGAACTTATTTTATATTATTCTCATTCACTCCTTTAGCACTTCTCCAATCCCTTTAACTCCATATGTACTTTCATATAAATGTTTATGCTACAATTTAGTTTAACATAGCAACCAAAACCAGAAAAAATAACCATAATAAAATATTTAACGTTCCCCATCCTTATCAAAGTGTTAAAACTAAAACAAATAACTCATTGCTAAGGGGTATTCTCATGAATTTACAACTCCTTTTCCATTGCTCAGTACGGTATCTAAATAAATATTAGAGAGTAAGAGGCACATGCAACATCTTCGTTGTTGTGGAGTTTTCTGATTCGAAATAATATTCCCAGTAGAAGCTCTCCTTGACATGCTCATGCCGGACATATTTGCTCCCAAATAACGCCCAACAAATTGAGTGACGACGTTAGAGGAATGGAGTGCCCCGCCATAACTATGTCCAGTTCAGCAACGTTAACTTTTTTAGAAAAAACTGCCGCCTGGGTTTTTGTAGCGTTAAATTCTACTTGGTTACTGTCACACCAAGATAGAATTTCTTCCAGGTCTTTATTAAGTGAAACGACTTCCCGCTGTCTGAGGATATTCGTCTGAGTAGCCGATGGCCGAGCGTTCAAAGTGAATGAAGGGATAAGCGTACTGGGATCTGCAAAGCTGTAGATTAGGTCATCCTTTACTGCACTATGGGAATAGTAGGTGATGTTTTTCCTTGGAAATCGACAGTAGAATGTGAAGCAAAGAGTTCAGGCAACAAGTTAGCTTTTTCAACAGGTGTCGTTGCAATAGAATTATCTGGCTGTGTGAGTGGTGGTATGGTGAATTTGATGAAATTTTGACTAACTGCCTTAGCGACTGAACCGACCTTGTTGGGACAAGCGAGAAGTTTGTTTCTAATTCGTTGATTGTGTGCCTCTTTGGTTTGGTCGATAATTTCTTTGCATCTATTTAGAAGGAACTGCTTCTTTGCCTTTTCGGTCAAACCAAGGCTTGCCGTTGGAAGGGCATGTTTTCGAAAAAGAAATGTAATCTTCCATACCAGCCAAAATAACATCGGAAACCTCCCTGGCGCAGTCAGATGTATCGTCAGATCGAAAACAAACGTCTAACCAAGGGAAAGTTCGAAAATATTCCATGAGGTCTTCCCAGGTCTCGCGCGGTTTAGGTGCCTCTCTGTCACTGATTGCTAGGATACTCGATGCCGAAAGCAGTTTATGGTCGGAAGAACCTACCGGCGGATTTACGGTGACCGTGTAAATTTCCGGATTGAAATTTCCGGATTGGTGGTTAAAAATAGATCAAGTAGACTGGCGAACTTCCGTCTCGATCAGCGATCCGTGTTGGTACATCAATAAGCTCAGTTAAGCCACAACTGACTGAGAATGATTCAGCTTCACGACCTTGTTCGTCGGTAGTATTTAAATATTTAAGCCAGTTGATGTTCTGGACATTAAAGTCGCCCAGGTTGGCAATTTCGGCATTTGGATAGTTAATTTGTAAATGATCGATGGTGTCTGCAAGAGAAGCGAAAAGTTAGTATCACTTGGTGGTCGATAGAGGATACAGATGAACCTTGTGGTTTGTTGAGTCGTTATTTTTAACCACATAGCATCAAAGTTTGGTGGCTCTAGAGCCACTTCTCGTTGGCAAGAGAGGTCGCTTCTGACAAAAAGACAAATTCCTAAGTTACGCCAATATCGGGAATAGAAGTCGTACCCAGGATAAAGATAGTTGACTGTGCTGGTCGATGAACTGACCTTGGTTTCACAGAGAGCAAGTACATGAGGTTTATCTGATTGCAGGTGTGTGCATTGAATTTATGTTCGAGTTTAAAGCTCGTATGTTGCAAAAATCTATTGTAAAATTATGATCTCTGCATGTCGACGCCGCCGAATCAGCCCTCACCCGGAGATCCGAACAAACACTGTCCGGCTTACTGTGTCTGAGCGTTTAGGCCGGGGTTGTCGTTCCGCCTTTCACCTCTTTGCTGCAGAAGTGCGCAGATTAGTTAGTCCCCTCGCTCTTCCACAGCTTTTTAAAACGGCATCGGGCCGCGCCGCTGCAACGAACGTGGGGTTTAGGGCCTGTTGATACCCCCGCGTTGGATGTCCCTTCGCCCTCCGGTTGTTCGTTCGATAACATCTTCGTGTTCATGATGTCAAATTCCGAAACACGTAGAAGAAATCTTTGCTGGGCGAAAATCACGTCTTGGACGGGCTCGCTTGGGCCCATGATAAGATACTAGAGTGGCCGTCAAAATCGCCGGATGCCAACCCTATTGAAAAGATTTGACACATTTTTTTCAGAGTATGAGCGGGCACGTTCTTACTTGACAGACTCTAATACTGCTAGAACCATACAAAATTTACCGACATCCACTCCTTTCCCCGCCTTCCTCTGAAACAATATCGCTTCAAAATTATATGTTTTATTACTACTTCAACCACTATATGTTTGTTAAATTTGAAATTGATATTTCATTTCGTCCAAGAGTTATCGGGCCGACATACCGAGAGATGACAGAACAACAGATAGACCGACGGATATGAGAGACTATGTTTTTCGTGATCTAGGAACCCTAAAATGTGATAGCAAACATCTTAGAGGGCGATTTAAACTAAATTTTGAGAACAAAAATATAGAACTCACTATTAAATAAGTTTATATATATATATATATATATATATATATATATATATATATACATATATATATATATATATATATATATATATATATATATATATATATATATATATATATACATAAGATTTAAATATATAAGAGAAAAGTCAATACTATAATAAATGACTAAAGTGCTTTAGTGAATTTCCTGATTTAACCTCGATAATTTATGGTGGAAAATTAAATGTAAATCTTGTGTTGTTGAATTCCATTTAGTCTGAAAATTCGATGCTCTGACTGTCAGAACAATTTACGATTTTGCGGTTGGCACGGCCTAAAAAAAATTTATAATCATCAATCGACCAAATTAAAAAAGGCTGAAGTACTTTGCTCTGTTTATTCGTCGATGATGAACTTTTTTTTTCGTCTATTAATTACTGCTTTCAAACTGGTAATCGAACTTTTTTACGTAAAATTAATTTCGTTGTGTAATTGGTATCTAATGAAAAGATATTTAAAAATCTGCTAAAAATAGCAGACAATAACTGTTTGCTGTTATACAAAATTTGATATGTACAGGGTTATCGATTAAAAGAAGACATCCCCTATCCTGCGATAATTGATTGCGGATTTCAAAAGAAGAAGAATCGACATTAGCGACGAACATCTTGATGGGATATTCTGTATCTACTCGAGAGAATACTGAAGTTGTACACAAAATGAATTTGGAGAATCGATAAAATAAGCTGAAACCTATAGCCGAGACTCCAGACATTTCCTAAGCACATGTTTTTTCACATGGTCCATTCTGATTTGGTTAGGAGAAAATTATCAGCTAAATAGATCCTTAAATGACTGAACGCCTACTGAGAGCCACAAGAATCAAGTTGATTTTTGTATCAAATGATAACTGACTGAATCATGAACCCATCATTATGATCGAGAGACAAAGGAACAATCGAAGGAATAAAAATGTGTTGGCTCGCCTCGCCCCAAGAAGTTTCACCTATAGAAATACAGGTCAGTCAACCAGTTTTGAAAGCGACATCTATGGGGCATCACTTAAACCAAATATTAAACGTTATTTTGAAGCTTCATCTCTAACATGAACACATTCTAAATTTCAAGTCGATCGATCAAGTCATTCATTGTTTATCAGCTGGTTAAAGTAGACGTGTTTGAGTATTTTTTTTAAAATAGAAAAAATCGAATATCGTGCGGTGATGAAATTCTTTGGTTTGGAAGGTTTATCGGCAACTGAAATCCAGAAAGTTAGTGAAAGTGTTAAAGAAGTCTGCTCCTTCATCTCTAACTGTTCGTAGATGGACACAAGTTTAAACGAGGTCGTACAAGCGCCAATGATGATACATGTTCAGGACGTCCCAAAAACTGCAACAACTGAAAATACTGTTGTGCAAGTACAAGATATGGTAATGGAATATCGTCGATTAACCGTGGATGATTTAGCTGAGGCTCTCGGCATCTCGCATGGATCAGTACATGAGATCTTAACTAATGTTTTGGGTATGAGCTATTCACAAGATAGGTGACGCATTTGCTAACATCGGAACAAAAACGTACTCGAGAAAAACTTCCTAAATATCATTTGGCTCTTTTACAATGAATAAAATCGATTTTGTGCTTCGATTTGTAACTATGGATGAGATTTGGGTTTACCAATATGATACTGCGACAACAAACTGCACAGTAGACGGAGCCCGATTGTTCAGCTCCAAAGCAGCCAAAGTGGTCAAAGTCGTCCACAAAAATTATGGCATCAGTTTTCTGAGATATAAAGGGAATTTTGATAACTGTTTACCTTCAAACTGGTAAAACAATGTCAGGAGAGTAAAACGTAGGCTGAAAAGTTTTGATCTGACACATAGATGTAGCTCTTTTCAAAAAATCCATATAATTTTTAGGAAGTACCAATTTTCGAACGATAGGTGTCAAAATTTCTTGACATCTCGACAATTAGTTTACAAGTTACAGTGGTTTAGTAACGCTACTTTTGATACTTTCAAAACAATGGGAAAAATCAAATTTCGTGTGTTGATTTAATACTGTTGTTTGATGTGCAAAAATACCGTTCGAGCAAAGCGATGGCTTGATTAATGTTACGGGGACTCTGCCCCTAGAAAATCGCTCGTCATTTACTGGTATGCTGAATTTAAACGCGGTAGTACAGATACAAATGATGCTGAACGCTCTGGAAACCCAAATGAGGTGGTTACATTGGAAAACATAAAAAAATCCACAAAATTGTTTTGGGTGACCGTAAAGTGAAACTGCATGAGATAGCTGATACCTTAAAGATATCAAAAGAACGTGTTGATCATATTTTACGCGCGATATGGAAATGTAAAATACCCATGGATTATGCAATTGCATGTAATATAAGATGCCGGTGACCGACCAATAATTTTCGAGTTAAATGAAGTAATACAATAATATTATGGATGATTATATTTTTTTATAACTAACTTTCATAACACATACACACACACCCACAAAACGCGCACCAGCGTATATAGGCTCAGATTCCCGCCACGTCCACGTCGTTGATCCTGGATAATGCTAAAAACGGGGGTCACATTTATACAGATACAATAATACACTATTCAGATCATGTTGTGCCTATGGGAACTTTTGTTCAGAATAATAAAAACTAGAAGATAGTAAAGTTTGAGCGAATTTAACCGAGAGCCATTTTCCATAAGATATGTGCGGAGTCCTTTCAAGGTCATGAGTTTTCAACAAAGATCGGAAACAAACTATGTTGAAAATTTATTTGAGGTGTGTTTTGTGAAGTTACTGATTATTTTATATCTCCGTAACAGAATTTTTTATTTTAAAAGCAATCAACGTACGAGACACTAATTGTGCAAGTCCGACTTGCACTTGGCCGGCTGTTTATGAGGGATAATTGAAACGCTGTTAAATACATCTTATTATTAGAGACGGATTTGCTAGACATTTTAAAGGTGTCCTTTTAGCAAGATGGCGCTACTGTTCACTCTATCACTGATTTAAGAAACGGGTTATACCAAGAGTTTTCCAACCAGTCGATAGACCGATTCGCAGAAAATTTCTGGCGTGCCAGATCCTCCGACCTTTCGCCCTTACACTTTTTTTGTGGTGGTACTTAAAAAATTCATTTTATAAAAAAACGGCCCTTTAGAAATCACGATCATTTAGAACAAGTTATTCGAAACTGTGCAGGCTAAATAACTCCGGAAATACCTAGATAGACAAGGCGAAATCGGCGCCATCGTTGGAAAAAATTTTCTAATTGAATTTTTTTTTCATAACCTTCTCCAGGAGATGCCCCTGAAAGAGGATCAACATGTTGCCGGGCGGTAACCTGGTCCGAATTTGTTTAAAACAAATTTTTTTTTAAATAAAGTCCAAAAATTGAAATTTTCGCCCCGGAACAAGTTTTTTTAGGTAAATTGGACCATTTTGAACAAAAAATGTCTCTTGTGAATTTTCTCTAAAATGCGCCGTTTTCGAGATATCGGCGATTTTAGGTGCGAGAAAACGCGAAAATGGCCACTTTCACCTCCCAATATTGGGGTCAAAAATTAAAATTTTCAATGTTACCAAGTGTCCAAATTAAAGTTTGAGATCTCTTCTACAAATTACCGTAGGAAATATTGCAATATCTTTATTTTTAAAAACATTGTTTTTTAACAGTTAACAAATTGCGTTCGAGCGCCCGCGGCCGCATCGAAACTGTATACATAGATATATACGCAACGCCCGTACGTAGGCGCGCGGAACTGTATACGCGCTGCAACTCGCTGTAACGTGAAGTATCATGCAAAAGTTCAGGTTAGTTCAGGTTTAGAAGCGTCCTTAAGATCTAAAAATATTAATGCTCCGAATATATTTATTCAAAACTGTGATACAAAAATTCCAAAAAATATTAAAACTTTAATGATGAATACAAATAATAAGTTTCAATTGGTTCAATATTTATCTAATAATGCTGTAAATTACGTTGCATTAAGTCACACTCAACAATTAATAATATCAGATGGATTCTATAACATTGAAAAGTGCTATTGTATACAGGGAAATAATATACATGAAATTATTGAGTTAGAAAACAATCACTTAGAGGCTGATACAAGGATATTTTGTCATGCTCGATATATGTTACCTTATAATTCTGAAATAATAATTCATTCCGTTGATACCGACGTTTTTATATTAGCAATTCATTATTGGAGCTTTTTCAAATTAATTGGTTGTACAGGATTGTATTTTAAAGTAGTTGGTCAGAAGCCAAGATTATTGTCTTGTAATGTAGCTGCTGAATATTTAACTAGTCAAGTTTGTCAAGTTTTGCCTGCTTTACATGCGTTTACAGGCTGTGATACTACTAGTAAAGTAGGTACTAAAAATAAAGCTTTAGATTTAGTCTTTGATTTAGATACTCAAAATGCATTAACCCCACTTGGTACTGGCTTACAATTAAATGCCATGGAATTCAATGCATTAGAAAAATTGTATTTGAAAATTTTGAATAAAGCTGGAGAAAAACAGCAGATAATGCTAGACAAATAATTTTAGAACGTTCTTGTGGGATGGGTATTAATTTTGGAAAAATTCCATGTACATCCGATGCTTTAAAATTGCACATTTCACGAGCTTCACTACAAACGTACATATGGAAAATGTCATTGTATTCTCGGTATCGACATTTAGATGCAACAGAATTTGGTTACACTATAGAAACAGGTGAATTGTTACCCAAATTCATGTTAAAAAATTCGATACCAGATTCGTTAATTAGGCAATGTAAATGTACAAAAAATTGTAAAACTAATGCATGTAATTGCAAAAGCAACAACGTAAGTTGTATACTCATGTGTGGGTGTAATTTAAATATTTGGGAAAATTCTATTAAATATATATAAGTTATATTTCATAAAATTGTTTTAATTCTTCTACCATCCTAATCGAATATTGAATTTTTATTTATATTCATTTGTTATAATAATTAAATTTGATATAACAATTACTCTTTAATAAATAAATATTTTTTACATACTTTTCAAATATATTAATTTTAATAAGAAATCAAGAAACAAAGCTTTATAGAGCATCGCAGTGCGTATACAGTTCCGTGCGCCTACGTACGGGCGTTGCGTATATATCTATGTATACAGTTTCGATGCAGCCGCGGGCGCTCGAACGCAATTTGTTAACTGTTAAAAAACAATATTTAAAAATGAAGATATTGCAATATTTCCTACGGTAATTTGTAGAGGAGATCTCAAACTTTAATTTGGACACTTGGCAACATTGAAAATTTTAATTTTTGACCCCGATATTGGGAGGTGAAAGTGGCCATTTTCGCGTTTTCTCGCACCTAAAATCGCCGATATCTCGAAAACGGCGCATTTTAGAGAAAATTCACAAGAGACATTTTTTGTTCAAAATGGTCCAATTTACCCGGGCGTTCCGGGGCGAAAATTTCAATTTTTGGACTTTGTTTAAAAAAAATTTGTTTAAACAAATTCGGACCAGGTTACCGCCCGGCAACATGTTGATCCTCTTTCAGGGGCATCTCCTGGAGAAGGTTATGAAAAAAAATTCAATTAGAAAATTTTTTCCAACGATGGCGCCGATTTCGCCTTGTCTATAGAACTGTTTCACGAGAAATGCGATCTGGAACAATATTATGTATAGAGCGAAATAGCGGACATTCGGAGATTTAATACCCGTTTGATATTTTTAAATTAAGTTAATTTTGTTCTTTTTATTGTTATTAATTAAAGCGAATTTAACCGAGAGCCATTTTCCAGAAGATATGTGCGGGGTCCTTTTTGTTTTTATATACCAGTTAAATTATTACAGTTAATGGGCTCATGATAATTTTTGTTCAATTTACATACATACATGTGGAGAATATTCCAAAATTTTACATTAGTATTTTTCGAGATAAGGGGGAGGCAGCGATTTTTGGCAATTTTTTAAAAATAATACAAAGAAAAAATTATATTTATTTTTGAACTCGTGTTTTTACAAGCTTTCATTTGACACCCCACTCGATGCGGCTCTGATAGGGCCACCATTTTCTATATTAGTGCCAAATTTCAAGTTTCTGTGTCAAATAGTTTCGAAGAAAATCGGGTGTGACAGACAGACAGACAGACACCGAAGTATTCTATACGGAACAAGGTTCTACAATTTTCGTGTCTAAATTTTCACAGCACATATTCGTTTTAAGACTATACTGGTCTTTACTTTCAACAAGAAATTCTGGGTGTTCCTGTCTACTAACTCAATAAATTTTAAATTGAAGTAAAAAAAAATAAACAATCAATTGGAATTTACTTTTTAAATTTATTTGCAAATTTCAAAACTTACTTTTTAAACTTAAGTAAAACTTTACAAAGATCAGGAAACTGATGCCTTTTAAAACCCTTTTTTGTTGTAAAACACTGAAAAAGCAATTAGATACAAATTATAACAACAGCTGACATTCAAGTGTAAAGTCATTTTTAGTGTTCCGTACTGAACACTTCGGTGTCTGTCCGTCTGTCACACCCAATTTTCTGCGAGACTATTTGACACAGAAAGTTGAAATTTGGCCTTAATATAGGAATTGATGGCCCCATCAGAGCCGTGTAATTTTGAAAGTTAAATCTTGACTTAAGGGATTAGTCTTGGGGAGTGAAATCGGAAATGAAACAAAAAATTACCAGTTCATCGAGTGGGGTGTCAAATGAAAGCTTGTAAAAGTACGAGTCCAAAAATATATATAACTAGCCGGGCCCGCGGCTCGGCCCGCGTGGACTTGATTCACTACTATCGCCACTGCTTATTCCTTATGTTACCCAACGTAATAAAATATCTCTCATTATTTCTCCTTATCTCCCAATATTTCTCCTTATCTCACACTATTTCTCCTTTTCTCCCATTATCTCACTTTATCTCCCATTATCTAAGCTTATCTCGACATATCTAGGCTTATCTCGACTTATCTCGCAATATTTCTCCTTATCTCCCATTATTTCTCCTTATCTCCCATTATCTCGCCATAACTCCCATTATCTAGACTTATCTCCCATTATTTCTCCTTATCTCCCATTATCTCATCTTATCTCCCATTATCTAGGCTTATATTGAATTATATAGAACATAAGTATAAATTTATCAAAACACGTAAATCCAATAAGTGGTTCTCAAGTGATAAGCGCACTAACGGACAGACAGACAGGCAGAGAGGCGTTTCATTTTATATATATTCTAGAATGAATTAAAAAACAACACGTAAATCGGATAAGTGGTTCTCCAGTAATAAGCGCACTAACGGACAGACAGACAGCGAGACGTTGCATTTTATATATATTATGGATATAGATTATTATTATTATTATATAACCTGGCCAAAGAATATATATATATATGAATTTAAAAAAAGACACGTAAATCGGATAAGTGGTTCTTGCGTGATAAACGCACTAATGGACAGAGAGACAGACAGAGAAACATTCCATTTTATATATATTATAGATTATAGAAATTCTCTGCTACATAGTATTGTTCCATATTTAATGGTTTAAGCTCTGTATTGCAAGAGAACGCGCTAGCGGCAAATTCTACGTCACTGCTCATTCCTTATGCTACCTATCGTAATAAAATATAGCGTATAACCTGGCCAGAGAACATATATGTTTTAAAAAAAAGTACGTAAATCGGATCAGTGGTTCTTCAGTGATAAGCGCACTAACGGACAGACAGACAGACATACAGAGAGACGTTGCATTTTATATATATTATAGATGTAATACTTGCACACAGTTCTCTTTGTATTGTTTTTAAAAAATAGCGAAAAATCGCTGCCCCCCCCTTATCTCGAAAAAATTTTGAAAAACTTCTGGAATATTCTCCACAGGGTGTAGATTGAACGAAAATTATCACAAGTACATTACCTAATTTATCTGGTAAATAAAAAAACAAAAAGAAGTATATATAAGTCGGTTACTTTTTTGTATAAAAATCGATAAATCTGTTTACTTGAAAATTTATAGAAAAGATCTCGTAGTATCCGTAGCATAAAAGCATAAAACACATATATTGTTGTAATACCGTAGTAAATACGAGTAGTGGTTGTAGATAAGTTTGATTTTTGCTCACTTCATTTCGTCATGGTCGTAGTTATTTTAGAATCTTCATAATTTCATTGTCGCTGTGTATTGTCATTTGTTTATTTTACAAATATTTACACGGTGCGAAAATTAGACATTTTTTGGGTTATTTATTTAAGTCACTGATCGGTGATTTAATTGATACATGTGAAATTTATCGAATTGTGTTCTTTTATGTAAGTGTATTTTAAGCGAGTGTAAATAATTGAAAGAGATTTTAAACTCAAAGTGATTACAGTGATCTTATACTCAAAGAATAGTAATACAATAACGGTTCGAACGACATTTTAAGTGTATATTAAAATAGACAAGATGAAAATAATTATAAACACATTAATTTTAATGACGATTTAGAACCAAATAAGATTATTACAAAAATATCTCTGCTCTTTAAATATTAAATTACTATGTTATTTTTTATGTTTATTTATGGAGAGGTGAGTAATAATAGAACAAGAGGGCGACCTGAAATTTTGACCTGTCGACTAACCGTCTGCCTAGTTGTTAATTCTGACGGACGAGTCGAATAAAAGACTTTAAAAGTTGATTTTGCGGCCCCCGTGCCCTGGAATGCTCAGATAACTCATAGAATGTTACATTCAAAAATGGACTGTCGTTTAACCACTTGAATTAAGTACCATAACATTTGTTGACTCTAAAAAAGTAGAGTGGCAGACGCCGCCGAGACCGGACCTAGCTTGAGGGCCCAAAAAACATCGATCCAAATGAACAGTCATTTAACCATATAAAATCAATAAATTTAGTTTGTTCTTGATAAAATAAGAGAGAACGAGGACGAAGCTGGCGTCACTATTTCCAGTCCCAAGTGTATAGTCCTACGCCCAAGTTATTTTTGGAAAATTTAGGCATTAGTTTATAAAATATCACGAGGGCATTAGTTTTGAATAAAAATCGGGGAAAAACTTTCTTGAGAACTCATTTGGTGTGCTTCGTGAAGTTATTGATCATTTTATACCTCCGTAACAAAGATTTTTATTCTAAAAGCAATCAACGTACCGAACACTAATTGAGCAAATCTGACATGCACTTGGCCGATTTTATTTCAGAATTATTTCTTCCAGTTATCAAAAAACTAAAGAATATTTCTAATTAAGACCGAAAGAACTAGTTAAACAAAAAAATTAAAGGTTTTTAGCTAGATAAAGAAATATTTTCAAAAAATGGCGGTTTTAATTTTCTCTGTAAATGTTTAAAACTTGATGAGTAGCTTTTAAATTAAATTCTAAACACTTTCTTTCCTTTTAGTTTTTTCGATATTCTGTCACTTAACCCGACTTTTCATGATTCCATATTAGTTTATTCAAATTTTCCGCCATACCAATTGCCACGTGTCATATGTCAAAGTAATTTTTAGGTTATCGGATATACAGAACAAACTTTTGGCCCCTTGCTGTATAAACGTAAATATATATTTTAACTAGCCGCGCCCACGGCTCCTCTTACGTGGACTTGATTTACTATTATCGTCACTGCTTATTCCTTATGTTACCTAACGTAATAAAATATATCCTACAACGTGACCAGAGAACACATGTATTTTATAAAAAAACCACGTAAATCGGATAAGTGATTCTTGAGTGCTAAGCGCCCTAGCGGATAGATAGATAGACAGACAGAGAGACGTTGGATTTTATATATATTATCGGTTTTTTTTGATAAATATTAAGAATTAAAAAAAAAAAAAACACATAAATCGGATAAGGGGTTCTCGAATGATAAGCACACTAACGGACGGACAGACAGACACCGAGACGTTGCATTATATATATATATATATATATATATATATATATATATATATATATATATATATATATATTATAAATAGTGTTATTACACAAAATAACAACGTATCTTCGTACAATTTCCCTTTCGAACGATAAAAAATTTTCAGTAACCTCTCCGTAATACATTGTACTTGTCCAATTATATTTCTATTTGAAGCAAATTTTCTAGTTCTGTCCTTAAACAAAACAAAACCCAAACTCAGACGCCATTTATCACCTTCATTTGCACCCTTACATTGTGTTCCCCTCGAAAATCTTAATCTAGCAATTTACAAGAACTCCTACCGCAATTCTTTTAGGTGGCAACCGCATGACACAATATAAAATTCTTACGAAGTATCGTAATAATGCGTTTACGTTCCTATTTATGGCGGTGCCATGGCGGTGTAATTGCATTTTATTAAATTTATGAATCGCCGTCTCTTTGAGAGAAGTGTAATTGAAAATAGCCCATTCATCAAAATATTATTACGTTAGACAAGGGCGAGACAAGTGGTTTGTATGGGGAAGTGGGATAGTGATTTGCATTTAAAGTGCTATTTAATTTTTACTTCCATTGCAAAGCGAAGTTCGCGAAAAAATTACCGCCTGGTATTCTTACATTTCTTCGCCTTTAGGAGCGTTACTGAACATTTTCTTTCCAATTTTTATGGCTCTTGCTGTCTAGTTAATAATTCGAAGGTTCAACACATATGAACACAGCTCTAAATACAAATAAGTTAATGTTATGGATAATTACTTATAAGGATGATGATGTCAGTTAACAGAACAACAAAAAATATCGGTCTTGAAAATAAAATATTGAAGGATTAAAACAGTTCACCACAAAAGAAAATGTCAGATAAGAATTAAAAATAAACTGCCAAAATAAGAAGCTCTAACAGGAAGGGCACTGAATGAGATCCGGAACATGCTTACAGTGAACATCCAAGTGGCTACTGAAAGTGTACTTGGAAGATTAAAGAAAAAAAGGGCTTACACCAATACTCAGCATATCTAAACACGACCCAACATCAACAGTGGACTTCAGGAAGGGCAACTAATAACAATGAGATCAGATTATTAAAATTTAAAATATGGTTCATCTGCTTTTGCAATATTATTAAAATTCTCACTTAATATCTTTAAATTTGTACTTTAGTAATTTATATACAGCCACATATAACCTGCTATTAAAATTAACAAATATAAGTGACAACGCCGGTACGCATACCCAACAAACTTTACTAGCGGACCACGTTTGATTATTCCGATTTTTAGCGGTGTACACGAAAGGATTTTTTTTCATAAGACGTTGAAATTCTATCCAGGGTTTTTGTATGAGTAACATACTTTGTCTATTCTTGTTTGTGTCTGGAGGTTAACCCGTAAATAACTGAACTTGCTGGAAGAAGGGGCTGAAACCCACCAAAATGAATATAAGGGATTTCGTACGGTTAAGGTAATCATACTATCGAAAGAACAATAAATGAAGACCATGTGGAGGGGTAAAATGACTTCGTAAACTTCCCTTTCATGAGGAAATCGGACATACAACTGGATCGCTTAAAAAAATATCGCTACTATAAGTAAGACACAGAGAGGGAAGATCTTAGATAGGGTAGGTGCACCAGTAGTCGACCGATTAACGTTGAGGTTATGTTAATTGTAGCTTTAATGAAATCCGTTATAATATTTGGACCCTTTAGGTAGTAATTTATCGAATTTCAACCCTTTCCTTTACACTAGTGCATTTTGAAAAATTATATAATTGTTTTGCTGTCGAATCAAAAAACAAATAATGTACGGATGTAACAGCACCAGTTGTCGACCACTCTATCCCAGTAGTCGACATGTCTACGCCCCAGTAGTCCACCACTTGCTAAATAGTTGAAATCTATAGCTCTAAATGAGGTAGTGGGTGTTTTTTCGATTTTTCCAGAGAATACTACTTAGTATATATCACTACTACGCCAAACACCTTATTTTTGCACTCGACGCGCGTTTCTCTAACCATGATAGCTTCATCAGAAGTGATGATTGACTGCTTTTCAATCAACGCTCCTCCATGGTTAGAGAAATGCGCGTCGAGTGCAAAAATAAACTGCTTGGCGTAGTGGTGATATATACTGAATAGTATCATTGTGCCAAGGATTCCACATTCCCAACATAATTTCCAGAGAATAATAAACAACAAGTTGCTTTTCTCACCATGAATTTTGTTATCGAATAAACTTACCATGCCATTTAAGAAAATAAGTTAATTTCTTATATTTATTATCTTTTTAGTGTTCCGTACGGAACACTTATAAGATCACTTCGGTGTCCGTCCGCCGGTCACACCCGATTTTCTCCGAAACTATTTGACGTAGGAAGTTGAAGTTTGGTACTAATATAGGAATTGATAGCCTCATCGGAGCCGTGTAGTTTTGAAAGTTAAAGTTTGAGTTAGGGGGTTAGTTTTGAGGGATGAAATCGAAATTGAGGTCATCGAGTGGGAAATGAAAACTTGTAAAAACACGAGTTCAAAAATATATATAATACTTTTCATTGTATTATTTTTAAAAAATCGCGAAAAATCACTGTCTCCCCCTTATCTCGAAAAGTATTATTCAAAAAATTTTGAAAAAATTCTGAAATATTCTCCACGGGGTGTAAATTGAACGAAAATTATCAGGAATGCATTACCTTTAATAATTTATCTGGTATATAAAAAAAACAAAAATTTCAAGTTCATCAGTTTTCAGTAAAAATCGGAAACAAACTTTGTTGAAAACTCTTTTGGGGTGTGTTTTGTGAAGTCATCGATCATTTTATACCTACGTAACAAAAATTTTTATTCTAAATGCAAACCACGTACGGAACACTAATTGCGCAAGTTCAACTTGCACTTGACTGGTTATTTATTTTTTATAAGAGTGACCTTTATATTTTTTATTGCAATAATCATAGCAGTGAATTAAAGTATTTCGAGTTTAAATCTAGTCAGTACAATAACGACATTAAAAATACTTACATCAAGGATTCAGAAGTGGGCGCTCATGCACCTATGCCGTATTCATTGTGAGACACTTAAAAGAAAAGCCATAGAATACAACATTCCAGCATACTTGTGCCTGATAGACTTAAGAAAAACTTTCGATAATGTGCAAATAGAAGACGCTATTCACCTATTATATAACAGGAACATCCCATTAGACCTAATTAAAACTATCGAGAATATATATATATATATATATATATATATATATATATATATATATATATATATATATATATATAAAATATATATATATATATATATATATATATATATATATATATATATATATATATATATATAAAGACAATAAAGTAGTCGCAAGATTAGCAGAAGCAATGACAAAACCAATCAACTATGAATCTGGAATCAGGCGTGGAGACTCTTTAGGTCCTCTTCTATTTAATATTGCCATGGATGAAATTATAAAGAGTGTCAAAAGAAAGAAGGGATATAAAATGGGTAACAGAGAAATTAATAATAATGGCTGTGAACGAGAACAATGTGCAAAGGCTGCTATATGAATTCTGCATAGCAGCAAAATAATATAATATGTCAATCTCAACTGAAAACAGGTGATGGAGGTCAACTACCTGGGCATCAAAATATCTAGTATCGGAAAAATCGAGGAAGAAATAAAACATGAAGTTAACAGGATTAATAGGATAGCGGGATACCTCAATGATACCATATTTAGAAATAAATTCCTCTTCGTGAAGATCAAAACAAAAATATACATACGACCAGTAATGACTTACACATCTGAAACAAGACCCGATATTTAGGAGATGTTTAAACCAGACATTGAGGGATAGAGAAAGGAGTGAAGATATAAGACGCACATGTAATATAGAAAATATCAACCAGTGGATAAGAGGAAGAAAAGTAGAATGGGATCAACACACAGGAAGAATGGCAAACAACAGGATAGTACGGATAGCAGGAGACAAGTCACCGAATGGAAGAAGATCAATAGAACGTCCAAGAAAGAGATGGAGCGACGATCTATAGAGCAGGGAAGAAAGAAAACAGGCAATAGTGCCTAGCTATAAGTCGGAAGAAGAAGAAGAAGAAGAAGAAGAAAAATACTTAGGAGCAAAAACATAAAACTGCAATTTCTTCTCGGAGTCTCTTTTTCTCATCGGTTTTCCTTGCTTTACAGTCTGCTACTTCTTTTTTTTAAATTTTAGCAGCACCAACTTGTTTCTTTTTTAATTATATTTTCTTCTTCTCCTGCCTCACAATTTTAATTGCCTCCTTTTTCCTTAACTCTTCTTCTACAAACTCACGCCATGCCTTTGACGAAATAGCAGAGACTTTTTTTTTTAGCTTGCGTTTATGATTTGCGCAAATAGGGCTGGGATAGCAGAGATGTAAAGAAATGCTTGTGCGAGATGTTTTTTGGATAATCGCTTCTGGAGAACTTAATTATTCTGAAGCAAAAATTAAATCCAAGTTGAAAGCTCGTAAGTATATCATCTCCATTTGAAAAATGCAGGAGTTATGAGAGAACAAGTTTACCTGTGTGTTTACTTTGTGGTTATAGGCTCTATGGGCTCATCAGTCTCCATCGAATCGTCGGGTAGAATACGAACATTAGCACTGAAAAAATCATTATTTTCTGGAATAATGATAGAAATATGTAAATAAGAGTAGGATAAACCATATAGAATTATTAATTCAAAATTGATAATAAAATTCAAATACCTGGTTCATCTAAATGTGGTGATTATTGTCCAGTAATTTGTTTAGCAGTATCGCCAGACAGTCGGAGAGGGTTAAATAAGAAGCATCGGCGGAAAAGTGTTTTCCCTATCCTTTTCCTATGTTTTATGATCTCCTTTTTTCAGGTAAAAAATGCACATGGGACGCACACTACATCTAGGGTCTCAAGTGGGCTGCAGCTCGCGCCCTTGAGATTAGTGGAAAAAACTGAAAAACCCATTCATTTTATGGTCAGCAATCATAAAGCAATAAATTTCTCATTAGTTTATGACGGGTTTTGCCCAGATTTCATCACCAATCATGGAATGAACATGGAACACTTGGAAATCCATAATTTTATGATAGTTGACTATTGGAAAAAAAGAAAACACCAGACGTCCAGTAGACGTATGAGGACTACTAGAACTACTCACAAAATCGACTCAGGAACTGACGAAATTCCGAGTTCTATTAACATTTTCTGTGCTTACGTCTTGCCTTGAACATCTTTATTTCGGGTAAAACAGTAGTTTTCCAACGTTTCACAGGCAGTTTCATTGAACATCCCAAGCGCGTCGATTGTTCGCTACGAGTACCAAAAACGTAGTTTTACCTCCTGTTCTCGATAGGACCAATCTCTCTTTAAATTTCCTTTCTCGATCCGTCGATAAAAGCCCTGGAACTGATTCTAGATTAAAGTTGGGAAGTTCAACTATCACTTGAATACGACGTCGTCACGGATTATGGGATAAAAAAACTTTTTCCAACAGATTTAAAACATAAGTAGTCGACCATTGTGCACATACCCTACTGAAGAGTTAAGAAAATCTGAGAACAATTGTGCATAAACAACAATGAACTTCAAGTATAAATGGACAAAAAGGTTAAATCATTTGCGTTACGCTGATCATGTAGTCTAATATCAGATAATTTTAATGGCATACAGGAAAAGATTACTGTACTACAAAATAAATCAGAGAGGGTAGGACTACTGCTGAATAGAGATAAGACAAAGGCTATGACAAATTAAGACAATCCGCTAGGCTTGAGAATAGAAATCAAAACACTTGAACATGTAGGGGAATACATACACCTAGGGCAAATAATAAAGTGTGGAAAAGCAAATCAAACGGCAGAAGTACAAAGAAGAATCAAACTGACATGGGCAGCATCTGGCAAACAAAGTCTAACATTTATTGATATTTTTTTAGCGGGCATTATGTAGGTTTATTTTTCTACTTTCTTGTTTAAATGTGTAGGAAACTTTGAAAAATCATTAGTCGGTAATAATTTATGATGAGGTGTTTACGTCCGTTTCTTAATTTTCTTAAAAACTTATTTGTTGTAGGATGGAACGATCATTAAGTTTTATTGCCTAACTTTGGCTATAACAACGAATCGAAAAACTTTATATAAAGTTCAGAGATGGTTTATTTTGCCCAGGGAGTAAGAAGGGTATAATATTTTATGATTTGAGTCCCTATTTTTTTTCTATATTTTATGTCTATATACACTGTATCTAATTATAAAATAGGAATATTCATCAAAATATAACATACTAGTCAAGTTATATACTAATCAGAAGAGTCCAAACATTACCCAGTGGTGAATTTAGGTAAGAGCGATAGAAGAATCGCCCCCTTTATTGTCCTCAGAACAAATTCCCTTGGAGTTCCTTCGAGGGAAGAATGATAATCCTTCCTTTCTTTAATTCTATGTTTTGATGATTTATTGAGGTTTTTTGTTTCAGTGTAAGAAATTGTCAAACTTTTATGCTTATGTTTTTAATTGTTTATCTCTTGCTATAATTTTTTTCATAAAGGATAAGGATGAATAAGAAAAAAGAAATAATAATATGGATTAAATTTTAAAATATTGGATCACTAGAAAGTCTGATGATTTTGGAAATATTTTGTGATAAGAATTGAAAAAAATTCGGGCAAGACGATATCCTATGTGTGGGAAAATTGAAGGAAAAATAATAATAATAAATGTTTTCAACATACTATTACACTGTGCATTTTTATATATTTTTGTAGGCTATATTTACTTTGTAGGATATTATTTTTGAATAAAACAAGTCAAGACGGTCAAGTCATGTTTTACTTTTATTTGTGCAAAATTAGGATTCTAATTTTTTCATGTGGAAACACATAATTTAAAAACTAAACCAAATGATAAACATTAAGAGAGTCAGTGAATGATTAAAAAGAAAGTGACTGAATTGCGTTATCAATAATTAAAAAAGACAGAAATTAAACAATCAAATAAATGGTCAATGAATATTGAAACACTATATGAAATTTTACAATGTTCATTGGTATGTACTTATTAAGAGTTTCGTTGTTTCCACCTCCCTGTCCCGGAAAATATACTACGATAAAATAATAAAAAAATTAACAATTAAAACTAACAGAAAAAACCGGTCAAGTGCAAGTTGAAATTGCACAATTAGTGTTCCGTACGTTGATTGTTTTTAAAATAAAAAACTTTGTTAGGGTGGTATAAAATGATCAGTGACTTCACAAAACACACCCCAAATGAGTTTTCAACAAAGTTTGTTTCCAATCTTTACTGAAAATTGGTGACCTTGAAATTTTGGTTTTTTATATACCAGATAAATTATTAAAGGTAATGATAATTTTCGTTCAATCTATACCTCGTGGAGAATATTCCAGAAATTTTTCAAAATTTTTTGATCAGTACTTTTCGAGATAAGGTAGGGGACAGCGATTTTTCACGATTTTTTAAAAGTAATACGAAGAAAAGTGTGCGCAAGTATTACATTATATATACATTCTTTAATCGTGTTTTCACAAGCTTTCATTTGACACCACACTTGATGACCTAGTAAAGAATTTTTTTTTTCACTTCCGATTTCACCCCTCAAAACGAATCCCTTAAGTCAAAATTTATGTTACGGTGATATAAAATGATCAGTGACTTCACAAAATACACCCCAAATAAGTTTTCGACAAAGTTTATTTCCAAATTTTACTGAAAATTGATGACCTTGAAATTTTTTATTTACCAGATAAATTATTACAGGTAATGCACTCGTGATAATTTTCGTTCAATCTACACCCCGTGGAGAATATTCCAGAATTTTTTCAAAATTTTTTGATAAGTACTTTCCGAGATAAGGCGGGTGGACAGCGATTTTTCGCGATTTTTTAAAAATAATACAAAGAAAGGTGCGCGCAAGTATTACATTATATATATATATATTTTACTCGTGTTTTTACAAGCTTTCATTTGACGCCACACTCGATTACCTAGTAAAAAATTTTTTTTTCACTTCCGATTTCACCCCCCAAAATTAACCCCTTAAGTCAAAATTTAACTTTCAAAACTACATGGCTCTAATGAGGCCATCAATTCCTATATTACTAGCAAATTTCAACTTTCTATGACAAATAGTTTCGGAGAAAATCGGGTGTGACAGACAGACGGACAGACACCGAAGTGATCTTCTAAGTGTTCCGTACGGAACACTAAAAAGTGATGAAAGGAGGATTTACATTAAATTGTATTTACGCTGACAGTTAACCTGTATTAACATGCTGCTGATATTATACTTGATAATAAAAAATAACTAATGAGTTGAATAATACAGGCCAACAAAAAATATTTGTAAAAACTTTTCAAACCAATACATCTACGTGTTATGTATTTTTGGGTGCTGAAACCGTATCTGATATCAGTTTTTTTTGTATCACCCACAAATCTCTCACAATATGACATCGATTAAATTTCAAAATGGAGATCATGGCAGTAAACCAAATCCTCTTCTTGCTTGAAAAACTGAACAGACTGTTGATCGCTTCTTCTATAATGGTAAATAGATACTCCAGATTCCAATAATATGTTTTTCTTTCAGCCTAGAACCAAGCAATTCTGCTTTTTCCTTAGTCAAACCCAAATTTCTCACTAAATCATTTAACTTAGCTTATGTAAACAACTGTGGTTTTAAATTTTCTAGAGAACATTAAAACTCATCATCATCCGGTCAACTTTCATGAAATTCGGGACTGGACTGTAAAATGTCGTCAATAGACTGAGGTAGCTCAGGGATAGGAAGTCCCGGTCCATGTCCTACCGGCCGATTAGCTGAAGTAAAGTTAGGATAGACAATTAGTTTCTTATTTTTGCAAAAATAATAATTATTTGAATGATTTTCTTGCTCTCTCCATACCATAAGTACTGCAAATCTAGCATTTGCTTTCATTTCTTTCTTATACCATTTCCTAAGATCTTCGACACAAACATAACATACTTTGTGAGGAGCCCAACATTTTTCTTGATTACCAATTTCTGCACCAAAATATGCAAAGTAAACTTTTTTTTACAAAGTCAGTAATATAATTATTGTAAAGCAACTAAAAATAGACAGGAGTCCATATTCCAGCAGCTTACTAGCTGTTCTCTTGTCTGTCGAATCCATCCTGAGACGCGTTTCGCCGTATCACGGCTCGTCAGTCAGGCTAGGATTGACAAACAAGAGAACGGTATCAAGTGGTACTTATCCCAGAAGTTACGGAGCATGATGGTAAGATACAACGAATTGTATTAAGTACGCATACCTATTACTCCATCGAAAGCTGACACAGCAGCTTTCGAACCGATAGAGTGGTTGACACAGTCAACGCTTTAAAAGTAGGCAGCGCTTTTTTTCGAGGGATCCTTCCTCAAGTATATATAACACAGGGCAACAAAAAAATATTTTTGTTTTGGTACCTGGGATTTTAGAGCTGATTTTAACTATATTTGGGACGCTAAATCTATACATGCAATCCGTTTTTCTCTATCAGCTCTACTTTTTTAGATACATCAACTTATCTACCAAAGTGGTTTTTATTCAGTATATTCATTTATGAGAGTTCTAAAATTATTATATATTCATTAATGTAGGTACAATGGTTTTATTGTCAGTCTGCAATTGAGTAAATTCCAGGTAAATCTATAAATAGTGGAACCATTGCCTATCAGGTACCTGAACTGACCCTTTTAATCACCTAACTCGGGTAAGTCTCGTCAGTTTGTGCGTTCTTACTAATGAGAGTAGATCGAATTCGGCGTGTTATTTTATGTTAAGAAAAGAGTGTTTTTGTGTTATTGAACAGAATTAAAATGAGTTCAGGTTCCAGTTCAAGAAGAAATTGTGTAAATCAACCTGATGTGTTTTGCTATATATGCGGAGAATACATGTTTCAACAAAACAGACAAACTATTACTGACTTTGTAAAGCGAACGTATCTTGGATACTTTGGAGTTAAGCTTGGTGATCAGGACAAAACGTGGGCCCCGCATCTCGTATGTAAAACTTGTACAGAGCATTTACGGCAGTGGACTACCGGGAAAAGAAAATGTCTAAAATTCGGCGTACCAATGGTTTGGAGAGAACCAAAAAACCACTTCAATGATTGTTATTTCTGTTTAGTAAATACTAATGGAATCAATCGAAATAACCGCAGTAAGTGGACTTATCCCATTTTAGACTCGGCAATACGCCCTATCCCGCACTCAGATGAAATACCGATTCCAACATTTCATCAGCTACCACATATCTCTGATGACGAATATTTTCCCTCTGATCGCTCTTCTGATGCTAATGAAACTAACAGTGACTATGAGGGGACGTCATCAGTTCCTCAACGCTTCAATCAAAATGAATTAAATGATCTCACCAGGAATCTCAATTTATCGAAAAAAGCTTCTGAAGTACTGGCTTCTAGGTTGAACGACAAAAATTTACTGGAACAAGGAACCAAAATTACCTTTTACCGTACAAGAGAAAAAGATCTGCTACCATTCTTTTCTCAAGAAGACAATCTTGTATTTTGTCACGAAATTAGGGGACTCATGAAAGAAATGGGACTTTCTGAATATATTCCAGATGATTGGCGCCTATTTATTGACAGTTCAAAGCGAAGTTTAAAATGTGTCCTTCTACATAATGGGAATAAATATGGTTCAATACCACTAGCTCACTCAACGAAACTGAAAGAAGAATATAATACCATAGCTTTGGTCTTGCAGAAGATAAAGTATTACGAACATCAATGGATGATTTGTGTAGACTTAAAAATGGTAAACTTTCTTCTCGGGCAGCAAAGTGGTTACACGAAATATCCGTGTTTCTTGTGCCTCTGGGACAGTAGGGACAAAACACACCCACTGGGTTAGAAAAGATTGGCCTCAGAGAGAATGGACATTGGGGAAAAGAATGTCATTAACGACGCTTTGGTTGAAAGAGAAAAAATCATACTTCCTCCGTTACATATAAAGTTGGGCTTAATGAAGCAATTTGTAAAGGCCCTTGATAAGAATGGGTCTTGTTTTGCATATATAGGGGTAAAAATGCATCAGTTGAGCACAGAAAAACTCAAAGCAGGGATATTTGACGGCCCACAAATAAGACAATTAATTAAGGATCCTGCCTTCATAAATTCAATGAATCAAGTTGAACGAGAAGCTTGGACATCATTTGTTGCAGTTGTAGAAAATTTTCTAGGCAAACATAAAGCTCAAAACTATGTTGAAATGGTTAACAAGATGCTTAATAGTTTCAAATCCTTAGGGTGCAATATGAGTATTAAAATACACTATTTACACAGCCACTTAGACCGTTTCCCAGAAAATTTAGGAGACATGAGTGAGGAACAAGGTGAAAGATTTCACCAAGATATTAAAGTTATGGAGGACCGCTACCAAGGAAGATGGGACATGCACATGATGGCAGATTACTGCTGGAGTTTAAAAAGGGACTGTTTAAAAAAACATTCAAGAATGTCGCGGAAAAGAAGCTTTCCAAGTGTTGAGTGACTATTTCATTTCTTCAATGTTTTTTTTTTGTTTGTAAGTACGACATAATATTGTATTTTGTATAACTAAAATAAAAATTTCGTATCTACTTTTGTTTACTACACTTACGGATTTGAGTTACAATAATGTAACTTATATTTCTCTAAAATTGTATATCTTAAAAATTTGAGCTCCTAGGTACAAATGAATACGTTATTTGAATTCAGGACATCAAATTGATATAGAATCAGCTCAAAAAACCTCGACACCAAAACAGCTGTTCCCCTGTGTTATATATACTTGAGGAAGGATCCCTCGAAAAACCGCTGCCTGCTTTTAAAGCGTTGACTGTGTCAACCACTCTGTCGGTTCGAAAGCTGCTGTGTCAGCTTTCGATGGAGTAATAGGTATGCGTACTTAATACAATTCGTTGTATCTTACCATCATGCTCCGTAACTTCTGGGATAAGTACCACTTGATACCGTTCTCTTGTTTGTCAATTCTAGCCTGACTGACGAGCCGTGATACGGCGAAACGCGTCTCAGGATGGATTCAACAGACAAGAGAACAGCTAGTAAGCTGCTGGAATATGGACTCCTATTTATTTTCAGTTGCTTTACAATAATTATATATACTTGAGGAAGGATCCCTCGAAAAAGCGCTGCCTGCTTTTAAAGCGTTGACTGTGTCAACCACTCTGTCTGTTCGAAAGCTGCTGTGTCAGCTTTCGATGGAGTAATAGGTATGCGTACTTAATACAATTCGTTGTATCTTACCATCATGCAAAGTCAGTAATGTTTCTTTGATATTTTTTAACTACAAACTCACCACATATATAACAAAAAGTGTTGGGAGAGTTTTTACAACCGCGATTAGCCATACTATGAGTGTGAATTAAAGTGCATGGTGCGAGATTATATTAACTGGAAGTAAACAAACAGCTGTGACATTTATCGGAACTGCCAACCTAATAACATTTGATTTTACTGTAAACCTTATAAAATTCTGATTTTATTGCCACCCTTATAACATTCGAATGATAAAAAAATAAACTTTTCACATTTTGAATATTAAAATGTGAAAAATTGGTGGGTGATACAACTTTTTAGAGTTCTGTACGGAACACTTATAAGATCACTTCGGTGTCTGTCTATCTGTCTGTCTGTCACACACCCGATTTTCTCCCAAAACTATTTGACATACAAAGGTGAAATTTGGTAATAACATAGGAATTGATGGCCTCATCAGAGCCATGTTGTTTTGAGAGTTAAATTTTGACTTAAGGGGTTACTTTTGGGGAGTGATGTCGGAAGTGAAAAAAAAAAATTTTACTAGGTCATCGAGTGTGATGCCAAATGAAAGCTTGTGAAAACACGAGTAAAAAAATATATATAATGTTATACTTTGCGCGCACTTTTGTTTGTATTATTTTTAAAAATTCGCGAAAAAAAAAAATCGCTGTCCCGCGCCTTATCTCGAAAAGTACTTATCAAAAAATTTCGAAAAAATTCTAGTATATTCTCCACGGGATGTAGATTGAACGAAAATTATCACGAGTGCATTACCTTTAATAATTTATCTGGCATATAAAAAAAACAAAAATTTCAAGGTCATCAGATTTCAGTAAGGATTGGAAACGAACTTTGTTGAAAACTCATTTGGGGTGTATTTTGTGAAGTCACTGATCATTTTATACCTCTGTAACAAAATTTTTTATTTTAAAAGCAATCAACGTACGGAACACTAATTGCGCAAGTTCAACTTGCACTTGACCGGTTATTTATTATTATTTTCGAACTCGGCACACTAAAAAGCATAGGAATCAGGTAAAATTATTAAAGAAGTTTTTTCATCGTTGGCCTGTGTAATTTGTTGATAGATAGAGGTTGCTTTACATATATCCTGCTAGATTTCCTTTTCAGGGTTTTTAGACTGTAGGCATATAAAAATTAAGTTATTTTTTCATTACTATTAATGTTAATAGGGAAGGCGGTGTAAGAGATGGGAGAATTTCAATAGTATTAAGAGAATTTTTTCCAGATATTTTGAACATGAATGGACAAATTACAAAAAAATCATTTATAATAAAACATATAACACGCCATATAGGTGGAGAGGGAAGATGGTAGAGTGACTTTGTGTTCGATTGTTATAGATCTTTATCAAGGTTTCTTTAGTCAAAGAATTGAAACATTACATTTTTTTGATTATTGTTATTGTTAACATGAGGAAAAGGGTTTAATGGGTGTATAGTTTTAGTGCTATTATGAGATTTCTGTTCGGGCTATATATATATATATATATATATATATATATATATATATATATATATATATATATATATATATATATATATATATATATACCAGGTGTACAAGTATGAAATGCGGATTTCAGACAACAGATGGTGCACCAATGCAGTTTGTGCTATAAAGATTTGACACTGCGCCATTTTGTTGTGTCATCGACAAGTGTCAGACGCGCACGAGTGATAAATTGGAAAAGTGTGTGCACGGTGTTATGTTATTGTGTTCAATGTATCGAAATTTATACCAAATAAAGAGCATTCGCGGATAGCATTAATTTTTTGTTTTCATTTGAAGAAAACTGCTGTTGAATCATAACGATTACTTTGAGGAGCTTATTGTGAACATGGACCATCGCAAGATACGTGTGAACGATAGTTTCGGCATTTCAAAAGTGGTGACTTCGATGTTCCAGACAAAGAAGTGGAAAACCGCTAAAAAAATACAAAGATGTGGAATTGCAAGCATTGTTGGACGAAGATGATTCGCAAACACAAAAACAACTCGCCGAGCAATTGGGCGTTAGTCAACAAACTGTTTCCAATTGGCTACGAGAGATGGGAATGATTCAGAAGACCGGTAGATGGGTACCACATGAGTTGAACGACAGGCAAATGGATGGGAAAAGCGCAAAAACACCTGTAACATTTTGCTCCCTCGGTACAAAAGGAAGTCGTTTTTGCATCGTATAGTTACAGGGGATGAAAGGTGGATTTATTTTGAGAATCCCAAGGGCAAAAAATCATGGGCGCACCATCCACATCGACCGCAAGACCGAATCGCTTTGGCAGAAAGACGATGCTCTGTGATTGGTGGGACCAGAGGGGCGTGGTCTATTATGAGCTGTTAAAACCTAGGAAAAAGGTTAATACTAAAGTTACCAACAATTGACCGATTTGCAACCGTTCGCTGCTTGAAAAAAGGCCAGAATACCGAAGGTATCACATACGGCAAAACCAGTTCGCGACACGTTGGAAGCACTCAGCTGGGAAGTTCTACCCCATGCGGCTTACTCACCAGACTTGGCTCCTTCCGATTACCACTTGTTTGAATCGATGGATAACGCAGTTGCTGAGCAGCGCTTTGCTTCGTACGAAGTGTCACTTAGCAGCGACGCGGTATTCTAGATTGCCACCAATTTCATTTTTGATTTTATTTGATTTTTAACGGTAAGATGTGTTTGAGGTCAAAAAAAGTTTTTCTTTTATCCATATATATCGGAAACTAAAATTTTAAAAAGTCGTATCAATATCAATTGATCGTGTTTAGATTAAATTACTTATTATCTTGAGAAAGTCAAATTCAGTGCCCATTTTAGAGCTGCATGTTTGCACGGAAAGTACTCGGTAAATCTCCTTACCGATTTTTTTATATAATTATCTTTATTTCCATTTCTTTTTCTCAAGTATAATTCCTCAAAAATGAAAAAAAAAAAAAAATAACATAAAAATATATTTTTTTGGGACTACCGTTCTCTTTTAATTTCAATAAAAAAAACATACTGAGCTTTAAATACTAATTTTCAGATTTCAGAACCTTGGAATAATTTCAAAAATTTTAGAAAATCTAATAAAAATCTTTTACAATCTATTATGTATATACTTCTTCTTTAACTTAACAATCTATTATCTTATTTTGTATTAATTTTTATTACACCAGTTATATTTGTAAGATATTTCGACCACCATCACTGTCCGTTTTTGGAATACTGCTCATCAAACAGAGAGCCAGAATTGTTTTAGTAAGTTTCAAATTCATTGTTTCAGAGTAACAACAATATAGATATAAAATCCTCATTTAGTATTAGATATCTAAATCTAAATTGAAAGTAAACCCACTTAATCATATTAAAATATACATATATTTAGGTACAATATCGTGTGCTCTGATGGCTGCTGTGACTCAGAGTATGCGTGTATGGCTTCAAGTGATAAATGATCGTTGTTATTAATGCAGAAGATTACTGTTACTTATGCCCTTATCACACAACTCTCGACATCGAATTACGCTTGACTTTGTTACGCCGCACGGCGCAGCCACTAGTCTGGCTCCCATTTGTACAAAGCCCCGTGTTTATAATGAACGTAAAATACTGAATCGTGTCTAATATTTGAACGTTCTCGGAAAGTATATGTAATGTAAAGTTTTATTTTTAGGAATTTTTAACTTTCAATTTTAACTTCCCTTAAATATACCATAGTGTGCAGCAAGCGTGAAAGTAAATTTTTACACTCGCTTGACTTCTGGCACTCTTTTATATGTCTGGTTATCTTCTAATCGAAATCAGTTGTCATGATCGGACCTAGATTCACTAACAAATTTACTAAAAAAGTTATAAGTCTAGTTGCCTGTAGCTGTCCAGTGGTCTCTTGTTTTTGACAATGTTGTATGTAATATTGTAAAATTCACTAAATAAACGTTTTCATAAAAAAAATTCATATAAAAATCAGGAGTTAAATTCTTGGAATAAGTAGAAAATATAACAGTCTCTGGAGTTCTAATGCAATATATCATTTTTACAGGTTTAATCATAATTAAAAATGCATCCCTAAGTATTAGACCAGTTTTAAAATTTTTTTTTTTTATTGAATTAGGCAATAAAAAAGTATACACTTTAGATCCGGTCTAGTTGCCATAGAATATAAAACTGGGTTCCAATAAATGAAGAGAACAGGCTACTTCTTAGAAAATTATATTGGTTTCTCCAAAATTTTAAATATCCTAGTGAACTTAAGTAGGTAGAAGTTACTTTTTTTTCAAGTTTTTCTTCTGTCTTAAGTGTTATGAACACTTTAACTCGAACCCAGATGTCTTGGACACAGATTTTGTATATTGTCGCAATTATGCTGTATGAACAACATCCTCTTTCGTACACTACGTTTTGGCGACGACACCCCCATTTTATATATTCCATTTTCATCCAGAATTTCGTTATTGAACCATAATATGTATAATCTCATTAATGGCACAGCCAGATTCAGGAAGCATAGGAGGGGGAATATGAATATATTGGCCAATTCTATAAGCAAAAAAAATTGTTAAGCGCAGTGCTGCTTTTGCATCAAATGACAATGCGGGGAGCGAAACCCGTTGATAAAAAAAACTCTCTTATACTGGAACTTTAAAAACATAGACCTATCAATAGTACAAAAAACTAAAAATCGATAAGCGCGAAGTAGAGATATTTTTGAAAAAAAAACATTTCCTACAGTGAAAAAAAGCTCGGTTTCTAAAAGTTTTTATGCTTTATAGGGGCGGGAAAGCATATTCCGCTACAGATTTCTGTCAATATTATGAATGTTATTCCTCCCAAAAATGGATACTACAATCACCACGCAGTTCTCAAAAAACTAGTGTCATGTACTGGTGCTTACGAAACATCCTAAAATTTTAACCATGTTTTAATATCTTCATATGTTACTAATTCCGGAACTTAAAGGTAAAATATTGGAATTTTTCCAAAAATTGTGTATATTCTTATATAGCAAAATGGGGACTAATTTTTATACTGAGTAATTTACTTTTATTTTAAAAATAAATTGCGATAATACAAAAAAACCTTATAAATACTTACAAATACCAAAATAAAGGAAATATATATTCCTTATTTTTTGAAATTTGTTCTAATTGTTCTTAATAAATTGTTATTATGTTGAAAAACCTTAATTCTTTATTTGTTGAAATATATTTTTAAAGAGGTTCCTTTACATCCATTTGGTTTTTTAAATATTATATCCATGGTACTTAAGTTCGGGATACTTCCGTTCGTTTATTATATTTCAGAATGGAATTTGTAAGATCTCACGTGGCATTTTCAATGCTGATTCATCGGAGTACGATATTTTTCTAGGTTACGTTGCTCTCGGGTGCTTATATCTGCACCAGAGGTTATAGTGGTTCTGATTGGTCGTAGTTGGCTCGGCCCCTTTAGACGTTCTTTCGTTTGTGCTCTGTCTGTCGGTCAGAAAGTTACAAATGAACAAATTTATTCCCAGACTAACTCTACTACGTACATATGTATATATATATATATATATATATATATATATATATATATATATATATATATATATATATATATATATATATAATATATATAAAATGCAACGTCTCTCTGTCTGTCTGTCTGTCTGTCCGTTAGTGCGCTTATCACTGAGAACCACTTATCCGATTTACGTACTTTTTTTTAAAAAACATACATATGTTCTCTGGCCAGGTTATAGGCTATATTTTATTGCGATAGGTAGCATAAGGAATGAGTAGTGACGTAAAATAGTGAATGATGTCGGAAAAAAGTTTGCCGCTAGCGCGTTGCCTTGCAATACACCGCCTAAACCATTAAATATGGAACAATATTATGTAGCAGAGAATATCTATAATCTATAATCTATAATATATATAAAATGCAATGTCTCTCTGTCTGTCTGTTTGTCCATTAGTGCGTTTATTACGCGAAAACCACTTAACCGATTTATGTGTCTTTTTTTTTAATTCAGACATATATTCTTTGGCCAGGTTACATAATAATAATAATAATAATAACCTATATCTATAATATATATAAAATGCAACGTCTCTCTGTCTGTCTGTCTGTCCATTAGTGCGCTTATCCCTCGAGATCCACTTATCCAATTTAGGTGATTTTTTAAATTCATACATATGTTCTCTGACCAGGTTATATATTTTATTACATCTATAATATATATAAAATGTAACGTATATCTGTCTGTTTGTCCGTTTGTGCGCTGATCACTGGAGAATCACTTATCCGATTTACGTGCTTTTTTTTTAAACATGCTAAATCATTAAATATGGAACAATATCATGTAGCAAAGAATATCTATAATATATATAAAATGCAACGTCTCTCTGTCTGTTTGTATGTCCGTTAGTGCGCTTATCACTGGAGAACCACTTATCTGATTTACGTGCTTTTTTGTTGAACATACATATGTTCTCTGGCCAGGTTATAGGATATATTTTATTACGTTAGGTGACATAAGGAATAAACAGTGACGATAATAGTGAATCAAGTCGGAGAAAAAGTTTGCCGCTAGCGTGTTCTCTTGCAATACACAGCCTAAAGCATTAAATATGAAACAATGTCATGTAGCAAAGAATATAATATATATAAAATGCAACGTCTGCCTGTCTGTGTGTCTGTCCGTTAGTGCGCTTATAATTCGAGAACCCCTTATCCGATTTACGTGTTTTTTTTAAATTCATACATTTGTTCTCTGGCCAGGTTATCTATAATCTTCTATCTAGAATATATATAAAATGCAACGTCTTTCTGTCTGTCTGTCTGTCCGTTAGTGCGCTTATCACTTGAGAACCACTTATCCGATTTACGTGTTTTTATAAATTTAAACATATGTTCTATATAATTCGATATAAGAATAGATAATGAGAGATAAGGAGAAATAATGGGAGATAAGTCGAGATAAGGCTCGATAATGGGAGATAAGGTGAGATAATGGGAGATAAATATAAATAATGGGAAATAAGCAAGGATAAGTCTAGATAATGGGGTTATGGTGAGATAATGGGAGATAAGGAGAAATAATGGGAGATAAGGAGAAATATTGAGAGATAAGTCGAGATAAGTCTAGATAATGCAGATAAGGTGAGATAATGGGAGATAAGGAGAAATAATGGGAGATAAGGAGAAATAATGGGAGATAAGGAGAAATAATGGGAGATAAGGAGAAATAATGGGAGATAAGGAGTAATAATGGGAGATAAGGAGAAATAATGGGAGATAAGGAGAAATAATGGGAGATAAGGAGAAATAATGGGAGATGAGCAGAGTTAAGCCTAGATAATCGAAATTATGTAGAGATAATGGGAGATAAGGAGAAATATTGAGAGATAAGGGGAAATAATGGGAGATATTTTTATTACGCTGGGTAAATTAAGGAATAAGCAGTGACGATAGTGGTGAATCAAGTCCAAGCGAGCGGAGCCGCGGCCCAGCTAGTATATATATATAATATGTTTAAATTAATATTTAAAACCAACGAGGATTAGTTTTAAAAACAACTACGGAACATTTTATTTAGAAGTTACATCATTGTTATAAAAATGTAAACAAAATTAATGTCAAAAAAGTCTCCATACACTCAAGAACTGCATTGAAAAAAACAGGTTATAATCAGCCGCATTTTATTAAGCTATCTATTGCTCGCTAAACGGAAGACAAATTAATAATTCTCGGCCATACTTTATAACCTCTCACTTGTTGCTAGTAATTTTGCAGTGGGTTTTCAAAGCAGTATTAAAAATGAGCGAGAGAAATTGTGAAATTCCATTTCAAGTTCGAAAGATCATAATTGATTTGTGAAAAGATGGAAAATCGTACAGAAATATAGGAAAAATTGTTAAAAAGTCGCATGCTACTGTTCAGTACATTGTAAACCAGTATAAATCAACGACTATAAGGAGTGTGCAGCCAAGAAGAAACCGTTAATTTCGGAAGCTAATCGCAAAAAGCGGTTAGCTTTTGCTAGAGAATACGTTACTAAACCTGCTGAATTTTGAGAATCCGTAATCTTTTGTAATGACACTAAAATTAACCTTTTTGGGTCTGATAGCAGAACTAAAGTTTGGAGAAAGAAGAATACCGCATTCAATGTCAAAAACATTTGTTCCACAGTGAGACAAGGGAGTGGCAGCTTTGCGCTAAAGGGGTTTGAAATTTACATTTTATTAATGGTACCATGGATTAGCATGTCTATCTGAACAGGACAATGATCCGAAACATATGGCAAACTTGGTGCGAGAATGGATGAGCCATAATATGCGGCAGCAGCTTCATACACCTCCGCAATCACCCGATGTTAACTTCATCGAGCATTTATGGGAGGAACTTAAACGGCGCGTTCGCCAACATAATGTTATAAATAGAGGAGAACTATTAAACAGAATATTGAACAAATGGGAGAACATGCCAACAGAAGTTACTAGAAAGCTGGTTGCAAGCATGATAAAAAGGTTAGAGGAGATTATCAAGGCCAACGGCGGTCCCACTAAATATTAGTTTAAACTAAGTTGTTATTTTCAGTTAAACTCCGTCAAACTATTATTGGTAATTGTTAAGTGCATGGAGACTTTTTTGACATTAATTTTATTTACATTTTTATAACAATGATATAGCTTCTAAATAAAATGTTCCGTGTTGTTTTTAATACTAATCCTCGTTGGTTAGGTTTACTGAATGTTTATATATGTATGTTTTATAAAAACATATTAAAACCATCAGATACATTTAATACTTTAAACTGAATCAATTTTATTTATTTTTCACATGTTAATTATATTTTTAAAAAATGTTTAAAAGATGTAGTCTATCTCTCAATAGAGGTTCTTTGGTACATTTCAAAAAAGAATTATGTTTTTTTAAAAAGAGTGGTCTATGATTAATTGTAATGATATTTACGTATAAAGAAAAAGAACAAATATATTTATTTACGTAGATGACAGCTAAAGCATTTTTTTACAGTTACAGTTATATTTATTTGACAAAACTAAGAGAGAGTTATACTATGGACCTTTCCTAAAAAACCGTTATTTTGTAATTAATAAAAAATGTCTTATTTTAGTTAACGAGTTCTTCTGGGGCGAGTGAACCTTAATCTCGACAATTTAACCATTAAGGGGTCACTACCGAGGTCAATTTACATTGAAAAGTAAAACCCATTTTCTCATCAACCGTTCATCCTATTTCAACGAAACTCTGCACACTTATTATTTATTATTATATAATTTAATGGGACTAAGGGTTTAAAGAAATAATTTAAATTACATTTTCTAGAAATTTTGAAATTTCATGAATTTTATTTGTATGTTTGAATTGACGCGGTAAATTACCAGCTGTTTCGTTTGACATTTCCTTAGTCCGAACTGTAGACAGTGTTGCCATGGATATTTAAAAAAAAAATAGCTCAATAACTTTTATAGTTTTGAAGATAATGTACAAAAAAGTCAATTTTTCAGGAGAGCCGAAAAACTAAAAAGTTGTAGTTTTGACTGCTTTTTTTGTTATAATCAACTTTTTTAAATTTATTTCTAGAGTGTTTGTCTTCTTTTTTTTTGCAAAAACAAGTTTGGCAACACTGATTGTTTACAACAAAATATGTTTTTTTTTTTTTCCAATTTTTTTTTAGTTTTGTTTTGTTTGGTTATATTTTACGTGAGAGATTATTTTTGTTTACATAGTTACAAATTTTTTTCCTGTTTTCTGTTACTATTGCTTCTTTGAATGGCGTGGTCTCTGCTGCGAGTACTGACTCAGGCAAAATAGTGGATATTGTGGTACTCTCCAAACACTGTCGTTGTCCACTAAAATTTCAGAATACACATAATGAAAATTGCATAGCCAATCATAGTGGTACCAGTGGGGCTATGGAAGCAGCTGGTGCAGAGCAAATTTTCCTGAGGTCAATGGACAAATACAATGTGAGATATTCTCACTACTTAGGTGATGGAGACTCAAAGGGTTTCTTGAAGGTTGTAGAACAAAACCCTTACGGAGATAGTTTTCTTAGTTCAGAAGTTAGAATGTATAGGACATGTACAAAAAAGGATGGGATCTAGACTCAGAAAGCTAAAAACTTCCTACACGTCCAAAAAACTGCAAGATGGAAAGCCGATAGGAGGAAAGGGCAGACTCACGGATGTGGCAATAAACGACATTCAAAAGTTTTATGGCTTAGCCATACGAAGAAACGTTGGGAGCATGGCTGAGATGAAAAAAGCAGTATGGGCAGAATTTTTTCATCTCGGCTCAAACGACCAGAATCCGGCACACAATTTATGCAGCTTGGACTGGTGTAAGTTCCTCAAGGTCCAGGCAGAAAAAAAAATTATATGAGCACTCAAAGCATTTTCATCTACCAAAAGTAGTAATGGAAATTTTGAAACCTGTCTTCAGGGACCTGACGAATCCAGCCCTGTTAGAAAAATGTGTTCACGGTAAGACACAAAACACAAACGAAAGCTATAATAATGCATTGTGGGTTAGATGCCCAAAAAATATTTTTGTTTGTAGAGAAAAGCACACTAGAATTAGGTGCATATGATGCACTATGCTGCTTCAGTGAAGGTAATATTTCCCGCTGCCGAGTACTTGAAAAACTTTTCATTGACCCTGGAAAATTTACAATTGCTGGGCTGATGAAGGAAGATGAACTGAGAATAGTGAAAGCCGAGAAAGACTTACAACAAGCATCGAAATGCGAGAGGCAAAAAATTTCAAGAGCAAGAAAAAGTTTAGAAGAAAAATTTAAGAAGTTAGAAAAAAAAGAAGGCCCGTCATATGAAGTGGTTCATTTTAGTTAAAAAAAAGTATAACAAAATAATAAAATCTTATTATCTATATACAAATAAAAATAAAGTTTTTTATTTGTATATAGTAAATAGTATTTCAAAATATTTTTGTAAAAATATAGTTTTTTTATTTGTATATAGTAAATAGTGTTATATAATTATTCCTAAGCATTGTTAATAAAAAGTGGGATAATAATAATAATAGTGAAAATAATAATAACTTCATAATGGGTGGAATGGGGTGGTATATTGAAAGGTGCGTAGTGCGAAGCTAGGCGAAGGCTGAGCGGGACTCATATCTTGGCGATACTGACTGATGGCTCATACCTTGACTACTTTATATAAAAATTTCAGGCACTTATACTCATCGTATAATTGTGGGGGTTGGATTGTTTTGTGCAGAAATGATTGTAGATTATAAAAATGGAAAAAAAACGAAAAACGTATTTTTTTTCATTTTTCTCGGTAGTGACCCCGTTAAAGCAATATCGTATTTCTTAATGTTTTATTTTTTTTTCATAACTTTGACTTAATTACGCACTTTTAAATGTACCGCGGATAATACATTAATTATCACTAATAATGGAAAAGATCTACAAAAACATATGAATAAAATAACTAACACTTGTACACAGTTTGGTTTAAGACAATGCAAATAAAACAAAATATGATTATTATCTAATATCAAAGATGGTTGTGTTACAGTCAGTGGCACAAAGACAGAGAGAGTTGATAAATTGATGTTTCTCGGTAGCAATATCAACGACCCCTTGCACTCGACTGTGGAAGTAAAAATTCAAAAAGAGAAGGCCCGAGCCGCATTTATGAAAAATAAAAAAATCTTAACTAGTTACGACCTTACTTATTAAAACTACGGATGAAATTCTTATGTCTTTTAGGTTCTCTTGTACGTTATGGAAGCGTGGACGCTAACTGGAGCAATGCTTAACCGTCTAATGGCATTCAAGATGTGGGTGTATCGACGACTGCTGAAAATCAGTTGGATTGAGAGAATTAGTAACAACAGCGTTCTCACTCGCATTGACAAGGACTTGGAGGTGATCACGACCATCAAGTGACGCAAATTAGAATATTTTGACCACATTATGAGACATTCAGAAAAATATGAAATCTTGCATCTGATTATAGAGGGAATGATTCCAGGTAGACCTGGTCCAGGGAGAAGGAGAACATGTTGATTGAAAAATTTGAGGCAGTAGTACGAAAAGTCTACGGTGCAACTTTTCCGAGTGGCTGTCAATAAAACGATCAACATCAACATGGTAGCCAACATGATAACCAACGATCGTTGAACGGTCATGGTATTCGAAGAAGAAGAAATGTTATAAACTTAATCGAATTGTCAAGTAAGATTCAGCATTCTTGTCAGTTATATTTTAAGGAATGTTCTGAAATATTAGTCAAAATATCTGCCAGTTATGATACATTTTAAAATTAGGAAAAAGTATTTTTCATTATATGTATGTATTAATTTACAAATTTAAAAATAATTTACAGGATGCCCCACATGCATGAAGTAATGATTTCACAGCATTTATTAATCAGTGTATCAAAAAAATGTTTAAATAAAAGTTATAGGGTGTTATACGGCGCATATGGTGACGTTGGCAATAAACTGCTTTGAACTGTCAGTTCGAAATAGAAAGCCCTGTATATTTTTTTATTTTTTAGTCCTACTAAAAATTTTAAATATTATTTCTCTAACATACTATATATCTAAATTGAACTGTTTTGGAACTATTGTCATTTGAAATTTAAAATTTAAGATCTAATGGCTCAAAAAGTCTACCGTTAATAGCGAGGCAATGACCCAATCTGTCATAAACAGCCTGAACAGAGTTTTGCAGCGAATCTGGGGTGATCTGTGCTACTTCATTTTAATTTCTTTGTTGTAAATATCCTACAGTTTCAGTCGACTTCAGTAAACTTTGGTTTTGAAATGACCCCATAAACAAAAATCGAGTGGCGTAAGGTCGGGACTCCTTGCAGGCCATTCTACAGCACCTCTTCTGCCTATCCATCGATTACGAAAAATCGCATCCAAATGTGTACGAACATTGATTTCATAGTGAGGAGGTGCTCTGTCCTGTTGATACCACAGATTCCATTTAGGGGTATTGAACTTATTTTCATCAGGAAAAAGACCTGCACAAGTTGGAATAACTTGCTCTTGGAGTGACTGACCGCTGTCCAGTAAGATTTCTATCGATAAAAAAGGGACCAATGATATGACGTCTACAAATCCCTGCCTACACGTTTATCTTTTGCGGTCTTTGAGAATGACTGTCGATTATCCAGTGGAGATGCGCAGTAGACCAGTACCGGCAGTTATGCCTGTTAAATCTTTCGTTAAGACAAAATGTGGCCTCGTCAGAAAAAACAATATTATGAATTAGGTTAGGATCATTATTGATTTGTTCCATCATGACTTCGCAAAATTCAACGCGTCTATCGTAGTCATCTTCAGATAATTCTTGCAACAGAGTGGGTTGGTATGGATGCAATTTTTCTTCATTCAGTATACGACTTAAGGTACCTTTACTTATGTTGTGGTCTAGGCAAAGCTGACGAGCGGCTGTAATTTCCAATGAAACATATAACTTTTTATCATCGCTTGTTTTACCTTTTGGAGGTCCAGTTTTAGAACGATCCTTAACATGACTTGATTGTCTAAATCGTTTTAATGTTTTGGTAACTACAGATTGGGTAATAGGTTCTTGATTCGGATATTCTACGTTAAAAAAATCACGCACCTCCGGTTGTGTTCTCCTACGGTCTCCGTAATCTACCATAATTAACAAAGTGATTCTTTCAGTTCCTGTTTTCGTCAATAAATCATTTTTTGACTCGTTAAGTCGTTACCTGACATTAAAATCCCACCTCCTCACTATAACATAAATGTTCGTAGATTTGATTTGATTACGATTTTTCCTAATCTATGGATAGGCAGAAGAGGTGATGTAGAATGGCCTGTAAGGGGTCCCGACCTTACGCCACTCGATTTTGAAAACCAAAGTTTACCGAAGTCGACCTGAGAGTGTTTGATTACAACAAAAAATTCAATATGAGGTAGCACAGATCACCCCGAATTCTCTGCAAAACTCTGTTCAGATTGGGTTATTGCCTCGTTGTTAACGGTAGTCATTTTGAGCAATTGTTATCTTAAAAATAAACCTAGAATATTTATTAATAGTTTTCTTTTGTCTTTTTTTTATTGTAAATTTCAAATGACAATAATTCCGAAACAGTTCAATTTAGATATATGGTATGTTAAACAAATAATACCTAGAATTTTTAGGACTCAAAAAAAAATCAGATTCTTTGAACTGACAGTTCACGACATTTTATTGTCAACGTCAGCATGTGCGCCGTATAACACCCTATAACTTTTATTTAAAAATGTTTTTGATACACTAATTAATAAATGCTGTGGAATCTTTATTCCATACATATGGGGCTCCCTGTACGAGGCTGGTTTGAAAAGTCCGTGCAAAGTCCGAGAGATGGCACCACCGGCGTGTATCGAGGTCATGTTTAGTTAGTAGCATCTCTTGAATGAACGCACACCAAGTTTCAGCCATATTGGTCTATTTCTTTGTGTTTGGCATTCGTGTGAATCAAGGAAGTCGAGTGATTTTCAAGAAATGGACGAAAAAGAATTTCGTGTGGTGATTAAACATTACTTTATGAAAGGACTGGCCATATGGGCACAAGTGACGCTGAACGTCCTGTGGAGGTTACGACTCCAGAAATCATTGATCAAATCCATGATATGGTGTTGCAAGGATGGTTTGCAGCTGTTCCAGAAGAATCCGGAGGACTTTAAGCGTCGTTTCGACACTGTGGATGAAACAGGGATACATTTCTATACTCCTGAGACCAAACAACAATCTAAACAATGGGTTACCAAGGGGGAATCTGCACCAAAAAAGGCGAAGACCTTTCCTTCGGCCGGAAAGGTTATGGCGACTGTCTTTTGGGATTCGCAAGGGATAATCCTCATCGACTATCTGGAAAAGGATAAAACTATTACAGGTGAATATTATTCATCGTTATTGGACCGTTTGAAAACCGAGCTGCAAGAAAAACGCCCGCGATTGGTCCACAAGAAAGTCCTTTTCCATCACGACAACGCACCAGCACACACCTCAGCAGTTGTGATCGCAAAATTAATGGAAATAGGATTCCAACTCGTTTCACATCCCCCCTATTCTCCAGACTTGGCTCCCTCGGACTACTATTTGTTCCCCAATTTGAAGAAATGGCTGGCGGGACAAAGATTTTATTCAAACGAGGAGGTGATTGCAGACACTAATGGATATTTTGCAGATTTGGACAAATCCTATTATTCGGAAGGGATCAACAAACTAGAACATCGTTGGACGAAGTGTATAAGCCTAAAAGGAGACTATGTCGAAAATAAAAAGGTTTACCCCAAACACATAAGTAGTTTTTATTTTTGCACGGACTTTTCAAACCAGCCTCGTATTTTGTGTTGCTGCTGTTGTAGATTGTTTATGTTATTATTTTATAAAAGATTAAATTACCTGCCAGTAATGTGTTAGATCTATAAATGGCATGCGGCTTTACAGAACTAAAAATAGTCTTTAACATACTAAATAGGCAAATTTTAAATCAAGTGGGACACATAGGTACAATTCTCCTGGGTTTCCTCTGTCGATCGAAAAAATGATGCTGATCTTTAGCCGATCATCCTGCCGTCTTCTTCAGAACTTCTTCCGAGTGCAGGATGATCGGCGAAACGTCAGTATTACTTTTTTAATCGACACAGGATAAATCCAGGAGAATTGTACCTATAATTTCCGGAATTTGTGGAGGTTTCCTATCAAAATCAAGTGGGACCGTTAAAAAAATGTCCCTGTACAAAAGTTTGATGCGATTTTATTATATGTATAGATATTCAGAGACAAAATATTAAATATAAATATGCATGCTAATCCTTGCCAATTAAGCATAACTAGCCAATGTGTATTTATTACATAAATTGCACAGTGTCTATCACAAGCAATTAATCCATATTAAAATTATATTATTTTAATGTGTGCAAAGAGGCACTTTGGGAATAAGTTACATGTAACATGCTTTAGCTTTTAACGAGTAACTATATAATAAATTACATTTAGACTATATTACATCCGAGCTCATTATTCTAAAAGGGTTAAATGGGGTGGAAAACGGTTATTTGTTTATATTTAGGTGTCGCACCGGATGTTAAAAAATGCTGTTAAATTTTTATACTTCATTTTTTACTTACTTTTAAATGAACATTATATACAACATAAACATCATTCAATTTGACTTTTGATAACAATTTTGTTACTTCTTTGGAATTATATTTACGGAGTGTCTAATTAAAAGTAAGGTGGAATGTTATTGAAATATAAACTATGTAATCTGAGTTTAGGAAACATGCGAAATCAACATTTTATATAGGTCTTTGGGCTTCTGTTGAGGTTCCTGGTCACTGCAACTTGAATATTTTCATTAGCACCGTATCACTTGGTTCTTGTTCTAAAACTGTTCTATAAAGGGCAAAGAATGAAATAAGAGGTCAACTTATGGAAAACAAATCTCAAATTCATGTTCCGATGGTCCAAATTCTATCACAATGTTGTGCAGAACTGATTTGGGAATCTCCAATTCATCTTCAATAAATCCGACGGACAATTTCGGTGTTTTTTTATGACTGTTTGGTACAGTACGACTTTACGTCATCCTCAAGCATCTCACGACCACTTCAAAATAGTTTGAGCATTTGTCACCATATGCTTTTTAAATAATCTGTTGAGTTTTGGTTACGTAATACTAAAATAATGTAATAAAAGACAATAGTAGCTATTCGTTTGAAACTGATTTTTTCCACCGTTCGTCAAAACACACCGTCACTTTCACCGCTACAATTAGGCATCTAATGAGACAAATGTCATAAAATAACTATACTCGTGAAGATTGTTGCGTGAATAACAAAAAGAAAAGAACTAGCGCCGAGAAAATTAATTTCTGCTTGAGTGCGGGAATGGTGGCTGTGTTCCAAACGAGTATACAAAATATAATATAAGATATTTAAACTTTATTTTTAGTGTTTTTCACGGAACATTTATAAGATTACTTCGGTGTCTGTCTGTCCGTCTGCCTGTCTGTCACACCCGATTTTCTCCGAAACTATTTGACATAGAAAGTTGAAATTTGACACTAATATAGAAATAAATGGCCTCATTAGAGCAGTGTAGTTTTGAAGCTAAATTGTTAAGTTTTGGGGAGTGAAATCGGAAGTCAAAAAATTTTTTTACCAAATCATCGAGTGGGGCTTGTAAAAACACGACTTCGAAAATATATATAATGTAATACTTGCGCACACTTTTCTTTGTATTATTTTTAAAAAATTGCGAAAAGTACTGATCAAAAAATTTTGAAAAAATTCTGGAATATTCTCCACAGGGTGTAGATTGAACGAAAATTATCACGAGTGCATTACCTTTAATAATTTACCTGGTATATATAAAAAAACAAAAATTTCAAGGTCATCAGTTTTCAGTAAAGATCGGAGAAAACTTTGTTGAAAACCCATTTGGGGGTGTATTTTGTGAAGTCATTGATCATTTTATACCTCCGTAACAAAATTTTTCATTTTAAAAGCAAACAACGTACGAAACACTAATTGCGCCAGTCCGACTTGCACTTGGCCGGTTATTTATTATAGAATTTGGTATTAAATTAGTAAGATGGCCTCGAAACATCGTCTTCATTCTCTTCTATCAGCACTGCATATTCGAGCCTTTCGAATCTTAAAATTCAGTTTCAAATTGAACCTAGATTCAGCCACTTTTATATGTGGAAGTACCAATTCTAAAATAGCCATATTACCACAGGCTATACACATAAACTGCCTTGCACAAAACGGGCAAAATATGATACTAGCTGTTTCAAAACTTTGATCTTTCGGATCGTAAATCATTTAAATAATGCCAGACTACACACAGCAAACACAATGCGAGATTTAATCTTTTCTTTGGGATGGAAAGATCTTACACACACAGTTTATTTTTTGGACATGGACCCGTTTGATTAGTATTTATTTCCATAGCTGCAGCATTATCTCGCAGAGTTTTACTCATATTTATACACTTAACAATTTTATTTATTTGTTTCCGATTTTATAACCCTTCAGTTTAGATAAATAGATAGGCAGATAGCTAGATGTACATCTATTGGATAACATCATAGCGTTTATTTTTTACAGTTTTCCTTTCGTCTGTATTATGCTAGGGAGCTATTAACAATATATAACAAACTTCTGGTAATAGTATGACCACCTCAACTTCATTAGGTTTCTACGTTCCTACCCGAAAAGGTTATTTTTTTACTTTGATTTTTTTTTAATAGTTTCCTTGTATTAATAATAGTAGGTAATAGGGTGTAATATTTCCTTTTTGTAGTCCACTATAAGTCAGCACATCTGTTTGATTATAAATGTTTTACCTTTTCAAGTTTTCTATTTCTGCTCGATTTTTAATGGTACTGTAGAATATATCCTTGTAAACGTTGGAAACAGCTTGTTGACTAACGCCCAATTGCTCGGCGAGTTGTTTTTGTGTTTGCGAATCATCTTCGTCCAACAATGCTTGCAATTCCACTTCGTATTTTTTTGGCGGTTTTCCACGTTCCTTGTCTGCACACGTATCTTGCGATGGGGCATGTTCACCATAAGCTTCTCGAAGTAATCGGTATGATTCAACAGCAGTTTTCTTCAAATGAAAACAAAAAATTAATGCTGTCCGCGAATGCTCTTTGTTCGGTATAAATTTCGACATATTGAACACAACAACATAACACTATGCACACACTTTTCCAATTTATCACTCGTGTGCGTCTGACACTTGTTGATGACACAATAAAATGGCTCAGTGTCAAATCTTTATAGCACAAACTGCATTGGTGCATCATCTGTTGTCTGAAATCCGCATTTCATACTTGCACACCTTATATATATATATATATATATATATATATATATATATATATATATATATATATATATATATATATATATATGTGTGTGTGTGTGTATATTATATATATATATATATATATATATATATATATATATATATATATATATATATATATATATATATATAATATATATTCTCATAGTCTCATATTTTAATATTTTTAGTACTATACTGGCTTACAAGTCTGATACGTAAATACGTAAAAGTAAATATATGTTTTATTTTATCTTAATTTCTTTCCTTTATCATCCAGTATAATGACACCTCAATCCTGTTTATTTTAACAATATTGGGGCCCAGCATTTCCTATTTGCTATTGCTAGGCAAACGCAGTTTCTGAATAAAAATAAATAAAAAAGGCATATTGAGTAGAATCTTTACAGCTAGAACCCATTCCTTCCGACATAAGAGCAACCGTTTAGCACAGATTAAGATTTTGTAAGAAGAGCGGCTATAATATTATATTAATATGCTTATTGCACGAAATCATTACAAGTAGATAATTGAATTAACTATGAAAACTAAAATAAAATATAATAAATTATACATAGTACAAGCAAGCAAACAAATAAATATATAGTAAGATATTACAAGTTGCATCTCTGACTTGTGAAAGCTTAAAATTTATCTTACTGCGATATTAAGGTACCACTGCAAAGGATACTTCAGCCTTCGTACTCTTACTTGTAGATCCTGCTGCCTGCGGCTGATGAGCCGTGATAGGGTGAAACGCGTAAGATGAGTTAATGGTTTGGGCACCGCTGAAATATATACTTTGTTCATTTTTAGCAGTTGCTATAGATTTTTATTACTGGTCTAGAACCCTAATCGAACTGCCTAGCTATAATTGTTAGCTACTTCTGAGGGAGGGTAGATATGCTTTTAAACTTTAGGGTTTCACAAGCCAGAGATACCATTGGCTTTATCTTAGGCCAGAAATACAAGCTGATGCATCTTACTACGTGTTACGTTAGTACTGCAACAAATATTGTGACTTCTGTTCTCTCGTTTGTCTTGAGATGGACTGATAGATAAGAGAATATTGGCTACTACTGAAATACATTTTTAATGGCTGGTATAAATAAATATATAGATTTCTAAAATAAAAAATATGTAAAATATATAATTTTATTATGCACAAAAAAATATAAATAACTAACAAAATTAAGCTAAAAACTGGTTTACTGATGACAGTGTTTACTTGTCACTTTAAATGTTGAATAAGTAAGACATTTAACGTTGTCAAATTTGTTGTACGTAGTTAAATTTGAAGAGTTACGAGATATATTTGAAAGTCGATATCTGGGCGGCATTAGTTAATTTGGATATCTAGTATTATGAGTACGAGATAAAGTTCATACAATGGATGGAGACGGATAGAAAAATAAATAATTCAACGGATTTCTTTAAGGAGATGAAGAGCATTAGAAGGGGATTTCAACCTAAGACTGGGGTTGCGGTGAAAATGGATGATGTGTCATTGGAAATTAGGGAAGATGAGACAACAGCCATGTGGAAAAACTATTTCGAGGAACTATTAAAGCCCATAATAAACGAGCAAGTTACAAAGCTAGTTTTTTGTACGCCAGACGTTTTGGTAGAATACCCTTCTATGGTTGGGGTGGTAAAGGCTATAGGCTGTCTGAAGAAGATAACATACTACCTGAATTTTTCTAATATGGAGAAGAATTTTTACAGCGAAAGTTGCATGAATTAATCTTAGTGGTTTGGCAACAGAAGGAGACTACGAGTGAATGGAGAACGAGTGTTATCCTACCGCTTTACAAGAAAGGTGACCGCGCAGTTTGTAAAAATTTCAGGTATCTCACTTATTAATACAGCCTACAAGATTCTGGCAAACATACTTCTAAACAAATTAAAACACCATTTATAGAGGACTTAATAGGTGGATAGCAATGTTGTTTCCGTAAAAATTGCTCGACTATCGACCAGACTTTTTGGTAAGGCAACCACTGGAAAAATACTGGACCAGGACCCCCATAACCCCTTTATTAATTTCCAGCCAGTGTATGATAGTATTTTACGTGTTTAAATATGGAAAACAATGTCAGCAATTTAATACCGCGAAAGTTAATTATTCTACTAGCTGCTTGAAGGGATGGAACGAGAAGCAGAATTAGGATGGATACCACATTTTCAGAAGCTTTTAAGATCAAGAACAGACTGCGCCAGGGGATGCTTGTTAACCAACTGGAGAGAGAAATCTAATAAGATGGGGCTGAAGGTAAACGAAGACAAAACTAAGTACATGCTAGTGAATAGGCCAGGACAATGAGACAGAGTAAGGCAGAATGTCAGCATGGGCGAGTACAATTTTGAACGAGTATAGAGCTTTACCTAACTAGAAGGGAGGGACAACAACGTGAAGAGATAAAAGGACGTATTTAAAAGACGAGTAGGTGTATGTTTGCCATGCAGAAGCTGTTAAGATCAAAACAACTGTCAAGAACATCGACGATGTGAATCTACAAAAACATCATCAGATTCGTCCTTACATCTAGTAGCGAAACGTGGACTCTGACACTAGCCAATATGGAAAGGCTTAGACGATTTCAGGGAGGGAGGTTTTCAGACAAATATACGGCCCAGTGTAAAATAAGGAAGCAGGAGGATTTAGCATCAGAATAAACCAAGAAATAAAGGATCTATACGATAGCCTCGATATAATCCAAGAGATTAAAGCAAACCGGTTACTGTGGGCGGGGCACATTCAAAGTCAAGGGGACAATAGATTAATAAGACCAGAAGAAGAAGAGCAAGAAATATTATAGATAAGATGATCAGATAAGCTTGGAAATTTATTGTAATTTTTCTGGATTTCAAGAACATCTTTCTACAGGTAAACACACGGTAAAGTCATAATATTATTATTATTTTTAAAGTGGCTTTTCAGAATTTAATGATCATACCCTTTTGAGATCTCTGAAGGCTCTCTTTTAAATTTGAAAAACCTTATTGGAAATTGCTGAGAAACTTCACAAGATTATGCTGTAACTCAGAACAGAAACGATCTCAGTATCAAAAATCTTTTTCTACAAAATGACGAGAGCTTTTCTTTTATTTTTTCTTATAGATAATATAGATAATTTAAATTTTTTATTTTTGGAAAAAAAATCCCTTCGTCAATTTTTAGTGTTCCGTACGGAACACTTATAAGATCACTTCGGTGTCTGTCTGTCTGTCTGTCACATCCGATTTTCTCCGAAACTATTTGATATAGAAAGTTGAAATTTGGTAATAATATAGGAATTGATGGCCTTATCAGATCGATGTAGTTTTGAGAGTTAAATTTGGACTTAAGAGGTTAGTTTTGGGGGGTGAAATCGGAAGTGAAAAAAAAATTTTTTTACTAGGTCATCGAGTCTGGTGTCAAATGAAAGCTTGTGAAAACACGAGTAAAAAATGTATATATAATGTAAAACTTGCGCGCACTTTCCTTTGTATTATTTTTAAAAAATCGCGAAAAATCGCTGTCCCCCGCCTTATCTCGAAAAGTACTTATCAAAAAATTTTGAAAAAACTCCGGAATATTCTCCACGGAGTGTAGATTGAACGAAAATTATCACGAGTGCATTCCCTTTAATAATTTTTCTGGTATTTAAAAAAAAAAAAAAAAATTTCAAGGTCATCACATTTCAGTAAAGATTGGAAACAAACTTTGTTAAAAACTCATTCGGGGTGTGTTTTGTGAAGTCACTGATTATTTTATACATCTGTAACAAAATTTTTTATTTTAAAAGCAATCAACGTAACACTAATTGCGCAAGTTCAACTTGCACTTGACCGGTTATTTTATTTTAACTACGACATTATTTTACAAGATTAATTTTTATTTTTGCATATTGGATTATTTTTTGTGAAGTTATCCTGCGGACAAGAAGGCGCCATTGTTTTCATCAGTGGTCCATTTACCATAACCCGATAAAAAATAACATTAAAAAAAAAATTTCTTATAATTCTTTTGTATTATTCAGTTAGTAACCTTTATAATATTTTTTTTTAATATACATACTTTTTGCAGCACCCAGGTGTATGTAACCCCTTAAGATGCAGTGGTATAAATGAGAGTTCTTAGTCAGTTCCTCTTCCTGCCAATACAGGATCTGTGAGCTCAGCATTTATTGTGAATATGATATCACTACATGTTATTTTTTCGATGTTTTGATATAGTGAACCAATTTTAGTCAAATAGAGAAGAAATCTGACGCGCTAGTGTCCTACATATGAGGAAAACTGGATTAAGACAAGGTTACACTTTCTCCAATTATAGCAGAACACACATAACGACATATATATTCATACGTACATACACTCTCAGAGGCAGATGTTGAATTTTATATATACAAAGTCCATTATAAAAATTTGAAACAAAACATTAAATTTTTGTATAAAATTGGTTTCAGGTTTGTCCACTTCATTATAGGCTATAAGAAAATCCGGCCATCTAAGGATACTTTAGCAATGTTTTCTTACCTACTCCAGTTGACTAATTGTTTTTATTCCTACCATTCCATTAATAATTCATTTTATAATTTTAATATTTATAATTTATAATACTTTTGTCATATAAAACAAAATATTTATTTTACTGTTTTCCATGTTATATTTTATACAGCCTTCTCGAAAAACGTAAAGAAAAATCTAAATTTAAAAACATAAATATCCCAGTTTGTTGCCAAAACTGAAAGTAAACAACAAACATCGATAAGACACGTACAATAAATATAGCACTTGATATTTATTTTCAGTCGTTACCGATATACAGGGCATTCAAGTTACTGAACCGAATTTAATTTTTAAAGTGGCTCATCCGATATATTATTTCCCTATTTAGCACATCAAAAAATTTCTTTCACTACTAAACTAATTTTTTTATGAGGAAGCCAAATACGTTAAAAAAAAGATTTTCACTTGTCTAATTTAACTGATTACAAAGCCAACTTGTTACAAAAATATAAAACTCTTTATATTTATTTCAAGTCGTTACTGATATACGGGGCATTCAATTTCAACTTTTAAGTGACTCATTGAATTTACTCTTTTTCTATTTGTGGTATCCAAAAATAACTTTAACCAATAAACATAGTTTTTTATAAGGAAGCCAAATATGAAAACAACAATCATATTTATTGGTGTGCTCATATCTAGAGAGGATCATTTAAAAAATCCTAGTTGGCTTTGAGAGAAAAATTCAAACACGCAAAAATGAAAAGATAGATACCAACCTACTAAAACAGAAACCTTGGCAGTTCCAGCAGGAATTGGAAATAAGATTAAGCGAGAAGGAAAGTGAATGGAAGGAAAATAATTGGAATAACAGGAATGATATTTAAACAATATCATGAAAAAAAAAAACGGCTTTAAACATAGCAAAGTAAAAAAATCGGCCAAATGCAAGTTGAACTTGCACAATTAGTGTTCCCTACGTTGATTGTTTTTTAAAATAAAAAATTTTGTTAGGGTGGTATAAAATGATCAGTGACTTCACAAAACACACCCCAAATGAGTTTTCAACAAAGTTTTTTCTGATCTTTACTGAAAACTGGTGACCTTGAAATTTTGGTTTTTTTTATATACCAGATAAATTATTAAAGGTAATGATAATTTTGGTTCAATCTATACCCCGTGGAGAATATTCCAGGATTTTTTCAAAATTTTTTGATCAGTACTTTTCGAGATAAGGTAGGGGACAGCGATTTTTCACGATTTTTTAAAAGTAATACGAAGAAAAGTGTGAGCAAGTATTACATTATATGTATATTTTTTACTCGTGTTTTCACAAGCTTTCATTTGACACCACACTCGATGACCTAGTAAAAAATTTTTTTTTTTCACTTCCGATTTCACCCCTCAAAACGAATCCCTTAAGTGAAAATTTATGTTACGGTGATATAAAAGATCAGTGACTTCACGAAACACACCCCAAATAAGTTTTCAACAAAGTTTATTTCCAATCTTTACTGAAAATTGATGACCTTGAAATTTCTGTTTTTTTTTTATATATCAGATAAATTATTACAGGTAATGCACTCGTGATAATTTTCGTTCAATCTACACCTCGTGGAGAATATTCTAGAATTTTTTTTGAAAATTTTTTGATAAGTACTTTCCGAGATTAGGCGGGTGGACAGCGATTTTTCGCGATTTTTTAAAAATAATACAAAGGAAAGTGCGCGCAAGTATTACATTATATATATTTTTTACTCATGTTTTCACAAGCTTTCATTTGACACTACACTCGATTACCTAGTAAAAAATTTTTTTTTTTCACTTTCGATTTCACCCCCCAAAACTAACCCCTTAAGTCAAAATTTAACTTTCAAAACTACATGGCTCTGATGAGGCCATCAATTCCTATATTACTACCAAATTTCAACTTTCTATGACAAATAGTTTCGGAGAAAATCGAGTGTGACAGACGGACAGACAGACGGACAGACGGACAGACACCGAAGTGACCTTATAAGTGTTCCGTACGGAACGCAGACAGACAAAATAAAGAAACCAAGAACAAACTAGAACAGGGAAGAAAATTGTTTAGGGAAGGAAAATATCAGGAAGATAGAGAAATGGTAAACGAAACAAGACGGATGGTAAGAAAAGACATGGGAAAACTGTACGAAACTCAAGTTGAAAAATTAATTGAACGCAATAAAGGACTAAAATGTTTGAAACCAACCGGAAAACAACAGATCGTGTACTTGAAAGACGAGATGGAACAAGAGATAAGGGACAGGGATGAAAATGCTGCCACTGTGGAACAGTTCCATTGTAAATTGTATGACTGATTCTCAAAACTGGAGAGCTACCAACTTTCTGCGCCATGCTGGGTTCAGAAAAGATTATAGAAATGGTGGAATATCATTTCGACATTTGTCGACTCGATTATAGGTATACCGAGATACTTAAGTATATATACGACAATGCAATTTCCACTATTTAAGTTGAAAAATTTACGAAGCCTATTCCCATAAAAAGAGGTATAAGGCAAAGCCAAAGCTGTTTACATTAATTCTAGAAAACGTACTTAAGGGACAATCGAGGCGTCTTGATTAATGGAAAAGACTAAATTACGACGATGATATTGTCTTAATTCTGGATAATCCCGCTGAAATGCAAGCCATGTTAACAGACTTGGAGAGCGAATTATCGACTGTCGGATTAAAGATGAATTTGCAAAAATCAACGTAATGTGTGTACGGTACGGTGTATAACAGGCAAAATTCTGAGAGACAGAGTACCTAGCTGACAAATAGTTGGCTAGGTACTCTGTTGGAATGGAATAATCATCTGGAGAGAATGGAAGACAGCATACTTCCAAGAACCGCCAGAAACGGTAAACTCAATACAAGGAGACCTCAAGGTAGATTGCTAAAACGCTGGGCTCAAAGCTGGATGTCATCATCAACAGAATCACCACCAAGACCCCAGTGACAGCTATCGAAGAACAAACAGGTATTGTGTAATAAAAGAAGAGGAAGAAGGTAATGTGTAGAGAAGACCTGAACATCACGGTTGAAAACACTAACTGGGGTTATTTTGGCTCTAGCATTCCTGAAACAATAAAATTTTAAATGAGTATTTTTTCACATATTGGATTCCTATATTTCCTAGTTTAAAGTTTGGGTATGAAGCTCTTTTGTCTCGAAAATAACATGTAGTGCATATGTTTTAAAAAAAAATAAGAGATTTTTTAAATAAATATATGTATAAATTCAACTAAAAAATGAAGAGTAAATTTTTCTCACAGTAAAACATTTTTGCGGGTGGATAAACAAACAACAGCCATGATATCACATGCCATATTTACCCAAACAAAAAACATTTTTAAAAAACTAAACTTCGAAAACAGTTTTATATATACTGAGAAATTCCAGTTTGATAATAAAATAAATAAATAATATACCAATATTTTTGAAAACGTACCTTCACACTTTTCACCTTCTCACTCTCACTAAAAAATCGTTTGCTCTTTCGGTATTACTCTCGAATTTGTCATTAGAACCACATTCTGGTCCATTTTGCCGAAATATATAAACCAAACAAACGTCAACGTCAGCTGTTAAATAACCTATGAAGTTAAAAGATATGAACACATACATCCTGTCGCGCCTTATCAAAGGAAGTCTTTTAAAACAATATATAAAAAACCTTTATTTTTATGATTAAATATTATTTTATCTAGGTAGGCGTATTATTTATTATGACTTTTTTGCCCTCTTTTTTAATTTTTCAAAAACGTCCAAATTTAAGAAAAAGTATATATATATATATATATATATATATATATATATATATATATATATATAAATATATATATATATATATATATATATATATATATATGTAAATATATATATAAATATATATATATATATATATATATATATATATATATATATATATATATATATATATATATATATATATATATTATATATATATATATATATATATATAAATATATATATATATATATATATATATATATATATATATATATATATATAAATATATATATATATATATATATACATATATATATATATATATATATATATATATATATATATATATATATATATATATATATATATATATATATATATATATATATATACAGTCCCTGGCCAAATTATTAGACGCACTGTATTTTTTTTAGTAATTTTATGTTTCTTAAGAGTTTTTATGCAATAATGGTATATTTAAACTACAATATTATTGATTTTTATTTAAAAGAATTGTTGTAGACTACATATTTGTATTTATTTTTAACATATGGCAACACTGTGTTGACAAAGTGATACATGAACGTAAATAAGTACAAACCTGTATCAGTCGCGATCGGAATCGAGTCAGTTACGGACGTGTTTCTGTGGCTTTATGGACTGTGATTGTTTGTTTAACAGTTTTATACTACTCAGTTATTAGTTTATTTTGTATGCAGTGTTTTAAAAAAAGTAATTGGACTATTTTCATTATGGGTAGAAAGGGCGATCTTTCACCACGTAAAAAAGCTGAAGTGAAGGCCCTGTGATTGCGAAAACATTTACAAACCGAGAAATATCACGAAGATTGGAGGTTTCTGAAGCCAGTGTACGACGCATAAAACAGAAAATTGAGTCAGGGAAGGAATTAAGCCCGGAAAGAAAGAAAAGATGCGGTAGAAAACCAATTTTCACTCCACGGTCAGAGAGATGTTTGAAGAAAATTTGTGTAGAAAACAGATTTGCTACCACAAAGGTAATAAAATCACAACTCCAGGATGCTAGCGTAAATGCTTCTGAGCGCACTGTTCGAAGAAAATTGAAAGAATTAGATTTTAAGGCCTGTCGCCCCGCCAGGAAGCCCAAGTTAACAGCTGCAATGAAAGCAAAGCGCCTGAAGTGGGCCAAACAATGGCAAGACAAAGATGTGGACTTCTGGAGATCGGTAAGATACAGCAATTTAATCAATAATTGATACATTATTATCATTTTCAGTTAAATAAAGCAATTAAACATGGAAGTTTATATATTTTTCCTATTTTTGACAGGTCTGCTTCAGTGACGAAAGCACATTCGAAATTTTGCAGAATAAAGCTCAATATGTGCGTCGTCATGGAGAAAAAGTTTCACCCTGATTGTGTCGTCCCGACGGTTAAACATCCCACCAAAGTGATGATTTGGTCAGTCATCAGCGGCAAGGGCACTGGACGTCTGTACGTCGTCAAAAGAATAATGAGGCAAGACCAGTACAAAGAAGTATTACAAAATCGGTTGATTCCGCAGCTCAGAGAATGGTTTCCAAATGGGGAACCATTCACTTTCATGCAAGATGGAGCTCCCTGCCACACTGCTTGGTCTGTTAAAGCTTTTTTGGCAGAAAAAAATATCCCTCTGTTGGATTGGCCGGGTATGAACCCCATTGAAAATGTGTGAGAGCTGATGAAAAGAGAAGTGGCTAAAGATGTGATTACCAACAAAACCCAGCTCCTAGAAAAGATTATTCATGTGTGGAATCATCATCCTCAAATGCAGGAGACCGTACAGTCTTGCATTGATAGCATGCCGCGCAGAATTAAAGCTTTGATAGCGGCTAAAGGTGGCTCAACTAAATATTGACTTTTACTAACATTAATTTCACTTTTCTTTAAAACTTAATAAACTTATGCTTTTCTAAATTAATGCTGTTTTATTTATGTCAAATAAATAGGTAATTGATTGGATAATATAAAAATAAAAAAACAAATCAATTTAAAATAATAAAACGGTACAATATAATAAACACTCGGTAATTAATATTTTACATGAAATCTTGCAGTGCGTCTAATAATTTGGCTAGGGACTGTATATATATATATATATATATATATATATATATATATATATATATATATATATATATATATATATATCATCATCATCATCAACAATCAACTCTATGCGTCCACTGCTGAACATAGGCCTCCCCCATCTCAGTCCACTCTCTCCTCTTCTGGGCTCTCCGCATGCCGTTATCATAGAGTCTCTTAATATCGTCTGTCCAGCGTGTGGGAGGTCTACTCCTACTACGCCTGTCGCTCCTAGGTCTCCACTCAAGCAGCCTCTTAGCCCATCTCCTATCCGACATTCCGGCTATATGTCCAGTCCAGATCCTTTTAAGTTTCGCGATGTATGCCATTACATCAGTAACGCCGGTTTCTTGAGGGATAACTTCGTTTCTAAAACAATCCCGCAGTGACACTCCAGTCATTGATCTTACGCTGTGTTATTCAAAGCTTTTTAGCGATTGCGATAGTTAAGGTTACAGTTTCCGCCCCATAAGTCATCGCTGGAAGCACACACTGATCCTTCCTTTTTGGGCAGATAGGAAGATCACTCCTAAAGACATCCTTAAGTCTTCCATAGGCTGCCCAAGCGAGCGTTATTCTTCTCTTCAATTCACACATTTGGTTGTCCCTTGTGATGCGAATCTCATGACCAAGATAGGTGTATTTGTCCACTAGTTCTACCTCTTTATTGCCGACATTAATCTGTTCACTTCGAACCAAGTTCGTCATATACATATATATATATATATATATATATATATATATATATATATATATATATATATATATATATATATATATATATATATATATATATATACATATATATATATACACATATATATAACATACATATGTATATATATATATATATAATATATATATATATATATATATATATACATCTATAATATATATAAAATGCAACGTCTCTCTGTCTGTCTGTCTGTCTGTCTGTCTGTCTGTCCGTCCGTTAGTGCGCTTATCACTGGAGAACCACTTTTCCGATTTACGTACTTTTTTTTTAAAACATACATATGTTCTCTGGCCAGGTTATAGGCTATATTTTATTACGATAGGTAGCATAAGGAATGAGTAGTGACGTAAAATATTGAATGATGTCGGAAAAAAAAAGTTTGCCGCTAGCGCGTTGCCTGGCAATACACCTCCTAAACCATTAAATATGGAACAATATTATGTAGCAGAGAATATCTATAATCTATAATCTATAATATATATAAAATGCAATGTCTCTCTGTCTGTCTGTCTGTCCATTAGTGCGTTTATCACGCGAAAAACCACTTATCCGATTTATGTGTGTTTTTTTTTTTAAATTCATACATATATTCTTTGACCAGGTTACATAATAATAATAATAATCTATATCTATAATATATATAAAATGCAACGTCTCTCTGTCTGTCTGGCTGTCCATTAGTGCGCTTATCCCTCGAGATCCACTTATCCGATTTACGTGATTTTTTAAATTCATACATATGTTCTCTGACCAGGTTATAGATATATATTTTATTACATCTATAATATACATAAAATGTAACGTATATCTGTCTGTTTGTCCGTTTGTGTGCTTATCACTGGAGAACCACTTATCCGATTTACGTGCTTTTTTTTAAACATGCTAAACCATTAAATATGGAACAATATCATGTAGCAAAGAATATCTATAATATATATAAAATGCAACGTCTCTCTGTCTGTCTGTCTGTCCGTTAGTGCGCTTATCACTGGAGAACCACTTATCCGATTTACGTGCTTTTTTGTTAAACATACATATCTTCTCTGGCCAGGTAAGCAGTGACGTTAATAGTGAATCAAGTCGGAGAAAAGTTTGCCGCTAGCGCGTTCTCTTGCAATACACTGCCTAAAGCATTAAATATGGAACAATATCATGCAGCAAAGAATATAATATATATAAAATGCAACGTCTCTCTGTCTGTCTGTCTGCGCTTATCACTCGAGAACCCCTTATCCGATTTACGTGTTTTTTTTTTTAATTTCATACATTTGTTCTCTGGCCAGGTTATCTATAATCTTCTATCTAGAATATATATAAAAGGCAACGTCTTTCTGTCTGTCTGTCTGTCTGTCCGTTAGTGCGCTTATCACTTGAGAACCACTTATCCGATTTACGTGTTTTTTATAAATTTAAACATATGTTCTATATAATTCGATATAAGCCTAGATAATGGGAGATAAGGAGAAATAATGGGAGATAAGTCGAGATAAGGCTCGATAATTGGAGATAATTATAAATAATGGGAGATAAGGAGAAATAATGGGAGATAAGCAAAGATAACTCTAGATAATGGGAGTTATGGTGAGATAATGGGAGATAAGGAGAAATAATGGGAGATAAGGAGAAATATTGAGAGATAAGTCGAGATAAGCCTAGATAATGGGAGATAAGGTGAGATAATGAGAGATAAGGAGAAATAATGGGAGATAAGAAGAAATAATGGGAGAAAAGGAGAAATAATGGGAGATGAGCAGAGTTAAGCCTAGATAATCGAGATTATGTAGAGATAATGGGGGATAAGGAGAAATATTGAGAGATTAGGGGAAATAATGGGAGATATTTTATTACGTTGGGTAAATTAAGGAATAAGCAGTGACGATAATGGTAAATCAAATCCACGCGAGCGGAGCCGCGGGCCCGGCTAGTAAATATATATATATATATATATATATATATATATATATATATATATATATATATATATATATATATACTTGTCTCTACTAAGCTCTGGTGTTGCTATTTTTTTGATATAATCGTGTCCTGCTAATATTTTTATGTCGTTCTTCCAATTTGTCTGTGGTCTACCTCAGCATCTTTTATTTTAGCTAGGCTTCCATTCAACTATACGGCGTGTCCATAGATATGAAGAAGATGTAATACAATAAATATGTATATTAAGGTAAGGAATTGGGCGGGGCACATCGCAAGGGCGAATGATAACAGATGGACAAGCCGTTATATGTATATATATATATATATATATATATATATATATATATATATATATATAAATATATATATATATATATATATATATATATATATATATATATATATATATATATATATATATATATATATATATATGTATATATATATATATATATATATATATATATATATATATATATATATATAATATATATATTTATATCTATGTTCTAATCACTTTATGGTTTCAACACAATATTTTTCAAGTCTATTGTTCTATTTTTATTCTTCTGTTGCATCTGACGATTTGGGATTACGAGGTTCTGGTGCGTAGGGCTTAGCAAATAACAATATCCGAAATCCATCGAGAGTGCTGGATGTCATCCCAATAAACTTGCTATCGGCGAAACAAGACAGTAAAGGGAGAAAAAAAGATAATGTAGGGGAGGTGTGGGTTTTATTTTTCTTATAAAAATACTAAAGTATAGTAAAATTAATATATGTTACAACTGTACTTATAAATAAACTTAAGTTTATTCAGAGTTGATAATAATTATATCTGATGTGTGTGGATATTCGGGTCCAAAAAAGAATCAACGTAGATGTCTGAAATATTTTGTGTGGAAAAGTTCGCAACCTCACCAAAAAATAATTATAATATTTTTATTGTACTATCCTCAATATTCATCATACTTTGTTTGTTTGTTACAGTGTAAAATGTTGTTGCTGTAGAATTTGTGGTTTTTGGGTTAGAATGAATTTAGTGAGAGCATGTGCAGCGTTTTTGGAAAAATGGAAAAAATTGAACAACGTGCGGTCATCAAGTATTTGTTTAAAAAAAGATTAACACGAAAGGAGATCAACGATGATATAAAAACAACACTAGAGTAATCTGCTCCGTCATATACCACTGTGAAAAAATAGGTTGCAGAATTTAAACGTGGACGAGAGAGCATCGAAGATGACCCTCGCTCCGGCCGGCCCACGACGTTTACGACTGAAAAAAACATCGGCAGAGTGTGTGATCTCATATTGAAAGACCGTATATTAACTATTAGGGAGATTGCAGACAATATAGGCATCTCGTATGAACGAACACAAAACAGGATTGCCAACGAACTTGGATTTTCTAAGGTTTCCGCTAGGTGGGTCCCCAGATTGCTTTCAGTTGAACAAAAGCGAATTCGGCTCACGATTTCTCGCGATTGTTTGGAGATGTTTCAGACTGATTCGCAAGATTTTCTTAACAGGTTTGTGACAATGGACCACTATACTCCAGAGTCAAAACAACAATCTAAGCAGTGGAAATAATCTGGTGAACCGACCCCAAAGAAAGCGAAGGCAATTCTGTTGGCTGGAAAAGTGATGGCGTCAGTTTTTTGGGATGCTAAAGGTATTATTATCGTGGACTACCTTCCGAAAGGCGAAACAATAAACTCGACTTACTAATGCACCCTTTTGCGTCAAGAAACGCCCAGGATTACTGAGAAAGAAAGTTTTGTTCCATCAGGATAACGCTCGCGTTCGCACGTCTGTTGAGTCTATGGCTCAAATTCGTGATTGTGGTTTCGAATTGCGGCCCCATACGGCTTATTCTCCTAATTTGGCACCCTCGGACTTTCATCTGTTTCCAAACCTAAAAAAACACCACACACCAACCAGAAATTTTCATCAAATGAAAAAGTGGAAGCTGCAGTTAACCAGTATTTTGAAGACCTTGAGGAATCTTTTTTTCAAATAGGTGTGGAAGCTTTGGAAAGATGGAGATTACATCGAAAAATAAATATATTTTTGAATGTATTTTATTTTGTTTTCTTAAGTAGGCCGAGAACTTTTCAATCCATCCTGGTAACTACTAAGCGTCATTTCGTTCAACCATCATTTTTATATACATTAAGCAAAGTGTCCACTTGAGACAAAATGGTCTCGAGAGCAATCTCGAGACCAGACTCACAAATGTATATGTGCCTGAGAGCACTCTCAGAGACAAACCGATGCGAGTATCAGACACTGCACGTGTCACAAGTGAACATATTCATTCTTGTTCATGAGACTTAGTCACCAGTCTTCCGTCATTGTTTGAAGAGCTGAGACCCCGACTGGAGACTTTTTATTTAAAATATTTGTTTAATTTAAATAACCAATTAATTTTTTAAAAATGAAGGATAATCGCGAGTGGACTGACGAGGAAGTGTTCAAATTAATTGAACTTTATGAGGAGAAAGAGTTTTTATGGAACGTGAAACATAAACTTTATAGAAATCGCGAAAAAAAAATGGCAATGTACGAAGAATTTGCTTCGAAATTTGAAAATTGCAGTGGAAATGAAATTCAGCGGAACATCCATAACTTACGCAATCAGGTATGTATAATCCTCTAAACTTATTATTAACATTACTATTTAAATTGACTTTTTAGTCAATAGTCAAATATATTATTTTCAGGTTTCTCATGAACTGCAAAAGATAAAAAAATTGAAGAGTGGTGATGGTGCTGATGACAGGTATGACAGTAAATGGAAGTTTTTCACTGCATTGCAGTTCATTTTACCCAACTTCACACCCACAACATCGACTTCAAACATGGTAAGTTAATATAATTATTGCTATGTTTCATAATGAAATTTTATTTATCATAAAAATTACAAATAAAAAAATTCAAATTAAACAAAGTGATTAGGCACTAAATTTAAGCAATTAAACGATATTACCACTGCACTTCACCTGCAGTTGTCATGAAGTATTCTTTAAACTCATCTCTCACATCTTTTTGAGAGATTGCATAATTTCGCTGCTGGCCTCTCTCTAGTGTAAAAAACGATCCTTGTGGTGGGGGTTCAATCCGCCATTCGCCATTTACAATTTCATATGTATTAGGATCTTCAAAATCAACTGAACAAGGGTTCAAATAATTTTTTGAAGTACATATTAAAAAGTTATGCAATGCACATATTGCCAGAGTAACATCTATTACTTTATTAGGTGCTAAATTTATTGGTTTTCGGATAACTCTGAATTTACTTGACATAATGCCAAATACATTTTCTATTATACGGCGAGCTCTGCTTAATCTGTAGTTGAAAATTCTGTTTGGTGCAGGTTGATTTCGGTACCCGTAGGGCTTTAATATATACGATGTCATCGCAAAAGCATCGTCAGCTACCATTATGTATGGCACTGGCAAACATCTTTGGGACAATGCTTCTGCTTCGGGAAGTGAAAATTGCTTGCTTTCCAAAGCATCGTGCAGGAAGCAGTTTGTAAAGATACCTCCATCAGAAATTCTACCATTGCAACCAACATCAACTTAAATTAATTTATAATTGGCATCTGCGACTCCCATCAAAACTATGCTGTGTGTACCCTTATAGTTATAGTAAAGGCTTCCACAGTTCTCAGGTGCCACCATTGTAATATGCTTTCCGTCAATAGCTCCGAAACAATGTGGAAATTGCCATTTTAATTCAAATTGATCTACATATTTCTTCAGCACTTGAAGGATACTGAAATAAAAAAATTTTACTTGTATTTTTCTATTTTTCTATGCATAAAAGTTGATACAACATAGTATATTAATTGCGCTTTTAACTTTTCAGAATAATATTCCCGAAAACATGAACATCTCACAGGATGAGTCCATACAATATGAGCCCACACAAGATCAAAAAAGAAAACGTATTAGCAAAGCAACATCAAGAACTGAAGAAGATGATAACATTCTGAAGGAAGCAATAGAAATTATGAAGAAGCCAAAAGACGATTTCGATCGCTTTGGAGAATACGTAGCGTTGGAGCTAAAAAGTCTAAAATCGGATTATTACAGAGGAGTATTAAAAAGTGAGATTCATAAAGCAATATTAAATATTTCTGATATGGATGAAAAATGCTACTGGTCCACTGCATCCTCTTCAAGTGCAAGTACTTCATGCATTACGCCAATTGCATCACCACCCATTGTTGTTGACAACTTTTCTCAACAAAATATTGAGACTCAAACAACCCAAGATTTTTACAATAGTTCATATTCACTAATTAACATGCCTTAATTTGTAAAGTTTCTGTTATTATACTTCTATAATTAAAGTTGTTTTTTTAATTTATACATACCCTTAAATATTCTTCCTTTAAATGATGATAGATGGCTTTACACACTAACCTGAACTAATCTTCCTATTGTACCAGGTGGAATGCGAAAAAGGTATTGCAAACTACAACAAGCATCTCCTGAAAGTTCATTTCAATATAAAAATGTAATGTTCTAGAGAAAAATATTTGTACATTCGCTTGAAAGGCTTACCTGAAGCCAGAAAACGAAGTGTGACCATTAATCTATCATGGACTGGAATCGCATCACGTAACTTTGTATCTTGCTTTACAATATCGTGTTTTACCAAATTTAAAACCAATTCAAATTGAACTGCAGACATCCTAATGAAATTTTTAAACTGTTGTGCATCTTCCAACCGCAACTCGTTCACAAGTGTTGAAGAAGCTCCCAATGCATTTCGTCGATCCACCCATTTTCTTACCCAACACGCCTTTTTTTTCACTTCCCGTTTTTTCATAATTTTATGCACAATTAGACAGGCTAGGATTTGGCGTGAATCGATTTAAAAAAAATAAATCTCAAACTAGCAACCAAGTCACAGAATCGACTGAGACTTGAGAGTAAGCTCTCAAGTGTACACAAAATTTCCTGATCTCGAAACTGCAGTGACTGTCGAGTCTCCAACTGCTGTCTCGAGAGCGCAAGTGATCTCAAATGGACAACACTTCGGAACTAATCTCGAGACTTTCTCTCGAGACTTTGTCTCAAGTGGACACTTAGCTTTAGCAGCGATTATTTTACACATATACATATTATCCTATAATACTCGAAGAGATCACACATGCCGCTCCTGGAGCGCTTTAGGGACTTCCCTGCAGCACGTGTGCTAGACCCATAAAAAAAAAAGAAAAATTAAAATCCTAAAGTACTAAAACCTTTAGCATATACTACATATATGATATGTGAATCAATAAATGTCTATTTTATGTAACTTTCGTACGTTAACAAACTCCATTCCCCTAAAAACTAACACAAGGAAGCTTAAGGGGTCGTCGCCTTATTTGATTAAATGCTGAAAAAGTGATAACTTTTTGAAGGAAATTAAAGAATAGGAGCAAGAAGAGCCTAGAAAGGCACTTAACTGATCGTAAATATTTTATAAGCCACCTGACTTTTTTATGGTCACTTAGATTTGATGACTTATTTTCTTAAGTAGATATAACAAAATGTCTATTACTATTATTGCCTTTCTTACCTTCATCCTAACAAGAAAAGTAAGTAAGTATACATTTACGCTTATGCAGCTTAGTACGGAAATATTCAAGTACATATGCATATTCAAACTTCATACATACAAGTGTTTGAAATTAATTTGTTTATAAAATAAAGTTTTATTATGCCAAATTTTATACTTGAATTAAGACCAAGGACAGTTACTCTTTCCATAAAGCACGCAAGAAGTAGCTTCTAATAATTTCTAGTAAAACCTTAACTAACCGAACGGACTAGTAAACCGAAAAGTAACCAATTTTACACACGAAGTGTAGTACAGTCAGTCCAAAAAGTCTCCATACACCACCTGCTTTCTATACTATTTTTCGTTATGTTTAACTAATTAATTGGAACTATAAGAAAACATGTTTAAATTAATATTTGAAACTTAATCAAGGAGGATTAGTATTAAAAACAACTACGGAACATTTTATTTAGAAGTTGCACCATTGTTTATAAACATGTAAACAAAATTAATGTCAAAAAAGTCTCCATACACTCAAGAACTGCATTGAAAAAACACGCTATAATCAGCCGTATTTTATCAAGCTATCTATTGCTCACTAAATTGAAAACAAATGAATAATTTTCGGCCATACTTTATAATCTGTCACTTGTTGCTAGTAATTCTGCACATCTTTGCTAACATTCAATACAGTTGCAAACGATTATTCGACGAAACCTAGGAAGCACACAATTAAAGATTTAATAAACTTCTTGCTTGCCCCAGTAGTTTAAGACGTTTTTATCAGTTGCTGAGTTAGTACGTCAAAATACTACGCCACCACTTTCACAATCAAGCAATATTTGTTGAAAAATATAACTTTATATATATATATATATATATATATATATATATATATATATATATATATATAAATTTACATTCAAAGAAGTAAAAAAACACTTACAAAACGATGAGTTCAGTCTTGTAATACATGTCGCCAAACAGTGGTTCCGAAAATTAACAACTAAAAATTGCACAGCATTTTGTTATTTAGTTTCTGATTAATTCACTGAATAAAGGAAAAAAAAAATTAAAATTGTTTTATATTTTCCTGTTAATTACGAGAAAAATTCCCATTGAAAAGAATTAACTATTGTTTTTTGTAGTATGGAGGGAAATCTATAAAATTGACAGAAGAAGAGGGTTATATGTGAGAAATGTCAAGTGTCAAGGAAAGAATGGTTTCTTTTCTTGAAATCCTAAAAATAAAATTAACGAAAATGCGGTTAAAGGTAATGGACACGTGAGCATCTAAGGAAGTATTAGGAATTAAAGGCCCAAAGGACCAAGGCGAAGAACTGCGAGGCTGGAAAATGCTAAAGGGTTTAAAATTGCAGAAAAGTTGAGGATAACGATCGATTATAAGAGAAACTGGCGTTATTCACTGGCAGTCTAATGAGTTGTTTGACAAAGAGTTTTTTGTCAAATTTAAAATATAACAATAAATCGTGGATAAATCTTTAGTGTCAGATCTTTTATTTATGTTGCATATATATATATATATATATATATATATATATATATATATATATATATATATATATATATAACGAAGATCCTACAGGTTCTGCCTCATCTCGCGTTTCGGCGGCCATGCCCTTCTGTCTTTCCAAGCGTTCTCGTGGATAGCTCTGTCTCTCATTAGGTCTATTATTCCGTTGATACATATTAGTGCTGGTCTTCCTTTCTTTCTTGAATTTGACGAAATATATTCAAATGCTCTTTTTGACCGTCCAGTAGCGAGCATTCTTTTCACGTGTCTGTACCAAATTAACTGTCTGGTTTATATTCTTTCTGCTGTTGTATTTATTCTTCCTGGCCGTCTTCTGATTTCTTTATTTTGGAGGTGCTCCTGTCTAGATATTCTACATGTTCTCCCTAAAAAATCCGTTTCCCGCGTCTATTCTTTGCTTATATTTTTTATAATTTGTCAGCATTCTGATCCATACGTCAATCGCCCTGTAGATTGTCAGTTTCGTTTTTATTTTTAACCGCTTTGACCGATTCATAGATGTCGATTCCTGTACTTTATATCTCTCTGTGATGATCCTTAGTTGGAAATTACGCTGCCCAAGTACTTAAACTCCTCGCATCTAGTTATTTCTCTCAACTTTAAATCTAGCTCTTCTTCTCTATCCTCACCCATCCTAAGATACACTGTCTTCTTCATGTTTTTGTTCAAACTCCACGTTTCGTATTTTTCTTTCAGCTTTCTTATCATATACTCTGTTCTTCGTAATATGCTGCGAGGAAAGAATAGAGGTTAGGAACTGGTTACCAATCTCTATCCTCATTTTGGTACACTTCCTCCTCCCTACTTCTAGTGCTTCCTGTAAATACATTTTAAAAAGGGGGGGTAACAAACAGCGTCCCTGTTTCAAACTTTTAGTTACGTTACACAGTGAATATATTTTGTTTCCAATCTTTATCGTGCTTTGCGGATTCTTGTAAATGTTGTATATTTCTCGAACATATGTCCTCCTTAAAACTTTAATTAATACAATAAATAGTTTTTTCAAGGGTACTGAATCGTAGGTTTTTTCCAGATCTATTAATACGAGGTGAGGCGGTAGATTTTGAGCTTCCCGTTTTTAGTGTTCCATACGGAACACTTATAAGATCACTTCGGTGTCTGTCTGTCTGTCTGTCTGTCTGTCACACCCAATTTTCTCCGAAACTATTTGTCATAGAAACTTGAAATTTGGTAATAATATAGGAATTGATGGCCTTATCAGAGCCCTGTAGTTTTGAAAATTAAATTTTGACTTAAGGGGTTAATTTTGGGGGGTGAAATCGGAAGTGGCAAAAAAATTTTTTACTAGGTCATCGAGTGTGGTGTCAAATGAAAGGTTGTGAAAACACGAGTAAAAAATATATATATAATGTAATACTTACGCGCACTTTTCTTTGTATAATTTTCAGAAAATCGCGAAAAATCGCTGTGCCGCGCCTTATCTCGAAAAGTACTTATCAAAAAATTTTGGAAAAATCCTGGAATATTCTCCACGGGGGGTAGATTGAACGAAAATTATCACGAGTGCATTACCTTTAATAATTTATCTGGTATTTAAAAAAAAAAAAAAAAAATTTCAAGGTCATCATCAGATTTCAGTAAAGATTGGAAACAAACTTTGTTGAAAACTCATTTGGGGTGTGTTTTGTGAAGTTACTGATCATTTTATACCACCGTAACATAAATTTTGACTTAAGGGGTTCGTTTTGAGGGGTGAAATCGGAAGTGAAAAAAAAAATTTTTTACTAGGTCATCGAGTGTGGTGTCATATGAAAGCTTGTGAAAACACGAGTAAAAAATATATATATATAATGTAATACTTTCGCACACTTTTCTTCGTATTACTTTTAAAAAATTGCGGAAAAAAATCGCTGTCCCTTACCTTATCTCGAAAAGTACTGATCAAAAAGTTTTGAAAAAATTCTGGAATATTCTCCACGGGGTATAGATTGAACGAAAATTATCACGAGTGCATTACCTTTAATAATTTATTTGGTATATATAAAAAAAAAAATTCAAGGTCACCAGTTTTCAGTAAAGATTGGAAACAAACTTTGTTGAAAACTCATTTGGGGTGTGTTTTGTGAAGTCACTGATCATTTTATACCACCCTAACAAAAATTTTTATTTTAAAAGCAATCAACGTACGGAACACTAATTGTGCAAGTTCAACTTGCACTTGACCGGTTTTTCTAATATTTGCTAGAGAGTTTTGTATTGTGAAGATCATGTATTCTCCATACATGATCTTCCCACTCTAAAGCCATTTTGTTCCTCTATGTCTTCATACTGCAATTTAATTTTTTTCTTAATTATTCTGCCATAGAACCTCCCCAAGACGCTAGTGATGCTGATTCCTCTGCAGTTTCCACATACCTGTCCCTTCTTGTTAATTGAATTGATACATGCTAGGTTCCAGTCAGATGGAATATACTTTCCCGCAATCAGGCAGTCGTTAAAAAGGTCTGCTACTATTTTGAATAAAATAGTTGGTCCGTATTTCACTGCTCAATGGGACTGTAGCTTTCCATTTTTCATGTCTCTTTTCCTCTAAACTTATTCTTTCTACTTCTGGATCCTTCTCTGTAAGTATTTCTTTAAGTTCGCCCTTAAACTCATCTTTATTTTCAGTTAATAAGTATTGTTTTTCCCATTCTTCGTGACGAATTAAATTTGGATTTGTTCCATCTTTCGGTTCTTTTCTTATACCTTTAATTGCCTTTCAAGTTTCTGTAACTCTCATCCATCCTAAGCATCTCTCTATTTTCTCGCATTTTTCCGAAGAAACCCTTTCTATTATTCTCGATATGCAGTCAATAATGCCAGAATATGTTTTTAGAGAGACTGTTATTAAAAACATCCTAATTATGATATTTTATCACTGAAATTCGTACTTAATATTCTATTTTCTACAATATTGCAGATTTTGGTAACACATCTATCTGTCTCTCTTAATTGTTTTCTAAAATTCGTAACACATTATTCATGCTTAAAGTGACGAAACCACTCCAGCTTTTGCTAACTAACTTCTCTTTTATAAATAATTTAAAGTGACTGTCTTTGTTTCTAAATGATGTAAATTTCTTGTAGTAAATTTGTGTACGCACACCTGAGTGGCTAGCTGAGTCATTCTTCAAAAATACTTTTTAATCAATATAAAATATTATATAGAGTTTTTGGTTTCATTATCAGTATGAAATTATTGGTTGCAGCAACTTATAGGAAATTATTTTAAATATATATATATATATATATATATATATATATATATATAATATATATATATATATATATATATATATATATATATATATATATATATATATATATATATATATATATATATGGCCGAACTTCGGTAACTCCGACTTGCCACAAAAAAACTTCGAGTTATCGCGACTTCGAGTTATAGATTCAGGTAAAAAAAAGACAGTATGTGATACTTTCTTAACTGTACTATTGTTAAATACATTATTTCGGTTTAAAATAATCAGTTATTTGTGCTTGGATTGACTGATGCTTCTGCTGAGTTTCCAAAAAAACTTTCTACAATAATTAAACTTTCATAAACAAAATCAGTTGTGTTTGCGTTAGTTTGTAAATATAGACCCAAAATGTTTAAGGAATTTGCTACTAAACCTCTGGAAGGTTGCAGAGAAGGACTATCCATCGATAATCCTTCATCACCCTCACTATTATCTTTCTGTGTAATGAAGGTATTAGGTTTTGAAATATAGGATTCAATAATATCTTCATTTGTGGGGAACTCCAAAGTAACTAGATCATCATCCATGTGCATATAGTCATCAATATTGCAAATATCTCTGTATTTTGCAACTTAATCTAAGTGTCATATTCGCTTTGAAGAATTTTTCCATTTTCCGTAGTATCATTTAAAAGTTCTTTCAGAGAAATCAGTAGAATTTCATCGTCATCCTCCCGTACAAGGTATTGGCCAAATCCAATTTTTTTGAAACAGCTAGTAATTGTCTCAGACTTAACGTCGATATTCCACGCTTTTACTATTTCGTCAACACAGGGCATTAACGTGATCTTAATTCTTTTGTTTTCTTCTAGGTACTCAATACTTTTCTTTAAAAGCTTGCAGTGATAGTGACTTTTAAGTGATGTATGACACCTTGATCGAGTGGTTGCAGTTTGGATGTCATATTTGGAGGAAAAAAATGCAAATTTGATGAACTGTAACTTTTGCTGAATGTCGTTGGGGTGTGCCTATCTATGAATAGAGGAATTTTTCGTCCAGTAGATTTAAAGCGTTTATCAGGGGACAAGGGAGTGCCCCCGCCAAGTCGAGCAGAAAGCACAGCCGTACCATCCTTTTCTCGAAGCCACTCACGGCACTTTCGACCCCCCTGTAACTTCGTTGTGGATAAAGCTAGAAGCCTGAATTATCAGTGACCCAGAGGACATACTATACTACCTATATTCCTAAATTACCTACTATTTATACCTTATAGTTTACGAACTATTGCCAGTCGAAGTTCTTTAATTTTCTCACTGACACACTCACCGATCATCAAAATTCTAAGGTACTTCTAGCAGACACACAAACTTCAAATTTTGAATTTAGTTAGTATTTAGCCTATAAAGGAAGGAAAAGCCGAAACATCCCGAAATTTCAGTCTCGTTTTCTAAATTGTATTGTAGAGTCACTTAAGCCAAAAAAGAGGGTCAACCTCGGAATGAGAGATAATAAGCTGTAAACTTGTACAAACCGTTATTTTGGCATTCTAAAAGTTATCTCAAAAGTCTCATAAAATCTCGTGTCCGCGTCTTAAGATATTCAAGGTCAAAGGTCACAAAAATCGGTTTTTCGCAAATATCTCGCTTCCTACGGTTTCAATGATATTTGCATTTATTATGAAAATTGTAGAGCATAAAATTCTCTACAAATTTTGTTCCAACATTTTTTTATACGCTTAACCGTTTTTAAGATAGAGCGCGGAGAGCGCGCAGCGCTCAGCCATACATAGCATAATGCAAGGTCAACCGTGAGTCCCGGTAAATAATACGTCGTATAAAAGTTAACTAATCACTAAAAAATCCATAATTATGAATAATTTGTATTATTTATTAATTAATATATTATATTTAATAATATTTTTCATTTATCAAATATATTCGTTTAATAATACTTACATACTTCGTGTAATTAAAAAATTGTTAAGTGAAATACTTCAAGTATATTTTAATTATAAAAAAGTATGACGATGATATATCCATGACAGCAGAGCTAGAAGAGAATATAGTTATTAAAATAGGAGCAAAAGTCATGTAAAGACGAAATATTGACGTGAGTCTTGGGTTAGTCAACGGTTCTATCAGTATAGTAGAACGAGTAAAGGTTGATCCTGAAAATACAAATAAAATTTAAAAAAAATACATATTACATTTAATAATGGACATCTTTACGAGTTTGGTCCAGTCAAAACTAAATTTGAAATTATTAGTAGAGCTTATGTTCATCGCGAATAGTTTCCGATATGTATAGCCTATGCTATTACCATACACAAAAGTCAGGGGCTAAGTCTAAACAGTGCACGGATGGCCATCGGTTCTTCAGTGTTCACATGCGGTCAAGCATACGTGGCACTTTCGAGAGTGGCAAGTCTGGGCGGATTACATCTAATTAATGTCGACTTCAGTAGTATCAAAGCTCAGGAGTCCGCAGTCGTTGAATATAATCGACTTAGAGGCACTTATCGTCCACACTTGTCAAAAATTATTACATCATAGCCTTTGAGAAAAACCAATAGAGAGGAGGGAGTGGGCTTTAAGAAAATCCATAGCTGACGCACAAGAAATATTACCCAAGAAGAAAAAAAAAAAGAGGTCTACCTACAAAAAGAAATGAGATCCCATCAAAAACATAAAATGTAAAAAAAATGCTAAGTCTCGCAAACGTAGTCCTTCCACCACAAAAAAGTTGTGAGAGCTCATGTAAAACCAAGTCACTTATTTTAGTTAGTATCTATGGAAGCACCTGTTCAACAACTTTGTCATAAATTGTTATCTATTTAGTTACCTACCAACATTTATAGTGACCGTATCAATATTAGACATCTTTATTTCTGTAATAAACATAATGACTTGGCAATCGCACGGCAACATAATCACATAAGAATAATCTACTATTTAAAATACTTTATTCTTAAGTGCACTGTTTAGACTTACTTAGCAATCGAATTAGTAGATTATTCTTATGTGATTATGTTGCCCTGCGATTGACCAGTGATTACATTTACGAGTATTACAGAAATAAAGATGTCTAATATTGATACGGTCACTATAAATGTTGGTAGGTAACTAAATAGATAACAGTTTATGACAAAGTTGTTGAATAGGTGCTTCCATAGATACTAACTAAATTAACTGACTTAGTTTTACATGAGATCTCACAACTTTTTGTAGTGGAAGGACTGCGTTGCGAGACTTGGCATTTTTTTACATTTTATGTTTTTGATGGGATCTAATTTCAACAACTACTCCTCAAAAATTGCTCCGGTCATCCATGCCTTTAAATTCGTGTTATAATCGAGAGGCAAGCCCTTAACTCTTCGAAAACAATGGTGTTGATTACTTTGGCCTATTAACAGTATTTTCAGTTTTTCTGATCCATCCATATTTGCAGCAACTAATATCGTTACTCTTACTTTACTGTGTTCGCTTTTAAATGTTAATGTTTTGTCGGGAAGGCATTTAAAAAATAGTTCAGTTTCATCCGCGTTACATATCTCCCACTTTTAATAAGTCTCTAACAGACGAGGTAAAACTTCGCGTTTCCATTTATCGCAGTCCTGGTCACTCACATCGTTCTTTCTCCACATGCCTTTTTCTGACAAATACCGTTTCTATAATAAATTACTAAAATTTGATAAAAAAAATTTATAACATACCTTCGTTTCCAATTGTCTAACCAGCCAGTACTTGCTTTGAAATTTCCTTCTCCCAATTCCTTAGAAAATTTTAAAGCCTTTTCTTTTATTAAACCCCCAGGTACAGTTTTGATTCCAGGCCATTTTGAGCCACTGTAAAGTTGCTTTATCTACATTTTCAAACGTTTTTTTTTTCATTCTTTTACTGGTTCCACAAGTAGCACCACTTTCTATTGCTTTGATGATAGATTCTTTATTTTTTCAATATGTAGAAAACGTATTTGGAGGGATACCATACTTAAGAGCAACGCCTTTTTTTCTTGAACCACTTTCCACTTCTTGTATCAGTTTAAATTTATCTTCAATTGATAAAGTTTTTAAAACACGTTTTGCGGCCATATTTTTAAAAATGCCACGACCGTACACAACACGACCTAAACACAGCTTATTACCTAAGAAATAAGAATAGCTGCTGATCTCTCTAACCTAAAAGCTGAATGACGCCGCCAAAACGATAAAGATTTCACTGAAAAATATTCGAATTATCAAAAACTCGAGCTACCAAAGTTCCAGATATCGAAGTTTGACTATATATATATATATATATATATATATATATATATATGTATATATATATATATATATATATATATATATATATATATATATATATATATATATATATATATGTATATATATATATATATATATATATATATATATATATATATATATATATATATATATATATATATATATATACCCGAGATTATTAGAAGCATCGATAAAATTAACACGTAGGCTATTTAATTTGCAGATAGAGATAATTTTGCAACAACCTAACATATAGGTCCCAGAGTACATCTATTAAGCCGTGTGGCTTTGAGTGCAAAGTCGTAGATGTTACGCCAGAATTTCAATTGGCATTATCGATGCTTACTGGTCAATAGTTGACTACAAATGGAGTGCTTGTAAGTTGTGCGATGTTACTTACACCGGAGATTTTACCGCTAGTTTGTCCACTAGCGCCAACGATCTTGACGTTGTTCAGAAGACTGTTAGTTGCTAATACGTTGATGTCTTATGTTATTACGCACATTTATTATAATAACAAGTGTGATATTGGCGGTATCAACTGTTTTGTTTAAGATGTGATTTTTCTCCATTTCTCATGAACTCTTTCGAAGGATAATTAAAATAGTGTTGCTGTATAAACAGGGATATTCTAATAATATTTGAAAATAAAAATGGCTTACATTTAGTACTATATTTATATTCTAATTATTGACTCTTTATTTTAATTTATACCTGACTATTTGCTCTTACTT
>CM032447.1:61276850-61401850 GCA_019049505.1 Pachyrhynchus sulphureomaculatus
TAAAGATTTGACACTGCGCAATTTTGTTGTGTCCATCAACAAGTGTCAGATGCGCACGAGTGATAAATTAGAAAAGTGTGTGCATAGTGTTATGTTGTTGTGTTCAATATGTCAAAATTTATACCGAACAAAGAGCATTCGCGGACAGCATTAATGTTTTGTTTTCATTTAAAGAAAACTGCTGTTGAATTATACCGATTACTTCGAGAAGCTTATGGTGAACATGCTCCATCGCAAGATACGTATGTACGATGGTTTCGGCGTTTCAGAAGTGGTGACTTCGATGTTGCAGACAAGGAACGTGGAAAACCGCCAAAAAAATACGAAGATTGCAAGCATTGTTGGTCGAAGATGATTCGCAGACTCAAAAACAACTCGCCGAGCAATTGGGCGTTAGTCAACAAGCTGTTTCCAATCGGCTACAAGAGATGGGAAAGATTCAGAAGATCGGTAGATGGGTACCACTTGAGTTGAACGACAGGCAAATGGAAAAGCACAAAAACACGTGTGAGATTTTGCTCGCTCGGTACAAAAGGAAGCCGTTTTTGCATTGTATAGTTACAGGGGATGAAAAATGGATTTATTTTGAGAATCTCAAATGCAAAAAATCATGGGTAGACTCAGGCGCACCATCCACATCGACCGCAAGACCGAATAGCTTTGGCAGAAAGACGATGCTCTGTGTTTAGTGTGACCAGAGGGGCGTGGTCTATTATGAACTATTAAAACCTGAGGAAACGGTTAATACTAAACGTTACCAACAATAATTGACCGATTTGAACCGTTCGCTGCTTGAAAAAAGGCCAGAATACCGAAAGAGGCAACACAAAGTCATTTTTCTTCATGACAATGCTCCATCACATATGGCAAAACAGTTCGCCACACGTTGGAAGCACTCAGCTGGGAAGTTCTACCCCATGCAGCTTACTCACCAGACTTGGCTTCTTCCGATTACCATTTGTTTGCATCGATGAGTCACGCACTTGCTGAGCAGCGTTTTGGTTCGTACGAAGATGTGAAAAAATGGCTCGATGAATGGTTCGCAGCAAAAGGGGAAGATTTTTACTGGCGTGGTATTCACAAATTACCCAAAAGATAGGAGAAATGTATAACGAGCGATGGAGCATACTTTGAATAAAGCACTTTTTATCATTCTTCCAACTTTAACATGTTTTTTTTAGAAAAAAAAATTGCATTTCATACTTGTACACCTGGTAAAAGTAAAGTCTTACTGGTCATTTAAAAAAAAAACGACAAAATAATTTAACCAGTTGTTTGGGTGCAAACATGCAATTCTAAAATAAATACTGAATTTGACTTCTCACACTAGGGAATAACTTAATCTCAACATTACAAATAGACATTTCAAGTGAATATTAAACACAAATAACCAGCTAAGTGTAAATCGGACTTGCGCAATTAATGCCCTGTACGTTGATTGCTTTTAAAATAAAAATTTTTGTTACGGAGGTATAAAATGATCAATGACTTTACAAAAGACCACCCCAAATGAGTTTTCAACAAAGTTTTGTTTCCGATCTTTATTGAAAACTAATGACCTTGAAATTTTTGTTTTTTTTATACCAGACTAGCAGCGCCCGCGGCTCCGCTCGCGTGGACTTGATTCACTACTATCGTCACTGCTTATTCCTTATGTTACCTAACGTAATAAAATATTTGCCATTATTTCCCCTTATCTCCCATTATTTCTCCTTATCTCTACATAATTTCCATTATCAAGGCTTATCTCTGCTCATCTCCCATTATTTCTCCTTATCTCCCATTATTTCCCCTTATCTCACATTATCTCACCTTATCTCCCATTATCTAGGCTTATCTCGACTTATTTCGCAATATCTCCCATTATTTCTCCTTATCTCCCATTATCTTACCATAACTCCTATTATCTAGACTTATCTCTGCTTATTTCCCATCATTTCTCCATATCTCCAATTATTTATACTTATCTCCCATTATCGCACCTTATCTCCCATTATCTAGGTTTATATCGAATTATATAGAACATATGTATAAATTTATAAAAACACGTAAATCGGATAAGTGGGTTCTCAAGTGATAAGCGCACTAACGGACAGACAGACAGACAGAGAGACGTTGCACTTTATATATATTATATTCTTTGCAACATGATATTGTTCCCTATTTAATGGTTTAGGCAGTGTATTGCAAGAGAACGCGCTTACGGTAACTTTTTTCCGACCTAATTCACTATTATCGTCACTGCTTATACCTTATGTTACCTAACCGTAACAAAATATATACTAACACAATAAAATATATCCTATAACCTGGCCAGAGAACATATATATGTTTTAAAAAAAAAAGCACGTAACGCACTAACGGACAGACAGACAGAGAGACGTTGCATTTTGTATATATTATAGATAGATAACCTGGCCAGAGAACATATGTATGTTTTAAAAAAAAGCACGTAAATCGGATAAGTGATTCTATAGTAATAAGCGCACTAACGAACAAACAGACAGAGGGGGGGGGGGGGGGGGGGGGGGGGGGGGGGGGGGGGGGGATCAGTCAGAGAGACAGGCAGACAGACAGACAGAGAGACGTTGCATTTTATATATATTATAGATAGAAGATTATAGATAACCTGGCCAGAAAACAAATGTATGAATTAAAAAAAAAACACGTAAATCGGATAAGTGGTTCTCGCGTGAACGCACTAATGGACAGACAGACAGACAGACAGAGAGACATTGCATTTTATATATATTATAGATTATACATAATCTCTGCTACATATATTGTTCCATATTTAATGGTTTAGCAGTGTATTGCAAGGGAACGCGACTTCATTCACTATTATCGTCACTGCTCATTTCTTATGCTACCTATCGTAATAAAATATAGCCTATAACCTGCCAGAGAACATATGTATGTTTTAAAAAACAAAATACGTAAATCGGATAAGTAGTTCTCCAGTGATAAGCGCACTAACGGACAGACAGACAGACAGAGAGACGTTACATTTTATATATATTATAGATACATTATTAAGGGTAATAGTGATAATTTTCGATCAGTTTACACCCTGTGGGGAATATTTCAGAATTTTCTCAAAATCTTTTATTAATACTTTTCCAGATAAGGGAGGGACAGCGATTTCCTGGCAATTTTTAAAAATAATTTAAAGAAAAGTGTGGGTAAGTATTACAGTATATATATATTTTTGAACTTGTGTTTTCACAAGCTTTCATTTGACACCTCACTCGATGACCTGATAATTTTTTTTTTTTACTTTCGATTTCACTCCCCAAAACTAACCCTTTAAGTCAAAATTTAGCTTTCAAAACTACACAGCTCTGGTGATTCCTATATTAGTGCGAAATTTCAACTTTCTATGTCAAATAGTTTCGGAGAACATCGGGTGTAACAGACAGACGGACGGACAGACAGACAGACTGAAAGAAGAAGGAAGTTTAGAAATATTTATAACCAAAAATTGACATTTCTATCTATATACTATGTCTGCTTAAATTAGGAATAACAAAAAATAATATGATTTTTAGATTTCTATATTACAAAAAACTTGAGAAAGACATGATCTAATCAAAGCAACCCCTCTAATCCCCTGTCCCACCATTTTAGCATTTTACATGTTTAGCTATAACTAATTATGTTTAAATATGCTCAGTTGCTGTAACCAAAAACTCGGAGAAATTTTCATAATACCGTTGAATCTCGAGGTATGAAGGATTAATTACAGAACTATTCAATGAAGAGAGATCTGAATGTGATATGACTGATGTTACGTCGGGCTCACCAATTACTAAAGACGAAGTGCTAGCCATAAAGCTAGCAAAAAATGGAATAGCAGCTGGATCGGACCAAGTGGGCACTGAAATTTTAAAACTACTGGGTAATATAGCAATAAGAGCCCTGACAACACTTTTTAAGGCCATTTATGACACCGGAATACTACCGACTGAAATCAACATTTGTCATGATTCCAAAAAAGAACAGAGCAACCAACTGTAGCGACCATCAAACAATAAGTTTCATGAACAATGTTTTAAAAATATTTTTGAGAGTGATGCATGGCAAGATATATAATAAACTTGAAAAAAGAATTGGAAACAGTCAGTTTGATTTTCGAAACGAATTAGGGACTAGAGAGGCACTGTTTGGTATCCATGTGTTGATCCAGAGATGTCGCGATGTCAACCAAAATGTGTTCCTTAGTTCAACTGACTATAAAAAAGCCTTTGACAAGGTACACAACGAAAAACTTCTAAAGATTTAAAAACGACCGATATAGACTACAAAAACATTCGTATCATCATCAACTTGTACTGGTATCAGACAGCTGAAGTCCGGTTAGGGCATAAACTATCGGATGAAATTAAAATCAAGCGGGGTGTACGTCAGGGTTATATTCTATCGCCCTTGTTGTTCAACCTATATTCGGAGGTGATATTCAATGAAGCACTCACTGGTACTAATAATGGAAAAGATCTACAAAAACTTATGGATAAAATAACTGACACTTATACACAGTTTGATCTAAGACTCAATCCAAATAAAACAAAATATACGATTATAAGCAATGAATCTAATATAATATATATAATATAAAATAATTTTATTTTTTAGTTGTTTATTGCTAGTTTCCTGTTCTGTGATACTGAGATGGTAGAATATTCAGAAGTTTTAAGATTAAAGTTTGTCAATTTATAATAAGAATTCCGACATTTCGTCTACCTTGTCCGTAATAATAAAACTGTTGGTTAAATACTATGCTTTCTTGCCAATATTCATTACCAATTATACCAAGAAATGTTATAAAATCAACATCTTTTACAGGTCAACTGGTATGACATCTGCAATTAAAGTCAGAGGAACACTAATAACCGGCCAAGTGCAAATCATACTTGCGCAATTAGTGTTCCGTACGCTTTTAGAACAAAATTTTTGTTACGAAAGTATAAAATTATCAATAACTTTACAAAACACCTCCCAAATGAGTTTTCATCAGTCTTTTTTCGATCTGACCGACTAATGACCTCGAAAATTTTTGTTTTTTACCACATACATTATTCAAGCTAATGCACTCGTGATAATTTTCATTCAACCTGCACCCTGTGGGGAGACGGCGATTTTAGGCAATTTTTTAAAAGTCATACAAAGAAAAGTGTGCGCAAGTATTACATTATATATATTTTGGAACTCGCGTTTTTACAAGCTGGTAAAAAAAAAATTTTCTCACTTCCGACTTCACCCCCCAGAACTAAGACCTTAAGTCAAAATTTAACTTTCAAAACTACGCGGCTCTAACGAGACCATTAGTTCCTATATTAGTGCCAAATTTCAGCTTTCTACGTCAAATAGTTTCGGAGAACATCGGGTATGACAGACGGATAAAGAGGTGAACAGACGGACAGACACCGAACTGATCTTATAAGTGTTCCGTACGGAACACTAAAAATAGATAAAAATCTCATAACCTTATTGTTATTTATAAACAAATTTTAACAAATAGTTTTATTTTTCAGTTTTTTTTTTAAGGGTCTATCACACGTGCCGCAGGGAAGTCCCTTATGCACTACAGGAGCGACACGTGTGCAGAAAAAGCGATTCACGTTATTCTTGAATCGCTCTATATTGTACTCGGTGAGAAACACAGTCCTGGGCAAATTATTCCAAAGGGATGATGTTCTCCATATAAATTGCTAGTTTCCTGTTCTATCACAGTGGAATGGTAGGATATTCAGAAGTTTTAGAATTAAAGTGTGTCAAGTTATAACAAACATTCCGACATCTGGTCTTCCTACCCTCTACGTAATAACAAAACTGTTGGTTAAATACTATGCTTTTTTGCCAGTATTCAATACCAATTATACCAAAAAATAAAATAAAACAAACAATTTTTACAGATTAACTGGTATGACATCCGCAATTAAAGTCAGAGAAAGAGAAAAAAGTTATTGAGTGCTAAGTTAAGTTTTTAACGATAGTTATCTAATATACAAACTGTTTGCTCGTATGTCGAAGCTGACAAACAACGACAAAGTGCAAGCAGATGCACTAATTTTGTTGATTACTAGCTAGTTGCTACGCTGTAACTATTATACAATGATTTGGTTAGAACATTTTTACAAATTGGATCTTAAGATATATACATGACAGGGACCTAACTAATTTAGCCTAGGTAAAGAGTTTATATAAATATACTGAGAGAACATAAGATATTTCACCTTAAGATATTTCATGAGCAGAAACCCTAATATTAATTAAGATTAACTGAAGCTAATCTGGTGGCAGAGGGACGCTGGGCCTTGGCAGACGGCGGAGGGCTTGGCGTGGAGGGGGACGGTAGGTGATCCTAACTGTGGGGCTGGGGTGATAAATGGCTTTGTCCAGGAATTTAAGCTGGTTGCTGCTGATGAATTCCCGGATTGTGAGCATGTAGAGGTCTCTGTAAAGCTGAGTATTGCGCATGAACCTTGAGGCTATGGTGATGATGCAGAAGGCCTTGTTTAAGATGATCTGGAGGGTGGATCTGCGGGTACGTGACATTTGGCACCATGCTGGGCTGTAGTAGGTCATTCCAGCTCGGGTGATCGTCTTGTAAATTGTCAACTTGTTGCGAATTTACAATTTGCTGAACTTATTCAAGAGTGGATACAGCTTGCCGAGGAGATAGTTTGCTTTCTTGGCGAAGGCGGTAACTTGATCCTTCCATACTATCCGCTTGTCGTAGTGGAGGCCCAGGTACTTGATGTTGTTTGACTATCGGAGTCTGGTGCCTTAAGTGCATTCTGAGATAGTTTTCTTAGATGGAAGAATCGTAAATAATTGCTGACGTGTGAACCTTTGTTCAATTTTGATGCTTAATATTGATTCCTGGGTTGACCGACCATTAGCGATTATACTACGTTGCTTGATAAGTGTTACGAGGACTCTACTCCTGGAAAATCACTCATCATTTACTGGTATGCTGAATTTAAACGCGGTCGTACAGATACAAATAATGTTGAATGCCCAAATGAGGTGGTTACACCGGAAAACATCAAAAAAAATCCACAAAACTGTTTGGATGACCGTAAAGTGAAATTGAGTGAGATATCAAAAAAAAACGAGTTAGTCATATTTTGTATGAACATTTGGGCATGAGAAAACTCTGTTCGAAATGAGTACCGCGTTTGCTCACAGTGGACCAAAAACAACAACGTGTTGATGATTCTGAGCCCTGTTTGAACCTATTTAAGCGCAATAAAAAAGATTTCTTCATGCGATATGTGACAATAGATAAAAAACCACTACACACCGGAATCAAATCGGCACTGAGTGGACAGCAGCCGGTGAAAGCGTCCCGAAACAACTAAAGACACAACAGTTGGCTGAGAAGGTTTTGGTCTCGGTATTTTGGGATGCGCATGGAATAATTTTCATCGACTATGCTGAAAAGGGAAAAACCATAAATAGCGAATATTATATAAAGTTATTGGTTCGTTTGAAGGCAGAAATCGTAAAGAACCTGCCCCAAATGAACAAGAAAAAAGTCTTCTTTCATCAAGACAACGCACCGTGTCACAAGTCAATAGTCACGATCGCAAAAATGCATGAATTGAGATGCGAATTGCTTCCTCATTCACCTTATTCTTCAGATTTGGCCCCCAGTAACTATTATTTATTCGCAGACCTCAAAAAAATGCTCGTGGGAAAGAGATTTAGCTCGAATAAAGAAGTTATCGCCGAAACTGAGGCCTATTTTGAAAGCAAAGACAAATCCTTCTACAAGAAAAGTATAGAAATGTTAGAAAAGCGTTGGACTAATTGTATCACTCTTGCAGGAGACTATATTGCTGAATAAGTCGAATTTTGCAAAAAAAAATGTGTTTTAAGAAGCTAGACCAAAAACTTTTCAGCCTACGTGTTAATATAAAGATAAATGTAGACTGTTATAAAAGAAGATATGTTTTTATAAAATAATCTTAAATAAGAATATATTTTAAAGACCGCATAAGTAAATTAATATTAAATTCAGTGTCCAAAGACCAAACCCTCTTGTCTCTTTACGACATTATTTAAAATGTTTTATTCATGACATTTACAGAGTAAATTAAGTCGAAAATGATGAAACCGACCCTAAAGACAGTTTGTAATCAATTTAAGAAGGATCTTTGATACTAATTTTGAGCCGTAGGCCAAAGGAGATAGCAAAACTTAGTTTGGTAAAGTTTGGGCTACACATTTCCAGAAACAATTCATCAAACAGCGCTTCTCTCTTATCTTGCGGACTGACTCTATATTTAAAATAAAGTTTGGTGTCAACTATGTTATCATTCTCAAGTTGAATTAGATACTCGGTTAGATATGTCTCTTAAAGTTATTTATTAAATTATCACTGTGCTTGTCATGGTCTTGTTACAAAAAATAAATCTTGTAAAACTTGATTAGGTTTTGCCTCACCTTGGAGAATGGGGATTTTTTGCATAGGTCTTAACACGTAGGCTGAAAAATTTTTGGTCTGACACATAGATGTCGCACTTAACAAAAAATTCATATGATTTTTGGGAAGTACCAACCTTCAAACGATGTGTCAAAATTTCATGACATTTCGATGATTAGTTTACAAGTTACCGTGATTTTAGTGATGCTACTTTTGATATTTTCAAAATAATGGAAAAAATCGAATTTCGTTTGTTGATTAAACACTGTTTTTTGATGGGAAAAGATACCGTTCAAGCAAAGCAATGACTTGATAAGTGTTACGGGGACTCACTCGTCATTTACTGGTATGCTGAATTTAAACGCGGCTGTACAGACACAAAGGATGCTGAACGCTTGGACGCCTAAATGAGGAAAACATAAAAAAAATCCACAAAATTGTTTTGGATAACTGTAAAGTGAAATTGCGTGAGATAACTGACACCCCAAAGATATCAAAAGAACGTGTTGGTCATATTTTGCATGAACATTTGTACATGAGAAAGCTCTGTTCTAAATGGTACCGTGTTTGCTTACAGTGTACTAAAATCAACAACGTGTTGCTGATTCTGAGCGCTCTTTGGACCTGTTTAAGCGCAATAAAAAAAATTTTTTCATGCGATATGTGACAATGGATGAAACATGGATCCACCACTACACACCGGAATCAAATCGGCAGTCAGCTGAGTGAACAGCAGTCGGTGAAAATAGCCCTAAGCGACCAAAGACACGATGGTCGGCTAGGAAGGTCTTGGCCTCTATATTTTGGGATACGTATCGAATAATTTTCATCGACTATGCTGAGAAGGGAAAAATCATCAATAGCGAATATTATATAAAGTTACTGGTGCATTTGAAGGCAGAAATTGCAAAAAAAAGGACCCCAAATGAATAAGAAAAATGTTCTCTTTCATCAAGACAATGCACCCTGTCACAAGTCAATGGTTACGATGGCAAAATTGCATAAATTGAAGTTCGAATTGCTTCCCCATCCACCGTATTCCCCAGATTTGGCCCTCAGCGACTATTATCTATTCGCAGACCTCAAAAAAATGCTCGCGTAAAAGCGATTTGGCTCCAGTGAAGAAGTTATCCTTCTACAAGAAAGTGTAGAAATGTTAGAAAAGCGTTGTACTGATTGAAGAAGGAGACTATGTTGATGAATAAAGTCGAATTTTTCAAGAAAAAAAGTAGCTAGACCAAAAACTTTTCAGTGTTATATAGCCATTGTTACATCATGTCTTGTCAAAGAGTATTGCTTGTTCTTGTTCCGCTAATATAATGTCATTATTTTTATTCCCAATTTCAATTTTAAAACAGTGCTTGCAGATCTCGATAATATAAATGAAATGCCATGAATCACACTCCAGATGACTAAGATATTACTAGCTAAGTTCATATTTTTACATAAAAAAATATGAACAAATTTAAATTTTAGGGATTTATGATTCAAATAAGTGTAAAATTTGATCGTAAGAACAAGTGACGGTCTCCCAGAAACCGAAATTAACTTTGCTATTTCTTATAAAACACCCTGTATATTATATAGTTCTTGAATTCTATGTAAAAAACTAATCCTGAACCATGTTTCATGTTCTATACCTTATCGGTAGTTTAAATGATCCTGCTAATATAATGTCATTATTTTTATTCCCAATTTCAATTTTAAAACAGTGCTTGCAGATTTCGATAATATAAATGAAATGCCATGAATCACACTCCAGATGACTAAGATATTACTAGCTAAGTTCATATTTTTACATAAAAAAATATAAACAAATTTAAATTTTAGGGATTTATGGTTCAAATAAGTGTAAAATTTGATCGTAAGAACAAGTGACGGTATCCCAGAAAACGAAATTAACTTTGCTATTTCTTATAAAACACTCTGTATGTTATATAGTTCTTAAATTCTATGTAAAAAACTAATCCTGAACCATGTTTCATGTCCTGTACGTTATCGGTAGTTTAAATGACCAAAATGTTGACCATTCATCTTCCGGTGTAAGTGAACTCGTTTTTGAAATTCGCCATAGATATTTTTCGTTTAAAGTGACGTAATGCATGAATAGGTTGAGTAATCCTATTTTTAAGGTGGTGAATATTCTCTTGTCATATATTCTATAATATGGCCACAGTAGAAGAAATCAACTTGCATAAGGTAGGCTGTTCTTAACGGCTATCTCAACTGAACGGGTGCAGAACATTTTAACAACTCATTTGGATATGAGGAAGCTTTCCGTAAGATGGGTGAGGCGATTGCTCACAATTGACAATAAACACGCACATGTGTCAACCTCAAAAGATTGTTTTTGGCATCGATTCATAACTATTGACGAAACATGGATTTATCACAGCACACCAGAGAACAAAAAACAGTCCAAACAGTGAGATTTCTGCGACGAATCGGTGCCAAAAAAGGCCAAGGTGACTTTATCGGACAACAAAGTCATGGCAACAGTGTTTTGAGATGTACGCTGTATAAACCACGTTTATTACCTTGAAAAGGGTGACAATTAATGGAAAGTATTATGTAAACTTATTAGATGGTTTTAACCAAGCTGTGAAATAAAAACGTCCGCATTTGATGTGCACACGTGCACACTTGTGTCATCGCCATGGCAAAATTCTATGAGTTAGGATACGAATTGCTTCCACATCCATCATATTCGCCAGATTTAGCCTCCAGCCATTATTTCTTATTCTCGTATATGAAAAAATGGCCCGGCGGAAAAAAAATGGCTGAGTGAGTGCTGAAACAAACACCTATTTTGAAGGGTTGAAGAAATCGTATTTTTTAGATGGAATACAAACGTTGGACTAAGCGCATCAAACTAAAAGAGACTATGTTGAAAAATAAAATATATTTTACAAATAATAATGTTTTTTTTCTTGTCAAGGCCAGGTATTTATCATACAACCCTCGTATTATCAAGAAAATTTCTGATTTGATTTACCTAAAAAAATTAAATATTGTTCAGTATTTAAAAGTTCTTCGAAAAAAAATTAGTCCTAAACTAATGATAAATTCAAATCTTTCCTGGAAAACCCTGTCTCTCATTATATGAAAATTTTCCGTTGACGAGTACCTAGTATTACTTTTGTTAAATATCTCCATGTTAGTAAAATGAGATTGGCTCGAAAAAAAAATAAGAAATTTTAAATATGGATGTTGACGATCCTCCTGAATATATTTATAAAATTCGATCTTCGTAGGCAGTCGTCCTCATATAAGAGTGGGTGAACTTAATATTTATAAAATCTGAAACCATATTTACATAAAATCTTTCTTATACTTTTGCCATATTCCTATGTCATCAGCAATCTGTCGTATGGAAAGTGTCTTACCGACTTCGACACAAGCTAATATATTTATTTCTTCCTTTTTGCTCACTGCAAATCATTTTGTTTAAATTATTATTTTCTTGTTCTAAATAATTTTCGTTACCAAGCAAAATCATTTTCGTACGGTGGATCTCGTTCTGGATACCGTTGATCATACAATGCTCTCGCCTCTTCTCAAAATTAAAGCAGTACTATAAAATTTATAATTGGATAATTTTTTATAGAACTAAATTCACAACACTTTAAATATAATATAATAACCCTTCAACATGGAAAACCACATTATACTAAAGGACATCATTAAATTATATTTTTTCGATGTATTGGACGGAAGGTACGATATAGCAGAACTTTTAGTTATGGAAATTTTAGATATAGAAAATGTAGATAAAAATTGTTTAAAATCCTCTTCAGAATATAAAGGTTTTGAAAAACGTATATCATTCCATCCAAAATTACTGATCATCAGTCATTAATATGTCTAATGTAAGCGGAAATAATGGTTCTATTTGTTTTATATCTTCACTAGCCGTGCCCGCGGCTCCGCTCGCGTGGACTTGATTCACTATTATCGTACTGCTCATTCTTTATATTACCTCACGTAATAAAATATATCCTATAACCCGCCCAGAGAATATATGTATGAATTAAAGAAAAAAAACACGTATCGGATAAGTGGTTCTCGAGTCATAAGAGCACTAACTGATAAATATATATTATAAAAGATTATAGATAACCTGGCTAAAAAACAAATGCATGAATTAAAAAAAAAACATGTAAATCGGATAAGTGGTTCCTGGTAACCTGAACTAACCTAAACTAACGGAAACAGAGACAGAGAGACGTTACATTTTATATATATTATATAGATGTTCTTCTTTGGTCAATGTGGTTCATGTTTGGCTGACGGGTCTAAGCCAAGCCAAAACATACGCTATTACCATTGTGTATTAAGGAATGACCTGACAATGTTAGGTGTTTTCAAAATCACTGACTTCTGAATGTTTTTGTGTATGTTTGTGTTGAGCCCCAATTGTACTAAGTGAGATGTGAATATTGTTGATTTTTATTTTATTATTACTGTTTTTGTTCTTCTCTCTCACATTTGGTCAACGTGGTTACATGTTTGGCTGACGGGCCTAAGCCAAATCAGCTTATTATTATTTTGGTTCTTTTTTCTCACATTTGGTCATTGTGGTATCATGTTTCCACATTATATAGATTATTATTATTATATAACCTCACCAGAGAATATATGTATGGATTAAAACAAAACATGTAACTCGGGTAAGTAGTTCTCGAGTGATAAACGCATTAACGGACAGACAGACAGACAGACGTTGCATTTTAAATATACTATATTCTTTACTACATGAAATAGTTCCATATTTAATGGTTTAGGAAGAGTATTGATTCACTATTATCGTCACTGCTTATTCCTTATGTTACCTAACCTAATAAAATATATCCTATAACCTGGCCAGAGAACATATGTATGAATTAAAAAAAACACGTAAATCGGATAAGTGGTTCCCGAGTGATAAGCGCAATAATGGACAGACAGGTAGACAGAAAGATAGAGAAACAGAGAGACGTTGTATTTTATATATATATATATATATATATATATATATATATATATATATATATATATATATATATATATATATATATATATATATATATATATATATATATATATATATATATATATATATATATATATATATATATATATATATATATATATATATATATATATATATATATATATATATATATATATATATATATATATATATATATATATATATATATATATATATATATATATATATATATTATAGACAACCTGGTCAGAGAATATATGAATGAATTAAAGAAGAACACGTAAATCGGATAAGTAGTTCTCGAGTGATAAGTGCACTAAGAGATAGACAGGTAGAAAGACGTTGCATTTTGTATATATTATATTCTTTGCTACACGATATTGTTACAATGGTTTAGACAGTACACGCTAGCGGTAAACTTTTTCCGACTTGATTCACTATTATCGTCACTGCTTATTTTTTATATTACCTAACGTAATAAAATATATCCGATATCCTGGTTAGAGAACATATAAAATCTTTAAAAAAAAAGCACGTAAATCAGATAAGTGGTCTTCGAGTGATAAGCGCATTAACGGACAAACAGACAGACAGACAGAGAGACGTTGTATTTTATATATATTACAGATTATAGATAATCTGGTCAGAGAACATATGTATAAATTAACAAAAAAAACATAAATCGGATAAGTGGTTCTCGACTGATAAGCGCACTAACGGACAGACAGACAGGCAGACAGGCAGACAGACGACAGACAGACAGAGAGACATTGTATTTTATATATATTATAGATAACCTGGCCAGAGAACATACAGTCCCTGGCCAGATTATTAGACGCACTGTATTTTTTTTAGTAATTTTATGTTTCTTAAGAGTTTTTATGCAATAATGGTATATTTAAACTACAATATTATTGATTTTTATTTAAAAGAATTGTTGTAGACTACATATTTGTATTTATTTTTAACATATGGCAACACTGTGTTGACAAAGTGATTCATGAACGTAAACAAGTACAAACCTGTATCAGTCGCGATCGGAATCGAGTCAGGTACGGACGTGTTTCTGTGGCTTTATGGACTGTGATTGTTTATTTAACAGTTTTATACTACTCAGTTATTAGTTTATTTTGTATGCAGTGATTTAAAAAAGTAATTGGACTATTTTCATTATAGGTAGAAAAGGCGATCTTTCACCACGTAAAAAAGCTGAAGTGAAGGCCCTTGTGATTGCGAAAACATTTACAAACCGAGAAATATCACGAAGATTGGAGGTTTCTGAAGCTAGTGTACGACGCATAAAAAAGAAAATTGAGTCAGGGAAGGAATTAAGCCCGAAAAGAAAGAAAAGATGCGGTAGAAAACTAATTTTCACTCCACGGTCAGAGAGATGTTTGAAGAAAATTTGTGTAGAAAACAGATTTGCTACCACAAAGGTAATAAAATCACAACTCCAGGATGCTAGCGTAAATGCTTCTGAGCGCACTGTTCGAAGAAAATTGAAAGAATTAGATTTTAAGGCCTGTCGCCCCGCCAGGAAGCCCAAGTTAACAGCTGCAATGGAAGCAAAGCACCTGAAGTGGGCCAAACAATGGCAAGACAAAGATGTGGACTTCTGGAGATCTGTAAGATACAGCAATTTAATCAATAATTGATACATTATTATCATTTTCAGTTAAATAAAGCAAAAAAACATGGAAGTTTATATATTTTTCCTATTTTTGACAGGTCTGCTTCAGTGACGAAAGCACATTCGAAATTTTGCAGAATAAAGCTCAGTATGTGCGTCGTCGTCATGGAGAAAAGTTTCATCCTGATTGTGTCGTCCCGACGGTTAAACATCCCACCAAAGTGATGATTTGGTCAGTCATCAGCGGCAAGGGCACTGGACGTCTGTACGTCGTCAAAGGAATAATGAGGCAAGATCAGTACAAAGAAGTATTACAAAATCGGTTGATTCCGCAGCTCAGAGAATGGTTTCCAAATGGGGAACCATTCACTTTCATGCAAGATGGAGCTCCCTGCCACACTGCTCGGTCTGTTAAAGCTTTTTTGACAGAAAAAAATATCCCTCTGTTGGATTGGCCGGGTAATAGCCCTGATATGAACCCCATTGAAAATGTATGGGAGCTGATGAAAAGAGAAGTGGCTAAAGATGTGATTACCAACAAAACCCAGCTCCTAGAAAACATTATTCATGTGTGGAATCATCATCCTCAAATGCAGGAGACAGTACAATCTTGCATTGATAGCATGCCGCGCAGAATTAAAGCTTTGATAGCGGCTAAAGGTGGCTCAACTAAATATTGACTTTTACTAACATTAATTTCACTTTTCTTTAAAACTTAATAAACTTATGCTTTTCTAAATTAATGCTGTTTTATTTATGTCAAATAAATAGGTAATTGATTAGATAATATAAAAATAAAAAACAAATCAATTTAAAATAATAAAACGGTACAATATCACTCGGTAATTAATATTTTACATGAAATCTTGCAGTGCGTCGAATAATTTGGCCAGGGACTGTAGATATGAATTAAGAAAAAACACGTAAATCGGATAAGTGGTTCTCGAGTGATAAATGCATTAACGGACAGACAGACAGAGAGACATTGCATTTTACAGATATTATTATTCTTTGCTACATGATATTGTTCCATATTTAATGGTTTAGGCAGTGTATTGCAAGAGAACGCGCTAGCGGTAAACTTTTTTCCGACTCGATTCTCTATTATCGTCACTGCTTATTTCTTATGTTACCTAAGGTTATAAAATATATCCTATAACCTGGCCAGAGAACATATGTATGTTAAAAAAAAAGCACGTAAATCAGATAAGTGGTTCTCCAGTGATAAGCGCACTAATGGACCGACAGACAGACAGACAGAGAGACGTTGCATTTTATATATATTATAGATTTGTTTTCTGTCAAGAATATAATATTGATGCATTATTTAACATTTTCACTGCACTGTAAAAAGCACGTAAATCAGATAAGTGGTTCTCCAATGATAAGCGCACTAACGGACAGACAGACAGACAGAGAGACGCTGCATTTTATATATATTATAGATATAGATTATTATTATTATTATATAACCTGGCCAAAGAATATATATATGAATTTAAAAAAGACACATAAATTGGATAAGTGGTTCTCGCGTGATAAACGCACTAATGGACAGACAGACAGACAGAGAGACATTGCATTTTATATATATTATAGATTATAGATTAAAGATATTCTCTGCTACATAATATTGTTCCATATTTAATGGTTTAGGCTGTATATTGCAAGGGAACGCGCTAGCAGTAAACTTTTTTCCGACTTTACTCACTATTATTGTCACTGCTCATTCCTTATGCTACCTATCGTAATAAAATATAGCCTATAACCTGGTCAGAGAACATAAGTATGTTTAAAAAAAAAAAAGTACGTAAATCGAATAAGTGGTTCTCCAGTGATAAGGTCACTAACGGACAGACAGACAGACAGACAGACAGAGAGACGTTGTATTTTATATATATTATAGATATGGTTTAGGCAGTGTATTGCAAGAGAACGCGCTAGCGGTAAACTTTTTTCCGACTCGATTCTCTATTATCGTCACTGCTTATTTCTTATGTTACCTAAGGTAATAAAATATATCCTATAACCTGGCCAGAGAACATATGTATGTTAAAAAAAAAGCACGTAAATCAGATAAGTGGTTCTCCAGTGATAAGCGCACTAATGGACCGACAGACAGACAGACAGAGAGACGTTGCATTTTATATATATTATAGATTTGTTTTCTGTCAAGAATATATATTGATGCATTATTTGACATTTTCACTGCACTGTAATTTTTTCAAAAACTGTCAACGATAAGTGTAGGATATAATACATGTTAGAAGAACAGCTTCTTTTGTAGAGTTCAAGAATGATATAACACACAGTGTGTTTCGTCAGAAAATTGATTTCTTTTCCGGTTAAACCATGATAGTTGCTTAATTTTTCTGCGAAATTGTGAGTTATTGAACCATATGAGTCCCTAAGAGTTAAACATAATTTTTCTTCTTTTTCTTCTTTCTCAGCCTATGTTCATCCACTCCAGAATGTAAGCCTCTTGCAAAACCTTTCATGCCCTTCTATCCATTGCAACTTATGTCGAGTTCGTTCCTGCAATCCTCTGGATGTTGTCTCGCCATCGCTTTTGTGGTCTTCCCACACTTCTCTTGGTCTCCCTTGGTCTTCCTCTCTAGTGTTAGCAATTTATTAGTCCATCTATTCGGATCCTGTCTCGCAATGTGGCCCGCCCATTTCCACTTTAGCAGTACTAACATATTTTTTCCAGTACATCTGATACTGTTGTTCTTTCTTGGATATCTTGGTTTCAGATTCAGTCTTTACACTTATTCCAAGCCTGACTCTTTCCATTGTTCTTTGCGTGATTTGGAGCTTGTAAGACGACTTGCGAGTTAGTGCCGTACTTTCTAGAACTCAATATCTTTCTTTATGTTAAAATAAGCTAGGCTAATATTCTCGTGATTACACACTATACTTCAATATTTCTATTTCCCACTTACTCTTCATAGCTCATAACCAATTGTTTAAAATTAAGTTATGGGGTAAAGTATAATCCGTGTTTATAAATTTTAAGATGGACTGAGCCTTTAAAATCTAGAATAAGAAATCTATGGAAAATGTGTCCTCTCTTGCGTAGTACCCTGGACCTTTGTGCTCGGTTCACCTTGGAGATATCTTGCAAAAGCTACAGCAGACAGATAAAAAGTAGAAAGGTTCCTTGTCATATATTACGAATTGTTAATTAAATTTATGACTTAAACAACTAGAGATTACGTTTGGATGAAGCAGTGAATCAAGATCAGAATAATTTCAACTCGAAGGGACCTAAAACGACTAAATACTTTTCTGCCAAATACAAGTTGTTAAGTCAATATATTTTTTGGGGTCACCCTATAAACACATCAATTTTTTGTAAGTCATTTTTGTTATGATTGGACATAACGAAAAAACAATTTTCAGATTTCGTCACTTTAAGAACCCTGAATATGACATAACACGATATATCCGTTCTAACACCTTCTACCACCCGTTCAAACACACTTATATGTTTGGCAATTGATAATATTGCTTACGGTTTAATCATTATCTCACAGAAAAGTTAGGAAAAATTGTCATAATACGTTTGAAACTATACAACATTTATCCACTCTTGTCTTTCTCTTAACCTCTCCCCCCCCCCTTAAGCAATTATATGTTAACTCTAACAATGCAGAAAGATCTCCAGACTAATAGGCAGATAGACTGACTGAAATTGTTTCTCGTGATCTAGAGACTACAAAATGCAAAAATTTTGGAATGTGATTTTTCAGTATATTTTTTTCGAATCTTGAAACTTAAATAAGAAATCCCTTAACAAAGATTGAAAATACACTCTACGAAAGTCCTATCCGGGCTCTATTATCCCTTTAACTAAATGTTAAATCAAAATTTAAAATAGAAAAGTGTTTTAAAAATAGAGACCAATAGTATACATAACTCGTTAAATATTTATCCCTGTAACAATAAAATTTAAAACAGACGTGAGTGTCACAAACCGGGAACGAATATTAATCTCGTTTAAGTTAAATCCATACAACAAAGCGCTGTCCCTTAAATCAAAATCATACAAATAGATCCGCTCATTTTGACTTGGTCACATTTGCATATATTTTAGTGTATATTATGTTAGCTAGGAATTTAATTTGCTCTGCTAGCTATTAAAAATACAATTACTAATATAACCAGATTATATAACTATCATTAAAACAATGAAATTACTTATTTAGTTTGTTAACTGACACTAAATACTTTATTTTGTAAAGATTTACGAATGCGTTATCGCGATTTCGTAGTACAACTACATTTTCAAATACTTAATTAGGACTAAAACAGATTTTTTGTATGTTAGGGATCTAGGGGTTAAGTTTGATTCGGCATTGAGTTTTATTCCTTATATAACCGAGGTAACGTCTAGGTCTCTGAGGATGCTTGGCTTCATTAAGCGTTGCTCATCAGAATTTTCATCCACTACCTCTATAAAAATGCTGTACTGCTTGTTGGTTAGGCTCTCTTGGAATATTGCTCAAGTGTGTGGAACCCATCTTTTGCTTGCCATGCTAGGAGTTTGGAGCTTGTTCAGAGTAAATTTCTACGTCATATTAATTTTAAATCCTTTAACAATGATTCTTTTAGTTATTCAAAACTGATATATATATATATATATATATATATATATATATATATATATATATATATATATATATATACATTTATATATATATATATATATATATATATATATATATATATATATATATATATATATATATACATATACATATATATATATATATATATATATATATATATATATATATATATATATTAAACTTGAATACCCTGTCTAACCGGAGAGTCCAGCGCGATCTTGTAATGTTCTGTAAAATTTTAAATTCCATTGTAAATTGTCCAGAACTTTTATCTCAGATTAATTTGTAAGCACCCTCTAGACATACTAGATCTACGTTGTCCTTCTTCAAACCTTATCATAAGACAACCTACGGAGCTAATACCTTTATGACAAGATCTGTGGGCATTGTAAATAACTGCCCATCACTGGACTTGTTCTCCAACTCCTTGTCTCTTTTTAAGAGGCAGATCGAGGTTCTTTTCTAAATTTCTTAGTTTTAGCCTTTAGTTTTAAGTAGTTTAAGTGTCAATTATAGATGTAAACGTTTGAATTTTGTCTTTATGAGTTAATCGGCCTATCCCGTAAATAAATAAATAAATAAATAAATAATGAAAAGATGTGGGTATCTTAGGTGCTATAAAAGTTGGTAAAGAAAGGAATTTCCGACGTCTACTTGAATATTTAGTAAATTTATATTATGCTTCTTTGAGAGTCAGTAAATTTTTACTGATTCTAAGAAATTAAGTGAAAGAAATGGAAGGTCAATTTCTAAAAAATGCTTAGCAAAGTATGATTTTTAATTTTTTAACCTATAAGATGCATTATGTTCTGCAAATCTTGTTTTGACATTCCCTCCTGTTTGGCATACGTAACAACTATTACACTATTGACACTTAAGCTTATAAACTCCTGATTTATTATGTTTATTAGTTTTATCTTTGACAATGAAATATATACTGGATAATTTTTGAGCTGGTTTTAAAGCTATTCTTGTTTTTTCGGCTGAGATTTTTTTTTTATAGTTCTAGCACACGTGCTGCAGGGAAGTCTCTAAAGCGCTACAGGAGCGACACATGTGCAGCAAACGCGATTCACGTTGTTCTTGAATCGCTGTAAATTGTGGGAAACACAGTCCCGGGTAAGCCATTCCAAAGGGATGATGTTCTCCATATAAAAGACTGCTTGAAAAGCATTGTACGAGGAGTAACAAGCTGAACCTTATATGGATATGAAGTATGAGCGCGACGTGTCCTTCTAACATGCACCGCTCTGGGAGGAATTAAGCGGGCTACATCCTTCGAACACTCTCCATGAAATTACTTGTAGAATAGACTCGAGTCGCCAACCGTTCTTCGATGTTCCAGCGAATCAAGGCCGCCGGTCAATTCTGGATCTCTGATCAGACAGCCCTTCTCTGAATAAAATCCAACAAATGCAGTGTATGTTTGGGAGCGGAGCCCATAGTTGGTCGAATTTGAGCTTTGTAAAGAATTAACAGTTGTTGTGGGGTGTAAAGCTTTCTGGTTCGAAATAATATTCCCAACCTTTGAGAAGTTCTCCTTGCAATGCCTGCAACATGTTCATGCCAGGACATATTTGCTCCCAAATTAACGCCCAACAAATTGAGTGACGATGCTAGAGGAATGGAGTGCCTCGACATAACTATGTCGGGTTCAGCAACGTTAACTTTTTTAGAAAAAAACTGCCGCCTGGGTTTTTGTAACGTTAAATTCCACTTGGTTACTGTCACCCCAAGATAGAATTTCTTCCAGGTCTTTGTTAAGTTGAATGACTTCCTGCTGTCTGCGGATATTCGCCTGAGCAGCCGATGTCCGAGCGAAGAGATAAGCGTACTGTCATCTGCAAAGCTGTCTTTTCCAGCAGATTGTTAATGTAAATAAGAAAGAGAGTAGGAGACAGTATGGAGCCTTGGGGTACACCGGCGTTAACAGTAAAGGTGTTAGAAAGGAATCCGTCGACTGCGACTCGTAAAGAACGCTCTCTGAGGAAACATGAGAGCCACAAACAGAACTTTTAAGACATACTATAAGAGCGTAGCTTAGCCAACAGCCATCGTGCCAAACACGGTCGAATGCCTTGGATATGTCAAGAGCAACCGCTCGAGATTCTCCGAAGTGTTCAATTGCGTTGTTCCAAACATGTGTTACATAAGTCAGAAGATCTCCTGCTGATCTGTGTTTACGAAAGCCATATTGGTGATCGCTAATAATGTTGAATCCTTCAAGGTATTTTACAAGATGCTGATTGACAGCCTTTTCCATGACTTTCGATATTATTGAAAGCAGTGCGACTGGTCTTCTTGCCTTTTTAAGGTATCGGCTGAACTGTGGCACATTTCCAGCAGGAAGGAAATATTCCCGTTATGATATTTTATCCGAGAAGGGACCCAAATATCTCAGAGAAGAAAGAAAAACATTCATCCCTCTGACATATTTTGGTCCCATCTCGGATAAAATATCTTAAGTTCTCAGCCGATAAAACAAGAACAGTTTTAAAACCTACTCAAAAATTACCCAATATATTTTTCAACGCCAAGGATAAAACTAATAAACACTATGATTCAGGACATTATAAGCTTAAGTGTCAAGAGTGCAATAAGTAGGCCAAACAGGGCGGAATGTCAAAACAAGATTCGCAGAACATAATGTATCTTATAGGTTAAAAAATAAAAAATCACACTTTTCTAAGCATTTTTAGAAACTGGCCATTCATTTCCTTACATTAATTATTTATCAATACTCCGTACGGCACCTAAAGGTACTTAATTTCTCAGAATCAATAGAAATTTACAGACACTCAAAGAACCATAATATAAATTTACTAAATATTCAAGTAAACCTTTGAAATTTCGTCCTTTACCAACTTTTATAGCACCTAAGATACTCACGTTCTTTCGTTATATGAAAATAAACACAAAAAACTGTATTAGCCTTAGTTAGGATTTTGAAAATGTACTTGTACTACAAGTAATTTTATTGTTTAAATGTACTGTCACAAAGTAACGGACCAATCAATCAACCCTTTATCATTATAACACTAACAGAAATGCCTTAGGCTTGTTAGTGTTCCGTACGGAACACTTATAAAATCATTCGGTGTCCGTCTGTCTGTCTATCTGTCTGCCTGCCTGTCTGTCTGTCTGTCTATCACACCCGATTTTCTCCGAAACTATTTGACGTAGAAAGTTAAAATTTGGCAATAATATAGGAATTGATGGCCTCATCAGAGCCGTGTAGTTTTTGAAAGTTAATTTTTGGCTTGAAGGGTTACTTTTGCGGGCTGAAGTCGGAAGTGAAAAAATTTTTTTTTTTTGCCTGGTCAAAGAGTGAGGTGTCAAATGAAAGCTTTTAAAAAGACAAGTTCAAAAATATATATAATGTACTCGTAATACTTGCGCACAATTCTCTTTGTATTATTTTTAAAAAAGTGCGAAAAATCGCTGTCTTATCTCGAAAAGTACCGATCAAAAAATTTTGAAAAAAATCTGGAATATTCTCTGCAGGGTGTAAATTGAGCGAAAATTATCATGAGTCTCAAGACCTTTAATAATTTATCTGGTATATAAAAAAACATAATTATTTTAAAAGCAATCAACGTACAGAACACTAATTGAGCAAGTCCAACTTGCACTTGACCTGTCTTTTCTAATTCGGTAGCCATCATTCACCACCATCCATAACAATTCTGTTTTTAAAAGTTTAGAGTTATTTAAAATAATATTTTTGTGAATTAATTCAGAAAATTATCACTATCTATCCAACAGAAATAAAATAATATTTCCTACATATTGTTACCAACGAAAAATTTTTGTAATATTTCTGTCAGACACTTTTTGATAAATAAATTATTACGTGAAGTTAATAAAAGAAAATGACATTGGCTAGGAGTCCCCGAATCTTTAACCAAACAAGAAAATATGTGAAGGTAACGACGCAACCCTGGTTCAATTAAAAAATCCTCTCGGTGCCGACGAATCTTTTTTAATTGCACCGTCTTCGGAGCATAGAGATATTCGAATAGATGAGAGAAAGTATATAGCCTGCTGTAAGCGAAAGCGTTTAGTCGCTAAAAAGAGAAGGAAATAATATGAGTCAATTCCTCTTTCTCTCACTCTACACTTGGGCGCTGAATTAAGGTGCCGGCGATGTAAAAAAGCATCATGTGACTATTCGACGATATATTTCGTTTCGGTTTGTTTATTTAAGTAGTTTTTGGATTAATTTACTAAAATATTAACAAAATGGTTAGAATTTGCATTCTATAGAAAAAGGATTCAATCCCTACTAATCCTTTAAGTTTTCATCTGTAAGTATTTATATTAAATTTATAAGAATACACAATCTGTATCAAGTGTTTATTTAGTTGTTGGGTAAACATTTTTAGGGTTCCGTAGGGAACACATATAAGATCACTTCGGTGTCCGACCGTTCGTCCATCTGTCATACCCGATTTTCTCCGAGACTATTTGACGTGGAAAGTTGAAATTTGCTACTAATATAGGAATTGATGGCCTCATCAGAGCCGTGTAGTTTTGAAAGTTAAATTTTGATTTAAGAAGTTAGTTTTGGGGGATGAAATCGGAAGTGAAAAAAGAATGTTTTTACTAGGTCATCGAATGGGATGTCAAATGAAAGCTTGTAAAAACACTAGTTCAAAAATATGTATAATCTAATACTTGCGCACACTTTTCTTTATATTATAGCCAAAAATCGTTGCCCCCCCCTTACCTCGAAAAGTACTGATCAGAAAATTTTGAAAAAATTCTGGAATATTCTCCACGGGGTGTAGATTGAATGAAAATTATCACGAGTGCAATACCTTTAATAACACAGCCCCACAAAAAAAAGTGGGGTATACTTTTGATGCGATATATCAGATCCGTAGTATTTTTGCCCGCTGATCACGAATCTGACGTCAGAATATCGCCAACACATCTCAATTTTTTTCTAACCTCAAAAAATAGGTAAAAATTAGTAAAAATTAAGAAAAATATACTCCTAAAAAATTGATTCAAGCTTTTTCATGAATCCAAAGATGTATTAATATGTATTCGGACACGCTAAGCTAATATTCATCGGTTGGATTAAGCCATACAGTTCTGTTTTCTTTCTAACCTCAATAAATCAGACAGATATAGTGCTTCTCGAATGCAAAAAACGAATTCAAATTAAAATTCAACCGATTCTTACCAAATTTGATACACGGGGGTTTTTTGGGTTGCTGATCATGAATCTGAGGTCGGATTTGCAAAATTCAAAATGGCGGACAAAATTTTTGAAAACCAACCGATTCCTACCAAATTTGGTATACAGTTTGGGAATCCTCAAACCTGATACTCTTAAACCCTAAACCCTGAAACCTTAGACTCCCACACCCCGTAACCTCAAAAAATAGACCTCAATAACCCTGTAACTTTAAAAATGAGACCCAATAAACTCAAAACCAGGACTTTTAAACCATATACTCTGAAATAGTAGACCCTTAAGCCCTAGAATTGCGAAGGTTAGACCCGCGCCTAACTTTCCTTTTTTTGGCTGTATCTTGTTCTTTTTTTCGCGAATGACCTATTCAAAGGCTTTCTGCCCAAACGCTTTTGAGGACTTGTTTCTCTTTTTAGCGACCAGCAATAGTCCGCTAGCATATGGTCATCCCATCGTCCTTGATACCGATTTTCTATGATTTTCAGATCTTGGTGAAAACGTTCCCCTTGCTCCTCACTGTAGTCACCAAAATTATCTGGGAAATCATCGATGTGGGAGTCCAGGAAATGTAATTTTAGATTCATTAAGCAACCTAATGTTTGAAAATTTTTTACCATTTTCTCGACTATTTCTTTGTACTTAGGACTTTTATTATTTCCCAAAAAGTTTGTTGCGACTTCTTTAAAACTAAGCCAAGCAGCTTTTTCAACTTTATTCATTTTAGTAACAAATAATGAATCTTGAAATAATTTTCTTATTTGTGGCCCGTCAAATACGCCTGCCTTAATTTTAGCTTCAGAAAATTTCGGAAATTTTTTATGCAAATATTTGAAACATGGGCCGTTTGTATCTAATGCTCTCGTGAATTGCTTCATAAGTCCAAGCTTAATGTGAAGCGGGGGAATAAGAACTTTTCCTGGATCTATCAATGGTGGAAACAATACCTTATTTTCACCAGGAGTGAACGATTCTCTTGTTGGCCAAATTTTTTTCTTATAATGACGTTCCCTGTCTCTGCTATTCCACAGACATTTATAACAGGGATAAAGTGTAAACCCTGACTGTTGGCCAAGCAATATTGTTACAATTTTCAGATCTCCACAAATTTTCCAGTTATGATCAGCATATTTTATTTTTATCAAAAGCTGCTTCATTTTTTCATATTGCTCTTCCATAACTGTGGAATGAGCAATCGGAATGGGAGCGTAAACGTTGGTATTATGCAGCAAAACTGCCTTAATGCTCCGTTTAGAAGAATCAATGAACAGTCTCCATTCTTCAGGATCGTATGAGTTATTTTGAAATTCATCCATTAGACCTTTTACATCGGTACAATATGAAAGTGACAATTCCTCGTCCATTGTGAAATATTTTCGAAATTCTTCATCTCTGTTTCTATAATAAGAAATCGTAGCTTCTGGCTTAAGTAAATGTCTTTTCTTTAAAAAGGAAGCAAGATGCTCTGAACCATCTTTGGATAAGCCTAAATCTCTGACTAGATCACTAAGTTCTGACTGTGATACGAGTATTGGTTCTGGTTTACGGTTGTATGGTAGAAATTCTTTATCTGTGTCACTAGTATATGATAGGTTGTCACTAGAACATTCATTAGTAACAGTGTTTGAATCTTTTTCGACAGTCTCAATGTTTTCGGCATGAACTGATAAGGTGAAATCATTTGTTTCCATAACATCAGCATCAAGTGGGTTCAGGAGGCGGAATTAGTTTAGTTGGTCTTGTTACTGTCGAAATATCGTTATCAGTAATAGTGCTTTTATTTTTTCGGTTATGCCTAGATACAACATTCATACAAAAGTAGCAATCATTTTCACTGTATGGTCTATTCCATATTGCTGGTCTGGAATATTTAATCGCCTTCTTATTGACGTACAACATTATTTTGCAAGAACTGCAAATGATGTGGGGAACCCAATCTGTATCCTGGTGCTGTATTTCAATGTTAAAACAATCCTTATATAAGGTTTTAATCTTATCCGTTATCGGTGACGCCATTTTACTCAATACGTGTTGACAGCAAATATAACAAAATGAATCACTGTTTTTATCGCACTTATGAAAAGTCCTTGTACCGTGAGACCGTTTTCTTGTAGCATTATACTCTACATGAGCCAAGTCACCCACACATGAAGAGCTACGATCGCTGGATGACGACGGCTGCGGGCCCGCTTTCCCACCCTGACCAACCGCCGATACTGGGTTTCCGAGTCCCTGCATCGTAATTATCTTTCTTCTACCTGCCAGGACGGCATCTAAGCCGTTATCCAGGGACTCTGCCGGCTAGTGGAGTAACACCGTTGCCCACCGTCACCACGTGGAGGTGCCCTGGATGCAGGTAGAAGAATAAAAATCGACCGATGAATTTTCTCGGCGTTCAAAATGGCGCGAAAACATCTGCCATCTTGAATTTTGCAAATCCAACCTCAGATTCGTGATCAGCGACCCAAAAAATCCCCGTGTACCAAATTTGGTAAGGATCGGTTGAATTTTAATTTGAATTCGTTTTTGCATTCGAGAAGCACTATATCTGTCTGATTTATTGAGGTTAGAAAGAAAACAGAACTGTATGGCTCAATCCAACCGATGAATATTAGCTTAGCGTGTCCGAATACATATTAATACATCTTTGGATTCATGAAAAAGCTTGAATCAATTTTTTAGGAGTATATTTTTCTTAATTTTTACTAATTTTTACCTATTTTTTGAGGTTAGAAAAAAATTGAGATGTGTTGGCGATATTCTGACGTCAGATTCGTGATCAGCGGGCAAAAATACTACGGATCTGATATATCGCATCAAAAGTATACCCCACTTTTTTTTTTTTTTTTGTGGGGCTGTGTAATTTATCTAGTATATAAAAAAATATATTCAAGGTCATCAGTTTTCGGTAAAGATCGGAAACAAACTTTGTTAAAAACACATTTGGGGTGTGTTTTGTGAAGTAATTGATCATTTTATACCTCCGTAACAAAAAATTTTATTTTAAAAGCAATCAACGTATGGAACACTAATTGCGCAAGTTTAACTTGCACTTGACCGGTTATTTCGCTTTAAGATATTATTTTAAGGTGTACAAGTATGAAATGCGGATTTTTTTCTGAAAAAAATATGTTAAATTCGGAAGAATGATAAAAAGTGCTTTATTCGCTTGTTATACATTTTTCTCATGTTTCGGGCAATTTGTGAATATCATGCCAGTAAAAATCTTCCCCTTTTGCCGCGAACCATTCATCGAGCCATTTATTCACATCTTCGTACGAACCAAAGCGCTACTCAGCAAGTGTGTGACTCATCAATGCAAACAAGTGGTAATCGGAAGGAGCCAAGTCTGGTGAGTAAGCCGCATGGGGTAGAACTTTCCAGCTGAGTGCTTCCAACGTGTCGCGAACTGGTTTTGCCGTATGTGATGGAGCATTGTCATGAAGAAAAATGACTTTGTGTTGCATCTTTCGGCATTGTGGCCTTTTTTTAAGCAGCGAATGGTTCATATCGGTCAATTGTTGTTGGTAACGTTTAGTATTAACCGTTTTCCCAGGTTTTAACAGCTCTTAATAGACCACGACTGGCGGTCGATGTGGACGGTGCGCCTGAGTCTACCCATGTTTTTTTTTGAGCTTGAGATTCTCAAAATAAATCCACTTTTCATCCCCTGTAACTATATGATGCAAAAACGACTTACTTTTGTACCGAACGAGCAAAATGTCACACGTGTTTTTGCTCTTTTCCATTTGCCTGTCGTTCAACTCATGTGGTACCCATCTACCGGTCTTCTGAATCTTTCCCATCTCTCGTAGCCGATTGGAAACAGCTTGTTGACTAACGCCCAATTGCTCGGCAAGTTGTTTTTGTGTTTGCGAATCATCTTCGTCCAACAATGCTTGCAATTCCATATCTTCCTACTGGCGGTTTTCCACGTTCCTTGACTGCAACATCGAAGTCACCAATTTTGAAACGCCTAAACCATGGTTCACACGTATCTTGCAATGGAGCATGTTCACCATAAGCTTCTCGGAGTAATCGGTATGATTCAACAGCAGTTTTCTTCAAATGAAAACAAAAAATTATTGCTGTCCGCGAATGCTCTTTGTTCGGTATAAATTTCGACATATTGAACACAACAAAACACTATACACACACTTTTCCAATTTATCACTCGTGCGCGTCTGATACTTGTTGATGACACAACAAAATGGCGCAGAGTCAAATCTTTATACTACAAACTACATTGGTATACCATCTGTTTCATACTTGTACACCTGGTATATTTAGTGGAGAAGTTATTACTTTAAACGATATTTAAAAAAATTATTCAGATTTTCAGAAATATGATCGTTTTTTTTACTCAATCGGAAAAAAAACTATAAACCTAACTAGATATTTAATTTTTAAATGTTTTAAAATCTTAGATATATTCAGATAAAATAAGAGAGTTTCGGATGGGATAAATATATTGTATGCGTTAATATAATATAATTGTATGCGTTAATATAATTTGTTACTTTTATTCATATGTCAGTGTTTCTATGTTCCATGAGCCAAGTTATACTGCATAATAAACAAAGTTTTTTTAAAGAAATGTTATTAATCTACATTAATTTATTCATCTTTTAAAATCCTTCTCTACTTCCATTCCTATTTAAACATTACCCGTGCGAGAATGTTACTCTTATTTCACTCAGAGCTAACGAAAAACAAAGGATTTTCCTTGTTCTTCGTTGGCTCCGGACGAAATACGAATAACATTCTTGCACGGGTAAGCACTTTAACTTAGTGTTGTGGGCGTGTGCCGAGTAAGAGAGACAGAATGACTCATATTATTTCTTTCTCTTTCTGTGAACACCACGTTTTTCGTGAGAACTTACCTCCTCTATTCTAATATCTCTCTGTTTCGGAGGCGGTTGGTCATTTGTAGTAATTATTACTACCAACGACTACCATCCTGTATCTCAATAATCGAGCGGTGAGTAGTATCTTACTAAAGAGGACATTGGAGAAACAACTCAAGGGCCTAAAATTTTTCTTAGTTGAAAACATGAAACAACTCGAGAGATATTGGACTAACTGTATTAGTTGAGTTTTTCTTCACAGATAGGTTTATAACTTATCAAAATACTGTTGTATATTTTAACGTGGGTTACGTATTTCCGTTTTAATTTATTTTTTACTTTTAAAAAGTCACAAATAAAAATAAATGCTTAAAATTTTGTTTGTAATAACCCCTATAAAATGACAAAATACTACTTGTCGTTTAGTTAAAGCCAGTAACACACGAAAGGCTGTTGCAATTTTTCATGACCACCTGGTTGTGATGGTTTTACCATCGAATCGTAGCTTTTGTCCTTAGACACGCCGTTTCTGCCTGCCGACCTGCTACACACTTTACTTTCAGTAAATCGTTTTTTATTTTCTTTATGTTACATTTTGATTAATGTTATTCGACGAAAGTTTTTTCTTAACATATTTTCTAAGTTTTTGAAAAGCGTCCGTTAAAATATATTTTTAATAAGAGTAAATCACCTAAATATTGTTATGGAAAATTAATATTGACACAAGTTCCTTTGATAACCGACTTTATTTTTCTTTGATCTCAAAATTACAACCCGTATAATCTACTGATAATAATTTAATATCTGATGCCTGTAGACAAATTATTTTCTATATATGATATTATTCCTTTGTACTAACCCTCCATAACATGGATACCGTGCTCATGAAAACGGTTGTCATAACATCTGGTAAATAACAACTGTTTCCAAGATAACCGATTTTCTACGGTGTTAGAGATTTCCTATTTATAAGCCCCTTAAGATATTTGTCAGATCCCACTCCATATATATTTATATCTATGAAAATCCCAACTCAATGTTAACATATTTAAAATTATTAAAAATGCTATTCCTTATATGTATATATATATATATATATATATATATATATATATATATATATATATATATATATATATATATATATATACTCCTGGACAAAATTAACGCAACAGTATATTAAATCATACAAATCTCCATAATGAATTAATTTTAATAATTTTTTATGAACATTGGTTACACTAAAAGTTAGAAAAAACTTATTCGGATACTTTAAAAGTGAATTAGCTACCAAATTTCAAATTAAAATTATTCTTAAGACCTAATAACAAAATCGTTGAAATTATGTAATAATAAAAAAAATAAACTGGGACACTAGTAGCAAAATTAATGGTGTAACTGGGACACTAGTAGCGTGTGTTGCCTCCTCTACTTCGGATGACAGCGTTTATGCGCCTAGGCATGCTTCTAATTAAATTTTGGATAAAATCTTGAGGAATTTGCTCCCATTCTGTGATAACTGCATTTTCAAGTTCCCTCAGGTTTCTAGGTGCAGGTATATGACGTTTCACATTTTTCTTAAGGTGATCCCATACATGTTCTATCGGATTCAGATCCGGGCTTTTTGGTGGCCATTACATAATCGGTATATCGACTTAATTAAGATAATTGAGTACCTCCCTAGCCACGTGAGGTCGAGCGTTGTCTTGCATAAACAGGAAATTGGGCCCCACAAAATGACCGAAAGGCATCACATGTTCTATTAAAATATTCTTAAGATAGTAGTCAGCATTCATGGATCTCGTACGGACAGGAACTAACTCTGTGCGAGCATCAAAGCAGATGCCACCCCAGAACATAACAGAGCCACCGCCGAATGGAATCCTTGCAGAGATATTGCAAGGAGCAAACCTCTCTCCTGGTCTTCGCCATACTCGCTCACGACTATCTGGATGTTTTAGACTAACCCTAGTTTCATCTGTGAAGAAAACTTGTTTCCAATCATCCACAGACCAGTTTTCGTGATTTCGAGCAAAACGTAACCTGGCAACTCTGTTCTCTCTAGTAAGCAAGGGCGCAGTGGCTGGTCTCCTACTGTTTAATCCAGCTTCATTTAACCGTCTTCTAACTGTTTTAGAAGAAATTTTGACATTGCGAACAGCTTCGAGTTCGTTTCTTATTATAGAACTAGTGACAATCCTGTTTCTTAAAGCATATTGTCTTATAAAACCTTCATCTAAGTCGCTAGTGCATCGTTTTCGCCCTTGTCCTAGCCTTCTAGAATAAATTCCTACTTCATTCAAGCGTCTTACCATACGACTTATTGTGGAACGATGTTTGCCTAACAAATTGGCAACATTCCTCGTCCAATAAAACTGAGGCTCGCACTACTTCGTGTTCAGTTAAATTCCTTGTAAAACCTTACTTTTAAAGAAAATCTATCGCATTATTAAAGAAAATTGTTTATCTTCTAAAAAATTCTTTAAAACTGTAAATCTAAACGAATTGTTTTGATTTCTGTTATGGACAACGAAACAAAATATGCATAGCCTACTATTCAAATACTCGATAAACTTTAAAACTGACATAAGAAAAAGATAAATTAATTTTCAGATTGTTGCGTTAATTTTGTCCAGGAGTTTATATATACATATATATATATATATATATATATATATATATATATATATATATATATATATATATATATATATATTGTATTTATGTTTAATAAAAAATAAGTCCATATATGTATATAGGAGGGTCATTCAATAAATAAAGAGACAAATAGCTCTAGCTCAAGTACGGTTTATTGGATTGCTACAAAATTTGGCCCACTTTTCGACATAATCCCTTCCAACGTTAATACACTTTTGCACATTTTCCTCCACTTCTTCGTTATCGCTAAACCTCTTTCCATGTAGGGCATCTTTGAGAGATCCGAACAGGTAAAAATCATACTAAACCAGGTCTGGGCTGTATGCAGGATGAGGAAAGATCTCCCAGTCTAGTTCTCGAAGCTTTTCTTAGGTAAGCGGGGCCGGCCGTATGAGGGCGGGAACAGTTCCGACGCTTACCCCAACCTCCTGAGCTATCATTTCAACAGTAATTCTTCTGTGATCACGTACAAGTGACGGAAAACTTCGACTGACATCTATTTCACTGCTCGTCACACCCTCTTGTTCGGCTTGTGACGGCCCGTGGCTCCGTGGCATAGTACCTTGGTTACGGTGCAAAAGGTAGAGGGTTCAATCTCGTAAGTAGGTATACTTATTTATTGATTTATTTAAGCATTTTTGGCCTGGCCACGTACATAGGTAGTAGTTGTTTGCAGAAATGCATTAACGTCCGAGGCAGCACTACCGCGTTGTCTAAAACATGCTGGGAAATGCAGAAATGTATGTTTTGGCACTTGTACAATGTTGACGGGTATTACGACATCCTCGCCGATGTCCTTAGGATATGGAAAAAGGGTAAAATCCCTACTCAGGCGGGAACACTTGTAAACTGTAAAACATACTGTAATAACATTTTAGAATGTATTTTACTTGGCTTAACATCTTCTGCTATTATATTTTAAAGTGCAATCTTCCAATGGATTCGCCTGGTAAACTGGATTAGAGTTTAGAGGTTATGTTTACATTACATGATCGAATAGCTGGTTAAAATTCATCACAAAATTGGCAACTTGCACACCTAGAAGTATGGAGCGGTTTCGTTGAAAGGGTTTAAGCCGAAACCAATTGTCTCTTTACTTATTGAATGACCCTCGTATATATACGAGGCTGGTTTGAAAAGTCCGTGCAAAGTCCGAGAGATGGCACCACCGGCGCGTATCGAGGTCATGTTTAGTTAGTAGCATCTCTTGAATGAACGCACACCAAGTTTCAGCCATATTGGTCTATTTGTTTGTGTTTGCCATTCGTGTGAATCAAGGAAGTCGAATGATTTTCAAGAAATGGACGAAAAAGAATTTCGTGTGATGATTAAACATTACTTTATGAAAGACAAAACGCCTCAGGAGACTAAAGAGAAGCTTGACAAACATTATGGTGACTCTGCACCTTCGATTAGAACAGTTTATATGTGGTTTCAAAATTTTCGGACTGGCCATATGGGCACAAGTGACGCTGAACGTTCTGGACGGCCTGTGGAGGTTACGACTCCAGAAATCATTGATCAAATCCATGATATGGTGATGGGTGACAGAAGAGTTAAGGTGCGTGAGATTGCTAGTGCTGTGGGCATCTCGACTGAACGGGTACATAATATTTTGCATAAACATTTGGACATGAGAAAGCTATCCGCAAGATGGGTGCCGCGATTGCTCACGCTTGACCAAAAACGGAATCGTGTGAAGTGTTGCAAGGATGGTTTGCAGCTGTTCCAGAAGAATCCGGAGGACTTTAAGCGTCGTTTCGTCACTGTGGATGAAACATGGATACATTACTATACTCCTGAGACCAAACAACAATCTAAATAATGGGTTACCAAGGGGGAATCTGCACCAAAAAAGGCGAAGATCGTTCCTTCGGCCGGAAAGGTTATGGCGACTGTCTTTTGGGATTCGCAAGGGATAATCCTCATCGACTATCTGGAAAAGGGTAAAACTATTACAGGTGAATATTATTCATCGTTATTGGACCGTTTGAAAACCGAGCTGCAAGAAAAACGCCCGCGATTGGCCCACAAGAAAGTCCTTTTCCATCACGACAACGCACCAGCACACACCTCAGCAGTCGTGGTCGCAAAATTAATGGAAATAGGATTCCAACTCGTTTCACATCCCCCCTATTCTCCAGACTTGGCTCCCTCGGACTACTATTTGTTCCCCAATTTGAAGAAATAGCTGGCGGGACAAAGATTTTATTCAAACGAGGAGGTGATTGCAGACACTAATGGATATTTTGCAGACTTGGACAAATCCTATTATTCGGAAGGGATCAACAAACTAGAACATCGTTGGACGAAGTGTATAAGCCTAAAAGGAGACTATGTCGAAAAATAAAAAAGGTTTACCCCAAACACATAAGTAGTTTTTATTTTTGCAAGGACTTTTCAAACCAGCCTCGTATATATATATATATATATATATATATATATATATATATATATATATATATATATATACATATATATATATATATATATATATATATATATATATATATATATATATATATATATATAGTTATTAAGTTTCAGGAAGACAGTAATTATTAAATAAAGGAACGAAAAACAGAATAAATAAAAGAGGGCACATACCTAATTAAAAGTAATCAAGGACATTCTGCATTGTAGTTAATGCTTGCATTATAAATATAAAAATATTTTATATATCACATATATTTTAAACTCTATTTGCACCAAACATCCGCCTGCGGCTCTATAGATGTGGACTATATGCTTTAGCAACATTGAAATATTAAAGGACGCGAAAACTCACAGAAGTTTCATAACCTACTAAAAATACAAACTAATCTTTTGGCGCTTCACCCTATTGTAATAAGAGTTCTATAAGTAATTTTGCACAATGAATCGAAACTTAACATATCTATATCATTCTTAATTAACTATGCGCAAAAATTTTGTATTTATATTTTGTAGACTGATCTTGTATTTTTGTCAAGATAATTATAAAATTATTTAGTTTACGTTAAAAAAAATAACAAAAATATATACTATCAGCATTAAACAGCCTTCAAAAATAGGCTTACTGCAGCCAGGAATGCAAATTGTTGCATCTTACTGATTTTCTATTTACATGGAAGTTATTGTTCAATTATGCAAACTACGAAATCTACACATGACTAGAGCAACTTAAATACATTTCTATCCGTACTTTTATTGTAGTTATTACAGATTCCATTCCATATTAACTTGAAAGCAATCTCTGTCTGATTAGTGACATAATAATTCCACAATCATTAATGAAACTGATATACGAAATAAAACTCTAACTAAAATATTTTCGGTCATGTAATTTTATTAGATACGGGCATATGAAAGAAATAATTTATACAATTAATAATATTTAGCTGTCAACGCAATGCCCAAAATAAAAGCTTCGTACATCTGGTTGGAGAATGACGTAGTGAAAAAGAATCATTATTCTTTATTCAAATCATTTAAGATGACATACGTGCATGTATCATTAAAATTTTGACCAGCGAGATAGGCTTAGTCAAATCAAACCCACAATTTTTTTTTATTGTGATTAATTGAAACGATTTTAAGGTAACTTTTTGACTTTTATCTGAGCCTGTTATAAAGAACGCATTCTTATCGAGATTAAAGTTGACATAATTGAACAATTCCGCTACGTAATGTGAAAAGATTTCAATAAATTATGTGTCAGAATTAGACGTATAAAATAAATGCCTTTTGTTTTTGTGATTATGATGATTTTGTTAGTAACCTTTAGTGAAATCGAACTATGTTAAACTCAAAATTTTTTTAATATCCTGAAATTTATTGAGTACTATACAAAAATGTATCACACATAACTGAGACATTTTTGATTTGCCTGAAAATTTTTTTATGGCTTGTATACATGGAGTTAGTCGACACATATATCGAGTTTTTTTTTTTGAAATGTATGTTTTGCAAAATATGGATGTTATAAATTTTTTTAGTCCACTAATCGACGGCACATTAAAAAGGCAATATCCCGTTCTATTTATCGTATAAGCTTGGTTCTTCCGCCATTTTATTGCTCTTTATGTTGGCTTTCGCAAAGTATACCGTGCCATTTTTTAATTGTTTATTTAAAAAAAAAATAATAACGATGAAATTGTTTAAATAATTGTTTCATGCTTACCCCCACAACTCATGAAATCGAAAAAAATATCATTATATTCGCTATATTTTAATCTAATTTTGAAAAGTGGGGTATGTATTAGGTCCCCCCATTACCCCATAGGAAAAATATGTATTTTTTTATAAACTTTCATTTCAACTGTTTGTCTCTGTTCCAGTATTTAATAATTAAGTTTTTAAGCTTTTCAAAAGCAAGAAATTAGCGTGAACGAAACCCCTTTAGAACTCTAGGAGTGCGGCATGCGCCGCGCGACGCGCTCTCGAAATTATTTAATATTTTCCGACCAAATAAAGATCCCACTTTTTAAAAATATTGGTTTTTTAGATTAAAACATATATAATGATATTTTGATCGATTTTATAAGTGATGGGGGCAAGCATGAAAAAATTATTTAAACAATTTCATCGTTATTAATTTTTTAAAAATAAACAATTAGAAAATTCCACGGTTATACGAAAGCCAACATAAAGGGCAATAAAATGGCGGAATTGCTTTTTTCCTGTGCCGCCGATTAGTGGACTACGATAATTTATAACATCCATATTTAGGAAAATATACATTTGGAAAAAAAAGCCCGATACACGATCAACTAATTTTACTTATAAAAGCCATAAAAAAATTTTCAGGCAAATCGAAAATATGAAGACCTTTTTCCTCAAATCCGTATGGTTTGTAAAAGAATGACTCAAATGTAAAATTTGACAATAATTCAATTTTTTCATGAACTTAATAATCAATAATTGAAACTAATAGATGTTTTTCCTGTATTGCTCCAATTTTGCCATTCATGCTCAAGGCGTAATACTTGGCATACTGTTACTTGAATAAATTGAGAAATGTTACTATGATCGGTGGTGAAGCAGAGCCCCTCTTTTAGCGAGTTGTCTAAATTCAAGGCTCTATATCCGTGTTTCACTGTCTCTGACCTGCTTTTGGCACAAAATATTAGCCGTTTTGTTATGTCATCAACAAGTGTCAGACGCGCACGGGTGATAAATTGGAAAAGTGTGTGCATAGTGTTGTGTTCAATATGTCGAAATTTATACCGAACAAAGAGCATTCGCGGACAGCATTAATTTTTTGCTTTCATTTGAAGAAAACTGCTGTTGAAGCATACCGATTACTTCGAAAAGCTTATGGTGAACATGCTCCATCGCAAGATGCATCGTATAGTTACAGGGGATAAAAAGTGGATTTATTTTGAGGATCCCAAGCGCAAAAAATCATGGGTAGACTCAGGCGCACCATCCACATCGACCGCAAGACCGAATCGCCTTGGCAGAAAGACGATGCTCTGTGTTTGGTGGGACCAGAGGGGCGTGGTCTATTATGAGATATTAAACACTGGGAAAACGGTTAATACTAAACGTTACCAACAACAATTGACCGATTTGAACCGTTCGCTGCTTGAAAGAAAGCCAGAATACCGAAAGAGGCAACACAAAGTCATTTTTCTTCATGACAATGCTCCATCACATACGGCATAATCAGTTCGCGACACATTGGAAGCATTCAGCTGGGAAGTTCTATCCCATTCGGCCTACTCACCAGACTTGGCTCCTTCCGATTACCACTTGTTTGCATTGATGGGTCATGCACTTGCTGAGCAGCGCTTTGATTCGTACGAAGATGTGAAAAAATTGGTTCGATAAATGGTTCGCAGCAAAAGGGGAAGATTTTTACTGGCGTGTTCTTCACAAATTGCCCGAAAGATGAGAAAAATGTATAACAAGCGATGGAGCATACTTTGAATAAAGCACTTTTTATCATTCTTCCGAATTTAACATATTTTTTAAGAAAAATAATCCGCATTTCATCCTTGTACACCTGGTATTTGTTCGAGACAAGTGTGCCCATAATGCTTTACACAAATTTTAAAAAACCATGCCCCGAGTCCCGTTAATGCAGGTCATCCCTTTACCGGATGGTTTTGAGCAGTAACAAGACATTCCGGTCGCTTTAGTTTTCGGATGAAAAAGTTGACGAGATGGTAAAAATGTGTAAATACATGTACCAAACCTGTTGTTTCTGAAGCATGTACAGCCTTAGTTAGATTTAACTGTAAAAAAAGAGTGTATATTTATTCGTTGTAACAGTTTTTGTTACTTAGTTATTGTTAGTTACGTGGTTGCAACTGTGATTGCTATTAGATATTGTTCAAAATATTATTCTATTTTTATCTGCTATATAAAAAGTTTCCTAAATACTTACCACATTAAATAATTTTTCAAACTTTTTATTTTATGGGTCTTGCATACGTGCTGCAGGGAAGTCCCTAAAGCGCTCCAGGAGCGGCATGTGTGCGGAAAAAGCGATTCGTTGTAAATTGTACTCGGTGGAAACACAGCGCTGGGCAAATTATTCCAAAGGGATGATGTTCTCCATATAAAAAAAAACTGCTTGAAAAGCGTTGTGCGCGGAGTAACAAGCTGAACCTCATACGGATATGAAGCACCAGCGCGACGTGTATTTCTAACATGCACCGCTTTGGGAGAAATTAAGCGGGCTATGTCTTTCGAACACTTTCCATGAAAATACTTCTAGAACAGACCCAAGTCGCCAACCGTTCTTCGATGTTCCAGCGAATCAAGGCTGCCGGTCAGTTCCGGGTCGCCAATCAGACGAACAACTCTTCAACAGAAATAATATTCCCAACTTTTGAGAAGCTCTTCTTATGTGACATTACCTAATTGATTCTTGATTCTGTTGAAGTAACAAAATATTTACACGTTAAAAAGCATCTTGTCTATATACAGATAGAATATTGAAATTCATTCGATTTTTGTGTCATTAATCCATTCATAGACTTATAGTTACAGAATAAATGTAAACTACCCCCGTAAAATATAAGTAACTTGCATTAACGGGAGCTCGAAATATCTGGGGGCACGGTAGTGCCCCCGCCTAATCGAGCAGAAAGCACAGCCGTACCATCCTTTTCTCGAAGCCAGTCATGGCACTTTCGACCCACCTGTAACTTCGTTGTGGATAAAGCTAGAAGCCTGAATTTTCAGTGACCAAAAGGACATACTATACCTAATTTACCTACTATTTATACCTTATAGTTTAAGAACTATCGCCAGTCGAAGTTCTTTAATTTTGTCACTGACACACTCACCAATCATCAAAATTCTAAGGTACTTCTAGCAGACGCACAAACTTCAAATTTTGAATTTAATTAGTGTCTAGCCTATAGAGGAAGGAAAAACTGAAACATCCCGAAATTTCAGTCCCGTTTTCTAAATTGTACAGTCACTTAAGCCAAAAAAGAGGGTCAACCTCGGAATGAGAGATAATAAGCTGTAAACTTGTATAAACCTTTATTTTGGCATTCTAAAAGTTGTCTCAAAACTCTCATAAAATCTCGTGTCCGCGTCTTAAGATATTCAAGGTCAAGGTCACAAAAATCGTTTTTTCGCAAATATCTCGTTTTCTATGGTTTCAATGATATTTATATTTATTATGAAAATTGTAGAGCATAAAATTCTCTACAATTTTTGTCCTAAATATTTTTTTATACGCTTAACGGTTTTTGAGATAGAGCGCAGAGAGCGCGCAGCGCTTAGCCATACATAGCATAATGCAAGGTCAACCGTGAGTCCCGGTAAATAATAAGTCGTATAAAGTTAATCAATCACTAAAAAATCCATAATTATGAATAATTAGTATTATTTATTAATTAATATATTATATTTAATAATATTTTTCATTTATCAAATATATTCGTTTAATAATACTTACCTACTTCGTGCAATTAAAAAATTGTTAAGTGAAATACTTTAAGTATATTTTAATTATAAAAAAATATGAAGACGATGCTTCCAGGCTAGAAGAGGATATAGTTATTAAAATAGGAGCAAAAGTCATGTTAAGACGAACTATTGACGTGAGTCTTGGCTTAATCAACGGTTCTATCGGTATAGTACAAGGAGTAAAGGTTGATCCTGAAAATACAAATAAAATTTTTAAAAAAATATATTACATTTAATAATGAACATCTTTACGAGCTTGATCCAATCAAAACTAAATTTGAAATTATTAATAGAGCTTATGTTCATCGCGAACAGTTTCCGATATGTATAGCCTATGCTATTACCATACACAAAAGTCAGGAGCTAAATCTAAACTGTGCACTGATGGCCATCCGTTCTTCAGTGTTCACATGCAGTCAAGCATACGTGGCACTTTCGAGAGTGACAAGTCTGGGCGGATTGCATGTAATTAATGTCGACTTCGGTAGTATCAAAGCTCAGGAGTCCGCAGTCATTGAATATAATCGACTTAGAAGCACTTATCGTCCAGAATTGTTAAATATTGGAACATCATAGTCTTTGAGAAAAACCAATAGAGATAGGGAGTGGGCTTTAAGAAAATTCATAGCTGACGTACAAGAAATATTACTAGTCGGGCAACGCAGTCCTTCCACCACAGAAAGTTTTGAGATCTCATGTAAAACCAAGTCAGTTATTTTAGTTAGTTAGTAGTCTAAACAGTGCACTTAAGAATAAAGCATAATCACATAAGAATAATCTACTATTTAAAATACTTTATTCTTAAGTGCACTGTTTGTTTAGACTTACTTAGCAATCAAAGTAGTAGATTATTCTTATGTGATTATGTTGCCGTGCGATTGCCAAGTCATTATATTTATTATAGAAGTAAAGATGTCTAATGTTGGTAGGTAACTAATTAGATAACAATTTATGACAAAGTTGTTGAACAGGTGCTTCCACAGATACTAACTAAAATAACTGACTTGGTTTTACATGAGATCTCACAACTACTTGTGGTGGAAGGACTGCGTTGCATTTTATGTTTTTGGTGGGATATATATTTTTAAATTCCACAACCTCCACACTGTCCACTAATGTGGACACTTGTCTCTCACAAACAGGCCGAGAATATAAGTTTTTAAGATAATTTTTATTTTTCTTTCTTTAACTGTGCGCCATTTTGTAAAAAGTTGTTTCACATCGGATGCCGCTGAGGTTTGTTGGCTACTAGCACTTTTAAGTGTATACATTTTAAATCGCTCCTGTTAATACTGGGTGTTAGCTATTTGCCTCTTTACCTAGACTGGCTGACAAGCTCTGATATGGAGCCAAATATGCATATCCTAATCTCGTGATTCACAGAGGGTATGCCTAAAGATTTGGACCCTCATAATTCTAACGCATAAGCTAGGAGCAAGGTTTTCATCTATATATATATATATATATATATATATATATATATATATATATATATATATATATATATATATATATAAACAACGTCCTCGATTTCGTTCGCGTGGAAGTGTTATCTTTTTCAAAGATTGTCTTTAAATTTAGATACCTGTGTTACTTGGTTAGAGTCCCTCTGTATGTTATGTTTGATGTTTTATTATTTTCTAGCAGCAATTATTTTCAATTTGATGTAACTTGTTAATTATAACGAAAGAAATAAATAAAAATAGTTTTGTTGTAAAGCTTACATATGATCTTTCCATTTGTGACTCCAATTCAAGAGCCTAGCGCTGAACGCTCACAGCGGTTTGATAAGCAAAATATATATTTTTTTTTCTTTTTTTTATGGGTCTAGCACACGTGCTACAGGGAAGTCCCTAAAGCGCTACAGGAGCGACACGTGTGCGGAGAAAGCGATTCACGTTGTTCTTGAATCGCTGTAGATTGTACTCGGTGGGAAACACAGTCCTGGGCAAATTATTCCAAAGGGATGATGTTCTCCATATAAAAGACTGCTTGAAAAGCGTTGTACGAGGAGTAACAAGCTGAACCTCATACGGATGTGAAGAATTAGCGCGGCGTGTACTTCTAACATGCACCGCTCTGGGAGGAATTAAGCGGGCCACATCCTTCGAACACTTTCATGAAAGTACCTGTAGAACAGGCTCAAGTCGCCAACCGTTCTTCGATGTTCCAGCGGATCAAGGCCGACGGTCAGTTCCGGGTCTCCAATCAGACGAACAGCTCTTCTTTCAATAGAATCCAACAAATGCAGTGTATGTTTGGGAGCGGAGCTCCAAACATGGGAGCAGTATTCCATAGTTGGTCGAATTTGAGCTTTATAAAGAATTAACAGTTGTTGTGGAGTGTAAAGCTTTCTGGTTCGAAATAATATTCCCAACTTTTGAGAAGCTCTCCTTGCTATGCCTGCAACATTTTCATGCCAGGACATATTTGCTCCCAAATTAACGCACAACAAATTGAGTGACGATGTTAGAGGAATGGAGTGCCCCGACATAACTATGTCGGGTTCAGCAACGTTAACTTTTTTAGAAAAAACTGCCGCCTCAGTTTTTGTAGCGTTGAATTCCACTTGGTTACTGTCACCCCAAGATAGAATTTCTTCCAGGTCTTTGTTAAGTTGAATGACTTTCTGCTGTCTGCGGATATTCGTCTGAGTAGCCGATATCCGAGCGTTCAAAGTGAATGAAGATATAAGTGTACTGTCATCTGCAAAGCTGTAAATTGGATTCTCGATCTTTTTCAGCAGATCGTTAATGTAAATGAGAAAGAGAGTAGGAGACAGTATGGAGCCTTGGGGTACACCGGCGTTGATAGTGAAGTTGTTAGAAAGAAATCCGTCGACTGCCACTCGTAAAGAACGCTCTCTGAGGAAACACGAGAGCCACAAACAGAACTTTTCCGACATACCATAAGAACGTAGCTTAGCCAACAGCCCATCGTGCCAAACACGGTCGAATGCCTTGGATATGTCAAGAACAACCGTTCGAGATTCTCCAAAGTGTTCAATTGCGTTGTTCCAAACATGTGTTACAAAAGTCAGAAGATCTCCTGTTGATCTATTTTTACGAAAGCCATATTGGTGATCGGTAATAATGTTGAATCCTTCAAGATATTTTAGAAGATGCTGATTGATAGCCTTTTCCATGACTTTCGATATTATTGAAAGCAGTGCGATTGGTCGGTAGTTATTTGGCAAGGTCTTCTTGCCTTTTTTAGGTATCGGCTGAACTGTAGCACATTTCCAGCAGGAAGGAGATATTCCCTTTCTGTATGATAGGTTGAAAAGTCTACAGAAAACTGGTGTTAATTCCCTCGCACAGTTCCTAAGAACTATGGCAGGTATTCCGTCAGCGCCAGAAGCCTTTTTGGTGTCTAGCTTTATCAGAATACGCTTTATGATACGCTGTCTGAAGACAACATCGGGCATCCTTGACTGCACTATGGGAATAGTAGGTGGTGTTTTTCCTTGGAAATCGACAATAGAATGTGAAGCAAAGAGTTCAGCCAACAAGTTCGCTCTCTCAACAGGTGTCGTTGCAATAGAATTATCTGGCCGTGTGAGTGGTGGTATGGTGGATTTGGTGAAATTCTGACTAACTGCCTTAGCGACCGATCAAAAGGACCTTGAATTGTCGGGACTAGCGAGAAGTTTGTTTCTAATCCGTTGGTTGTGTACCTCCTTGGTTTCGTCGATAATTTCTTTGCATCTGTTCCTGGCACGAACAAAGGTGTTACGGTTTATGGTGTTAGGATTTTCACGCCATTGTCGGTAGGCAAGATGTTTAGAAGCAACAGCTTCTTTGCATTTTCGGTCAAACCAAGGCTTGCCGTTGGAAGGGCATTTCTTCGAGAAAGAGATGTAAGCCTCCATACCGGCCAAAATAACATCGGAAACCTCCCTGGCGCAGTCAGACGGGTCGTCGGATCGGAAACAAACGTCTAATATCAGAACAATAGCGCTTATTCCTTATATTTCTATGATCCCAACGGATCTACCGATTCATTTCAGGCGGCTGCAGGTTCCGGTGAAAGTGTGGTTTCCTCTCACAATAAATAAGGCCCAGGGATAAACTTTCAAACTCGTGAGAATCGATTTGAGAGAAGAATGTTTTTCTCACGGCCAATTATAAGTCGTGTTATTAAGACCCGAAACTCCTGAAAACCAATATATTTTGTTACAAAAAATAATAAAACATCAAGAGTATACAGAGAGGCGTAAATTAATAAAAAGCAATGGAAAAAAACAACTCTTCCACGCGAACAAAGTGGAGGGCGGTTGCTAGTGTATATATATATATATATATATATATATATATATATATATATATATATATATATATATATATATATATATATATATATATATGTATACATAATATAAAGTTATTGCAAGAATTTTATGTTATTAATGAAAATTCAAATTAATTTCTGAACAAACCGAATTGAGTTTTTCCTTTGTTAAGTTTATCCATATATCTAACGCATACCGATAAATCAGCTACTTTAAACAGTCGTCATTTAATTGATTTTTTCCCATAAAATTTATGGACCTTTCAAACGCAAAACAAGGGACACTGGTTGTGGAAATAAATTGAATAGACCAGAACCGAGCTGTGCCAGAATGTCGTGTATGGCCAGGAAAAATTTCAGGTAACTGGATTTTAATCAAGTGGGCCGTTTCGATTGTCCGCAGAGCAGTATGAGATTTTTTTGCCAATTTGGGTCAGTCTAGGAATGTAATAGCTTTTCTAACCTTTTTTTTTATTCTTTTTCATTGGATTTTTTTATTAGACACTAATGGGTTGTTTTTATAGAGGTCCAATTAGTAGGGGTTTCAAAAAGTCTATCAAATTACCTCATGATTCTCTGTGAAACCGTGATTTTTGAGATTAGACCGAATTAAATTGGAGTGACTTTCCGACGTCTCATTTACGATCCATGGTCTTTACTCTTTTAGTTTGCAACACTGAATAAGTGGTCAACGAACCGTGACCCAATGTAATGATCGTTTTTCATGTATGTTGTAGACCGTAACCCAAGTCTCTATTAATCTTGTTAGAATATTTGTAATTTTCGATTGATTACCTAAACTTTCGTTTATAGAAATTGGAAACAGAGCAAGAACTCGGTTTCTCTCATATTGGTAGTACGACCTGTATAGAGTGTTGATGTTCAGCTACAGCTGATCGTCCAGTTTACTTATTTCTAATACATCTTTCACGTTCCTTAATTCTAGTTGCTATTGATCTCGCGCTTTCTTCTACATACATTGTAAGACATTAATAAGGAGTTTTATAGACACCTTCTGTTTGCAAAGAAATTGTGCCTTTTGGTCATCTCAAGCACTGTCCAATTTCCTTTTGTGTGGAGGATTATGCGAATGTAGGATCTTTTAATTAATTTGGTTATTTTATCTGTAGTACTATGTATAGTATGTTAAAACTGCACTATCTAGTGATGAATCCTTATTACGCCTTGTCTGGGAGCCGGGTTTATAAAGTGGTTAAATGAACGTTGCATATCGTCAGGCAATATCAATTACTTTTAAAGGTATTGGTTAGTTTACGAGGGTGGTATGATAAGTACCTGGCTTCGACCAAAGTTGACGCTACTACTATTTAAAAATTTATATTTTTCGCAAATATAACCTTTCAAAACAAAACAAATTTTCAAGTCGCTGCGTGGTTTAGTTTGTGAGTGGCAGCCATGTAAATAGAACAATTTTTGTGATTTTACAACAACCGTAAAAATTGAATATCGAGCTGTGGTAAAATATCTGTTTTTAAAAAAGAAAACAAAAGATGAGATAAAGCGGTACTCAGCGAAGTTTATGGGTATTCTGCACCTTCGTTATCAACCATAAAATACTGGACAGCTGAAGTTAAACGCAACCATACAAGCATTTTTGATGAACATTCAGATCGTCCAAATGAGGTCACCACACCCGAAATGATTGGAAAAAATCTATATACCAAAGTGTTCTTCGTATTTGCTGAACCATCCCAAGACGCGTTTCGCCGTATCACGGCTCATCATACGAAAAACGCTTTGGTAACTTCTAAAAATACGATTTTTTTCGTTTTTAGTTGTACCAATACTGCCATCTATGCCTTCGAGCAGTAAGCTCAAGAAAGGTGCGTTTCTGCAATAAGTTGCCAGCCGTGCTGTGCTGCTCTGGTTGAATAGACTTAGTAAGTCACCGACAGAGTGCAGTAAAAGCATCTATTTGTTCTAGTTTTCAGTTAGTTACTTGGATAAAAGGCTAAAGATGTGTTCTCGTATTTGCTTGTTTTGTCAAAAAATGTAAATAACCTTGTGTTATACACCATTAAAAAGCCTAGATATTAACAAGCTCAGACATGTAAAAGGAGTAGAGGGTTTTCCCGGCTCACAAGGAGTTTTAGTGGGTATGCCAATCCTTCAGATTGGAGAGCCCCACATAACTGGAGCACCTTGGGGCACCCTTATGGTGACGCAAGCTGTTCCAGGAATCCATAAGGCGGATTTCTCCTTGACAAAAAAAAAAAAAAAAAAAAAAAAAAAAAAAAAAAAAAAAAAAAATCTCGTATTTGCTGAACCTACAGCTGTTGCTAATTGCGCAAGTTGAACTTGCGCAATTGGTGTTCCGTACGTTGATTGCTTTTAAAATAAAAAAAAAAATGTTGTAACGGAAGTATAAAATGATCAGTGACTTCTCAAAACACACCCTAAATGAGTTTTCAACAAAGTTTATTTCCAATCTTTACTGAAAATTGATGACCTTGAAATTTCTGTTTTTTTATATACCAGATAAATTATTACAGGTAATCTACACCCCGAAGAGAATATTCCAGAATTTTTTCAAAATTTTTTGATAAGTACTTTTCGAGATAAGGCGGGTGGACAGCGATTTTTCGCGATTTTTTAAAAATAATACAAAGAAAAGTGCGCGCAAGTATTACATTATACATATATTTTTTACTCGTGTTTTCACAAGCTTTCATTTGACACCACACTCGATTACCTAGTAAAAAAATTTTTTTTTCACTTCCGATTTCACCCCCCTAAACTAACCCCTTAAGTCAAAATTTAACTTACAAAACTACATGGCTCTGATGAGGCCATCAATTCCTATATTATTACTAAATTTCAACTTTTTATATCAAATAGTTTCGGAGAAAATCGGGTGTGACAGACGGACAGACAGACACCGAAGTGATCTTATAAGAGTTCCGTACGGAACACTAAAAAACGAAAAGATAATGAAGACGACTTCCATATATCTACATTTAAACTAAGGCTAATATGCATAGAATATGATATGAAAATATCAGTTACTAAAAGTAAAACTATGACCTTCCAGGGATCAGATCCAATACGAATAAAAATTGTATTTGACAACCAAACTATGAAACAGGTGGGCCATTTCAGTTATTTGGAAAATCACGTTGACTGTAACAAGGTTCGCGTATAGCAAATAAGATTATATAAATATATATATATATATATATATATATATATATATATATATATATATATATATATGTATATATATATATATATATATATATATATATATATATATATATATATATATATATATATATATATAATCTATATCTATATCTATTAGTAACAGCATTAGAAAACACAAAAATAAAATCTTACAAGATGATAGATGTACCGATCTTAATGTATGGTAGTGAAACTTGGACCCTTAGTGAGGCACAAGAAACAAGAATTTAGACCTCAGAAACGCAGTTCTTACGAAGAGTGTAAGACTAGACCACACTCGAAACCAGGATATTAGGGACGAGCTTATTATCTTGAGTATTAACGATATAATTGTGGACTACCGCGAGAGATCCAAAAGAACACGTAGAAAGAATGCCTCCGTCAACACTACCAGACGAATTTTAGAACATAGACCAACAGGAAGAGGAAGTGTGGGGAGGCCAAGAAACAGATAGCTGGAAAATCGAAGACGAAATAGATGAAGTACCTATACCTTGGAAGGGTAAAAGAAGAAGAGGAATAAGCAAACAAAAAATCTCTACGTGTTAGAACTATCAGATATTGGGAATTTTAAAAATATTTTGGTCTATATAAAAGTCTGCTACACAACAAAAGTTAAAGCTATTACAGACGATTTTAAAAATCAACCCTTTAATAATAGAATTTTTTACCGAGGATGTTCGAGCCTGTAAGTTTTGCCTACACCTCCAGCACTGCCCCTATCAATTGCTCAGGTAGAACACAGATCTAGATATCTGTAATTCTTTGAGGGGTATATTTTTAGAGGCCTAAACTATCAAAAAAATACAAATATTTTTTTTAAATCCCTCGGCCAGAATACGTTGATACGTTTTCCAACATATATTTTATCAAGTTTTCCGCATAAAAAACACACCAGAGATAATAATGACGCAAGTGTACCGTATATTTTTACACATTTAGAAATAAATATCTGGGGTTGTCGTGCACAGCATGCGAAAGAACTGGGTCGAACGTACAAGATTTTGATAAATGATTGTAAGTTTTTTAAGCACCGCACGTGCACCATGCAGCAGTTTTATGTAGCAACAATAAATTAAGGGTATTATTCTTAAGTCAATAAAATTTCTAAATGTTACTTTTAGGATATTCTACACATTTAAGACTTTGCTTTAGTTTATACAAGCTGTCTCAAAATAGTGCAATATTTCTATAGGATGTATATATATATATATATATATATATATATATATATATATATATATATATATATATATATATATATATATATATATATATATGTATATATATATATATATATATATATATATATATATATATATATATATATATATATATATATATATATATATATATATATATATATATATATATATATACATATATAGATATATATATATATATATATATATATATATATATATATATATATATATATATATATATATATATATATGTATATATATATATATGTATATATATACATATATACATATATATATATATATATATAATATATATATATATATATATATATAACATCCTTGTAAGACTGTCAAATGGTATATTAGCAAAGGAACGCCTGAGAGAACTTGAGAATGAACTGGAAAACGTGAAATGGGGCGTAATTGGCCTCAGTGTGGTGAGAAGATGAGGAGAACAACTAATAAAATTGAAAAATGGCAATAGTTTCTATTATGTAGGCGACGATGATAGTACCACAGGAGGAACTGGAATCATAATACACAAACGTCATAGTGAAAAAATTGTCAGTCTCAACTAGGATAATATATATCGTTCTAAAGCTATATAAGAGATACTGCATCAAAATAATACGCACCCACTAAAGACCATACAGATGAGGAAATAGATCTATTCTACGATGAAATAGAAGCGGATATCACAGAAAAGAAAGCCCACTACACCATTCTATTTGGGGCAACTCTTTTTATATTGCCGAACTTTAGTTTTTGTTAGATTTAACTTCTAGGCGGCCCTTTGATTACAATGGGCGCGTTGTAGATAATAATTTTTGTTCTAAGAAATTTAATAAACGTAATTATTGGAATTTTCTGGAAACATTATTTTTCTATATATAGCAAACGGCTACAGGTTTGGATCATTTAGTATAGAAGTAACATCCATTCCAGTCAATAGTCGTCGAAAAGTTTAAAAATTAAAATTACGTTGCGTTATGGCCGCGAAGAAACAGAAGGTAGACGTTCGATCATTTCAAACTTCATGGACAACAGATTACGGTTTTGTACAGCAAAACGATCGGGCCATTTGTGTCCTGTGTTGGGAAAGCGTAGTTTTCCGGACAATACGAGAAACAGTCAACATTCTTTAGCAAAGTTTTCCAAGGAAAAAATCAGGTAACTGAATGCAGTTTCAAAATTGCACAATTGTTGGCAGAAAGGGGTAGGCCGTTCACTGACGGAGAATTTATGAAGCAAACGTTTTTGAGTACTGGCGAGATTTTATTCGACGACTTGCCCAATAAGGATACAATATTGGCCAGGATTAGGGATATATCGGCATCAGCGCGGACCATCGAGAGACGAATTACGGAAATGACACAAAATGTCCAAAAACCGCAGGGAGACGCTATCAAACGGAGTTTTATATTTAGTGTAGCATTGGATGAAACTGTCGATATTAATAACATTGCCCGTCTGGCAATCGTTACGCGATACTTCGATGGTACTTGGACAACGTTAACGGGCATTGTGACATCAGGATATGAAAAAAAGGGTATAATCCCTATTCAGGCGGGGAGGTGAATGATAAAAAAAACCTTAGCGCATGCCTTAAATATATGTACTCACTGGCGAGTAACTTGTGTATACTTTGCCAAAATAGGGATTAAGTCCGATACTACGGAAACATCACTGGGAAGTTACGGTTTAGAAGGCAGAAATTACCGAGGAGAGAAATTGTTAGGCTTTCTGCTTCAAAATAATATGTTTCAGATGAACAGCTTCTCCTATAAAAAATCAAATAGAAGAGGAACCTGGGCAAGTCCAGACGGCCGTACGAACAATGAGATTGATTTTATTATAACGGACAAGAAAAACATTATCAAGGAGGTGTCAGCACTGAATAAGTTGGGTATTGGGAGCGACCATAAGATGGTGAGAGCGAAAATACTAATTAACATCAGTAAAGAACGATTTAAGATGATAAACAAGACGATCAATAGATCGTGGATGAACCATCCAGATGCTGAATAATTTCAGCGAGATATTAATAGATTGTTGGAGAAAACCGACTTGGGAGAAAACATTAATAGTTTAAACGAAAAAATAACTGGTCAAGTACAAGTTGAACTTGCGCATTTAGTGTTCCGTACGTTGATTGCTTTTGAAATAAAAAATTTTGTTACAGATGTATAAAATGATCAGTGACTTCACAAAACACACCCCAAATAAGTTTTCAACAAAGTTTGTTTTCAATCTTCACTGAAATCTGATGACCTTGAAATTTTTGTTTTTTTTTTAAATACCAGAAAAATTGTTAAAGGTAAATGCACTCGTGATAATTTTCGTTCAATCTACACTCCGTGGAGAATATTCTGGAATTTTTTTCGAAATTTTTTGATAAGTACTTTTCGAGATAAGGCCCGGGACAGCGATTTTTCTCGATTTTTTAAAATTAATACAAAGAAAAGTGCGCGCAAGTATTACATTATATATACATTTTTTACTCGTGTTTTCCCAAGCTTTCATTTCACACCACACTCGATGACCTAGTAAAAAAAATTTTTTTCACTTCCGATTTCACCCCCCAAAACTAACCCCCTTAAGTCAAAATTTAACTCTCAAAACTACATGGCTCTGATGAGGCCATCAATTCCTATATTATTACCAAATTTCAACTTTCTATGTCAAATAGTTTCGGAGAAAATCGGGTGTGACAGACAGACAGACAGACACCGAAGTGATCTTATAAGTGTTCCGTACGGAACACTAATAACAAATGCAATACTAGAAAGTCAAAACAAACACTGTTCCAAAACGAAGAGAAAATCAGTCAAGGGACTAACTTAATGCAGAAAAGAAGGGACATGAGGAGTCAGAAGATGGCAGACACTGAAGAACTATAAGAGATGAACAAGCGAATATACAAAGCTATACGGCAGGACATTAGAAAATATAACACAAAGGAGATCGAACAAAATATAAAAGACAACAAAAACATGAAAGTGCTACGAGGAAAGCTCGGAAATGGAAAGAAGAAAATAATTAAAGTTAAAAACAAAGAAGGAGCTATCACCACAAACAGGGAAGAGATATTGAAAGTGGCAGAAGATTTCTATTAACTGCTGTATAAGAATGAAAATTAGACGAACTCGGCTCCAGATTTAGAGCCAGGCGCTATAACGTCAAGTAAGGGTATAATAAATCAGGGATCAGAATCGATACCAGACATTACCTTAGAAGAAATAGATTTAGCATTAAAGAAAGCGAAGAACAACAAGATAGCTGGAGAAGATAAGGTGGCCACTGACGCAATAAAGATAAGCGGTTCTTGTCTACTTAGAAAAATAAGAGATTTATACAATCTATGTCTATACAGCAGTACAATACTAGATAAGTGGAACAATAATATTGTAATACTGCTTCACAAGAAAGGCGATATAGTGGGGTTATAGAACTACAGACCTATAAGTCTCTCAAGCCATCTGTACAAACTATTTACAAGGATTATAACTACGAGATTTGAGAAAGAATGAGATTTTACCAAACGGTCGAGCAGGTCGGTTTTCGTGCTGGATTTGGCACCAACGACAATCTACAAGGTGTCAAGATAGTAACTGAAAAATCTATTGAATATGATAGATCATTAGTTCTAGTCTTTGTGGATTTCCAAAAGGCGCTCGACACGGTGGAGATCGAGGAAGTTATGAGTGCGCTGCAAGAATGTCGTGTCGATCTACAAAAAATACCAAAAACAAAGCATACCAATTGGAAGGGGAGTTAGACAAGGCGACACGATGTCCCCCAAGCCGTTTACGGCAGTATTAGAATACGCATTTAAAAGGCTAAATTGGGAAGAAAATGCCTAAACATAGACTGGCAAAATCTAACAAACCTCCGATTTGCGGATGACGTAGTATTATTGTCGGTCAATATACACAATATTTCGTTAATGTTAAAAGAACTCTAAGATGTGTGCAGTGAAGTAAGCTTGAAAATAAACAGTTCCAAAACAAAATTTATGACCAACCGAGTGAGAACTTAAAAGTTGGCAACAACGAAATAGAACCAACAGATAAATATATATACTTTGGGCACGAAATACAGATATCCAGAGACAACCAAGCGTGTGAAGTGAAGAGAAGAGTTATCCACGTCTGGGCTGCCTATGGAAAACTTCGGAAGATCTTCAAAGGTAATCTACCGATAAACTGAAAAAGACAAGTCTTCAATCAGTGTGTGTTGCCGGTCCTGACATATGGCGCCCAAACGTTAACCATAACCATTTTAACGGCAAAAAAGCTTAGAACAACACAATGGAAAATGGAAAGATCGATGCTCGGAATGTCATTAAGAGACCATATTAAGAACGAAGACCTGTGTCGAAGAACAGGCGTAACTGATGTAATCAAGCAGAAAACAGGGCTCAAATGGAACTGGACGGGAAATGTTGCTCGGATGACGGACGAAAGATGGACCAAGAGAGTGCTTGAGTGGAGGCCGAGAACCGACAGAAGAAGCAGAGGAAGACCGCCGAAGATGGACGGTTGATATCAAAAGAATGGCCGGCATCTGGATTCAGACAGCCCAAAACAGAAGTGAATGGACGAATATGGGGGAGACCTATGTTCAGCAGTTGACGCAGAGGGCAATCAATGTATTTTTTTTTTTAATGGGTCTAGCGCACGTGCTACAGGGAAGTCCCTAAAGCGCTCCAGGAGCGGCATGTGTGTGGAAAAGTTGTAAATATATATACGAGTATATATATATATATATATATATATATATATATATATATATATATATATATATACATATGTACTCGTATATATATATATATAAAAATAGTATTTTCTTAAACTATTTTTCTTAGATCTATTTTAGATTGTTTCTTCCTGGTTTGATTCGGGTTTTTCAAGTTCCGGAGCCACCATTAAGTTTATTGGGCCCTTCACCAGGATTGCTGGGTCTACCACCTAATTTAGAAGGTCCACCACCAGGTTTACAGGGGCCACTACCAGGTTTACAAGGGGCACTACTAGGCTTATAAAGGCTACCACCACTTTTACAAGGACCGTCGCCTGGCACACTGGGACTAATCCTAGATATCCAAGGATCATTCATTTATATTCAGGATCCGCCACCAAATATGCAAGGACCAATTACTAGTTTAGTTGGTCCTCCACCAGTTCTACAAGCATCACCTGTAAGTCGCCTGCTAATTTTAAATGAACTTTAAGTAGTTAGTCCAATCATTTAATCAACCAATTCATGAAAATATAGTTTTTAATGACATTTCGCGTGCAAAAAGCGTTGAAGCCAAATGTATTTTTTTCCTTGTAATTTTTTGCTTTTTCCCTTTATATCTGTTTTAATACGAACTTGATAAAAAAAGCTTTTCTCACTTTTTTCCTCCTTTCAATCAGCAAAACTCATTTCTATCGTACAGAATAAGATTTTTCGTGAAGGAAGAAATTTGGATATTTCAAAAACTCACGGGCATCATACCAGCGATATGGCGACAGCCCATGTGATCGTTACAAACTAAATTTTCTTGAGATCAAAGGTGCCGTGTCGCTTCTGTGTTTTATGTTTACTGTGTCGGAATCATGTAATTTCTTAAAGGGATTTAAGTGCAAAAGAAGAAAGAGAGACAGGCTTATTATAATTTAACATGACTCTGTCTACTTTCACATTTTTTAACAATTAAATATTAAAAGTAAACAGCCCTAAAATATGAACACTTTTTCCTGTTTTGATGACTTATAGAATAAGTTGAGACCTACCTTCTTAAATACTTTATTGAGTCCCCTGCTACATTTCGGATTATATGGTAAGGAAACATACTTGGTCTTATTTGTTTCGCATGTAAACATTAACTCTAGTTCCTAATACGGTTCCTTTTAGTATTGAATTTTACTTGATTCAGGGAAAAAGTGACCAAACGATGAACTAAAAAATGTAATGAGGCTAATTTATGTTGTTTTCAATAAAATGAATTATTAGGAATATATTTATCTATTACTGCGTTTTTTCTATAGATATCAAATTCTAACTTTTTTTTTAATAATTAAAATACCTAGAAATTGCAATTGTCCTTGGTTCTCACTTTTTTTAAGTAGATTTAATTGAATCATATCGACAAATTAATTAGGAATCATCTATATTTGCTTTTTTTGTATAAAAAAATCGCGAACACATCATCCTCATACCTATGATATCATATCCTTGAGAAAGATTGAAACCGAAGCCAGTCGAAGAATTTGAGTATTCTTCTGATAGGAGATTCTTGAATACGCAAGTATGGAAATTATAAAATGTAAAAGTAGTTTAAATAAAGACAGAGGGCATGTTCCTTATAGTCTCCTCTACTGGTTACTTGACCAGAACTTCTTTGATTGTGTTAGCCGATACTTGTTGGAAATTCATAATAAAATTATATAAAAACAACACTATGTTTTACTTTCCAATATATTTAAAATGACTTGACAATTGTTTCACCATACAATGGCTTCTTCAGATGTGAATTAGAAAGAAAAATGTTTAGTAATAATACTAGTTATATAGTGCTTAAAACTATCCTTAATTACATAAGATTATGTTAATTGTCTTATTATATTATTTATATATATATATATATATATATATATATATATATATATATATATATATATATATATATATATATATATATATATATATCTATCAATCGGTTTTATAACGTCTTCCGTCTTCCGATGCCTAATTTCCACTCCTCCCGGTTTCTCCATCCCTCCTCCTCCAGATCTCTCTCTAGTACTTTCTTGTTGATTCCTGCTCTCCAGCTTTGGCGTGGTCTTCCTCGCTTTCTTTTTCCATGAGGGTTCCAATTTAAAATCTTTTTAGGCAGTCGGTCTTGTGACATTCTCTGTAGATGTTCGTACCATACCAACTGTTGGGTTCTGATTTCGTCCACTATATCGTGCTTTATTTCTAAAGCTCGCCTTTTCTGGATTTTCTGGCTGCTCGTCTCCAGAAATCCATTTCTGTAGCTTTTAGTTGGGTTCTGATTTCGTCCACTATATCGTGCTTTATTTCTAAAGCTCGCCTTTTCTGGATTTTCTGGCTGCTCGTCTCCAGAAATCCATTTCTGTAGCTTTTAGTATTTTTTCTGTTCTTTCCTTTAATGGCCACACCTGGGAGCTGTAAGTTATTATACTTTTCACTATTGAGTTGTAAATTCTCTTCTTATTTTCAATGGTTATGTTTTTGTCCCATAGTATACTATTAAGCATTGCAATTGCTTTTCTTCCTTGGATATTCCTCTCGAATATTGCTTCTTCCAGTGTTCCGTCCCTAGATATTCTCGTTCCCAAATACTTATAACTGGCACAGTCTTTGATGGTCTGTCCTGTGGCCAGTTTCAAGTCCTGCTGTTGTCCTCCGACGCACATGTACTCGGTCTTTTTAATATTGACTTCTAGGCCCCATTTTTCATATTCATCCATAAGTTTTCGTGTCATGTATTCCATATCATCGATGTCCTGAGCGACTACTACCTGGTCATCTGCGAATGATAGCGTGTACAATGTAGTATCGTCATCCAGTGGTAATCCCATACTGCTGCAGTTCCTTTTCCAGTTCTTCAGTGCACTCTCCAAATAGATTTTAAATAGAGTTGGGGATATACAGCAGCCCTGTTTGAGACCCTTTGTGACCGGGAACCCTGTTGTTATACCATATTTGGTTTTCACACTACTTCTTGCGTCTTGGTATAAGGATTTTACGGCTTTAATTATTTCGGTGCTTACATTACTCTGTTGTAGTGTTTCCCACAATCTCATTAGGGGCACGCTGTCGTAGGCCTTTTTTAGATCAACAAACAAGACATGGACTTCCTGATCAAATGCGGTTTTCTTTTCTAGGATTTGTGTCAGTGAGAAGAGATGGTCTATTGTGGATCTTCCTGCTCTAAAGCCTGCCTGTTCTTCAGCTTCTACGTCCGCGTATTCCGTTTCTATTCTATTTTTAAGTATTTTTCCGTATATTCTGCTAATAGATCCTGTAACCGTTATTCCCCTATAGTTTATCGCAATTATTTTTGTCTCCTTTCTTATGAATTGTTGATATGTATGATATTTTCCATTCCTCGGGTACTTCTGATGTGTTAATGCATCTTTGGAATAAGTTCCTCAAAGCGCTAAATAGCTTTTCAGTTCCATATTTTACTATCTCTCTTGGAATATTTCCTGGTCCTGGAGCTCTACCATTTTTTAGCGTTTTACATACTTCTTTAACTTCTGATGTTGTTATCCTTATTGGGGATCCTCGTATAACTATATTTGGGTTTCCATGTTGGGTACTTTTGAACTCTGGTCTATCTTCTGTTAGCATATTTGTAAAATATTGGTTCCATTTTTCTGGTGTTATTGGTGAGAAGATTTCTCTTTTCCGTTCTGCTCTCATATTTTTAAGAAGTCTCCAGCTTTCTGTGCTTTTTCTTCCTCCTATGTAAGTGTTGAGTCTTGAGCATGTCTTTTCCCATTGGTTGTTCTTTTTGTCACTAATCATTTTTCGTACTCTAGCTTGGGATTATTTGTATTTTACTTTGTCGTTTGTGCTCTTTGAACTTAAGTATTTGTGATAGCTTTTCCGTTTTTCTTCAATTTCGTATTTAATTTCTTCATCCCACCAATATGGTTTTTGCTGTTTTTCCCTTTTCTCTTGGTACCCTAATGCTTCCAGTGCGGCTGTGTGTAGGCATTCCTTTATATACTTATATTCTTCTTCTATATTAACAAATCCCGTCCGTTGTATCTTTTGGTCCATATTATTTACTGACAGTTATTTTAAAGATACAAATCTGTGGTACTATTGCAGAAAACTAATAAAGTAAAGGTGAATGAAAGTAAGGGTGAATGCTTTAAGTCTACCTGTTCGTTTAATAATAGATTGGAGTTTTTCCGTTTGTTAATTTCAAGACATTCAAGTATATTTAATTTTTTAGATTTATTTTCTACATGCTCCTCTATTGCTCCTAAAATTGATATTTTAAACTGATACTGAAAACTAGAATTTGCATACAGAATATTTGGTTTTTAAAACAGTGTACACAGTTTATCCTAAATATATGTGCCTTAAAACAAGTAATCAGTCTAAACCCGCTAAAATTGCACAAGCTGGACTTAAGAGATGGGTACTTGAAGATATGAAAATACAATACAGTAAACGGGATAACTACAACATATGTCTTAAAGTAATACATTCTGAAATTGCTCATAGATCAACAAATATTGAATTTGATATCTTCGATAGGAAAATCAGAGAACAAGTAAATTCTATAATTACCAAAAAATTTAATATACAAAACAAAAAACTTCAAACCCTCATAACAACCAACAGACAGAAAATCCCGACAATAGAGCCAGAAACCAAACACTTCACTGACCATGCATTTTACAAGAGATTTGTTAATCTTACTAACTCAACATTCACAGAAGAGGAATCAGGACTACTTGAAAAAGGCTTACAGTGTAATTTAAAACCTAAGGAAAGCCAAAAATCAAGAGAAATCCTCGGAGTTGAATGTGAAATAGCTTCTAATCTAATGAAGACCCAAATTTTAAATACATGATAGCGAACAAGATTAAAAGAGAATTGTTCAAACAACCACAACCAAAACAAGCTGGCGAACAGAAAACAGCAGTATCGATCAAAACCAAAGCCAAAGAAAACAACATAACATTCACTAGAGCTGATAAGGGTAAGTCTGTAGTAGCTATTTCTAGAGAACAATATATATATATATATATATATATATATATATATATATATATATATATATATATATATATATATATATATATATATATATTTAAAATTCCTTCTTTTCTTAATACAGACAAATTTCAAGTATTAAATAATGACCCAACAAAAGTCTACCAAAAACTAATAAAATCTACTTTGAGAGATCAACAATAACGAATCCACAAGGTCCAAATTTATATTCCCTAATTAAATTAGATAAAAAAGATTTCCCTATTAAACCAGTTGAATCTTCTGTTACGGCACCATCATTCAAATTATCACAAAAACTCATCCCTTTACTACGACAATTGCAAATTTAAACCGAAATATAGTATAACTAATACTTATGAACTAATAGATAAAATTAAAAACATTAACTTACCGGAAAATTCTAGAATTATCTCATTTGATGTACAAAACCTATTTCCTAGTATCCCACCATATAAAGTCATAGAATTAGTAGATAAACTCTTAATCAAGAATAACGTAAACGAAATTATTAAACGGGAAATTTTAGATTTACTTACGACGTGCTTAGATCAAAACTATTTTGAATTCAACGATAAATTTTATATCTCTAAAAAAGGTCTAGTAATAGGTAATCCTTCAAGTCCTTTACTAGCGGAAATTTTCATGGATCATTTAGAACTAATAATTCATCAAAATGCGGTAAACAAAAATATTGTTTACTGGCATAGATATGTTGATGATATTATTTTCTGTTTCACGGGAACATATATAGACAACTAACAGTCTTCCTTAACTTCCTAAATAATTTGCATCACAACATTAAATTCACTTTAGAATTAGAAATTAATAACTCTATAAATTTCTTAGACATATCTATATCAAAAGTGAATAATAAACATGATTTCTCGATTTTTCACAAGCCTTCACATACTGACACAATTATACACAATAGTTCATCCCACCCTTATATTCGCAAAATGGCAGCTTTTAACTCTTTTATACATAGACTGTTACATATTCCGATGACTAAAAGTAATGTTAACAAAGAATTTAACATAATCAAACAAACAGCAATTAATAATGAATATGACCCTAACATTATAAAGAATTTCTTGAATAAAAAATTGTTTAAACAAGCAATCTCTCTAATTTATCCCACCATTAAAGACAAAGAAGGAAAATTTAGCATACTCACATACACAGGGAAAATAACTAGAACAATTTCAAAACATTAAAAAAAAAACAATAAAATAGCATTTAAAACCAGTAATACCTTAGCGAATATAGTTTTAAATAACCAAACCAAATCTAATAAATCCATAAAATCAGGAGTTTATCTATTAAATTGTGGATCTTATACTAAAACCTACTTAGGATAAACTGGTAGATCTTTTGAAACTCACATTAAAGAACATAAACATAGTTATTTAAAAAACAAGAACACTTCACATTAAGCAACCCATATAATAAACGAATCCCATAATTTTGATGATACATTCAAAATCCTGCATGTAGAAAATAAATCTAAAAAATTAAATATGCTTGAATATCTTGAAATTAACAAACGGGAAAACTCCAATCTATTATTAAACGAACAGGTAGACTTAAACCATTCGCCCTTACTTAATCTTTATTAGTTCTCTGAAATAGTACTACAGATTTGCATCTTTAAAATAACTTTGTCAGTAAATAATATAATGAAACGTATATAATAAAAGACTGTTTTTAGTCAATTTCCACTGGTTTATTTAAATTGCGATGAGGCGTTTCGCTGTCGATGCAGCTTCTTCAGATCTACATTTTACACTGTCAAGTTAGGTTTAATATTCACAGTTTTATATAATTTTTTAATTATAATATTACACCTAATTAAATTACATTGATAGTATTGGAAAATCCAGACAGATTTGGAGTTAAGAGAATAAATTCAATAATGGTGAATTGCTTAAATCTACCTGGTCGTTGAGTAAAGTACCTGTAGTCCTTAATCGATTTATTTGCATAGTCTCTAAAAGGTTTAGTTTTAAACCTTTTTGTTCGGTGCGTAAAATTTTGAAATTCTTGTTAAATGTGTGATTTTCTGTTAATAGATGATTAGCATATGTTGAATTAGATTTTCTATGGATGAAACTTTTTTCGTGTTCTGTAATTCTTTGTCTAAATGTACGTCCAGTTTGTCCGATGTATGTTTTAGGACATGACCCACATGTTAATTGATAAACCCCTGATTTATTGTCTTTATTGATTTGTGGTTTGTAGTTTTTAAGGTATTTCCCTATAGTATTGTTAATCTTGTAAGCTATGTTAATATTTTTTTGATTTAAAAATTTCCTCAGTTTTTCCGTTGGTTTGCCGAAATAGGTTAAGCATTTAAAAGTGGTATTTCTGTCCTTAAAACGTGGGTATATTTCGGCAAACCAACGGAAAAACTGGGGAAATTTTTTAAATCAAAAAAATATCAACATAGCTTACAAGACTAACAATACTATACCACAAATCAATAAAGACAATAAATCAGGGGTTTATCAATTAACATGTGGGTCATGTCCTAAAACATACATCGGACAAACTGGACGTACATTTAGACAAAGAATTACAGAACACGAAAAGAGTTTCATCCATAGAAAATCTAATTCAACATATGCTAATCATCTATTAGCAGAAAATCACACATTTAACAAGAATTTCAAAATTTTAGACACCCAACAAAAAGGTTTAAAACTAAACCTTTTAGAGACTATGCAAATAAATCGATTAAGGACTACAGGTACTTTACTCAACGACCAGGTAGATTTAAGCAATTCACCATTATTGAATTTATTCTCTTAGCTCCAAATCTGTGTGGATTTTCCAATACTATCAATGTAATTTAATTAGGTGTAATATTATAATTAAGAAATTATATAAAACTGTGAATATTAAACCTAACTTGACAGTGTAAAATGTAGATCTAAAGAAGCTGCATTGACAGCGAAACGCGTCATCGCAATTTAAATAAACCAGTGGAAATTGACTAAAAACAGTCTTTTATTATATATTTATAATGAATTTCCATCAAGTAGAAGCTACAACAATCCAAAACATAATAAAACGATTAACATAATCTTATGTAATTAAGGATAGTTTTATGCACTGTATAACCAGTATTATTACCAAACATTTTTCTTTCTAATTCACTCCTGAAGAAGCCATTGTATGGTGAAACAATTGTCAAGTCATTTTAAGTATATTGGAAATAAAAACATAGTGTTGTTTTTATATAATTTTATTATGAAATTCCAACAAGTATCTGCTAACACAATCAAAGAAGTTCTGGTCAAGTAATCAGTAGAGAAGACTATAAGGAACATGCCCTCTGTCTTTATTTAAACTACTTTTACATTTTATAATTTCCATACTTCCGAATGCATTCAACAATCTCCTATCAGAAGAATACTCAAATTCTTCTACTGGCTTCGGTTTCAATCTTTCTCAAGGATATGATATACATAGGTATGAGGATGATTGTCAAGTCATTTTAAATATATTGGAAATTAAAACGTAGTGTTGTTTTTATATAATTTGACCAGAACTGATAGCCTCGCCCATGCCATTAGTTCGGCTTAGGTAGTTTAGATTTTTAAAAGAATTAATTAGCAATGTGATATTTATGTTCCTGGTTTATGCATAAAAGGTATATAAAATAGAGATGAGCGATATTATCATATCTATGACTTTTACCTGTGACTTAGCTAGTTACAGGTAATAACTGCGATCCAATTCTTTGCAAAGCAGCGACTCTAGTCGCTGTTTTAAGTACTAGCTGCATACGCAGATGTTGCAGATTGCTGCCTATCGTCTTGTGATAGACACCGGTTGCAGTAGGCCGACGACTAACGACTCACTGGTACGTGATGTTGGACTGTCGCGTCGTCGTTGGAAGGCAAATCGCTGTTAACTCAAATAACTACAAAGTAAAATTTTGTTGTATAAATTTTTATGTAAATACTTTGGTAAATACTTTTATACATATATTTAAGCAGAAAGATGTTAAGAAAAAAACTAACAAAACAACAAAAGTACTTTGAACATGAATAAAAAAATAGTCAAGTAACAATATCCATAACATGTAAGCTGAAAAGTTTTTGATCTGACACATAGATGTCGCCCTTTTCAAAAAATCTATATGATTTTTAAAAAGTACCAACCTTCAAACAATACGTGTCACAATTTTAAGACATTTCGACGATTAGTTTACAAGTCACGGCGGCTTTTGTGACGCTACTTTTGATATTTTCAAAATAATGAAAAAAATCGAATTTCATGTGTTGATTAAACACTGTTTTTTACCGTCCAAGCAAAGTAATAGCTTAATAAATGTTACAGGGACTCTGCCCCTGGAAAATCACTCATCATTTACTGATATGCTGAATTTAAACGCGGTCGTACAAACACAAATGTTGCTAAATGCTCTGGACGTCCAAGAGGTGGTTACACCGGAAAACATCAAACAAATCAACAAAATTGTTTTGGATCATCGCAAAGTCAAATTGCGTGAGATAGCTGACACCCTAGAGATATCAAAAGAACGAGTGGGTCATATTTTGCATGAATATTTGGGCATGAGAAAGCTCTGTTTGAAATGGGTACCGCGTTTGCTCACAGTGGACCAAAAACAACAACGTGTTGATGATTCTGAGCGCTGTTTGGACCTGTTTAATCGCAATAAAAAGGATTTTTTCATGCAATATGTGACAATGGATGAAACATGGATCCACCACTACACACCGGAATCAAATTGGCAGTCAAATGTGTTTCCAGATTTGGCCCCCAGCGACTATTATCTATTCGCAGACCTCAAAAAAATGCTCGCGGAAAAGAGATTTGGCTCTAGTGAACAAGTTTTCGCCGAAACTGAGGCCTATTTTGAAGGCAAAGACAAATCCTTGTACAAGAAAGGTATAGAACTCTGTTGATGAATAAAGTCGAATTTTGCAAAAAAAAATGTGTTTTAAGTAGCTAGACCAAAAACTTGTCAGCCTACGTGTTACATCAAAATAACCGAAATAATGGGTCTCAAAATTAGATAGCTGTGACAGGCGCCGTTGCGAATCATTAAGCAGTAGTAGTTTCGGATTTCCGGAGATTTCAGACGGAGTAAAGCAGCGACTTAAATCGCTGTTAAAAGAAGCTGTGACTTATAAATCACCGTCAAAGGTATACCTGTGACATAAAAGTCGCTGTTAAGTTCATCGCTAATATAAAAAACTACCTGCATTATGAAATCGAATCACATCGTGAATATTAAAGCACATTGAAACTCAATATTCTTGTATGATCAAGACAGTACAGTGTTTACGTGCTACCGCATTAACCCCTACAGGTGCGTCAGCTGACGGTATCCGGTGCCGCTAATTACTGGAAAGAAGAGCTTAATCTATTTGAGTTACTACTGCAACTATTTTTCTAGTTATTCTAGTAGTTGAAGTTCATTTCGTTTAATTCGCCTGCTCCAGAGCAATAATTAATAAAATCAACTCACTTAATTGCACAACAGGTTAATTATTATCCCATTTTGCTAATTGAAGTCAGCCAATATAACGGCACCATTTCCATTATTAGTTTGCGTTTTTGTTGATTATTTTTTCAAAATGAAGTTAATTATCCCTGATGGATCCGTTGTTCTCGTGGTCCATTAAAACAGGAAAATTAAACTGGATTACCTTGCTTTAGGTTTTATAATAAGATTGTACGGAAATACAGTTTTGGTATGATTGAATAGGAACATGCAGAAGTGCCTCGTGTCAGTTTCCGCTTAAAAGTAAACATAGTGAAGCCTATATTAGGTCCACAAAGTATAATAATAATAAATATGCTGTTATATACACATGTTGAAGAGTTAGTCCGGAATTACATCTGGTCGTTTGTTACATACCGAGCTGAGTTCTTTAGACGTTTCATGGCAATTTTAATGCTGTCTCTTTGGAGTTCACTGTGAATCTCGTTGATCAGCGTATATAACTGTGCCGGAGGTTGTAGCCGCTCTGATTGGTAGTAGTTGGTTTCGCTCCTTTGACCAGCGCACAGTGATTCGGCAAGAACATGCTAGCGGGACAATATTCATGACGTAATTTCCAAGAACCACTGATAACGACTTGTAAACAACCCCCCCCCCATTTAACGAATTCCAAGAATTAATTTGTTTATCACCTCATAAAGGTATCTTATCAGGGGGTCAAAGTAACCCTTATAAGAGAGGTCATTTTCATTTGCAAATCAGTTGCATTTTATGCACACTTGTGATAACATATTTTAAAATTGGTAGCAAAGTGAAACGAGTTTTTTGTGATGGAATATTCTGTTGAAGGCATGTACTCTATTATGACTTATATTTTTTTATAAAAAATATGTATACTTTTGGTGTAATATCAATTTGTAAATGTATAGATAAATCCAGAAAATTTTACATTAATTGTAAACTTTAAAGGTAGCAACTTTTTTTATCCACATATATCCATCTAGATTTTTCTATATGTAATACGTACAACATTCAGGCATAGATTCATATATATTATAGACCACGAAAAGGCCCGAAAGTAAAATTATTTTATTTTTTTCAGAACGAGTCGTGACTATGACGAAAATGGAGTTTTTTGAAGAATGGCTAAAACATGACAAAACTGAACGAAACAGTGGCATTTTTTATTATATAAGTGAAAAATTCAATATGTCTGATGTTTCTGACGATTCTCTAAAACGACTCAAAATGAAAATATCAAGCCTTTCAGCAAAATTCAATCAAAAGTGGACTTCTTTGAAGTGTAACAAAGAAATGTTTCTAATCAAACATAAAGATTGGTTAGAGGGATCCGGATTCGAAATAAAGATGTGTGTTAAGCAGCCGTGCACTTCAACATCATCAGCGGCTCTTTCCGTAGGGCGACCCAGAAAATCATTTGAAGACTCATCAACGAAAACGAAGAGACGGAGACTAGAAGATCTTTTGGAATCGCGAAGTGCAAGTGAGCTTATTACAGCAGCTGAGTTAGCTACTCGAAAAGAAGGGCATCGAAGTGTTGCTAAACAGATCCATAACGTCGCGGTCAGTGAAACTAGAGAAAAGAATAAGTGTTTCTGAACAAAGTCGGCAGTTAACACCAGACGAAGCTTTAGCTTATTATGTGGACTCGAAATCGACTTCTCACTCATATAAACAAACAAGAAAATGGTCAATGAAAGCGGGACATCAAGTGTATCCATCGTTTTATAGTTTAGGTAAGTCCAAAGCTTCTTGTTGTCCTTCTGACGAATATATTTCTGTGATTGAATCTCGAGCTGAAATTAAACTGCACGCGATTTTGGATAAAACGGCTGAACGATTAGTAAAAGCTCAGACGGAAGTCATTAGAAGTGTATTACCTCGTTCATATTATACGTTGGTAAGCAAATGGGACTGTGATGGGAGTTCGGGGCATAGCACGTATAAGCAGAAATTTGAGAACACTAACGCTACAGACGAATTTTTGTTCGTATACTCATTTGTCCCTTTGAGACTGCTTGATGGCGAAACTGTGATCTGGCAAAATCCAAGACCTTCCTCTACTTTATATTGCCGTCCTATTAAGTTTATTTTTGCCAAGGAGACAAAAGAGTTTACGAAAGAAGAAAAAATTTTAGATGAAGTAAGTCAGCTTCTTCCAACATTATCTAACGTTGCTGGATCTCAAATCTCTATTAAACACGATTTGTTGTTGACAATGACTGATGGCAAAGTGTGCAATGCCTTAACAGACACAAGTTCAACACAAAAGTGTTATATTTGCGGTGCCACCCCGTCTACTATGAACGAGGAGTCAAAGAAATATCCCAGCAACGAAGAACGCCTTGCATTTGGTTTATCTACTTTACATGCATAGATCCGCACGTTTGAATGTTTGCTTCACATCAGCTACCGTTTAGAAATAAAAAAGTGGCAAGTCAGAGCACACAGAGTCACAAGAGATACAAAAAGTGTTTAAAGATCGTATGGGTCTCATTGTAGATAAACCAAAACCTGGGTATGGTAACACAAACGATGGAAACACAGCACGTAGATTTTTTTCCAAAGCTGAATTGAGCAGCGAAATTACAGGATTCGTAGATTTCATGTAATTTTAAGAACTTTGTCATCGGGATATGACATAAATTATATAGAATTCGAAAAGTTTTGTGTTGATACTAGAAAATTATACCTTGATCTGTATTCGTGGTATTCCATGCCCGTTACTGTGCATAAAATTCTTGTACACAGCGCGGAAGTTATAAAGTCTTTTCTTCTTCCCATTGGACAACTCTCCGAAGAAGCCCAGGAGGCAAGAAATAAAGACTGTCGTAGATTCCGTGAACGGCACACCAGGAAGCGGTCACGTATTGCCACAAATACAGATCTTTTGAGAATGCTTTTAATTACGTCTGATCCTGTTATCAACTCGTATAGAGAATTACCGCGAAGAAAATTTACTTCTTTGCCATCGGAGGTTCTGCAGTTGATTATCCCACCTTCATTGCCATCCGAAACACCATCAGTAAGTCATCATCACGACTTAAATGAGGAGGATTATTTACTCTCTGAATATTCTACTGAATGGGAGAGCGGTGATGACGACTCATCTGATGGTGATTAGTAGGTTTAAGTATCTTTTATTGTAATTATAATTCTTATTTTATTGTGTGTTGTATTTGCTTATAATTCATGCCTTAGTATATAAGTTATTTAATATTATATTTCTTTTAATTATACACCTTGTTATTGTAAATAATTGATATATAGATACTGTTATTGTACTAATTTATTTTAAAAGAAATAATATTTTGTAAATTAATAAATGTGGGTACTATCATTATGATTTTTATTTTTTTTCTAGAAATTTCTTTGTAAACAAACATGATTGTGCTTTTTACACATAATGAGTAGGTAGACGTATGTAGCTAATTAAAGAACAATTAGCGACAATAGTGAACAAATGAGACACATTAGTAAACCACTTCCGTCTTGCAGCTACATATTTCGATTAATACACATACAGTACACATTTTTCAACTTTTTTTTCTTAAAATAGCTTAAGATACCTGGAATATACATAAACAATTGAAATAAGTGAAGAAATAATATTGTCCCGCTAGCTTGTACTAGTCGAGACACTGTGCGGCGCTTCAGAGACTTCTAGTCATTTGTCTGTCGGTTGAGTTGAGTATATCGTCACTTCTGTTATAATGTTCTATTTTTAGTGTTCCGTACAGAATGGAATGAATTCGATGTCCGTCTGTCTGTCTGTCTGTCACGCCCCATTTTCTCCGAAACCAGTTGACATAGGTAGTTGAAATTTGGTACTAGTATAGGAATTGATAGCCTTATCAGAGCTGTGTAGTTTTGAAAGTTAAATTTTGACTTAAGGGGTTAAGTTTTGGGGGTGAAATCGGAAATGAAAAAAAAAATATTTACCAAGTTATCGAGTGGGGTCTCAAATGAAAGCTTGTAAAAAAATGAGTTCAAAAATATATGTAGTGTAATACTTGCGCACACTTCTCTTTGTATTATTTAAAAAAAAAATGCGAAAAGTGGTTGTCTCCCCCCCCCCTCCATATCGAAAAGTACTGAAATTTAAAAAAAATTCTGGAATATTCTCTAGAGGGTGTAGCTTGAATGAAAATTATCACGAGTGCATTACCTTTAATAATTTATCTAGTATGTAAAAAAAAAGAAATTTCCAAGTCATCAGTTTTCAGTAAAGGTCGGAAAAAAGCTTTGTTGAAAACTCATTTAAGATGTAACAAACGTAACAAAAATTTTTATTTTAAAAGCAATCAACGTACGGAACGCTAATTGGGCAAGTCCAACTTGCACTTTACCGGTTATTTTGATTTCGATAGACTCTCGGATTGTTCTTGTCTTGTAGTTTTCTATGTGTACTGATGATCGTTTCTAGTTCCTCTGGTTTCTTGGAATTTTCTGTGAGGTGAATTGACCTGGAAACTAATTAGTTGGGTACGATTTGCAATTATGAGGGGTGGTGGTATTCAGCCCTCAAATATCTAATAGTGTGTGTTGGTTTCCTACCTACTGTATGTTACAAACATGCATGAGCTTTGGTGAAATACACATCTAGGAAAGGAAGCTAGTCGTCTTACTCCATTTCTAGGGTGAACTGGATTTTTTGAAGAATAAAATTTAGGTGGTCTAGGAAGTCGAAGAGCTGGTTTCTACTGAAGGACCATATGAAAAATATGTCATCGACGTATCGATTTCATAGCTTTGGTTTCATGTCGGTATATTTCTTTATAGGAAATAAAGTAGGCGTTTTTCGACAATGCCTTGAAAGGTTTTTAAGATTGCTGAAAGTTTTTCGTTCTATGCTCTTTACTCTAGCGCTTCATCAATTGGTATGCTGGGATAAAATAATTTGACGTCGAAACTAAAGATGACGTTGTTTGAGAACATGATAATTTAGTATTCAGAATTTCATTTTTCTTGACAAAGATTGTAGTATGCTTGCTAGGTGTTTTTCCAGTTTGGGTAATTCAGCGTTGAAAGCGCTGAATATTGGCTGTAAAAGAACATCGCTCTTGTGAATTTTGGGAAGTCCGTAGAATTTTGGACCTCTACTTGATTTTCTCTAATATCTGCGACAATAGATGATGCATTAATTTTATATTTTGTGCAGGGCGACCGGTTTATAACTTGGAACTTCATCGATGATTTTGATTTTCTTTGCGTATTCTTTAGTATCCATAGTAAGGGCTGATATAATGGTGATGTGTTCCACCCTTGTGACATCCTGACATATCGGTTTGTCCAGGGCTGTTAAACTTGTCTATATATATTAGTGTACGTATATCTACATATACATTTATATGTGTATATATATATATATATATATATATATATATATATATATATATATATATATATATATATATATATATATTTAATCCATAGGAATTTACGTATGGAGTATTATGTTTCTTACGATTTCGACTTGTTAGACCCAGACGTTTCTCTAAATTCTGCTCTGATTGGTCGGTGCTGTCCTCACTGGACTGACGTGGAAGGTCAAATAGTCACCGTTGGATACTACAAAAGAAAAATCATCCCAGAAACCATCGCAACTGAGAAAAATGGTACAATCTTCTTTTACTCCTTCTTCAGGGACCTATACTATGCCGATAGATAGCTACCGTACTATCCTCTGCCTCTTTGAGGATAACTGCAACGTCTCCTATAGTGCTTTAGTTTCTTATGTTACGTATCCTCGAACGTTTTTTTTCCAAATGGCTCGCGTCCTCTTTCGATCTTCAGTTGAAATATAAGTTTGAAGCTTCTCTCAATATATCTCCTACTTATGCATAATATTTTACCTTATATTATATTCCTATATTGTCTATAAATCTTCTTATCAAGTCGGTTCTGCTTAAAACTATATTAATACCTCTTTGTCTCTCTCTCTCTTTGTTTTAATATATTAAATTGTTTCCGTAATACACTCTAAACTAAGCGTCTCTAAGCACTCTAGTTAAAAAGTTATGTTCTAAATGAGAATTAACACTATCTTCTCAAGAACATTTCGCTACGTTAATGTTAGGGGGTATACCTAGACATCTGGGTTAAAAAATTCGATTTTTGGATTTTTAAATTTTCTTTTAGTATGACATCTTAAGAATATTTACTGTAAGTTTCATTAAAATCGGTTAAAAATTGCCGAAGTTATAGCAGTTTAAAAGAAGTGGAGTTGGATAGAGTTTTCGGAGCAGCTAGCAAGCAGCTTTTCTCGGGTCAGCCTTCGCTGATATTAACTTGATTTTAATGTATTATAAACTTTTTCTTTTATAGTAAAATACAAAGAGATACTTTAGTGGTCCCTCTTAGAAGGGACGAGTCATTCACATCTGCTATTTTAAGGTTTTATATTCGATACTGGAAGTTTTTTTCAGTACCGTTATACAGTTAACTCGAAGCAGTTATTAAAGCTTATATTTAAATTGGCTTTGTTAAATATAATGTTAACTATGGGAGTTCATTGTAGCCAAAGTGCACATGACTACGCAGCTAAACTGGACGGACAATAAGCCGAGCTAGCCGAGCAACAATTGGTACAAAGTACAAAAGAAGATAGAATGCGTCATAGACAAGAACAAATTAGTATTTTAGAAGCTCAAATCTCTGATGAAGATTCATCATATGAGCGTGGAGTCAATGATTCGTTTACAAGTAAGATTTTATTTTTGTATTACTGTTTTTTAACCTGATTTTTCAAACCTACAACTTTAAACGCGTTTTTTTCGAAAGTACTTTTTCTCTTCAAGAACCACTGAACCGATTTTAATGAAATTTGATACGTATTTTCTCTATATATAGTGCTTGTCTTTGAACGAAGGAATTTTGATTTAGTCAAGAACTTTATTTTTAATTAGTAAAAATGTAAAACACAGTAACGTCATTTATTCGCTTTTTTGTTTAAACCAATACCATTTGATGATTTTTTTTTTAAATCCTTTCCTCAAAGACAAGATTGATTCTCTGGTAAACTCATTTCTTTGGAAATTTTGATTTCAATCGATCCAGCTCCCAGTAATCGTGCACACTGCAATGCTCCTTAACAAAAGGGGTCGCAGGGGAACAGGTGTCGCGCCGCCCGCGCCTTTTATTTTTCAAATTACAATTTCACAAATTGCAAATTTTGCAAAAAAAAATCCTAAAAGAACGGTTTTTGCCGGCTCCATGACTAGGTACATCCCATTGTTAAAAATATTTATTTTTTATTTATTTGCCCCCTCTTGAATTCAACGATTACGTATTGGTCGATTATATTTTTTTTTGATCGACGTTCTTTTTCAAAACTAATTTTTATGCCGAAAAAGTCCCTCTAATCCTCGTAATACTCTGTTAGTGCCTGTAATCATATCCTTAGAAAAATCCTATATTTTACAGGATTTAGGAACAAATTGTCTTAAAGATCAAATTGACCTTTTTTGCACAGAAGATTTCATCTCCAAACAACTTAAAACCCAATAAAAATCCAGCGTCAATATACCCTGCAACCTCTTCTAATTCGCGAGATAAGGTTAATGCGAAAGAGCTTAGGGACCCCGTGAATCGTGACTTTGCTTGCTAAACGCCCGATCGAAAGTTTTTGCTCAGCTTATAACGGGTTTTTACAGGGTCGTCTCGCATGTGTATTAAAAAGCATGTTGAAATAAAATGTTGTCGCTATGTTAAATAATTAATTGATCTTGAACTTTTTCTGAAAGCTCATAAGTTTTGTTGTTTACTCTCTTATTACCGTACCACACTTGGGTAAGATGTAGGATATCAAATTCAAAACAATACCCTACTAGTAGTAGTAGTTGCAGCAGAATTGCATTAACTTATATAGCAGCACTATCGCATTGTCTAAAAAGTACCGTGAAATAGAAATTTATGTTTTAGCAATTGGGCAACCCTTACGGATATCACGCCATCCATCCACGCCAATATCAGCTTAATAAAGAACAGGGTTAAGTTCCTTTTGAGGCGGAGAAGTAAACGAAAAAAATTAAAAGTGTATCACGGATGTAGCTTGCTGGAATTCTTGTAAAGTGGTATGTGATTGAATTTCTCGTCGCAATAATACACTGACACAAGCTCCACAATCACAATAAGAAGTCATGCGCGCTATAGAAGCGAAAGATCTAGACAACATTCACGCAAAGTGCTTAAAATAATAGCAGAATAATATGGCACAGGCTTAGATTTCTTGATCTCGCTCTTTAATGCTGACTAGATAACATAGACATTTATCTCCCTACCAAAAAAGAATATTGCTTTAAACTCTGATGAATACAGAATGATTTGCCTTATGTCTCATATACTTAAAAATTATTTATACGAAAATATATAGAAATATTAAAATAGATGAAATCCAGTTTGGCTTCTGAGATGGCCCCGACACACGTGAAGCACCTTTTCAGCGCACTAACCCAATGATGCAAAGACATGAATTTAAACGTCTCCGTACGCTTTATCGATTACCGGAAGATCCTTGATTGCGTTAAACACCATAAGTGGATTGGCATATTATGATTAGCAAGAATCGACGAAGGAGACCTACGCTTCATCGTGGAGCTCCGTTGGAACCAAAAAGCAAAAGTCATTCTATATGGCGTCGCTGCAGACACAATATTCGTAAAAAAAGGCGTAAGATTGATATGTGTGCTATCTCTCTTGATGTTTAACATCTATTCAGATTACGATAAACAGCAAGACAATTAATAACATTAAATACGCCGACGGTACAGTCGTACTAACAAAAAGCCTTAACGATCTTCAATGGACCACAAGAATGATATTTTTTTTTCCCCGTACTGGTTTATGGTTGTGAGAATTGTACATTCGACCCAGGAATCGAAAGGAAAATCAAAGCTTTCGAAAGGTACGTGTACCGTCGGATGATGCGTATATCGTGGATCGAAAGGATAGCAAGTATTGAGATCTTTAATCGTTTAAATAAAGGGAAAGAGCTACTAATAACTATCAAACAAAGAGAAACAGTCTACCTGGGGCACATAATCAGAGGACTAAGTTACATGTGCTGAGGCTGATCATTGAGGGTAAGATGAAAGATAAAATATGAGAAGAAAATGGTTTAATCGAACATCCATTGACATCTTCAGAGCAGCAGGTTAACCTTTGCCATTTGGGTCGCCAACCTCCATCGTGAGTCGGTGCGCTAAAAAGAAGAAGAAGAACAGGACACTAATCCTTCGATGACAAGTTGCAGCTAATCAACATTAATGAAAAATATTAACTTCTGCACACTTGTCTCTATAGTACCAATTTAACTGCAGCATATATGATGTCTTTTTTTTTCTGTTCCATGTATTCACATACGTCGGGGTCTCTGTACTATTTCTTCACTTTATATTGAGGTTGTTAGTCTCTGTTAGTCGAAAAATGGACGCAGAGTCCTGACCTTCTCACTAGTCCCTGATATTCCGGAGCCACGAGTGCTGCTTTCTACCGGGTCCTTCCCGACCCTGAATTTTTCCCTGAAGAATAAATTTTGGAATTGAGTAACGGTCACCTTTTACTATATATCCCAAATACCTTCTTTGTTTTACGATATTAAGTAGTTGCCTCTCCACCCCGGCCCTTTGAAACACTTCTTCATTGCTTAGATATTTTCTCCAAGAAATTCGTAGTAAGCGTCGCAGTATCTCCAGATACCGGGTGCCCTCCGAGAGTAAGTAGCCTTGCTGTGGCATCCAGGCTCTGCCGCAGTCTATCCTTCTTTCCTAGGATACTCGTAGGAACACTATGTCGAATAATAATAATTATCATAGTGATAATGGCAGAGTGTTGAGGAGGCGGGCCCCTGTCGTACGAACAGCTACAGCATCACTGCAACAATAACCACAGACGATCCAAACAACCGCCTCAGCCGAAACTACTCCCGATAGTTTTACCAGATCTGACATTGTAGGTGATGGAAATTGCCTTTTCCGTGCTTACACTTATATGGCCACCAAAACCATCATGAAAGACTCCGAGAGGTTGCTCTAAGATATATACAACAAAACTGGTCGAAACTTCACACATTTTCATTAATTGAAGACGACGATATGAAAGACTTCAATAACTACTACAACTATATGAGGAAAAATGGCACCTATGGAACGAGCCTAGAGATACTTACCCTCTCGGAAACCCAAAATAGCAACTTTCATATCTTCTCAAAACAACGAAGAACAAGAGATATAAAAATAACTTTTAGGGACAGACCAACAGTAATGAACACAGGAAAACACATCGAAACTATTTACCTTCTATTAACAGGCAACTCAATGTCGGGACATTTTGAGCTTGACACCACAAAATACTAAAAACATCCCAAACAACAGTAGACCAATAAATGAAGCATCGGCGAGTGACTTATCGGTCAAGGACGTCGCGGGAAATTGCAGCTCCACTAAAACGATGAACACCGGGCAACCGAAAATGGACCTGCCAAAAGTGTTGTGCCGGCGAGTAAGCCGACACCCACCAGGGTGAGAAAATCAAAGCAACGCATGAGTTGCACCACAGGAATCAACGAACACACCATGCGTTGCTAGAATAAAATCATAAGACCTGACAAAGAAATTACTGAGAAGAGAATCACTCGCCTCCTGGACCCACCACCGTCAATCTCAAGCGCAACCGACGAAATAATTAATCAAAAACTCCCGCAACGAAAAAGGAACCCCAACAGCACAAAACCAGGATTCAAATGGCAAATAAAAATAGAAAACAAAATCAACAACATCAGAAGAGATCTAGGACACCTTACCTAGTTTATGAACGGGAACGCGTCCAAGAGTGTCACACAGGGTGTAGACAACATCAAGTCTAAATCTCTCAACGAAATACTGCCAGAAATCCTTGATACTTTGAAACAAAAACTATCCGTATATGCCGCAAGACTCCTTAAATACAAAGAATCAAACTAGAGGAAAGACACCCACAACCTCTTTCGAAGAAGCGAAAAACAGTTCTACCGAAAAACTATGTACAACAAACAGATAGCAGTGACTGAACCATCAAACAAACAAGAACTCACAGATTATTGGAAAAGTATCTGGTCAGAAACCAAACTACACAATAATAATACCCCCTGGATCAAAGCCGAAGAAGACAAACATAAACATGTGACAGAACAAGACAATTCCACATTAACTACTGTGGGACCAAATAGCATGATGAGGCACCTGGATACAAAAAATTCCGGAGGTAAAATAGCCCCCCGTTCGGATTTCCGGGTGGGGGCTGTTTCAGGGGCGTCGACATGCAGAGATCATAATTGTAAAGTAGATTTTTACAACAACGAGGTTTAAACTTGAACATAAATTCAGTGCGCCAACACCTGCAATCAAATAAACTTCATGTACTCGCTCTCTGTGAAACCAAGGTCAGTGCGTCGACCAGCACAGTCAACTATCTTAACTTGGGTACGAATTCTATTCTCGATTTAGGCGTAACTTTGGAATCTGTCTTTTTGTCAGAAGCGAACTCTCTTGCCAACGAGAAGAGGCTCTGGAGCCACCAAACTTTGATGTTATGGGGTTAAAAATAACGATTAAACAAACCACATCTGTATCCTCCATCGACCACCAAGTGATACCAACTTTAAAACACTTTTAGCTTCTCTTGCAGATACTATCGATCATTTACAAACTATCTAAGTGCCGAAATTGCCATCCTGGGCGACTTTAATGTCCACAATATCAACTGGCTTAAATATTCAAATACTACCGACGAACAAGTTCGTGAACCTGAATCATTCTCAATCAGTTGTGGCTTAACTCAGCTTATTGACGAACCAACACGGATCCCTGATCGAGACAGGGAGTTCGCCAGTATTCTTGATCTATTTTTAACCACCAATCCGGAGATTTACACGGTCACTGTAAATCGGCCGTTAGGTTCTTCCGACCATAAACTGCTTTCGACATCGAGTGTTATACCAATCAGTGACAGAGAGGCGCCTAAGCCGCACAAGATTTGGCCCTACAGATCTACTAAATGGGAAGATCTCATGGAATATTTTCGAAGCTTCCCTTGGACAAATATTTGTTTTTCGCCCCATCTGACTGCGCCAGGGTGGTCTCCGATATCATTTTGGCTGGTATGGAAGCTTACATCCCTTTTTCGAAGAAATACCCCTCCAACCTCAAGCCTTGGTTTGAGCGAAGATGCAAAGAAGCTATTGCTTCTAAACATCTTGCCTACCGACAATGGCGTAAAAATCCTAACACCATAAATCGTAACACCTTTGTTCGTGCCCGGAACAGATGCAAAGAAATTATCGACGAAACCAAGGAGACACACAATCAACGAATTAGAAACAAACTTCTCGCTTATCCCAACAATTCCAGGTCCTTTTGGGCAGTCGCTAAGGCAGTTAGTCAAAATTTCACCAAATCCACCATACCACCACTCTCAGATAATTCTATTGCAACGACACCTGCTGAGAAAGCGAACTTCTTTTCTGAACTCTTTACTTCACATTCTACTGTCGATTTCCAAGGAAAAACACCATATCCCATATTGCCGTCAAGGATGCCCGATGTTGTCTTCAGACATCGTATCAAAAAGCGTATTTTAATGAAGCTAGACTCCAAAAAAAGCTTCTGGCGCTGACGGAATACCTGCCATAGTTCTCAAAAACTGTGCGAGGGAACTAACACCAGTTTTCTGTAGAGTTTTCAACCTATCCTACAGAAAGGAAATATTTCCTTCCTGCTGGAAATGTGCCACAGTTCAGCCGATACCTAAAAAAGGCAAGAAGATCTTGCCAAATAACTATCGATCAGCTACACTGCTTTCAATTATATCGAAAGTCATGGAAAAGGTTATCAATCAGCATCTTCTAAAATAGCTTGAAGGATTCAACATTATAAACGATCACCAATATGGTTTTCGTAAACATAGATCAACAGGAGATCTTCTGACTTATGTAATACATGATTGGAACAACGCAATTGAACACTTTGGAGAATCTCGAGCGGTTGCTCTTGACATATCCAAGGCATTCGACCGTGTTTGGCACGATGGACTGTTGGCTAAGCTACGCTCTTATGTATGTCTGAAAATTTTTTTTTTGCTCTCATGTTTCCTCAGAGAGCGTTCTTTACGAGTGGTGGTCGACGGATTTTTTCTAACACCTTCACTATTAACGCCAGTGTGCCCCAAGGCTCCATACTGTCTCCTATTCTCTTTTTCATTTACATTAACGATCTGCTGGAAAAGAGCGGGAAGCCAATCTACAGCTTTGCAGATGACGGTCTTCATTCACTTTGAACGCTCGGACATCGGCTACTCAGGTGAATACCCTGGACCTGGAAAAAATCGATCTTGGGGTAACAGTAACCAAGTGGAATTTAACGCTACAAAAACACAGGCGACACTTTTTTCTAAAAAAGTTAACGTTGCTGAACCCTACATAATCATGTCGGGGCACTCCATTCCCCTAGCATCGTCACTCAGTTTTTTGGGCGTTAATTTGGGAGTAAATATATCCTGGTATGAACATGTTGCAGGCATAGCAAGGAGAGCTCTCAAAAGTTAGGAATATTATTTCGAACCAGAAAGCTTTACACTCCACAACAGTGTTAATTCTTTACAAAGCTCAAATTCGACCAACTATGGAATACTGCTCCCAACCACACACTGCATTTGTTGGATTCTGTACAGAGAAAAGCTGTTCGTCTGATTGGAGACCTGGAACTGACCGGCGGCCTTGATTCGCTGGAACATCGAAGAACGGTTGGCGACTTGAGTCTGTTCTACAAGTATTTTCATGGAAAGAGATCGAATGATGTAACCCGCTTAATTCCTCCCAGAGTGCTAATACTTCACATCCGTATGAGGTTCAGCTTGTTACTCGGCGTACAACACTTTTCAAGCAGTCTTTTATATGGAGAACATCATCTCTTTGGAATAATTTGCCGAGGGCTGTGTTTTCCAATGAGTACAATTTATAGCGATTCAAGAACAACAGAAATCGCTTTTTTTTTTTCCGCAGACATGCTGCTCCTGGAGCGCCTTAGGGACTTCCCTATAGCACGTGTGCTAGACCCATAAAAAAATCCATAGCTTGAAAGCATCAAAAAAGTAAGATGTAGTGTTCTTTGTTATCAGTGCTATATATTTTGTTTTGACTTCTTTAAAGTTTATTAAATAATTATCAAAAGCATAAATAAATTTGAAATACCGGCCAAGTGCAAGTCGGACTTGCACTTTTAGTGTTCTGCACGTTAATTGCTTTTAAAATAAAAATTTTTGTTGCGGAGGTATAACCCGATCAGTGACAAAACACACCCCAAATAAGTTTTCAAGAAAGTTTCATTCCGATCTTTACTGAAAACTGATTACCTTGAAATTTTTGTTTTTTTATGTACCAGATAAATTATTAAAGGTAATACAACTCATAATACAAAAAAATGTGCGCAAGTATTACATACATATTAATTGAACTAGTGTTTTTTTTCAAGCTTTCATTTAACACTTAACTAACCCCTTAAGACAAGATTTAACTTTCGCTCTGATGAGGCTATCAATTCCTATATTAGTGTCAAATATTAACTTTCTGTGTCAAATAATTTCGGAGAAAATCAGGTGTGACAGACAGACTGATACCGAAGTGATCTTATAAGTATTCCGTACGGAACACTAAAAAAGATGGCTAAAAGATAGGCACAAACAAAGTATAAATCATAGTTCGCAATCTGTATGCTTACATAACTGAAATATGTTTTGTTGTATTTTGTCACAGAAGAATCAACTTCAAGAAGAATTCCAATTCTATTTGTAATTTCTGATGAATTCTAAATGAAATCAACTAATATATCTAGTTTTACATCCCCCACAAGTGTTCGCTTATTTATTTAAATATTATACTCGTAGTATTTTCTTCGTACACCACTGAACTATTATCTTAAACTTCTTTTACCCCATTAGACGACATATTTTTCACCACAAAGTCTCACATATAAGGCAATTTAAATGGATTTCATTTAGGGAGACTAAGAATAGCTAACATAAAATACAATTTCCTTGATTATATTTTCATCTTAAATTGGAAAGTTTACTGCTTTAGCTACTACCCAACTACAGCTAATGAACTACTGAAGACCTAACCTTCTCAATATAGTTTTTCGAGAATACTTTTACCCTACATTTACTTGCGAGAACGAAGCAGTATAAAATAGACTAGATAAAAGGATTTCATCCTAGAATAAGAAAACTCAAACATATTATCGCAGGAAAGCCTCGTTTATTGACGAACAGTTCAATAATTAGTTTAAAAAAACAGGCAACTCAAATAATTTCATGAAATAAATAACAGTAACTAAGGCGTTTTATTTATTTTATTTCCATAGAAGAGTGTAACCGTACCTTCGTTAATTCTTAACCTTTTTATAGTGAAGATTTTTCTCAATATAGCCGATACACCACTGAACAGCTAACCTTCTTAGACAAAGTATCCGAAAAGACTTTTAGCCCACATTTACTTTTAAGGACGAGGCCGCCTATAATGGGCGAGATAAATGGATTTCATCTGAGAAAACTACGCATAACACGGCCATATTATAGATTCTACAGCGTACAGCAATTACCTTAAGTGTTAAAAAGGGAGCAAAGTTATTGTTTTAAAATTTCTCATTTTTAATGAAAAAATTTTAGCCTTCGTTAATGGGTTTTAAAGGCATTACTGCTGTAACGAACTTACAAAAGAAGGATTTAATAAAAAAAAGTTTATAACAGAGACGTAGCTGGAGGAGTCAAAAGGATATAACAACAAAATATTTAAACTTTAAGAAAATTTGTTTTTAACTTCAGGGTGGTTTTCAAGCTGCCTGACTTAGTTATACCTAGTGCGATCCAAAAGTTTCTGGACGCTAGAAAATCTGAAGTAGTTATTTGTACGGTTCATAACTCTCGTCACCTTCAAAGTTGTTCCTCTGCACCTGAATGCACTTATCGCACCGTTTTTTTCCAGTAGTCGAACCTTTTTTGAAAGGTCAATATTGTCCCTACCTATAGCGTCGCTTGTATCGCCTTATATCTCCTCTACCGGATCGACGCGGCGACCTTTTAACTTCATAGTCATATGGTGGAACAGCTCGAAGCCACCAAGTAACAAATCAGGCAGATAATAGGGTGAAATTCTTCGACAAAAACTACTCCTTCGCTCCAGGCTTTGGCCGTTCTCTAATGAATAAAATATTCATTGGAAATGCTGAGAATTGTCCGAAGATTGTCTTCATAAATAGTTTGTTGAATTTTACCGACGGTTTCAGGTGTGGTTGCAGTCATAATTTTCCGGAATTCTCGTTGTCTTCCACCGAATTTCGACTGGTCTTAAATTGTAAAAACCACTCGCTGCCTACGGCTTAGGACTTCGTTACTACATGCTTCTTGAATCATTTTATTATGTTTTAGCAGTACTAGAATGACACAATTAGACTTTTACGCAAACGTGCACACAGGACAAACTGAACGAGATAACAAATTGAAACTTGTTACCCAGCATTATCAGGATGTATCTACCGCCTGTCGGCTCGAGTCGATAATTTTTAGCTTTCATTCTCTATATTGTTAGTCCAGGAACTTTCGGAATGCACCATGTAAAAGTTCTCTAAGAAGTTAAGAAACAAATTTATATTGTTAGGTATAGCCTGTCCCAAAATATAAGATCCTGATTTTTGCCGTTTTAAGTGGGCAATATAAAAATTCTGACCTTTTGTTTATGATAGGTTGCAGAGATGGACTTAAGAATTTTATTCATTAATGCAAATAAATAAAATTATAAGTGTTTTTGGAGATGTTTATTTATAGATGCATGTAAAAACAAATGGATAAGAAGTACAAATATACAGTTTGGGTGAATGGGGTTTACAAGAGGGGACATATTGTATAAATAAAAATATATTTTAACTTAAGCCTAATTCGGTTTCACTATCACCGTCATCAGCTGAGGTAATTATCAGTCGTTTTACATTATTTACATAAATATATGAAACTTCAACTTTAACAACGTGCTGAATGGAATTCTTCCAGCTTTCACAAGGTATATCATTTACAACTTTTTTTACTAATTAAACCACTGACGCGTTTAAAGTAGGAGAAACATTTTGTGCCCTTATTTTTGATTTAACTTGATGCCAAATATGTTCAGTTGGATTAAACACACAATAATACGGAAAAAGCCGCAAAACAGTGTGTCCCATTTTCTCAGCCATACTATCACAAACATATTTCTTTTTCAATTTATAGCCTTTCAAAACTTCAAAAAGATCACTTTTTTTATAACTAAAGTCAAAATAAATGTTATTTTCTAACATATATTCCTGTATTTCCGATTTGGTGTGCATTAGGAACCTTATTTAGTAGGCAACTGTGGTAACTTGCATTCTCCATAACTAAAACACTCTGTTCGGGAACATTTGGCAAAAGGAAATTTTGAAACCAATTTTCAAAAAGTTCCGCGGGAGTTTTCGTGATAGTCCAAACTAGAATCTTTTATGTTTTTTTTTGCAGATAATAGTAGACAATTTGAAAACCCAGCTCTTTTCAGATCCAGCATGCAAAATGGTTATTCGTTTACCTTTATTTGAAGGTACGTTAGTCTGACTTTTTGTACGGCGGTCAATCCACCCTTTTTGCACAGTGTCATGGGTATAGAACTATGTTTCGCAAAGGTAAATTATATTAGCCAATTCTCTGATCGATACTTTTTAATTTCTTGGAAATAAGTATGTCGCAAGATTCGTAATGTTTGTGACTCCATCACTACTTGCCTTTTGTTGATTTTTCGGAACGTGAATCCCATTTTTAAGAGAATTCTGTGAAGGGTTGATCGGCCACAATGTATATTGGTCCCGTCCTGCACGAGTCTTAATTTTATTTTGTCTAGTGTCGGCACCAATTGCTCTTCATACATAGAATATATTTTTCTCCTGATGACGTATTTTTCACAATCGTCTACATGATGCATTTGAAAATCTTTCCATTTTTTCCTGTTCCTGAGTGACGGTTTTTCTACAGTACCCTTAGTCGTAGAAATTGGAATTTTGTTAGTTCACTAGTTTTTTTGCAAAGCACTTTATTCAAATTTCTTTTTACCAAATTGTAAACATTTTTCACTATTTGTTTGGCGTCAAGTGATAAATGTTTTCTCTTGCGATAGCCACTATTGCAATTTTTCCACGCCCGCCACATAATTAAAATAGAGCCGTTACGTTCTAAGTTGTAAGTAAAACTAAAAATAAAAATAATAAAAAGTATCTTTCGAATCATAATGGGGACCTGTGGTCATTAGGCCTATATTATCAAATACTTAAAGGGCTCCAAACCGGTTACCAGGTAGTAAATATATAGGTAAAAATAGATCCAATATGATTGCAGGCGTAAGTGAGGGCGGTATACAAAGCAAGTAAAATAAAAATGCGTTTATCGTAATACCTGGCAACTATGCACAAAGCCTTAATAGGATCGTTTAATGCCCCATTAAAAAGAAAAAAGGCAGGATCTTATATCTTAGGATTTACTATAACTTTACTACTAATAATTATAACTCAATGTAATGCAGTATGGAATAAAAAAAGGCAGAGACTGCTGCGATCAAAAGTTCAAATTCTCGATAGTTATTTGAAATACATTACCCAATTTTCCTAAAAGTTTAAGAAGGTGTTCATGAATTTAATAATAGTATCTGCCGATACATGACAATAAGTTAATAAAAATGTAACCATGGCATTGGATAAGATGATTAGATGATATGAGAGAAGTAATTGACTTTTAAAAAGAAGAAAAGACTGTTTTAAACTTCAATTTCCTAAGACGGTGATACACCAATAAATTTATGTAATACTACAGCATTTGCGCAATACTCTTGAGGTATTCTTTTGTTAGTTTTCTCATCTTATATCTTACTGAAAACTTTTTAGATATTATTTACTAAGCTGTGGAGTACATTTATAAATTTTTTTGAGTCGGTCTGATTCTTATATATATAGAAATACACATCTGCATACGGGCGTGTTAAAAAAAAGGTACCCCATTCGGCTCCATGATTCCGACTGTCTGAAACAGAAAAGACGAAAGATTCTAAATACATATGAGTGTAGTTCTCAACCGGACTTCGGAAAAATTTTTACAATACCATATAACAAAATGACGGTTACTATTACTAAATTTTAGGCTCGATTTTCGCCAAATTTTCGACTCAAAAATCGTTGAAAAAAAAATAATTTCAGAGATAAAAATTTTTCCAAAGTTCGGCCGAAAATGGCGGCATTTCTGAACACTGTCAAAATTTCGAAGAAACTGGATAATCGATCGAAAAAAGTAGTTTGGAGATATAAGCGTTTAAAGATTTCGATCACGTTTACAACACAATAAAATTAAAAAGCTAATACTTCCAGCTAATCAGCCATTCCAAAGCCATAAAGTAAAAGTAACCCTTCTAATTCTTCATAAAACTCGTTTTGGTCAGTATTAAGCATTTTCCGAGCTATTCTTGCTTTTTTTGACTGAGCTTGAGATCTTCGCTCTGCATGCGTGCGCTTGAAATCGGACATTGCTCGCGTCTTCCTAAGACACGTAATATCTTCAAAAATAAATAAAATATTGAAAAATCCTCTCGCACACGTATCCTTGAAGGTTCAAAAAAAAAATGATTTTTTCATAAATTCTTGAGTAGGATGGCACCTTAATTGAAAAGATAATAATTCACCTTATATTTATAAGAAAACCATATTTTCTTAATTTTTACTTTATAAGTTATTAACCTGCTATTAAAATTAATAAATATAAGTGACACCGTTGGGCATTCCCAACAGGTTTTTACTATCAGACCACGGGCGATCATTTAGGTTGTCAGGGGTGCTTTATAGACGCAGCATGCGGTAACTTGCATAAGACAGCGTTCTTTGTAGGTCACAAAAAGTTACTCTTTACCAAATTTCTCATTGTTGTAATGAAATAACTAACTCTAATACCGGACTTTTACTATTTGATAAAAAAAAATAGATTAAATTCTCATTTATTCTTTCTTATTCATCACTTTAACACCAGACATTTTTCAAAATCCGTTTTCTTCCCAAATGCAATTATTCCTAATCGTACATAATTAGCAGAAATTTAAATTTCCGCCATATTTAAAAATACTAGTTAAAACTAAGGTTTTGCTGTGTTTAACTGAGGTACAAAAGTTTAGACACAGTGACTATTTTTAACTGAAAAATAAATGTATTGTAAAAATTTTAAAACAAAATTATCTTTAATACATCTTTGTTGACTACCTCAGCTACATGAAGTTATTAGAATAAGATCCAAAATACGATCATTTACTTGCAATGTATGAATTTCATAAATAGCTTCACATTTAGTAAGATCTTAACATTTGTATTCCAACGTTTGAAGGCTGGAGTTGCGATTGCTGAATTTATTGTGCTTCAAGGTATTCACGTCATTGTTCAGTCAAATACTTCGTGTTTAAAATGATGCCAAGAAAGCATTTGAGTATCTAACAGCGAAATACCATCTGTATTATACATAAGAAAGGCTAAGTTTCAGATTTTGTCACAGCTCGTCAACGGCCTTAAATATAAATCATACTTATCAAGCCCAAAAAGGGAACGTCTTGATGGTGTGGAGATATAGAGCTACTAATTTTAAAAACTTAGTAGTATTCTAAAGCCATAATACTATACCTGTATAATAAATTATTATCCATCAGTTTTTACGAGTTGTACGAAAAATAATACAAAAAAAAACTAAAACATATTTTAATAAAAGAGGCTCTATATTTTATCAGTAATTATGAGATAATTTGTTTCAATGTTTAGTGCAAAATATGACATTTTACTGCCAAGAAATTTTACTGGAAAATAAAAAAAGAGCTGCAACTAAATTTTATGTAAAACTTGATACAAATGCCATAGGAACATTGAAAATGAGGAAAAAAACTGGTAATGATAGCTTATCAAAAACACAAGCTTTTGAATTTTCTTAACGTTTTTTGGATGTAAGGGAATAACTTGAAGATGACAAACAAAGGAAAGATCAATACCAGAAATTAATTAGAGTTCGTCAACTCAAAACAGATGAGCTTAAGTCATTATTAAAAATGATGAAATAATTAGAACGAATTTGAAAGACAATCTAGACAACATTTGTTTTACACACATCAAATAAATAACGAAAGTTATTCAGAGGGCAACATTCCAGGATAATTAAACGAGCTTATAGAACAATTTAAACTTCTTGAAATCAATTCTTACTGGTACCGAGACAGTATGTTTTTAATACGAATTGTTTTCTACTATAACAAAATTATTATTAATCGTGAATCTGCTCCAAAGAGTCCAATTATCAATGGCAAGTATTATTTGAAACTATTGCAACCTTGAACGAGTAGAATTCATCCTGTTCGACCCGAATATCGTGATATAGACGGCTGGTGTTTGTTGCCCAAAAACTGCTCCAAGTTACATTTCAATCATTATTCGTCAGTTTTTGGCTCAAAATCCAGTCTGTTCATCGTATTCACCTAATTTACCACCTTATGATTGTTCACTATTCCTAATTCCTAAAACGGCCAAGGGTAAGTCGATCTTACGCAATTAGTGTTCCGTATGGAAGATAAAAAAAAAGGTGTTTTCCTAAATGAGTTTTCAACAAAGTTTGTTTCGGATCTTTGTTGAAAACTTATAACCTTGAAATTTTTTTTTTATATATCAGATAAAATTATTGAAGGTAATGCATTCGCGTTAATTCTCCTTGTGGAGAATATTCCAGAATTTTTCCAAAATTTTTTGATCAGTACTTTTCGAGATTTAGGGTGGGGGGTACAGCGATTTTTGGCAATTGTTTAAAGATAATGCAAAGAAAAGTGTGCGCAAGTACTACATCATATATATGTTTCGAACTCGTGTTTTTACAAGTTTAACTTTTAAAACTGAACGGCTCTAATGGGGCCATCAATTCTTATATTTGGCCAAATTTCAAACTTTCTATGTTAAATAGTTTCGAGGAAAATCGGATGTAAGTCAGACAGACCGACATACACCGAAGTGATCTTTCAAGTGTTCTGTACGGAACACTAATAAAATGAACTTAAAGGATGCTTTTTTCAGGACATAAAGATTATTTAAAAGGCTTCTACACATATTTTGTTGGTACTATCACAAAATGAGTTGAAGAATTATTTTTAATCACTATTAAATCCTTTTAAAATGCGCTTCCTCTTAGGAAAATAGCTTGAACAAAACAAAGCCAAGACTTTAAAAATTGTTTCATTAGCCTGGAAAAATAAATATTCCACTGTGTATATTCGAAAAAAAAAAAAATTAAGTGGTTCTAGTAAGACCATAATTTTAATGTTCCGTACCGAACACTTATAAGATCACTTCGACGTTCGTCTGTCCGTCTGTCTATCACACACGACTTTCTCTAAAACTATTTGACATAGAAAGTTGAAATTTGACACTAATATAGGAATTGATGGCCTCATCAGAGCCGTGAAGTTTTGAAAGTTAAATTCTGACTTACGAAGTTAGTTTTGGGGGGTCAAATCAGAAGTGAAAATTTTTTTTTATCAGGTCATCGAGTGTGGTGTCAAATGAAACCTTATAAAAAGACGAGCTCAAAAATATATCTACCATAATGTAATACTTGCGCACAATTCTCTTTGTATTATTTTTAAAAAAGTGCGAAAAATTTTGAAAAAACTCTGAAATATTCTCTACAGGGTGTAGATTGAACAAAAATTATCACCTTTAATAATTTATCTGGTATATAAAAAAAAAACAATTTCAAAGTCATCAGTTTTCACTAAAGATCGGAAAAAAACTTTGTTGAAAACTCATTTGGGATGTGTTTTGTGAAGTCACTGATCATTTTGTACCTCTGTAACGAAAATTTAGTTTAAAAGCAATCCATGTGCGGAACACTAATTAAGTAAGTCCAACTTGCACTTCACCGGTTATTTTTCTTTATTTCTTACTTTTACTTCTTCTTGTGCCGATCCGTTATCGGATCATACTAGCTAATAGGAATTCTTTTACAGCTGCCCGGAATAGTTCCGTTGTTATTGAGAACCTTGTTTGCAAGTTTTTCAGCCATGAGTCTCCTGTTTGGCCGTCTTCTTCCATCCACCTTGTCCTGCAGTATCAGTTGCAACAGATCATATCGTTCTCGATTCTCATGACGTGGCCCAGATATTCGAGTTTACTTCTTTTAATTATATTAATAATTTCCAGGTCTTGGTTCAAGATTTCTAGCACCCTATTACTTTTACATTATTTTAATTACACAGGCCAACGATGAAAAAACTTTTTTAATAACTTTACCTGATTCCTATGTTTTTTGGTGTGCTGAGCCCGAAAATAATAATAAAAAAATCGTATCACCCACCAATTTTTCACATTTTAATATTCTAACTGTGAAAAGTTTATTTTTTATCATTCGAATGTTATTGGGTTCGTAATAAAATCAAAATTTTATAAGGTTGGCAGTAAAATCAAATGTTATTAGGTTGGCAGTTCCGATAAATATCACAGCTGTTTGTTTTCTTCCAGTTAATATAACCTCCCATTGCAGTGTTTCGCCCATGTGCTTTAATTCACTCTCAAAGTATGGCTAATCGTGGTTGTAAAAACTCTTCCAACGCTTTTTGTTATATATGTGGTGAGTTTGTAGTTAAAAAACATCTAAGAAACATTACTACCTTTGTAAAAAAGTATAGTTTGCATATTTTGGTGTAGAAATCGGTAATCAAGAAAAATGTTGGGCTCCTCACAAAGTATGTTATATTTGTGTCGAGGATCTTAGGAAATGGTATAAGAAAGAAAAGAAAGCTTTTAGATTTGCAGTAGCCATGGTATGGAGGGAGCAAGAAAATCATTCAAATGATTGTTATTTTTGCAGCGTTGATGTTTCTGGATATAACTCCAAAAATAAGAAAGTAATTGTATATTCTAATTTTACTTCAGCTACTCGGCCAGTAGGACATGCACCGGGACTTTCTGTCCCTGAGCCACCTCAGTCTACTGATGACGTTTTGCAGCCCAGTCTCGATTTAATGAAAGTCGATCGATGATGAGTTTCAATGTTCTCTAGAAAATTTAAAACCACAGTTGTTTACACAAGCTGAGTTAAATGATTTAGTGAGATATTTGGGTTTGACTCAGGAAATAGCAGAATTGCTTGGTTCTAGGCAGAAAGATATTTATTGGAATCTGGAACGTCTACTTACCATTATAGAACAAGAGATCAACAGTTTGTTCAGTTTTTCAAGCAGTAAGAGGATTTGGTTTACTGCCATGATCCCTATTTTGAAATTTAATCGATGTTATATTGTGAGAGAACTGTGGGTGATACAAAAAACTGATACCAGGTACGATTTCAGCAAAAATATTGATGTATTGCTTTAAAAAGTTTTTATAAATATCTTTTTTGTTGGCCTGTGTTATGAACAATTTCAGTGTGAAAATTTTAAGTTACAGACTTTCTATATATTTTTATTACTACTATTAAATTTATGTTTTAGTATATGTAATCAGTTGTACTGAAAATGTTACAAATAGCACTTTGCATTACTTGTGTCTATAGATGCGATACTTCTGGATTTCTCGGGTGTCAATTTAAATAATGATGCTGACGTTTCAAGAGTCGTAACGCTGGTCTTTGTCTTTTACCAATTTGGGAACAGTTCATCCATGGTGCTCCGCCCCCCCCCATCTCGGATCTTTAATATGAAAAGGCGTGCGTAAGCAAAATTAAAAGTTTCATGCTAGATTTCGTGGAAGTCAGTTTTTGGAACAATCTCTGAAGAAGCTGGCAAAATGATCAGTAAAACGTCAGCATCAGTTTTTCAATCGGTACAGAAGAAATCCAGAATAATTGTAAAGGGTGATTCATTTAGAGGTACTTTTTGTGATGGGGATTTAATTGCAGATTGCGCATGCGTCGTGTCAACTGAAGTGGCATTCCTGTTCAGTAGTGTTTGACAATTCTTAATGGAAAGACTTAGCCCAGCACATCGTCTACAAATTGTTCAACTTTATTACGAAAATGGGCGTTCTACGAGGAATGTGTATCGGGCGCTTAGAGCAACTTATGGTCCACATAATCGGCCTACCGAACGCACAATTCGCTCTACCATCAATAAGTTTGAGACCCAATTTTCATTATTGGATAATGCTCTACCGAATAGACCACATCCAGCAAGTAGTGAAGAAAATATAGGGGCGGTAGCGGAGAGTGTAAGCGAAGACCGTGAAGTGTCGATTCGTCGCCGTTCTCAACAGCTTGGCCTGTCATATTCAACAACTTGGCGTATTTTACGTAAGGATCTTTCTTCAAAAGCATACAAAATTCAACTAGTGCAACAACTGAAGCCGACCGACCTTCCGAATCGTTTCCGTTTTTAGTCGTTGGGCTCTTGACAAGCTTGCAGAAGATCCACTGTTTTCGAGAAAAATTTTGTTCACCGATGAGGCCCATTTTTTGGCTTAATGGGTTCGTGAATAAACAAAATGCCCGTATTTGGGGTGATGAACAACCTGAAGAGGTTCAAGAGCTGCCATTAAATCCAGAAAAAACAACTGTTTGGTGTGGTTTATGGGCTGGTGGAATAATCGGTCCATATTTCTTCAAAACAGAGGCCGGCCGGAATGTTACTGTGAATGGTGACCGTTATCGCGCCATGATAACAGACTATTTGATGTCAGAAATTGAAGCCCGTGGTCTCGACGAAATTTGGTTCCAACAAGATGGCGCCACTTGCCATACAGCCCGTGAAATCATGGCTTTACTGCGAGAGCAATTCGGCGAACAGATCATTTCACGATTTGGACCAGTGAATTGGCCGGCTAGATCATGTGACATCACACCTCTTGACTTTTTCCTTTGGGGCTATGTAAGGTCCAAAGTATACATGGATAAGCCAGCTACAATTGAGGCATTGGAGGCCAATATTACTCGAGTCATTGGCCAAATACCACTCAAAATACTCACACGCGTCATTGAAAATTGGAACTTCAGAATGGACGTTGTTAACCGTAGTCGCGGACAACATTTGAAAGAAATTATCTTTAAGAAATAATTGTAAAGAATGGTTCTTTTATGTGATAATAAAGATTATAAAATAAAATTGTTTTTATTCATAAAAAAGTACCTTTAAATGAATCACCCTTTACTTATAAGCTGTGTAACCTGTGAAAGTTTCGTATCACATTTACTTATTAAGTATATTGACATACTAATTGCATAATGTTATGTATATTGTTTTGAAAAATGACAAAGTCAAAACTTTTTAAAAAGTTTGCAAAAATTTAAAATGGAATTTGCAAAAACTCCCCATATATTTTTTATGTCAAATTTTTTACCCTCGATCTCATTCTCTATCAAAAAAGTTTCCGTGTCGAATATCCAAAAGGAAATAGGTTTATCCAGAATTTATTGAACCTATAAAGCATTAAAATCCATAGTGGAATATTTCTTGAAAATATCATTTATAAAGTCACAAATCATGATTGCCTGTAAAATGCCATCGGAAATAACGGAAATAAATGTGAAACCTAGCCGAAAAATTTCGTTCCCTTGTACAGAAATGGACATGACGTTAAACAGTAAGGAAGATAAATGACACATGTTGGATTTAAATGGAACATTTTTTGAGTATAACAAAGTAGCTTTCTAGCTAACAGTGTGTTAAATGACTTGGTAAAATATTAGGGAGAAAGTAAAAACCGCTGTAAAAGGGGTAAGAACAGCTATTCTGTTTAAATGGCCATAATTTGCCGATTTCATGGTTAGGACTACATGTTTTTTAAGAAATTGAAGATAAAATAAACGAGTAGTTTTAACCAGTATGTGTACTAATACAGGATGCCCTTGAGTTAAAAAATTAAATCCCATCGTCAAAGATCTTAAATACAAAACTAAAAAGTAAAGGAGATACGAGGATGGATCAAATGTAAACGAGACTTTCTGTACTGAGTACTTAATATCGTTCGAAGCGGGTCGCCGCTTTTAACAATGTTAGTTGGGTTTGTTAGGAGTGGGGAGAACGATCGGTTGGCTTCGCCAGGTGCATTCAGTAGTACAGCTCACGATGTCGGAGCGAGACGTGCACTCTTCGATTGCACAAGGCGTGAAACCGACCAAAATTCTGCGCAAATTGACGGCGCAGTTCAGGAATCAAACACTGTCAAGGCCATGGTGTGTGTGCCTGGCACAGGAGTTCATGGGAGGCCGTGAAAAGGTCGAAAATAAGAGCCATGATCGTCCTCCGAAATCAATGTGCAAAGTGGTGTTTAGTGCATTGATTTTTTGCACGAACGTCGCACCATCAATGCGGTGTACTACTGCAACCTTTTGGATGATGTTAAACTTGCTGATCGCCGTAAAAGACGTAACCAACCGATAAGAGACGTAATTCTTCTCCATGACAACGCTCGACCCCACACTGCAATTGTCACTCGCGAAAAATTGGAGAAAATGAGTTGGACAACACTTGATCACCCTCACTACAGCCTTGACCTATCGCCCGACAATTTTCATCTTTTTGGGCCACTCTAAGAAGCGCTGGGAGGCCAACGAAACGATTTGATGACGTCAACGCGGTGCGCAATTGGCAGCCCCCTTCCTTTTACTACGACAAAAAGTATCCGAAACGCTGGAAAAAGTGTATTTCCAAGGCAGGAGATTATGTTGAAAAAACCGGTCAAGTGCAGGTTGAATTTGCAGTTAGTGTTCCGTACGTTGATTGCTTTTAAAATAAAAAATTTTGTTACGGTGGTATAAAATGATCAGTAACTTCACAAAACACACCCCAGATGAGTTTTCAACAAATTTGTTTCCAATCTTTACTAAAAACTGATGACCTTGATTTTTTTTTTGTATACTAGATAAATTATTAAAGGTAATGCACTCGTGATAATTTTCGTTCAATCTACATCCCATGGAGAATATTCCAGAACTTTTTCAAAATTTTTTGATAAGTACTTTTCGAGATAAGGTTGGGGACAGCGATTTTTCGCGGTTTTTCAAAAATAATACAGAGAAAAGTGTGCGGAAGTATTCCTTTATATATTTTTTTTTACTCGTGTTTTCATAAGCTTTCATTTGACACCACACTTGATGATCTTGATTTTTTTTCACTTCCGATTTCACCCCCAAAAACTTACCCCTTAAGTCAAAATTTAACTTTCAAAACTACACGGCTCTGATAAAGCCATCAATTCCTATATTATTACCAAATTTCAACTTTCTATAACAAATAGTTTCGGAGAAAATCGGATGTGACAGACAGAAAGACGGACAGACGGACAGACAGACAGACAGACACCGAAGTCATCTTATAAGTGTTCCGTTCGGAACACTAAAAATGATATGTACTATACTACGTAAAAAAACTTAAAAAAAAATCTCGTTTATATTTGATCCACCTAATAATTAATGGCTAATTGAAAGAAGGTGTTTATGTCTTTCGTGTGTCCTCACGCTCCATACTGTCTCCATCTCCCTTTCTCCTTTACACTAACGATTTACTAGAAACTATCAAGAATCCAACCTAAAGATTTGCATATGACAGTATGCTTTTAATGCTCTGCCGGAAGTTGCTCAAATTAACAAAAATAATTCTATCTTGAAGAGACAGTAAGTAAATAGAGGTTACAATGCAGAACCCCACATAGTTATGCCGGGACACTCTGTTCCTCTAGCTTCGGCACTCAACTTGTTAGGCGTTAACTTGGGAGCAAATATGTCTTGGTATGAATGCATAGCAAAGAGAGCTTTCCAAAAGCTGCGAATAGTATTTTGAACTAGAAAGTTTTACACTCCACAACAAGTTAATTCTGCAGAAGTCTCAAATTGGACCAATGGTCAATACTACAACGATTTTTAGGGTTTGGCTTCCGCTACATTTGTTGGATTCTATTCAAAAGAGAGACCTCCTAGAGCAGTGCAGGCTAGGAATACACGTCGCGCTAATACATCACATAAGTATGAGGTTCAGGTTGTCACTCCTTGTACAACCTTTTTCAAGATTTCTTTCATATGGAGAGCTTCATCCCTTTGAAGTGATTTTCTCAAGACTGTTTTTTTTACCAAGTACAATTTATAGCAATTCAAGACCCATGTGAATCGCTTTTCCGAACACATGTCATTCCTGTACCGTTTTATGGAATTCCCTGCTATCCGTCTACTATGCTTATAAATAATAATTCATTCTGACTAATCTTTGGGACCGTCAAGACATTTCCTGTTTACAATATTCGACAATTCTATTTAACAGAAACCAGTAACACGGTGGTAAAATATGTAGCGATTTAGCTGACGGAGAGTAAGAATACGGGAGGATTAAGAAAATGGACAACCCTGCTATACCTTCTATTAATCACCAAACTAGTGCGTGATATGTTTCGCTTCATATAGAGCTAATTTTAAAATACACTCTATCAAGTAAGAACGTATCTGCGATAATTCATTTTGGGTAGGAGCGATTCTAGCGATTCAGCACAAAATCGGTAGAAGAAATCTCTGTCTACGACGAACTTTCGTCGAAATCACGTCAAATCCAAAATGAGTCACTTGTCTGAACATCGGTTCGAGGCAGTTTTTCTTTGTTCCGCCTAACACATTCCACGGCCGCTAAGTATATTAAAACATCGGTGTCGTTTGTGAAGAAATGGATAAATCATTTTAACGAGATGAAAAATGTCGACGACTTACCAAAACGTGGCTCGGTAGGCAAAGTCACTCCGAAAGTCGAAAAACGAATCGTGTCTTTGTTTTCACGGGACCCGAAATTCACGCTGCGTCAAGAAGCAGCAAAATTAAGAAAATCGGATTTGAATGAATCCCATGAGACCATTCGTCAATATCTTCGTGTTCAAGTTATCAAATTCTGAAGCACGTTGAAGAAACTTTTGCTGGGCGAAAATCACGTCACGAAAAAATAGTGTTTAATCACCACACGATATTAGATTTTCCCGTTGTTATTGTTTGATATAATATCAAAAGTAACGTCACTGAAACCACTGTAACTTGTAAATTAATCGTCGAATTGTCATGAAACTTTGACACGTATCGTTTGAAGGTTGGTATGTCCTAAAAATCACATAGATTTTTTGAAAAGGCGACATCTATGTGTCATACCAAAAGCTTTTCAGCCTACGTCTTACTTATAGTAAAACATATAAGAGGTTAGAGGGTTGGGTATGTTAATTACAAAGCTGATTTCATATTTATTTTATGATAGGTTTCCTTCGGAGTTTTTGAGGTCAAAGAATGTAAGCATTTTATTATTATTTCATTATTATATATTTTAACATAAGAAAAGTGTAAAAGAGGTGAGGTTGTTAAATATTGTATAAATTCAATAGTAATATTAGAAATTTGTTTGTTTTTATTTGGTATAATGGACAAATTTGAAGCATAAATATATAATTTAAAATAAAAAAATATAAGATGTTAAAAAGGCAAGGGAAGGAGTTAGAGGGGTGTTTTCATATATATCGTGTTATATATCTCTTTCAAGATCCTTTGAATAAAGGCCTTTATTGTTTTTTTTTTAATATTTCCCAATTTTAAAAAGGCGTAGGAGTAAAACAGGCGCTGACGTTTAAACATTGTATAGTTTCAATAGTACTATGTGAATTTGTGGTTGTTTTTGTCTCACATATTGGAATCAATTTTTCCATAAATATTTATATTAAAAAATATATGGGGTTAAAGAGATGTAGGCGGGAGTTAGAGTAGGGGTTGGTATGTATCGTAATATATGTCTATTTTGGGGTTCTTGGAATCAAGAATCTGACAATTTTTTCATTATTTCCATTTTTGTAACAAGCCCTTCTACTTAATTTTTTTTATGAATACCTCTTTATAAAGCAACTATTGTGTAAAATACTAAGTTGTATTACTAGTTTGGTGGTGATAATAAATTTGAAGCATAATCACCACAGTTAAACATATGAGGAATTAAAGGAGGGAAGACTTTAGAGGAGATTACTTCAAAGATATTTTATATGTCCTTTTCAGAGTTTTTGCATTAGAGAAATCTGAAAATTATGTTCGCTTGGGCCCACGATAAGATACTGGAGTAGCATTTGCAATCGCTAGACACCAACCCTATTAAAAACGTTTGGTCCCTTGTAAAGATAAAGCTCAGAGGAAAAAGTCTGAGGCCTTCATTGTTTTTTTTTCAATATTTCCCAATTTTAGAAAGGCGTGTGGCTAAAGCAGGCGCTGACGTTTAAACATTGTATAGTTTCAATAGTACTATGAGAATTTGTGGTGGTTTTGTCTCATATATTGGAATCAATTTTTCCAGAAATATTTATATTAAAAAATATATGGCGTTAAAGAGATGTAGGAGGGAGTTAGATTAGGGGTTGGTATATACTGTAATATATGTCTATTGTGGGGTTCTTGGAATCAAGAATCTGAAAATTTTTTCATTATTTCCAATTTTGTAACAAGCCCTTCTGCTTATTTTTTTTTTTATGAATACCTCTTTATAAAGTAATTATTGTGTAAAATACTAAGTTGTATTATTAGTTTGCTGGTGATAATAAATTTGAAGCATAATCACTACAGTTAAACATATGAGGAATTAAAAGAGGGAAGACTTTAGAGGGGGATTACTTCAAAAATATTTTATATGTCCTTTTCAGAGTTTTTGCATTAGACAAATCTGCAAATTATGTTCGCTTGGTTGTTGGCACGATAAGATACTTAAAAACGTTTGGTCCCTTGTAAAGAGAAAGTTCAGAGGAAAGAGTTTGAGGACTTTGTCTTGCGAGATTTGAAAAATTTGCAGAGTATACAGAAAATCTCTGCGACAACATGCTTCGAAGATACCAGGCGATTATTGATGCAGAAGGCGACTGGACAACCTACTAAGGTAATTGCGCCGTTGTTAGCACACCAAAGAATCTATTGATGGCGAAAAATGTTCTCGAATCACATTTTTTCAAGAATACGAGCGGTCACGTTCTTACTTGACAGACTGTATCTTGTATGATGAGAGATAATAAATAAATAAAAATATATTTAAGCATCTTCTACAAGAAGGTGCAGTTTCCAACGAAGGATTAATTCTTGTAACCGATTCTTTTGAATCAAATAACAAACTAACGGAAAACATTTTTCAAAAATACAAGAGGTCACGTTCTTACTTGAGAGACTGTACGAAATAACCTGAATATTTGTACTGAAAGAATTTCGCGTCTGTTATTAGTTCAGCTGATAGAATTCTAGATACCCTCCATAACAATAGTTGCTTCCATTTTTCATCTGACTTTATTGTCATGACTTTCTAGAAATATATCCCGCAAGAGACCGTCAAAACCTAAATGGCATTTACATAAATGGAGCGCAATTGCGAAGTACGTATATGCCTTGGAATGTGTATTACACAATAAAATATTTTTATGAATATACTAACTTTTCTCATATGTCATTTCACTTTATTAGGGGTAAATAACTTCAAAGTATTTCATAAGTAATGACTCGTTGTATTTTTCCAGATACAGAGTATATATAAATACTATATTTTAATGAAATGGTCGATTCCTTGGACGAGTAGAGAGGTATTCGACACCTCTTTTTCCAATTCGAGTATTTTAAAAATTTTGTAAATGCTCCATTTACTAGCCCTTTTAGGGCCTTATAATTTAATTTCCAACAATGTTTGCTAATATTTATTTTTTTTAATGTGTCTTCTTCTTTGGATACCATGACCGTTCAACGATCGTTGGTTATCATGTTGGCTACCATGTTGATGATGATCGTTTTATTGACAACCGCTCGGAAGGGTTGAACCGTAGACTTTCCGTACCACTGTCTCAATTTTTTCAACCACGATGTTCTCCTTCTTCCTGAACTACATCTGCCTGGAATCTTTCCCTCTATAATCAGATGCAAGATTTCGTATTTTTCTGGAAGTCTCATAATATGGCCAAAATATTTTAATTTGCTTCGCTTGATGGTCATGACCACACGTGACAAGTCCTTGTCCATGTGAGTGAGAACGCTGTTGTTAGTAATTCCGCCCATCTAATTGATTTTCAGCAGTTGTCGATACACCCACATATCGAATTCGTCTAGACGTTTAAGCATTGCTTTAGTTAGCGTCCACGCTTCCACGCCATACAAGAGGACCGGAAAGACATAGCAGCCTACCATTTTCATTCGTAGTTTCAATGATAGGTCGTGACTAGATTTTTTGTATTTCATAAATGCGGCTTGGGCCTTCTCTATTCGAATTTTGACTTCCACAGTAGGATCCCAGTGGTCGTTGATATTGCTACCGAGATACATCAATTTATCAAGTTTCTCTATCTTTGTGTCACCGATTGTAATATCACCACCTCCAATATTAGATTCTCTCCTTATAATATATATATAATATATTTTGTTTTATTTGCATTGAGTCCATTATTAGTGATAATTAATGTATCAGAGTATCTGAGATTATTTACGTTAACGCCGTTGATGTTGATTCCTTCAGTGGTACTAGTGATTGATTGAATATCACCTCCGAATAGAGGTTGAACAACAAGGCCAATAGAATACAACCCCGACGCACTTCCCCGCTTGATTTTAATTTCATCTCAGAGTTGATGCTCCAACCGTATTCAGCTGTCTGATGCCAGTACAAATTGACGAATGTCTTTGTTTTCTATACCTGTCGTTTTTAAAATCTTTAGAAGTGTTTCATGGCGTAACACGTAGACTGAAAAGTTTTTGGTCTGACACATAAATATCGCCCTTTTCAAAAAACTCATATGATTTTTAGGAAGTACTAACGTTCAAATGATACGCGTCAAAATTTCATGAAATTTTGACCATTAATTACAGTGGTTTTAATGACGCTACTTTTGATATTTTCAAAACAATGGAAAAAAATCGAATGTCGTGTGTTGATTAAACACTGTTTTTTGATGGGAATAAATACTGTTCAAGCAAAGCAATGGCTTGATGAGTGTTATGGGGATTCTGCCTTTGGAAAATCACTCATTTTTACTGGTATGCCGAATTTAAACGCGGTCATATACACACAAATAACGCTCTGGACGCCCAAATGAGGTAGTTACACCGGATATCAAAAAAATCCACAAAATTGTTTTGGATGACCATAAACTGAAATTACGTGAGATAGCTGATACCCTGAAGATATCAAAAGAACGTGTTGGTCCTATTTTGCATGAGAAAGCTCTATTCGAAATAGGTACCGCGTTTGCTCACAGTGGACGAAAAACAACAACGTGTTGATGATTCTGAGCATTGTTTGAACCTGTTTAAGCGCAATAAAAATGATACGTGACATTTGATGAAAAATGGATCGCCCACTACACACCGGAATCAAATCGGCAGTCAGCTGAGTGAGCAGTAGCCGGTAAAAGACTCCCAAAGTGACCAACCACACAACAGTCGGTTGGGAAGGTTTTGGCCTCTGTATTTTGGGATGCGTATGGAATAATTTTCATCGACTATGCTGAGAAGAGAAAAACCATCAATAGCGAATGTTATATAAAGTTATTGGAGCATTTGGAGGCAGAAATCGCAAAGAAACGGCCCCAAATGAACAAGAACAAAGTGCTCTTTCATCAAGACAATGCACCGTGTCACAAGTCAATGGTTACAATGGCAAAATTGCATGAATTGAAGTTCGAATTGCTTCCTCAGCCACCTTATTCTCCAGAATTGGCCCCCAGCGACCATTATCTATTCACAGACCTCAAAAAAATGACCGCGGGAAAGAGATTTCGCTCCAATATTGAAGTTATCGCCGAAACTGAGGCCTATTTTGAAGGCAAAGACAAATCCTTCTACATACATGTACATAAAATATTAGAAAAGCATTGGACTGATTGTATCGCTCTTGAGGGAGACTATGTTGATGAATAAAGTCGAATTTTGTAAAGAAAATGTGTTTTAAATAACTAGACCAAACACTTTTCGGCCTACGTGTTACCTTGTCAAAGGCTTTTTCAAAGTGAATTGAACAAAGGAACACATTTTGGTCGACATCGCCACATCTCTGAATCAACACAAGGATACCAAACAGTGCATCTCTAGTCCCTATTGTGTTTCGAAAACCAAACTGACTGTTTCCAATTTTATTTATTATTTTTATATATCCTGCCACGCATCACTTGCAAAAATATTTTTAAAACATTGTTCATGGCTCATGAGACTAATTGTTCGATGGTCACCACAATTGGTTACTCTGTTCTTTTTTGGAATTTTAATGTTTAGATAAAAGTGTTGTCTTTTAATGAACAAATGAATGTCATAAAAAATTATATAGTATTCGTAGAACTTAATTTTTTTGGTATGTTTAACAAGTAATATCTGATGACTTTTATACTTACTTACTTACTTAGTAATTCACTGGCATGCATTGAAAGTAAAGTTTCACTATTTTGCAAAATTAAGGGTAGATAGTGAGCTTCGTAAGATGAATATAACTTCCAACGGGTTTTTGTTTTCTGTTTTCTAGAGTTTGATCTTGATAGTGCATTCTGACGAACACTTATCAAAATTTTTAATCTCGATTTTAGCACTAACAAAAAATTAACACTTGTACATATAATGGATGCGGCTTTTATAATTGTTTTTCAGAAATTACTTATGATACGAAAATTTAGTGGTTTAAATATACTAGATGATTTTCCAAAAATCTTTTCCAATTTTGTCAATTCCTTTGGTACCAGTGATTTTAGCATGCTCTACAGATTTTGAATATAAAGAAAAAAAAACGGTTACGAATATGGCAGTAAAGGGTTTTTTCAGTCAACACACTGTACGTCTTCCCTCTCTCTTTTTCTTTATTTTTTCCCATATCTTATTTCTTTATATTTCTATTATATTTTTATTTTTCTACTGTACCTTTTACTTTCATAACATAGTTTTTGTGTCAAACTTATATAATTATTTGAATTGCATTAAATTTTCAATTTTTCTAATAGCCTCTACAGTATTTGCATCGTCTCTCCTATGCGAGACACTAGAGATAAGGTTTATTTACCATTTCGTTATAGTTGATATTCGAAATGGGCAAAAGAACTAGAAGAAGAAAAAGTAATCATATTTTGAGTTGAGTTAATAACCATTTGGATTAATTTAATATCGTTTGGCATATTTCGCATACCTTAAGCTGCATCAACGGCGCAAATTGGTGAAAAGGAAAATCGCTTAGTAATTCTTATTTTAGTTAAAAATACTCCTCAAACTGTCAAGAAAATGAAAACATATTTACATACATACACATAGTGTAAAAGAAATTCGGACAGGAGTATTTTTTTAATTCCAAAGCTGCGGGGAAATCCCTAAAGATCAACAGGAAGAAGTAGTGAATCATTTGTTCTTAAATTTCCTTAGGTTGTACATGGTAGGAAATACGCCCTTGTGAGTAAAGTGGTACGAGGAATGTTAAACTAAAACTTGGACATGATGTATTAAAATAAAGCGTATTTCAAGTATTCACCGGGAGGAATCAAGCAGGCTACATCCTTTGAACACTACCCCAGGCATGCAATAAAGGAATAGACTCAAGTACGCTAACGTTTTTCCGATGTATCAAAGAAGTAAGGTTTCTGATGTGTTCCAGATACGCAAGCAAACGAATATCGTTCTTTGGGGTACGATCTAACAAATATAAGAGAATATACTCCAACAAATTCAAGATCTGCAAACTGTATAGCTTCCTTAATTCAGAAAAAGAATATTCTCAATCTAATACGTATATATATAAAAATTTTTGGTAGCGTATGTCTCAATATTTATGTATGTTAGTCTAAAAACACTTCCCAACCGACGTAACAAATTTCGCAAATACATGTATGCATGTCTAACAGTATGTACCTTTGTCCTCAAATATGTATAAAACTACTGGAGCGATATAAATGAAATATTTGAGTTCTATCAGATATATTTCAATTTAGATCATAGTGAAAGAATTACTTAATTCGGTTGTGTAGCGCATTTATGATTTTTTATACTTCAAAGAAAATTGTTGGAATATATAATGGTCATATTGCTTAGAAAATAATTAAGACGAGGTTAACATAAATTTCATAGTTTAATTGAAAATATGGAGACTTATTTTTTAAAAAAAAGCATCCTAAAAATAGTGTACAATAATTTAGAATAAGACTAACTAATCCAACTAAGTTCTTCTTCTTCTTTCTTATATGGTGTGTCATATAAGTAGGCAAATACCTGTTTTATCCCCATAAGATCTTTTTCGATGTGAACGTCCAGCATTCTTTCTACCTTTTTGGAGGTCTGCCCCTAGTTCTCCTACCGCAAGGTTTATTGAGTCTGTCCCATCGGCCAGTCGGATTTACGTGTTTATTCCATTGTTTTCTCCTGGTTTTGATCCATTTGGACATTTCTTGTAGATCTTTGCTGCGGTTTCTGTCAGGGATAGTTTTTCTATTTACGTCTCTAATCAACTTCATTTCCATTGTCCTCAGCATTTGTGCTGTTTTATATGTGTTAGCTCTTGTTTCCTCAGGATCGATCTGTTGTCTTGTATCGTTTTGCTTTCTATTATGAGGTATTTACTCTTCCAGCAACTTGCTATTCGTAATGCCTTCATAGATTGTTATTTTACTTCCCTACTTAAGCCTCCGTAGCTTGTTTTCATTGTTCCCAGGTATTTAAAATTAATAATTTATTCAATAATACTTTCTTGGATCGCCAGCTTGCATAATTCTTTTGAAGCTACCATACATTTTATCTTGGTTGTGTTGATAATCATGTTAGTTTTTTTACTTCCAAATTGAAGGCGTAAAAGATCTTCTGAAGGTTGAAGTCGGAGATGAGGACCGTGTCATCAGCCTAACAGATTAGGCGTATGTGGAAGTGTATGCTGCCCATTTTGTATCCCCATACCCATATGTATGTATGTTCTTGGAAGATTCTCTACTATTCTGTCCAAGACGAGGTTAAAGACAAAGGGACTAGGTGAATCGCCTTATCTTATTCGAGCGTTTATTTTTACTTCTTTGCTCAGTAGATATCCCACTTTTACTTATTTATTTTGCATTCTATGTTAATTTCACATCACATCACATCCGCACACGTGTCGTTCCTGTAGCGCTTTAGAGACTTCCCTGTAGTACATGTGCTAGACTCATAAAAAAAAAACTAAATGATTCTTATTAGTTTCTGGTTTGTCTGCTTTTCTTGTAATATTTTTATAATATCTGTTAATTTTATTTTATCGAAGGCTTTAGTCATATTCACGAAACACATTTATGCAGGTTTGTTAAATTCTTTAGCTTATTCTCCTCACTGTAAATATGGCATCTATGGTCGATCGATTTTTGCGGAATCTCTGTTGTTTCTCTCTTATTTGAATATCCTTGCTCATTTCTTCCAGTATGATTTTTGATTTTTATTGATACTTTTAAAGTTAAAGTAACTAAATTTACACACTTCAATGTACAGAATTTTAGACATTTATCCCGTTTTGAGAACTGTTTGTACACTATTTTATAGTATCTTTTTTTGTATTATGGACCATTTTCAATTTATATCTTTTAATTTTTGTAAGGAAATAAGAATTATTTTTCCAATACAAATTTAAGATAATATTACGAGGCTGGTTTGAGAAGTCCGTGCAAAGTCCGAGAGATGGCACCACCGGCGCGTATCGAGGTCATGTTTAGTTAGTAGCATCTCTTGAATGAACGCACACCCAGTTTCAGCCATATTGGTCTATTTCTTTGTGTTTGGCATTCGTGTGAATCAAGGAAGTCGAGTGATTTTCAAGAAATGGACGAAAAAGAATTTCGTGTGGTGATTAAACATTACTTTATGAAAGGCAAAACGCCTCAGGAGACTAAAGAGAAGCTTGATAAACATTATGGTGACTCTGCACCTTCGATTAGTTTATAGTGGTTTCAAAATTTTCGGACTGGCCATATGGGCACAAGTGACGCTGAACGTTCTGGACGGCCTGTGGAGGTTACGACTCCAGAAATCATTGATCAATCCATGATATGGTGATGGATGACAGAAGAGTTAAGGTGCGTGAGATTGCTAGTGCTGTGGGCATCTCGACTGAACGGGTACATAATATTTTGCATAAACATTTGGACATGAGAAAGCTATCCGCAAGATGGGTGCCGCGATTGCTCACGCTTGACCAAAAACGGAATCGTGTGAAGTGTTGCAAGGATGGTTTGCAGCTGTTCCAGAAGAATCCGGAGGACTTTAAGCGTCGTTTCGTCACTGTGGATGAAACATGGATTCATTACTATACTCCTGAGACCAAACAACAATCTAAACAATGGGTTACCAAGGGGGAATCTGCACCAAAAAAGGCGAAGACCGTTCCTTCGGCCGGAAAGGTTATGGCGGCTGTCTTTTGGGATTCGCAAGGGATAATCCTCATCGACTATCTGGAAAAGGGTAAAAATATTACAGGTGAATATTATTCATCGTTATTGGACCGTTTGAAAACCGAGCTGCAAGAAAAACGCCCGCGATTGGCCCACAAGAAAGTTCTTTTCCATCACGACAACGCACCAGCACACACCTCAGCAGTTGTGGTCGCAAAATTAATGGAAATAGGATTCCAACTCATTTCACATCCCCCCTATTCTCCAGACTTGGCTCCCTCGGACTACTATTTGTTCCCCAATTTGAAGACTTGGACAAATCCTATTATTCGGAAGGGATCAACAAACTAGAACATCGTTGGACGAAGTGTATAAGCCTAAAAGGAGACTATGTCGAAAAATAAAAAAGGTTTACCACAAACACATAAGTAGTTTTTATTTTTGCACGGACTTTTCAAACCAGCCTCGTATTTAAAATTTATTGTCTAGAAATAAAAGATTATTATTTGTTCAAGATTATTTAAAGTATAATTGTCAAAATCTAATTCACAATACAATTTATTAGTGTATAAATTCCAGATTATAATAACTGAACTGAAAATTAGTAAAGGCTCAGCTTATCGATGAAATCGTAGGGATTTTTAATCATAATGAAGAGTTCTCTCTAGACTTCTTGATCTTTTTTTGTCCGCCAATTCGGAGATTTTTCTAACAACAAACGCGTTTTAACATCGAGTACTTTACCGTTTCACGAAACAGAAAATAGAAAGAATCGCAAAATTCAGCAACAAAAATCCGCTAAAAAATATTTGGAACTTTTCTTGGCTAAGGGTTTGTTGTTTGTTTTAGCTCTAACAAAATATCTTACTGTGTATGCTAAAAAGATCTTTGTGGTCATTTTGATTAGCATTAAAGCTCACATTTCTTTTTTGAAGAAAATCTCGTCTAACGGCAAGCCTGTAACAACAGATACAACAAACCCGTTGCTTTCAAACTGTCTGCATACCAGCAGTGGCTTGAAAATCATACCGCCATTAACCGTAACATGTTTGTTAGTGTTCGAAAAAGTTTTGAATAATTAATCGACTAAACTCTAGACTCTTAGTAAAGGAAATCTTCTCTGTTGTCATTCTAAACGAAAAACGCAAAAAACATTTAGCAATATTTAATTAATATTTAATAAACAGAGTATAATACTAATAAATTATAGTTAATAAAGCTACAGACAAATGCGCCACAAATTTTACGTCTATTTCAGACAGAATATTGCTTCTCCAATAAGAACGAAACCTGTTCCTCTTAACGCCATACAAATATATGCTCCCACTGCAGATAAACAGAAGTCCTAAAAACAATATCAAAACGAGACGTGACAGTCATAATGGGAGTCTTCAACGCCAAGATTGGAAGAGGGTCAGGAACTTCCGTAAGACCATATGGTCTAGGTGAAAGAAACAACAGAGGCGAACGACTAAACATTTTCAGTCAAGAAATAGGTTATGTTATCACACCTTCTTCAACCTACCACCACGAAGATTATACAAGTGGAAGTCCCTACTAGACTCATTAGACCATATCACCAGAAATCAAATAGACTATATTCTGGTGAAAAAAGTTTTAGAAATAGTGTTGTATCCGCACAATGCCCTGGTGGGGGTTCTAAGAATTAAATTAACAAAGTTAAAAAAGAAAAACAGAAAAACATATATGATATGTGACAACACAGATCTAAACGAAGACATAGAATCTGAAATAGAAAAGTTAAATAAAATAAAAAAGAGTGTATAATAAAAGACTGTTTTTAGTCAATTTCCACTGGTTTATTTAAATTGCGATGACGCGTTTCACTGTCGATGCAGCTTCTTCAGATCTACATTTTACACTGTCAAGTTAGGTTTAATATTCACAGTTTTATATAATTTCTTAATTATAATATTACACCTAATTAAATTACATTGATAGTATTGGGAAATCCACACAGATTTGGAGTTAGGAGAATAAAAACAATAATAGTGAATTGCTTAAATCTACCTGGTCGTTGAGTAAAGTACCTGTAGTCCTTAATCGATTTATTTGCATTGTCTCTAAAAGGTTTAGTTTTAAACCTTTTTGTTGGGTGTGTAAAATTTTGAAATTCTTGTTAAATGTGTGATTTTCTGTTAAAAGATGATTAGCATATGTTGAATTAGATTTTCTATGGATGAAACTTTTTTCGTGTTCTGTAATTCTTTGTCTAAATGTACGTCCAGTTTGTCCGATGTATGTTTTAGGACATGACCCACATGTTAATTGATAAACCCCTGATTTATTGTCTTTATTGATTTGTGGTTTGTAGTTTTTAAGATATTTCCCTATAGTATTGTTAGTCTTGTAAGCTATGTTTTTTTGATTTAAAAATTTCCCCAGTTTTTCCGTTGGTTTGCCGAAATAGGTTAAGCATTTAAAAGTGGTATTTCTGTCCTTAAAACGTGGGTATATTTCTGAGATTGCCTTGTTTCTAAGTTTTTTCTTAACGATACTATTGATTAAAGTAACCGAATAACCGTTGTTAACGGCTACTTGTTTTATGTAGTTTAATTCTTTAGTAAAATTTTCTTCTGATAAGCGGATATTAGTTAGTCTATGTATAAAACTGTGATAAGCGGTAAGTTTATGATGGTTAGGGTGGTGAGAACTATTGTGAATGGTGGTATCTGTATGACAAGGTTTGTGATATATTGCAAATTCATGTTTTTTTCATGGCTTTACTAATTGTTAAGTCTAGGAAATTGATTTTCCCTTCCACTTCTTGCTCCATTGTAAAACTGATATTTCTATGTAAAAGAATTAATATACTGTAAAAAGTGAGTTAATTGTCTGTCCGTACCTGTAAAGCATACAATTATATCGTCTACGTATCGATACCAGTATAGACAATTATTACTATTGTTCTTATGGTTGTTAAATATCACTGTTTCAATACTGTCCATGAAAATTTCGGCAAGTAATGGACTTAATGGACTCCCCATAATTAACCCTTCCTTACTATTGTAGAATGTATTGTTAAATGAAAAATAATTTTGTCTTAGGCAAGTTCTTAATAATTTAATTATGTCCATTTTTATAACTTCATTTACTTTGTTTTTTGTTAATAGGTTCTCTATTAAAATTATTGTTTCGTCTGGAGGAACACTTGGAAATAAGTTTTTGACGTCGAAAGAGACTAATTTAGAATTATCTGGTATTGTTATATTCTTAACTTTATTCACGAGTTCGTATGAGTTTTTGATACTATATTTAGGTTCAAATTTGGTATGATATTTGATTAAATCAATTAAAAAGGATGACGTCTTATATGCTGGAGCAGACATGTAGGAAACAACTGGTCTGATTGGGTGGTCAAGTTTGTGTAGTTTTATGAGTGAATAAAGTTGTGGGATTTGGGGATTCATATTTATCAATTTAATTTTATCTTTATCGTGAATGATACTTTTAGCCTGTTCAATTTGTTGTTTTATTTCTTTTTAAAGAATATTTGTTGGATCTTTATTTAAAATTTCGTACTTTCCTGTTTTGAAAAAATCTAACGTTTTATTAATATAGTCGATTATGTCTATTGCTATTACTGTGTTACCTTTGTCTGCTTTGGTAAATATTACATCATTTTGTTTTGCTTTACTCTGAATTGTTTTTATTGTCCTTAAGTCTTGGTTGATGTTGTTAGTGTTAGATATGAATTCTTTTTTAATAATTTCGGCTGTTTGAAATTTTGATATGTTTTTAGGACTATCTTTCAAGGCAATCTCAGTAAATACCTAATGTCTCCGATTCTTTGGTATTGAAGTTAGTTTGAATATTGTGTTTGAAACCTTTTGTTAGAAGATTTTTTTCCCTGTCCGAAAAACTAAACCTTTTAAAGACAATGCAAATAAATCGATTAAGGACTACAGGTACTTTACTCAACGACCAGGTAGATTTAAGCAATTCACCATTATTGAATTTATTCTCCTAACTCCAAATCTGTGTGGATTTCCCAATACTATCAATGTAATTTAATTAGGTGTAATATTATAATTAAGAAATTATATAAAACTGTGAATATTAAACCTAACTTGACAGTGTAAAATGTAGATCTGAAGAAGCTGCATCGACAGCGAAACGCGTTATCGCAATTTAAATAAACCAGTGGAAATTGACTAAAAACAGTCTTTTATTATATATTTATAATGAATTTCCATCAAGTAGAAGCTACAACAATCCAAAATTTAAAAAAGAGTGCTAAAGAATAAGTATTTAACTATGGAACAAACACATAAAAGGAAGGAATGGAAGGCAGATAACATTCTAAGATTAATGGAGTAAAGACGGTTATACAAAGAGGTAATAAAAGAGAATATAGCAAACTACACACAAGTACAGAAAGAAACTCGAACAGCTAAGGATAGGTGGAATGATGAAAAATATAAAGAGATAGAGGAGTTGCAGGGAAAGTAAAAGTTTAATATCAATCGAAAAATCAAAGACTTAACTAGTTAATGGAGAACGAAATCAAATGGACGTTTAATAAATCATCAAGGAAACATTGTTATCGATAAAGAAGAGAAACTGAAGATATGGCAACATTATATTACAGAGTTATTTTCTGATGCAAGACCAGGTCAGCCACAATGCTCAATAGATTTGTTTGGGCCCTGTATTACCACCGATGAAGTGGGCCTTGTAATAAATCAACTAAAAAATTGAATGGCCACCGGTCCCGATGAATTCCATGGGGAGTTTTCTTAAGCTGAAGATGAGATTAAGTGGCTTACGGTGATCTACAATAAAATCTATGATTTAGGCAGAATACCAGAAAGCTGGTTAAAGTCTAAGTTTATAACGATCCCAAAAAATGCGGAGAATATCGAACAATTAGCCTCATAACCCATCTTTTAAAAACATTTCTGAAAGAATGTACAAGTTGTGTGAAGAAAGCACGTCAGCTACACAATTCGGTTTTCATGATGCCATGAGAACCAGAGAGGCCTTGTTTTCTATGCAGGTTTTGATTCAGCGATGTAGAGACGTCAATTGTGATGTATATTTGTGCCTGATCGACTACCAAAAGGCCTTTGATAGAATCGAACATCACAAAATGGTCGAAATTCTGAAAGACCGTGAGTTAGATGGAAAAGATTTGAGGATTATTGGCAACCTCTACTGGAACCAGATGGCATTTATTAAAGCAGAAGGGGAGCGCTCAGAAGCAATATCGATTGAGCATGGAGTAAGGCAGGGTTGTGTTTTGTCTCCACTATTGTTTAATATATACTCTGAGAGTCACTGGAATAGGTTGATGTAGGAATATTGCTTAATGGGGAGTGAATAAATAACGTTCGTTTGGCTGACGATACCGCAGTTATGGCTGAAAACTTAATGGGTCTACAACATCTTATGACAAAAAAAAACGAAGTCAGTAATCGATACGGCCTCGAACTTAATATCAGCAAAACAAAGTACATCGTAATCAGCAAGTCTCCGGTTCCTGCTACCTTGTTGATGGTTAACAATCAACGAATACAAAGAACTCCACAAAATTCATATCTAGGTACCATGATAAACGAACAATGGGATCATTAGCAGGAAATTCGTTGCCGTACCGAAAAAGCTAGAGCAGTGTTCCTCAAAATGGTATCACTTTTCAAAAGCTCAGAAATAAAATTGAGCAAAAAAATGAGACTCCTAAGATGTTATGTCTTCGGTGTCCTTTATGTGTGGAATATTGGACGCTGACTGAAGCCACTTCTGAGAAACTTAAGGCATTTGAATTATGGCTATATCGCCGAATTTTGAAAATTTCTTATACTGACCATATTACAAATGAGGATATCTTACGTTGCCCGAACAAGAAACTGGAAATTATGGAAACAGTTAAAGTAGGAATACTGGAGTATTTAGGACACATAATATCAATTATTACAGCAAATACCCAAGGAAAGGTATTTGGAAAAAGGGGATCAGGACGTAGACGTGTTTCCTGGCTAAACAATCTGCGAAATTGGTTCTCAACAAATAGTGATTGCCAACATTGGAACCGAATAGGCACCACACACACAAGAAAAAGAAGAGTATAATACGTAAACGCACAAAATATAACAAAAATTGTTGTAAGTCTTTCTTTTAAGGAGAAACTTATTATATAAGTCTATAAAAAAGCTCTCTCCAGATATGGTACCAGTATAGTTAGTGGAGATACTAATTTTAAATAGAAGAATAATTAACAGTCGTTTTGGAATTCACAGAAAATGTGACATATTTTCAAATTTAAATGATTTTTTTTAAATTATATAGAAAATTTTAGACAACTTTTCTCTACCATTCTCTATGTCTCATATCATAACCACCAGAAAAAATCGTTCAATCCTCACTTACTTACTATCCATAAGCCGTTTTTTTATCATCTAACTCAGCATTTCTCAACCTTTCAGTATCTGCGACCCAATTTTCAAACATAATTTTCATCGTGCCTCTGGCAACACATATCTGCTGAGTTGACAAAACTAGAAACGATGCTTCTCTATTGCTCTTTGTCCCATCCACCATATCGGTAGCGGCTTCGCGAGAAGTTCCGAGTTGTCTCGAATATTCGGAAAGTCTGCCCAAAAGTGTATAAATGCTGCACCTCGTTCAATTACGGCCCGTCTCAGTCGAGTTGATCCTTCTACTGCTATCGGATTTATCGTGAATGTGTATGTTGTAATTTACGTGTTAATTGAAATTCAAGGTACTAAGTATTCACGGCAGTAAATTTATACAAAATCATGGATAAATGTTTAAGTGGGCGTAAGCGAGCTTTAGACGAGAGTGAAGCATCAACAAATGCACAGCGTGGTTTTGACAAAAAAAATCAAGAAAATATTCTCAAGAATACTTAAATTTAGGGTTTACCAGTACTGAAGTAAATGAAGAAGAAAGACCCCTGTGTGTTATTTGCTCAAAAATCTTGGCAGCAGACAGCATGAAACCAAATAAACTTAAACGATGTTTGGAAGTGAGTACCTTAACAAACCCCGAGAATTCTTCGAATTAAAATTAAAATCATATGTAAAGCAGAAATCATTTTTAAAAAAAATTGTGTCTGTGAATGAAAAAGCTTTACCTGCTTTGATATAAAATAGTCAGATGTAAAAAGCCTCACACCATTGGTGAAGAGCTTGTTTTGCCAGCAACAAATGAGATTGTAGAAACTATGTTTAAAGATAATTTTGCCAAACAATTGCTATCCAAGTTGCCCGTCGAATTGGTGATACAGCTGAAGATGTATAGCATCAGCTTATTGGGAAGTTGCGTGACAAATTTTTTTCAATTCAGCTTGATGAGGCAACAGATAGCAATAAAGATGCTCATTTCATTGCCTATGTTCTATTTTGTGGTGGTATGTCAGCAGTAGAAGAACTATTTTTCTGCAAACCAATAGAACTCAAAGCAGCATCACTCGCATTATTTGCTATCTTAAATAATTTTATAAACGAGGCAAATATGAAGTTGAAAAATTTCGTCGGAATATGTACCGATGGTGCTCATTCAATGTCTGGAAGATTTCAAAGTGTACAAGCATTTGTGAAACAAAAATCTCAACTGTGTGTGCGGACACATTGTATGATCCACAGAGAAGCTCTGGTTTCCAAAGAAATGAGTCCTGCTCTGAATATTGTGCTCACTACAGTTGTAATCATGGTAAATTATATTAAAATGAGACCCCTAAAATCTAGGGATTTTTTTGATATTTGTGAAGACATGGGTGCCGAACATTCAGCGTTATTATTTTATTGCTATGGTATCACGTGGGAAATGTTCGCAACGTGTTTATGGATTAAGAAATGAAATCGTCATTTTTCTAGAAGAGGAAAACCGACCGGAAGCCGAGTTTATTTGTGATGAAATTGAGCTACTTGGTCGATATATTCGATAAACTAAACAAATACACATACATTCGATACAAGTGATAAAATTAATGCTTTTTGTAAAAAACTGGAATTGTGGAGCAGAAATGTAAAGCAAAAAAACCTAGAAATGTTTGCAAATGTGGGTGAATGTGTTAAAATACAAGGCTGAAGAACAATATGTGAAAGTTGTTTTAGTAATCATTGAAAATCATCTAGCCATGTTGACAAAGAATTTTAAAAAGTATTTTCTTACTTACGACAACTTGGTAGCAAGTTACGAGTGAGTTAGGGATTCATTTCAAAATATTCCCGAAGGGCTCTCAACTTCCGAAGACGAAATCTTCATAGACTTCACGGCAAGTGGCGAAATCGAATTTTGGACAGGGGTGAATAATGACTTTTCTGCACTGAAAACAAGAGCATTTCGTATACTATTACCATTTTCAACATCCTACTCTTGCGAAACAAGATTTTCTGCTGTGGCTGCTTTGAAAACAAAATATAGATCTCAATTAAATATAGAAAAAGAACTCAGAGTGTCTATTTCTAATATTACAACATCCTTGAAAAAGCTTTGCTCTTCAAAACAGGCCCAAGGGAGTCACCAATAATTATTAAACTTGTTTTTAATTTAGTATTGATATGTTAATTATTACGTAGATACATTGTACAGTACTAATACAATCCTATTAATAGGTGTATTATATCAGTGTAAATTTGTTTTTTATTCTTTATTATGTCAGAATGTATTTTGTTTTGCTTTTCTTTCAATAAATTATATAAAATGTTTTTAATGAATGTTTTTAATAATAATTTCTTTTCGATACGCTCGCGCCCCCCAATAGTGAATCACGCCTCCTAGTGGGGCACGCCCCACAAGTTGAGAGACGCTGATCTAATTCATTTTAAAGAAATCAACTACCAAAAAGATCTTTAAAAAAATAAATTAACTACCCTTATCACCATCTTATATTACCTCTTTCATTCCTTGAATTTTAATAATTTTCATAAATAAGCCATAATACAAAATCTTAAAAATTATATTAACTATCTACAATATAACATTTTTCATTGAATTGCTTTAAATTTTTCGCACCATAGCATGTTTATCAGAATTACATTAGGAATAAATTGACTGTATATTTAGGGTTATTTCTAATAAAGGGTGGTTAATGTTTAACGCAGAGAGTTCTTTGAAGATTGATTTCTTTAAAATTGGTTAAATGGCAAGAACTGCTTCTGAATAGTGACATTATCGACTTTCTAAATTCAATCGTTTCAGTGCCCTAATTATACGAATTTCGAGCAACTGAGCTATGTAAAATTCGAACATAGCTGGTAAAATTATTTAGAGTCTTTTATTAGATAGTGTTCGGTGTTACAGTAAGAAATAGTAACTAATAAAGGACTAGCATAAAATATTATCTTGAAAAATGGAATAAAAGTAGAGTTTCAGATGCTATTATTTCAGAAACTTTTGATAAACGGAATATAGACTAGAGTTATTTATAATTTTTGAGAGAATTCAAAAAATTTGAAAACGTAAGATATTTCATTTATGGGTTTATACCAATGCAATTACTTAAAAATAAGGATATTTTAATAGAATTTTTTTTTAAAGAAAACTACTGCATGAAATATTTGAAAACATTGGGTACATATTTATTATTTGCTTACAAATAAACAAAAATTTTTTTTCCGACTAAAATATTGAAATTTACGGAACTCATGCCCCAGTAACGGGACAGGTGAAAAAAAAAGTAGCTCCACAGCTGCCGTCATTGCCGCCTCCACATTGCCTGGAAACAAAGAAAAAACAAAATTATCCTTAAAATATATATAATTATCCGCGCCATCAATCATGGATTTTTAAAAAGTATTGAAATGTATGAGAATGGAGGCATTTAGAAAAAAAATATAAAATTTTCGCCAAAAAAGTGTCTGTTTTTTACATGCCAAATTGACATTTTTGGCCCAATCAAAAAACCCATGGTTCATGGTTTGACAAAACATGTCCTTAACACGCAATACAATAAACTGTTTTCGAGTTACAGCGGCAGCAAGTTTAAAAAATGAGGTTTGAGGAAACGTGTTTAAAGAATAACTAACGTATAACACATAAATAATGATCTCTTGCCACGTACTTCTGTAATTATTTTTAGTTCACTGAAGTATTAGATCTTCAACTTACGCTATGACATTACAGCACTGGAATTTGAATATCTGCTCCGGTTCGCGTTATGCTTCCAAAAACGAGTTTATGCCCCCCGAGCAACTATGCCTGGCGACAGCTGTATTTTCGAAAATAAATCTAGGCTGACTTTGATTCTTCGACCTCTTATGCTATACATATAGAAGCATCGAAATATGTAAAAAAAATGATTTTTTGAAATTATCACACTGGTAGGCCCCTTAAGACAAGAAACTATGTTACCTTTCCCGTCAAATTGAATATAACTAGCAATTGTTTTCTTATCTAAGATACGCATCTATTCTAGTTATACTGGTACATCAAATTTCATTTTGCTATATAATATAGTTTAACTATGGGTGGAGAGTAACTACAGAGTTACTTAATATATATGTTGCACTTTTAGACAAATTAAAAAAGCAGAGCTAAATAATGGGTGAACATGCCTTGCACCGACTGGAAAAGTTTGTTTAATTTTGTGTTTTTATGTTTTACATTTTGTGCATTAAGTTAAAACTTGTTTGCAATTATTGCTTTTTTTCATTTAGAAAGACAACGGTGAATTTTTTTTGCTAATTTTTTTTTTGTAAGACTAATAGAAGTTTAATATTTTATACTTTTATCAGCATTTTTTCAGTTGATTTAATTTTCTTTTTTTTTTTAATTTTGAAGTGATTTAGATGTTGCAGCCAACCTAGGTGTGGCAAATTGCAAAATTTATTTTAATATGGTATTATATTCAATCAAATATATCTGCAGCCATCTATCATTCAGCTTAGTTCTGTGTGCTCTAACATACAAACTAACGAAAGAAATTTTATTTCTCTTATCCTCTACCTGTTCCATCACACACTATAAATGTTTGAATTTATTATTCTAAAAATAACTTCTGCTATATTTGACCCTGTAGATTCCCACATGACAAATGCCTTATAAAACATCAAAAACCATTCTCAAACTTTTTCATAAACTTCATAAAATGCGGCCATCAGCTTTTTCCATATCTTTGAGTCCGAGTTTTGCACACAGCATGTTTTTATAACTCGAATCAAGTTTTATTAGAAAAAGTTAAAGTTATCCAAGTTATAAGACAGCAGTTTTTTCCCTGTTTTCTGTTTAGAATGTCTATCAAAATATTACATCGTTTGCAATCCTGAATCTAGTGTTGTTTTTTTTATTATCTTTTTTATATAAATAGATTTTCTCTATTTTTTTATATCTTAAGGATGTATTATAAAAATATAATCTTCCGAAATAGACGATACTCTGTTTCAATCGGAGATATAATTAATTTTAATTTTTATAAATTTGAACTTCAAAATTTTACGAAGTTGCCAGGCAATGTAACATAAAAATTTCAACCCAGGGGTGCAAGACAAAATGTATTCTCGATTCGTTATTACTATCATAAAAGGGGGTATTTGCTTAGATAAAAAACTACTTCATAAGTCCCAGCAAAAGTAAAGTTTTAAAGTATCTGGAAATATAAGAAAGCGATAAACATGTTACATATACTCAATAATATTTTGGAAATACCCTGATTCTTGATTGTGCCACAAATTCTACACTCCAGTTGTAATATATTCTATTTTGTAAATTAGTTCAAAGATCTCTTTGAAAATGGTCGAGCAGATGACACACGTCAGAAATAGAAGATATAATTTGTGGAAAAAAGTGTTGTTTAAATTCTTAATATTACAATATTTTACCAAGAGTCAACTACGCATCAGCTCACTCTATTTCTAGAGGCCCTTTTATCATGCTATCATCTTCTGTTCGTTAGAACTGGATGTTGGTGAAATGTTATAATAAAATCGATCTTGTTGTTTGTTATGACATTTGACAAATGTGCTCATACATATCTAACTAATATTTGACCTTTTTGATTTGTTTGTGATACTACTTATCCCTCTGATTTCTAATTACCTTCATTCTTTACCACTTTGGCATTTAAATCCTCCATTATGATGCAATAATATGTTTAATTGGATGTTACTGCAGTTCTTATATTTTCGTAGAACTCATTACCTTTATGTTCTTTGTATTTCGATGTTAGTGCATAAAACCTAAATTAGTCTGACTTGTCCTTTGAAGATTGGTAAACTCAGATATGCTACTTGGGGTATTTGTTTTATATTCTAGCCTTTTATGTATTAAAACAGAAGTTACAGAAAAGTAACTCATATACTAAAGAATTATGTTATAAAGAATATTCACTTAAATGGTGGCTGCTCAACAGGAAATAAAAATTCATAAAGTAGTAGGCACTTTAAAGGCTTCTGTCTTCTGTCAATTTATCTCGTGTTCCCGCATCCTCTGTTACTGTTCACCAGGGATGATTCTGCTGCATTATCTTGGTTGTCTAAAATTCACATTGTGTTACTCGATCTTATAGGAAATAATAACATAATTCTTTAATCTATAGTTATACAGAGCAAATGGTTGATAAGAGAAGACTCTCCGGGAGATGGATGAAAAAAAAAATGAAATTATGGAGAAAGATTTATTAACACGGAGAGAGGCTCAGACGACTATTTGAAAATGTTGACCCCACAGAAATTTAGAAAAAACGAAAACAAATGAACAAGAAGAATCATGTAGGGAAAGAACTAATGATAAGCTGTCCAGAAGCGGTCAAAATAGCAATTCAGTTCGTTTACAGTTTAACTACTAAACTAATATTAGAAGCAGACAAGTATAGATTCAGACTACACCGGCAGTACAAGATTATTGCAGCTATTATATACAATTGTGTATTTAAAAAATAATTGAATAAAACCTAATGCATGAAAAATATTGTTTCTTCAGAAATACTTATGTCAAAGAGCAATTAATTTTTTAAAGTTGGAAAAGGCTTAATGGCTTACAGCATCAAATACTTTTGTAAACGTCAATTTTTGAATGTGAAAGTCACACACATTTGTGCGACATCATTTAGCAATATTTTGCACAGATATAAAAACTGTGTAAATAGCAAATTTATTTATAGTTACGCAGCTTAAAAAACATCCTATAAAGTATTCATGTTAAAATGTTGAAAAGAACTGGGTCGGTATTCATGTTATCAGTGTCAGCGTGCCCCATAAATCATTATTAACGCGTTCATTGTTAGTGAAAATGTTTTATGAAAACAAAGTCATACATTAAAAATGAAGTTTTAAATGTGCCATTACGAATGAAACCAACTGTAAACTTTGTAAAAATATATTATGTTATTGCAGAATTGGCAGTTTTATTTATAGAAAATGACTTTTTATTTATAAATAAAAAATTTTTATAGGCAAGCTTTATGTAAAAACATACATCGTATTTATATCACTCTTATTATTATTATTATTATGTATTGGTGCAACTAAATACATGATTTGTTTAGAATTTTACACTGGTATGGCAAATACCGATAAAATGGGAAAATGCTGAGGTTGTTATTATATGGAAAACTAGCCGGGCCCGCGGCTCCGCTCGCGTGGACTTGATTCACTACTATCGTCACTGCTTATTCCTTATGTTACCCAACGTAATAAAATATCTCCCATTATTTCTCCTTATCTCCCAATATTTCTCCTGATTTCCCATTATCTCTACACAATTTCCATTATCTAGGCTTATCTCCCATTATTTCTCCTTATCTCCCATTATTTCTCCTTATCTCCCATTATCTCACCATAACTCCCATTATCTAGACTTATCTTCCATTATCTCACCTTATCTCCCATTATCGAGGCTTATCTCGACTTATCTCCCATTATTTCTCCTTATCTCCCATTATCTCACCTTATCTCCCATTATCTAGGCTTATATCGAATTATATAGAACATATGCATAAATTTATAAATCGGATAAGTGGTTCTCGAGTGATAAGCGCACTAACGGACAGACAGACAGACAGAGAGACGTTGCATTTTATATATATTGTATTCTTTGCTACATGATATTGTTCCATATTTAATGCTTTAGGGAGTATATTGCAAGAGAACACGCTAGCGGCAAACTTTTCTCCGACTTGATTCACTATTATCGTCACTGCTTATTCCTTATGTCACCTAATAAAATATATCCTATAACCTGGCCAGAGAACATACGTATGTTTAAAAAAAAAGCACGTAAATCGGATAAGTGGTTCTCCAGTGATAAGCACACTAACGGACGGACAGACAGACAGACAGATGGACAGAGTGACATTGCATTATATATATGTTATAGATATTCTCTGCTACATAATATTGTTCCATATTTAATGGTTTGGACTGTGTATTGCAAGAGAACGCGCTAGCGGCAAACTTTGTCCGACTTCATTTACTATTATTGTCACTGCTCATTCCTTATGCTACCTATCGTAATAAAATGTAGCCTATAATCTGGTCGGAGAACATATGTATGTTTAAAAAAAAAAAGTACGAAAATCGGATAAGTGGTTCTCCAGTGATAAGCGCACTAACGGACAGACAGACAGACAGAGATACGTTGCATTTTATATTATAGATGTAATAAAATATATACCTATAAACTGGTCAGAGAACATATGTATGAATTTAAAAAATCACGTAAATCGGATAAGTGGTTCTCGAGGGATAAGCGCATTAACGGACAGACAGACAAACATTGCATTATATAAATTATAGATATAGATTATTATTATTATTATATAACTTGGCCAAAGAATATATGTATGGATTTAAAAAAAGACAGGTAAATCGGATAAGTGGTTCCCCCGTGATAAACGCACTAATGGATAGACAGACAGACAGAGAGACATTGCATTTTATATATATATATATTATAGATTATACATTACAGATATTCTCTGCTACATAATATTGTTCCATATTTAATGGTTTAGGCTGTGTATTGCAAAGGCACGCGCTAGCGGCAAACTTATTTCCGACATCATTCACTATTTTACGTCACTGCTCATTCCTTATGCTACCTATCGTAATAAAATGTAGCCTATAACCTGGCCAGAGAACATATGTATGTTTTAAAAAAAAAAGTACGTAAATCGGATAAGTGGTTCTTCAGTGATAGGCGCACTAACGGACAGACCGACAGACAGACAGACAGAGAGACGTTGCATTTTATATATATTATAGAAGACCATAAAGATAAAATAGAAAATTATCATCCAATTAATCTACTGTCCCATTTATATACGTTACTTACAAAAATAATAACTAATATATTGACGCGCAAGATTAATTTATATTTAACTCCGGAACAGGCTGAATTTCAAAGGAGATTCAGAACAATAGATCACCTACAGTCACTACGTACGCTCATTGGCTTTGGTAGACTACCAGAAAGCCTTTGACTTTATAGAAATGTGGGCTGTTTTAAATGCCCAAGATAACGCCAGGATAGACACCAAATACTCGACTCTTGGCAATCTATGGCAATGCACAAATACTAGTAAATGAAGACATGAAGACCTCAAAAATACCGATAAAAGGAGGAGTAAATTAAGGAGATGTGATCTCGCCAAAACTGTTCACACTGGCACTGGAGGACATTTTTAAGAGCTTAAACTAGTAAAATACGGGGATTAACATAGATGGAACACGACTACGATTTGCGGACGATATCGTTCTAATCGGTACTACACCCAACGAATTAACAATTATGTTGGAAGAACTGTATCATGCATCGTTACGAGTCGGATTGGAAATGAACTCAGAGCAAATAACGATTACCATCAAAAATCGGCCATTAGAGAACATATCTGAATATATATACCTCGGACAAAAACTAATAATAGGAAAGGAGAACCAAACAGCAGAAATTTTTTGAAGAGTGGATTTTGGTTGGGCAGCTTTTGGTAAACTCAGGTTTATTTTCAGATCACATGATATTCCTGTAAACCTCAAAAGGAAAATGTACGAGTCGTGGGAACTGTCAGTTCTCACATACTGTCTTGAAACTATGTCGCTAACACGTAAGTCGATGAACGGACTTCGAATTGCGCAGCACGCAATGGAGAAAGCTATGCTTGGAGTGGAATTAAGAGATAGAATCCTAAATGATGAAATCCGGAGAAGAACTCGGCTGAAGGATGCTCTGGAAAAAGCGGCTAGACTAAAGTGGAGATGAGCTGGCCACGTACCGAAAGAGAACAACGACAGATGAGCCTACATGCTTACAGTATGACACCAAAGAGAGAGTAAGATGAGTGTGGGAACACCTCAAAGAAGGCAAGACGACATCCCGAATATCGCAGGAAAAATTGGATCAGAACGGCTCTGGAAGGAAAAGATGGAAAGATTTGAAAGAGGCCTACATCCAGAAGTGGATGAGAGCAAACTGAAAAGAAGATGACGATATGTAGCCTGTTCTAACTTACAAAAGCTGTATAGTGGCACAGAAAATACAACTATCGCCACAGAAAGACGTGGGACGAAACCGGCTGGCCACTCCCTCTCAGAGATGCGTTGCATCTTTTCTCGATTGCTGTTATACATAATATAACTTTCATTTGCATGGCATTTCTAAGAAACTGGACGAGGCATATTTTAATTATTCGACGGTAACCAGTCGGCCTCTTTTTGCAGCAACGGTTTGTTCCACCTGTTTGTCGTTGTGTAGCGATAGCTATAGTTTCTATGATAGTTGTATCTCAGTCAAGAGCCGTTAATAATTTCAGCAGTGTTTCTGTTTAATTACTCGTTTCATTTTTATAGTCGCCACATATTTACCTATGATATTAGCATTCTGTTGAATTGATTCAGCCGATACTTGGTGGAAATCCATAACTAGAAGCTTTGCAAGAAGTAATACACTACTTAAATTTCAACTAAATTTTTATTTTTAACACCATGAAATGTTTCGCTGTACGACAGCTTCTTCAGATGGTCATTTTGTAACAAACCATCTGAAGAAGCTGTCGTACAGCGAAACGTGTCATGTTGTTAAAAATAAAAATTTAGTGGAAATTTAAGTAGTATATTACTTCTTGCAAAACTTTAGCATTCTGTTTTTACAGTTACTGGTAATATTTAAGAATTTGTACAATCTTTTCGTGACCAAGTTTCGAATTTATGTTTCTACATAATTTTTTGCAAAATTTGGCAGCATCAATTAGAAGCAACACTTCTTCTTAAAAGAAGTTACCGGCAATTTAAATCTCAGTAACCCAATTTTGCCTAACGTAAAAGAATGTTCTCTGTTTTTTTTAATATATATATATATATATATATATATATATATATATATATATATATATATATATATATATATATATATATATAGACGTTACGATGATTTACTCAATTTATTTTTTTTAGTCTTAAAATTGGAAGGTGGCATCGAAGATAATCATTTTGATGCGAAAAACTCAATTAGAGGACGGAATAATAATGAATTTTAGCGACAAACGTAACTATCTTTTTGTAAATAAAAAGTATCGAGATGTTCTATATTTGTCTATATGGTGAATTACCTGAGTTCCACTATTAAATATTTTAGATCTGTTGACACTGTTGACAGATTCGTTACCAAAATTCGGTAAAAGATTATTGAATTCATGAAAAAGGGGTGAGGTCAATCATCAGCTAAACACTACGGAGCATGATAAGTCAAATATAGTTCAAGCGTATAATAGTATAAAGTAATTACTACTATTTAATAATAATCTAAAGAGTATCCTGATTATTTGAATCAAATATATTTTCTGTGTTTAAATTCAACATTTGTCAAATATGTTTCAAAAATTATTATACTAAGTTTATTTAAGTCTACAATTATATCTAACACGTAACCAGGTCTGTCTCAACACATAAACTAAAACTAATTTTATTTGTAAAAAATTTGCGTCAGCATACGAATAAATACTTTAAATTTTTATCACAAAATGATAGAAATGTAATAACGTCATGAATCTGAATACGAACTTGTGCCGTGATACTATAACCGTGAAGAGCTAGTTTAACAACGCAACTGCAGCAACAGCTTTTATAGCCACAGTGGATTGACAACTTTATGAGTTTTGTCGGTTATTGGTAAAGTTTTTTTAAGAAATCTAAAGTTTCTCAAGAATAAGTAATTTTATTATGTTGTACGCTTAAAAATGAATACTGAACTTTGTGATACTTATTTTATTACTACTCAGTATATATCATCACAACACCAAACACTTTATTTTTGCACTCGACGCGCGTTTCGCTAACCATGTTAGCTTCATCAGGAGCGATGCTTATTTTATATAGAAAGTGTTTTTATTTTCCTTATTTCGGAGTTTATGTTTTATGTACTGCCGGATTTAACAATTAGTCATAAAAATGATTTTTTAAACCGTATTGTGACATTAGTGAAACTATAATAATAAAAGATTAATATTTTTTTTTTAACAGAGATATAGAAATTCATAGCATTGTCAAGAATCTCATCTTTGAATAGAAAATTATTTGTGTAGGTTAGATTTCAGCTATTTAGGGTAATAACTTCTTTAGTTAAAACACTGTATACTAAACGTAGTTTGTTTCTACATCATCAGAAGCTCTTTTAAAACTGAAATAACTAAAAGTTCTGTTCATTAATTATATCTGGAAATAATAATAAAAAAATATATGTTAAGTACAGCAAGACTGTACAGGTTATTATCAAGATACCAGTCTCTTGTTTCTGATATAAGTAGAAAAGAAGAAAGCTTATCTGCTGAAAAGCCATAAAATTTTAGGGTCCATTTCCTCATTAGTTATTCAGCAGTAATCTTTTTAATTATTTTTATGCAGTTGCTGTTGACGCAATGATATATATATATATATATATATATATATATATATATATATATATATATATATATATATATATATTTATATATATGTATATATTATATATATGTATATATATATATATATATATATATATATATATATATATATATATATATATATATATATATATACATATATATATATATATTTATATATATATATATATATATATATATATATATAATTTGGGTTGAATTCTTTCTTGAACCTTGGTATAATGAATATATATTTTTTTTCAATTTTTTGGGCTTTATGGTTCTTTTGTTTTAAGGTTAGAGAAATTACATCATGTTCTAGTTAGAAGTTTATTGAAAACGTTTCGCTTAATTTGTAGGCTTCTTTAGTTCATCTAAAAATTATATATATATATATATATATATATATATATATATATATATATATATATATATATATATATATATACATATATATATATATTTATATATATATATATATATATATATATATATATATATATATATATATATAATTTGGGTTGAATTCTTTCTTGAACCTTGGTATAATGAATATATATTTTTTTCAATTTTTTGGGCTTTATGGTTCTTTTGTTTTAAGGTTAGAGAAATTACATCATGTTCTAGTTAGAAGTTTATTGAAAACGTTTCGCTTAATTTGTAGGCTTCTTTAGTTCATCTAAAAATTGAAATTTTCAAACAATATACATTTTCCTCCCTTTTTTTACTTTTTTTGTGATTTTAAATTTTGATTTTACAGGATTGTTTTGGATGTTCAATAGGATGCACAAATTTTTTAATTATGAATATATGAAATTGTTAAACTTATAATACAATGTAGAAGGTGAAACAATAAAAATACACATAAAAATATACATAAAAACTTACATGTGTGGGTTGAAACGAAGGTACACTTAACATTCTTTAAAAGGTATTACTAAGACGGTCTATATATATATTTATATATATATATATATATATATATATATATATATATATATATATATATATATAAATATATATATATATATATATATATATATATATATATATATATGTATATATATATATATATATATATATATATATATATATATATATATATATATATATATATATATATACATATATCTACATACTAGCGCTTGCATAATTACCTTTCTTACTTTAAAGGTTTAAAAGCTAATTTTAAATACTGGAAAAGTCAACATCATGCCTATGCCTGGCTTAGTTACACGTCAATTTATTTTACACCATCTGACTAAGAAAGTAGCGTGATAATTAAATTTCGCTCGACACAGCGCGTCAGAAATAAAAAGATGACAACAGATGGAACAGCACGTTGACATCGCACTGTTTTAATGTTAGAAAGAAAAAAAACAGTTCGTTCTCGACAATTTAGATAAACTTTGTTGTATTTTAAAGTTTCTTAAAAATTAATATTAGAAAAAGTATAAATCAGTAGCCGCTCTTATTGAACTAGAAAGTAAGTTCTTTTTTTATTGTAAAAAATATTTACCTCTAGGTCATAGATTTTTAAACTGAGTAAAAATTTTTAAAGTGCCATTGTAGGTGTGGGTTCTTTTGTTGTAAAAAATATCCTTCATGAATTTTTTTAAAGACAGTGTATGTCTATTAATGTGAATAGGGTTCTTCTCCGAAAAATCTCTCTCCCTCCTGGTTCCAGCGCAAGAGAGTATTTTTCTCATCAAGTATTTTCGCCCCTTGGTTGTCGATTGACACTCTCCTATGTAAGCAGCCTTTAGTAATTTTCTTTTTTTTTCTTAAAGAAACACTCATTGTATGCATTTCTCTTAAGATTCTTGCGTTGCTATAAAATATAACCTGTAAAAAAAACATATGATATATATTTATATATACATATATATATATATATGTATATATATATATATATATATATATATATATATATATATATATATAATAATAATAAAGTACATAGGTATGACAAGCCAGCTGTTAGAAAATAGATTAATCGGCTACAAAATTCACAAAAAATGCACGAACACGAAAAATGAAACAAATCACACCTTTAATTACAAAGAACATAATTACCATAAATTAAGAATTAAAGAAATGATAGGGATAAAAAAAGAAAAAAATCTTATCGTTAGCCCTTGACTGAAATATATCAATCCCGGTCGCTTATTTTCGAAGTGCCAATAACATAAAATATGTAAATAATAAGTTCATTTTAAATTAATTTATGTAAAATTTTAAACCAGTTGTTTCTTGTATTTATATATATAAAAAAAAAATTAAATGTATGTGCATGTTTGTAAAAAAAATATATTGTTATATTTTAAATCAAGACTATTATTGCATATTTAATTTTAATTCCAGACAATATAAAATAAAATAGTTTTTGAAAATGCCCAAAACCAAGAGCGAAACGTCAAAATAATAAAAAAAAATTTAAAGGAATTTAGAGATATCAATTGATGAACCTAAACCCAAGATGCAATAGTAAGATTTATTTACATA
>CM032447.1:61404350-61414776 GCA_019049505.1 Pachyrhynchus sulphureomaculatus
TTTTAAGACCATGTAATGTTACTGATTTTTCACTTCAAATTGTACTTATTTTCATTTTTATATCGAACGGTATATTAACAAGAGATTCCAAGACGTTCGGTATATTAGTGTGCTGTGCGGGTTTCTGACCGGATCTATCGGCACGCCGATTGGTTGAAAATGTGTATCCGGATTTTTGGTTCCGGCGTCGCGAGATGACCGAGAGAAGGCGACGACTTATTTAAGCGTCCGGAGGACTCAGATCGTGGTTCATTTCCACCGAACCGCCAAGTGGGCTGTGTACCATCAAGCCGTAGCCAAGCTAATTTTCATCGGAGCCGCCAAGTAGGCTTCCTTCGACAGAGCTGCAGTAAAGGCTCATTACAGAATCATGAGAGCTAAATAAAGCACAAGTTTTTTAACGAAAAGCCGTAGTGGGCTCTCTAGAGTGTTTACTAGAAAAGTGTGAAATCGGTCGTGTTCCATCGAAGCCGAAATAAAAACAGTAAGTTACCAAAACATCCTTCCATAGACTTATCCCTGAGTAGTGCCTCAACAGCAATTTGAACTGACTAAAAAGTGAAGTGAAAAGCACTATTTTTCGTCTTCGGGAGTAGTCAGAGTTTAGAATTTAAATGTCATAACTACCTGTTAGGCTAAAATTTTTTAGTAATCCTGTAAAACTGCAAAGGTTAGAACTTTTTATTTTTAAAAACATGAATAAATTTTCTTTTTGTTGATTAAAGCTAGTGTCTCACTGAATACCTATCTTACTTTTCAGGATAATGACGGCTGTACCAAACTGTTTTTTTTTTAACACCTGTTCACCCTTTCAGTATTTTTTCATTTTTTTAGCTGAAGTTAGATCCTTTCTATTTTAAAATGAATGGTGCCCAAAATTTGTACAGCTAAAGCTTTTTAAAAAATAGAAAAAAATTCCAAAAAGACGTACAAAAATTATCTCTTACCCATATCTCTCTACCAAGGAAAACTGAGCTAGTGTGTGTTTAATTTCTTTAGTTCTTTTAAAATCAGGATCCACTCAATTCATTATCAGAAATTAAAAAGAGGTTGCAAGAAAATTGCGCCCAAGCGTGGGAAAAAACAACTTTTCACAGGGTACAAAAGTGCGGGCAAGTTAACACCTTACAAAATAGCGCTGTCAACGCGGGGCTTTTGGAATTTTATTTTTTAAAGGGTTCAGTGTACTAGCTTTCGAACAAAGTAAAAGCTCTAACTTTGCAGATATTTTTATTTCATAATATTTATTAAACGAAACTACACTATAGCAGTAAGACAAAAGCAGGAAATTTGTAGAATTTTTTTATTTCAATTTATCTGATGGTGGTATAGATATTTGAATTTTGTTAATTGACTCTAAGATAAGTGATCCCTGTTTTTTTCTTAAAAGCTAGCTTTATAGTTCAGATTAGCAGATGTGCTGGTTTACTTTAATTTTTTTGCAGTGTTAGATTTATTTTGCGGTTAACCGAACAAAAAACCGTTCTTTCTTCTCACCGATGTTTTGCATGAATATTAAAAATACTTAGCTGATACGAAACGATATCTGGAGATTTTTTGTTGAAAATTCTTAACATATTTGGTAAAAGAATTTAAATACAAGGCGATACGATACGAATTTTTTTTGAAATTGTCGAAGATTTTTTTAAATGTTTGGTAAAGAAGTTTACATATTTTAAGTGCCTTTACGTATTTTTTATTTTGACTATTGGGAGCACAGGAGAAATATTTTCACGACCTTTTAAACAATTCTTTTAAATTGTATTCATTTATCATGGAAGCCTTAAATTTTAAAGTCAATCACCTACTGGAAAATGAATTAGACTATGAACTGAAAATCCGTCGTACTTTCTCAGAACGTCCGGTCGCGGATAAAAGAAAGATTCTAACGAGGATCTTAAGTAAAGAAATATTCCAATAGATCAGATTGGACTAAATAGTTACAAAAAAGTTTCTGATTTTTTTAAATCTAATAAAAATTCTCTTTCTCAAGTTAAAACTCCTGCTTCTCCAAAATGGTCACATGTCTCCTTTATTCGTGCATAAATATTCAGATAACAGACCGCATATCAAGATAAATCTATTAGGTGCCCATTTCTCGGCTTTATTTGACTCTGGTGCAAATGCCTCCGTTGTAGGTCAGAATGGTATTAAAATTTTAAGTCGTTTAAATATAAAAATATGCCACGTCAAAAATAGAAGTATTACCACTGCAGATGGCAGCCGTCTAAAAGTTTTAGGTACGGTTGAGTTGCCGCTAGCCTGCAATGGTCATTATTTAGTAATCTCTGCTCTAGTAGTACCTTCTCTATCACATACTTTGGTTTTAGGATGTGATTTTGCACAAAAATTCGGAATTTTAGTAAATTTTAAAGATAATTCGTGGTATCCACAGTCCCTAGAAGTCAATTCTCAAACAAGTTTTAAAGATTGTTATTCAGAAAGTTCTTTAGAAAACCTTTTCTCGCGTCTATGTACCCTAGATGATCTCTCGCGGACGGAACGCTTAAACGCAGAAAACGTAATAAGCTCTTTCAATGAAATAAGTAGTAAAGATAGGTTAGGCCGAACGAATAAAATCACCATGTCTATAGATACGGCTGATGCTAGTCCTGTAAAGACAAGGCCCTTCGCCATGTCTCCGTATATGTCAAAAGTATTAAATAAAGAGTTAGATGAAATGTTGAAACTCGGAGTGATTGAAGAATCAAACAGTCCTTGGTGTTCTCCAATCTTATTGGTGAAAAAGGCCGATGGACAGTATCGTCTATGCTTTGACGGAAGAAAGCTCAACGAGGTCAGCAAATTTGATAACTATTCATTACCGAACATCGACAGAATTTTGACATCACTCAGGAATGCTAAGTATGTATCCTCGATAGACCTTAGAAAGGCTTTCTGGCAAATTCCTTTGGACAAATCCTCTAAGGAAAAGACCGCTTTTGCAGTAGTAGGCCGAGGTCTATTTCAGTTCGTCACTATGCCGTTTGGTCTAAAGAACGCTGCTCAAACTCAGCAACGTTTAGTGGACGCTATATTTGGTCCGAAATATGAGCCACATATTTTTACCTATCTCGATGATATTTTAGTAACATCGGAAGACTTCGAATCGCATATACGCTTACTTAAAGAAGTAAAAAATAAATTGAAAGAGGCCGGACTGACGATAAATTTGAGCAAATGCGATTTTTTCAAAACTTCTCTAAAGTTTTTAGGCGATATTGTAGGCTCAAATTCCTTACGTACCGATCCGGATAAAGTAGCAAGCATGGTTAATTATGCGAGATCTACTAATACTACGGAAGTTAAGCGCTTCGTAGGAATGTGTTCATGGTACAGACGTTTTATTGAGAATTTTTCTACCCTGTTGTCGCCTATTAATGATCTTTTGAAAGGACGAAAAAAAGGACAATCGATAGATTGGACAAAGGCAGCCGAAGAATCTTTTATAAAGATTAAAGAGCTATTGGTTTCAGCTCCCATTTTATCCCAACCAGATTTTTCCCAACAGTTTTATATTTCTAGTGATGCTTCTAATACCGGTTTAGGGGGCGTCCTAACACAGAAAATCAATGGTGAGGAAAGAGTGATAGAGTATGCCAGTAGAACTTTGTCAAAGGCTGAACGTAACTATTCGGTTGTTGAAAAAGAATGTTTAGCAGTACTCTTTAACATCGAAAAGTTTCGACCTTACATAGAAGGTGTTCCTTTCACGGTCATAACAGATCATTATAGTTTATTGTGGCTTAATTCAATTAAAAACCCTAGTGGCAAACTAGCGCGTTGGGCGATTAGGCTGAGACAACATACATTTAATTTAATTCATAGAAAAGGAGTCCACAATGTTATTCCTGACGCTTTGTCAAGAATCCCAGATCATACAGCGGACGAAAACAGTCTTAATGCACAGATTGGCGTAAGAATTGATACAGTTGATGTAGATCGCATTGATCCATGGTACGATAATTTGCGGCAGCAAATTAAAGAATTTCCTCAAAATTTTCCGCAGTGGAAGGTGGAAAATGATTTCGTGTACAAATTTATCCCAAACCAGTTGCCTTTAAAAGTTAATGTACTCGAGTGGAAAATACTAGTTCCTAAACCACAGAGAGAGGAAATTATAGACTTGTGTCACACTCCTCCTACTTCTGGTCATTTTGGTTTTTATAAAACTCTTCACAGGGTTCAGGAACAGTATTATTGGCCAAAAATGCGTTTTGACATCCTAAAGTTTGTGAGGACTTGTGAAGTATGTGGAGCGCAGAAATCTCCAAATGCACTACCTATGGGACTGATGGGAAAAGAGAAAACGGTTAATTACCCTTTTCAAGTCATAGCAGCTGATCTAGTAGGCCCATTCCCACGTTCAAAAAGGGGAAATAAATGGCTTCTCGTGGTTTCTTGCTGGTTTACAAAGTATACCATGCTATTTCCTTTGAAAAGCTCTAAAGCTGGATATATAGAGAGGATTTTGGAAAATAATGTCTTTCTAATCCACGGGGTCCCCATCGCTCTTAATATGCGATAACGGTACTCAGTTTACCTCTAAGAGTTTTAAGAGCTTAAGTGAAACTTATGGTTTTAACATCCGTTTTAATCCCGTGTACTCTCCCCAATGTAATTTTGTGGAACGTAATAACCGAACAGTCGGGACCGCTTTAAGAAGTTACGTGGATTCACATGACACTTGGGATGGCAATATTTCCAAAATCCAACAAGCAATAAATACCGCAAGACACGAAGTAACAGGGTTCACACCGTCTTTCTTAGTTTACGGCAGACATATACCTCTATCTGGATCGTATTATAAAAATTTAGATTTGGATGTCAAAGTTGACAGCGAAATAATTCCGGGTAACAGGGGTGCGTATGCCGAAAATTTAAAGGGTTTAAAAGATATTTTCACTGACGTGCGTAGTAGGATACATAAGGCTTATGAACGGAACAGTAAGTCTTACAACCTTAGAAAAAGGGATTTTGCCTTTAATATAGGAGATCACGTTTGGCGAAAAAATAAAATTCTTTCCAGTGCAGTAGATAAATTCACATCTAAGTTGGTACCTAAGTATGTCCATTGCGTGATAAGAGAAAAGATTTCAGACTTAGTTTATGGTTTAGTTAATTTAGATGGGACTAAAATAGGACGATGGCATATTAAAGACTTAAAACCATTCAACGGACCTAACCCTAGTGAAAGTTTGTCAGGAGAAGAATAATTTATATTTACATTATCTTAATTGCTTAAATTTTTTTTGATGTTGCTCTGTAGAGGTGACGACCTCGTTTTTTTTTGACTGTTATAAAAGTTGAGCAGAGAATAGCTTACTTTTATTGTTTAATGCTAAGGTTTTGGGTATTGGCCATATCCCAAACTTAGGTTGATTGTGGTTGATGTTTAGCATCGACTCAGTTTTGCGAGCTTGCGAAGGAGTCACACTCAGGATATATCATAAGACTGGTATGTCGGTGGTCGCGGGATTTGATTTGCTTATGACCCCAAATAATATCCAGTTCTTGACACTTGGAAGCGAAATTTTGATTAGAGGGAATCCAAGGTGATTTTGAGTTAGGACAAGCGCAAGATGTAGCTCGTGTAGGGTGATGTTGAGTCAAAATTTTTATGAGCAATTTCAAAGTTTGTTACCCGAGTGGGTGTATTTCTATTACCTTAGTGGTATATGTTGGGTGCAATTAAGAGTAAATTGATTTTGGTTATCCAGTAAGTCTAGGACTTGGATTAATTTGATTTAGATCTTCTTCTGAATTGACAAACTGAGGGTATTTTCTATTTTTTTTCAGGGCCGTTTAAACGTTACCTTTGAGTCACTAACTTTTTTAAATTTTTTTTGCATAGACTCATAGGCGTATGTTGAGTTTTTTCGGTATACTATCAGATTGATAGAAAATTGAAGTTCTGCAGGAGAACTAAAGGCTGATCATTTACAAGAGATGAGAGCAGAGTAAGACAGTCGTTTCACAAAGGAATGATCAAAATTTGATACCGAGATGAGAACCTTGTCAAGAGAGGCTAAGCGCAGTGAAGGAAGATTCCTAACCGAATTTTTAGATTTTCACCAGATAATCTAGAAGTTTGGGCTGACAGAAAACGGTTATGCCTGATACCTGTAGCAGTTTCTTCTAGAGGCTATTGTCTAGGAAGACGATTAACACCATGATCGAATATTTTAGCTGTCAACGATGTTTTCTTCTTGTTTCTGATTAAGCTGGAAAAGCTCTTGTCGTCTTCAAAAGTTTTGTTGCGTTGCCACCGAAAAATAGAGAAATTTTTGCTTCGTGTAGCCTTTTAAGCTCATTTTCGTAGTTTGGAAATTTCCGTTAGAAGCTTGGTTAAGTCAACCTTGTAAACCTTTTAGGTTGTATCCCATGAGTTATTTGTTTTTACAGGCTGTGATGCACCGGGTGCTAACAGATGCCGTTACGACGTTTGGCAGGGAGTTAGTCTTCCTGAGGAACAGACTGATTGGAAGGGTAGTCTATGGGGGGCGAACGTTTGACCTTTGGGACCTTTAGAGGTTTTGTTACCCAATGGTTATTTCTATTTGAACCAAAGGAGAGCCTAGCTACTGTAGTCGACCTCAGCTCCAATTAGCCTATTAGTGGTGACAGGCTGTTGGCAGTAGTGTGTTTCGGAACACCCTATTGATTAATTTTTTTTTGACTTATGGTGGTGTGGTAGACACCGTTTCAGTTTAGTGGATGCTATAATCTACTCCCTTTAGTTGGTGGACTCCAGGGTCACCATTTCCGTATATTATTGGCTCCACCTTTCAGTATATCGTGGTGAGGTGTTTGTCTCCTGTTATGTGGGATGGATTGAATGTTTTTCGTTGTTGTTCCAGGGCGAGACCAGTACACGGGGGTTCTTCATGCAACTTGGAGAAGCGCAATGCTGGTTAAATTTTATATCTCTGTGTAGCCACACTGAAGGATGACGGAGGGCGTTTTTTTTGGCTCATGTTTCTAGGCAGATTTGTCACTTTGGTGCGATGTGCCGAAGATTTGTTTAGCTTTTGCTAAGAGCTTTCACCAAGCTCAGTATGGAGTTATCATAACCAAGAGTTTGGGGTTTGAAACTCCTGTATGTATTTCTGTATATATTTCTGTATATATTTCGGTGTATGTTGGTTGCCTGAGGGCATGTGCTCAAAATGCGTGATTTTGAGTCGTTTTGCTTATGGACTCCTATATATAGGATTATGACTTTAGGGAGGTCCTATTTCGAGACTTGCTGTCTCATATAGTTATGTTGGGAATGTTTCCTTGAATGTTAGTTGCGCGTGGACTAATCATTCTGTTCTTTGTGAACATTGCTTTTTAAAGCAGGATCATTCAGTTTGGTGAATTTTAGCTTTTATAGCTATTCACTGTGTTTAGAGTGAATTTTAGCTTTTATAGCTATTCACTGCGCTTATAGTGATATTGTTGGCTTTTATAGCTGCTCACTATGTTAATGGCGAGATTGTTCTTTTAGAACGCAGACTTTGTGTAGTCGAGGACTATTTACAGAGTGTTTTCTTGGCGAGGAGCCGAGGCTTTTTTCTGGCGATATACCAGAATGTTTTCTTGGCGAGGAGCCGAGGTTTTTTCTGGCGATGTACCAGAATGTTTTCTTGGCGAGGAGCCGAGGTTTTTTTTCTGGCGATATACCAGAGCGTTTTGTTGGCGATGAGCTGACGTGTTTTCTGGCGATTAACCAGAGCGTTTTCCCTGGCGATTTTTGCATGTCTGGATGTCTCAGGACGTCGACATTGCGCGATGTAGCGTTTTCCCTAGCGATTTTAGCATGTCTGGATGTCTTAGGACGTCGACATTGCGCGGTAGAGTGCGATTATTTTCCGAGTGCGTCTAGTAGTGATACTAGATTTAGAATGTTCTCTTAGTGATGAGCTAGAGCATGGATGGCGATTTTTCCCGAGCGTTTGTCTGGATATTTATCCAGATATTTTTTTTTTTGGCCTAGTGCTAAATGGTCTGCCAAGACTTTTTCTTTTTAGTGTAAGTGTTTGCACTAGAATCATTTTTTTATTTTTTTTCTTTATTTAAGAATTTTTATAAATTTCTTTTGCTGAAATAGAAAATTTTCAGACAATCCTTAAAATATTTTAAGGGGGGTATTCATATTTTATTTCAGTTCACTTTTTTGATTTAGACAAGAGTCTAGACAAAGTTATAATTTTTGTTTTGGTAACAATAACAGAGCTGATTCTTTTATATAAGAAGACCGCGATTGTTACTTTAGAAAGGTATTTCTTATGTTCACGCAAGGATTTTTATTTACTTTTTGATGTACTTAACCTTAGTGTCTAATTAAGTTAAGTCTAGTTATAAGATTCTTGTGATCATGCAAAGATTTTCATTTGGTTTTCATTGTACTTAATATTAGTGCTTAATTGAATTAAGTCTAGTAGTAAGGTCCGAAGTTTGTAATTTTGTTTTAAGTTCTGACCTTAGTATTAAGTGATTGTGTACCACTTTGTACCTTTTCATAAGTAGCCTTAGTTTAATAGACTAGTGTAGTCTATTTCTTTTTGGAAGGGGGTAAATGTAACATTCATTTTTTCCTAGATTTTAAGACCATGTAATGTTACTGATTTTTCACTTCAAATTGTACTTATTTTCATTTTTATATCGAACGGTATATTAACAAGAGATTCCAAGACGTTCGGTATATTAGTGTGCTGTGCGGGTTTCTGACCGGATCTATCGGCACGCCGATTGGTTGAAAATGTGTATCCGGATTTTTGGTTCCGGCGTCGCGAGATGACCGAGAGAAGGCGACGACTTATTTAAGCGTCCGGAGGACTCAGATCGATCGTGGTTCATTTCCACCGAACCGCCAAGTGGGCTGTGTACCATCAAGCCGTAGCCAAGCTAATTTTCATCGGAGCCGCCAAGTAGGCTTCCTTCGACAGAGCTGCAGTAAAGGCTCATTACAGAATCATGAGAGCTAAATAAAGCACAAGTTTTTTAACGAAAAGCCGTAGTGGGCTCTCTAAGTGTTTACTAGAAAAGTGTGAAATCGGTCGTGTTCCATCGAAGCCGAAATAAAAACAGTAAGTTACCAAAACATCCTTCCATAGACTTATCCCTGAGTAGTGCCTCAACAGCAATTTGAACTGACTAAAAAGTGAAGTGAAAAGCACTATTTTTCGTCTTCGGGAGTAGTCAGAGTTTAGAATTTAAATGTCATAACTACCTGTTAGGCTAAAATTTTTTAGTAATCCTGTAAAACTACAAAGGTTAGAACTTTTTATTTAAAGCTAGTGTCTCACTGAATACCTATCTTACTTTTCAGGATAATGACGGCTGTACCAAACTGTTTTTTTTTTTTAACACCTGTTCACCCTTTCAGTATTTTTTCATTTTTTTAGCTGAAGTTAGATCCTTTCTATTTTAAAATGAATGGTGCCCAAAATTTGTACAGCTAAAGCTTTTTAAAAAATAGAAAAAAATTCCAAAAAGACGTACAAAAATTATCTCTTACCCATATCTCTCTACCAAGGAAAACTGAGCTGGTGTGTGTTTAATTTCTTTAGTTCTTTTAAAATCAGGATCCACTCAATTCATTATCAGAAATTAAAAAGAGGTTGCAAGAAAATTGCGCCCAAGCGTGGGAAAAACAACTTTTCACAGGGTACAAAAGAGCGGGCAAGTTAACACCTTACAATATACATATAAATCAATCACTTTGGTAACATTGGGTCTTAGCTGCGTTCAAAATCCGTCTCCATTCCGCACGATCCTGAGTCATTTGCAGATAATACTCAAAACCCATGGCACGCATATCCGACCTGTCTGTCGATCTTAGGCGCGATTTTCTCCCAACCGGGCTCTTATTCCATACTAGCTTGATGTATCTGTCTTCCGGCTGTCTTTCTATGAGTATGTCCCAACCATCTTAACCTTCGGAATTTGACTTACATACATATATATATATATATATATATATATATATATATATATATATATATATATATATATATATATATATATATATGTATCAGCTTTATTTAAGTATTACACAATTTCATAAGATACGATTATATTTGTATTTTATAATTCGGATTTAGACAACTCACTTGATGAACCTTTACATAATATTTCATTATTTTTAATGCAACCGTTATTCAAAATTACACGGAAAGATAATCTATACGCAGAAAATGAGATTCCTATGGAAAACTTTGAACGTCTCGAGCATTTAAAGGACTCATTTTATTGGGTGTGCCTTTGGATTTTAATAAAATCGACAGCATTCTTACTCGTTTTAGATTTTAATTAAATATTAATATTTAAAGTTGGATGAAAACTCAAAGAAGAATTAACAAATATATTTAAGTATATACTTAAACGCATAAACGCATACATGTATATATATATATATATATATATATATATATATATA
>CM032447.1:61414876-61459876 GCA_019049505.1 Pachyrhynchus sulphureomaculatus
ACTTATCGCACCGTTTTTTTTCCAGTAGTCGAACCTTTTTTGAAAGGTCAATATTGTCCCTACCTATAGCGTCGCTTGTATCGCCTTATATCTCCTCTACCGGATCGACGCGGCGACCTTTTAACTTCATAGTCATATGTGGAACAGCTCGAAGCCACCAAGTAACAAATCAGGCAGATAATAGGGTGAAATTCTTCGACAAAAACTACTCCTTCGCTCCAGGCTTTGGCCGTTCTCTAATGAATAAAATATTCATTGGAGATGCTGAGAATTGTCCGAAGATTGTCTTCATAAATAGTTTGTTGAATTTTGCCGACGGTTTCAGGTGTGGTTGCAGTCATAACTTTCCGGTGTCTTCTCGATGTCTTCCACCGAATTTCGACTGGTCTTAAATTGTAAAAACCACTCATTGCCTACGGCTTAGGACTTCGTTACTACATGCTTCTTGAATCATTTTATTATGTTCTAGTAGTACTAGAATGCCACAATTAGACTTTTACGTAAACGTGCACACAGAACAAACTGAATGAGATAACAAATTGAAACTTGTTACGCAGCATTATCAGGGATGTATCTACCGCCTGTCGGCTCGAGTCGATAATTTTTAGCTTTCATTCTCTATATTGTTAGTCCAGGAACTTTCGGAATGCACCATGTAAAAGTTCTCTAAGAAGTTAAGAAACAAATTTATATTGTTAGGTATAGCCTGTCCCAAAATATGAGAATCCTGATTTTTGCCGTTTTAAGTGGGCAATATAAAAATTCTGACCTTTTGTTTATGATAGGTTGCAGAGATGGACTTAAGAATTTTATTCATTAATGCAAATAAATAAAATTATAAGTGTTTTTGGAGATGTTTATTTATAGATGCATGTAAAAACAAATGGATAAGAAGTACAAATATGCAGTTTGGGTGAATGGGGTTTACAAGAGGGGACATATTGTATAAATAAAAATATATTTTAACTTAAGCCTAATTCGGTTTCACTATCACTGTCATCAGCTGAGGTAATTATCAGTGGTTTTATATTATTTACATAAATATATGAATCTTCAACTTTAATAACGTGCTGAATGGAATTCTCCAAGCTTTCACAAGGTATATCATTTATAACTTTTTTTACTAATTAAACCACTGACGCGTTTAAAGTAGGAGAAACATTTTGTGCCCTTATTTTTGATTTAACTTGATGCCAAATATGTTCAGTTGGATTAAACACACAATAATACGGAGGAAGCCGCAAAACAGTGTGTCCCATTTTCTCAGCCATACTATCGCAAACATTTTTCTTTTTCAATTAATAGTCTTTAAAACTTCAAAAAGATTACTTTTTTTATAACTAAAGTCAAAATAAATGTCATTTTCTAACATATATTTCTGTATTTTCGATTTGGAGTTGGCTGCATTAGGAACCTTATTTAGTAGGCGACTATGATAACTTGCATTGTCCATAACTATAACACTCCGTTTGGGAACATTTGGCAAAAGAAAATTTTGAAACCAATTTTCAAAAAGTTCCGCGTGTTTTCGTGATAGTCCAAACTAGAATCTTTTATGTTTTTTGCAGATAATAGTAGACAATTTGAAACCCAGCCCTTTTCAGATACAGCATGCAATCTGATTATTCGTTTACCTTTATTTGAAGGTACGTTAGTCTGACATTTTGTACTGCTGTCAACCCACCCTTTTTGCACAGTGACATGGGTATAGAACTTTGTTTCGCCAAGGTAAATTATTAGCCAATGCTCTGATCGATACTTTTTAATTTTCTTGTAAATAAGTATGTCGCAAGATTCGTAATCTTTGTGACTCCATCACTTGATTTTTCGGAACGTGAATTCCATTTTTAAGCGAATTCTGTGAAGGGTTGATCGGCCACAATGTATATTGGTCCCGTCCTGCACCAGTCTTAAATTTATTTTGTCTAGTGTCGGCACCAACTGCTCTTCATACATAGAATATATTTTTCTCTCCTGATGACGTCTTTTTCACAATCGTCTACATGATGCATTTTGAAAATCTTTCCATTTTTTTCCTGTTCCTGAGTGATGGTTTTTCTACAGTACCCTTAATCGTAGAAATTGGCGTTTTTATTAGTTCACTAGTTTCTTGCAAAGCACTTTATTCAAATTTCTTTTTACCAAACTGTCGTAAACATTTTTTCACTATTTGTTTAGGGTCAAGTGATAAATGTTTTCTCTTGCGATAGCCACTATTACAATTTTCCCACGCCCGCCACATAATTAAAATAGAACCTTACGTTGTAAGTTGTAAGTAAAACTAAAAATAAAAATAATAAAAAGTATCTTTCGAATCATAATGGGGACCTGTGGTCATTAGGCTTATAGTATCAAATACTTAAAGGGCTCCAAACCGGGTTGCCAGGTAGTAAATATATAGGTAAAAATAGATTCAATATGATTGCAGGTGTAAGTGAGGGCGGTATACAAAGCAAGTAAAAAAATAAAAATACGTTTATTGTAATACCTGGCAACTATGCACAAAACCATAATAGGATCGTTTATTGCCCCATTGAAAAGAAAAAAGGCAGAATTTTATATCTTAGGATTTACTATAACTTTACTACTAATAATTATAACTCAATGTAATGCAGTATGGAATAAAAAAGGCAGAGATTGCTGCGATCAAAAGTTCAAATTCTCGATAGCTATTTAAAATACATTACTTAATTTTCCTAAATGTTTAAGAAGCTGTTCATGAATTTAATCATGACAATAAGTCAATAAAAATGTAACCATGGCATTGGATAAGATGATTAGATGATATAAGAGAAGTAATTGACATTTAAAAGAAGAAAAGACTGTTTTAAACTTCAATTTCCTAAGACATTAATACACCAATAAATTTATGTAATACTACAGCATTTGCGCAATACTCTTGAGGTATTCTTTTGTTAGTTTTCTCATCTTATATCTTACTGAAAAACTTTTTAGATATTATTTACTAAACTGTAAAAAAACATTTATAAATTTTTTTGAGTCGGTCTGATTCTTATATATATAGAAATACACATCTGCATACGAGCATGTTAAAAAAAAGTACCTCATTCGGCTCCATGATGCCGACTTCCACCAACGTTTGAAACAGAAAAGACAAAAGATTCTTAAAATATATGAGTGTAGTTCTCAACCGGACTTTTTTACTATACCATATAACAAAATGACGGTTACTACTACTAAATTTTAGGCTCGATATTCGCCAAATTTTTGGACTCAAAAATCGTTGATAAAAAAATAATTTCAGAGATAAAAAAATTTTCCAAAGTTCGGCCGAAAATGACGGCATTTCTGAACACTGTGTCAAAATTTCGAAGAAACTGGATAATCGATCGAAAAAAGTAGTTTTGGAGATATAAGCATTTAAAGATTTCGATCACGTTTACGGCACAATAAAATTAAAAAGTTAATACTTACAACTAATCAGCTATTCCAAGGGCATAAAGTAAAAGTAACACCTTCTAATTCGCCATAAAACTCATTTTGCAGTATTAAGCATTCTCCGAGCTGTTCTTGCTTCTTTTGACTGAGCTTGAGATCTTGGCTCTGCATGCGTGCACTAACTGCGTATTCCTGAAATCGGGCATTGTGTGTGTCTTCCTAAGACACGTAATATCTTCAAAAATAAATAAGATATTGGAAAATCCTCTCGCACACATATCCTTTAAGGTTCAAAAAAAATTGATTTTTCTGGAGTAGGATGGCCCCTTAATTGAAAAGATAATAATTCACCTTATATTTATAAGAAACCACTATTAAAATTAATAAATATAAGTGACACCGTTGGGCATTCCCAACAGGTTTTACTATCAGACCACGGGCGATCATTCAGGTTGTTAGGGGTGCTTTATGGACGCAGCATGCGGCAACTTGCATAAGACAGCGTTTTTTGTAGGTCACAAAAAGTTACGTTTTAAATTTCTCATTGTTGTAATGAAACAACTAACTCTAATACCGGACTTTTACTATTTGATAAAAAAAATAGATTAAATTCTCATTTATCCTTTCATATTTATCACTTTAACACCAAACATTTTTCAAAATCCCTTTTCTCCCCAAATGCAAATATTCCTAATCGTACTTAATTAGCAGAAATTTAAATTTCCGCCATATTTAAAAATACTAATTAAAACTAAGGTTCTGCTGTGTTTAACTGAGGTACAAAAGTTTAGACACAGTGACTATTCTTAATTGAAAAATAAATTTATTGTAAAAGTTTGAAAACAAATTATCTTTAATATATCTTTGTTGATTATCTCAGCTTCATGAAGTTATTAGAATAAGATCCAAAATATGATCATTTACTTGCAATGTATGAGTTTCATAAATAGCTTCACATTTAGTAAGATCTTAAGATTTGCACTCCAGCGTTTGAAGGCTGGAGTTGCAATTGCTGAATTTATTGTGCTTTAAAGTATTCATGCCATTGTTCAGTCAGATACTTCGTGTTTAAAATGATGCCAAGAAAGCATTTAAGTATCTAACAGCGAAATACCATCTGTACTCTACATAAGAAAGGCTAAGTTCCAGATTTTGTCACAACTCGTCAATGGCCTTAATAAATCATAATTATCAAGCCCAAAAAGGGGACGTCTTGATGGTGTGGAGATATAGAGCTACTAATTTTGAAAACTTACTAGTACTCTAAATTATTATCCATCAGTTTTACGAGTTGTACGAAAAATAATACAAAAAAAACTAAAATATATTTTAATAAAAGAGGCTCTATATTGTATCAGTGATTATGAGATAACTTGTTTCAATTTTTAGCGTAAAATATGACATTTTACTGCCAAGAAACTTCACTGTAAAATAAAAAAAAAGAGCTGCAAATAATTGTATGTAAAACTTGATACAAATGCCATAGGAACTTTGAAAATGAGGAAAAAAACTGGTAATGATGGCTTATTCAAAAATACAAGGTTTTGAATTGTCTTAAGTATTTTAGATGAACGGGAATAGCTTAGAGATGACAAACAAAGGAAAGATCAATAACTGAAATAAACTAGAGTTCGTCAACTCAAAACAGATGACCTCAAGTTATCATTAAAAATGATGAAATAATTAGAACGATTTTGAAAGGCAATCTAGACAAAATTTGTTTTACACACATCAAATAAATAACAAAAGTTATTTAGAGGGCAACATTCCAGGATAATTAAACGAGCCTATAGAACAATTTGAACTTCCTAAAATCAATTCTTACTGGTACCGAGACAGTATGTTTTTAATACGAATTGTTTTCTACTATAACAAAATTATTATTAATCGTGAACCTGCTCCAAATAGTCAAATTATCAGTGGCGAGTGTTATTTGAAACTATTGCAACCTTGAATGAGTAGAATTCATCCTGTTCGACCCCAAATATCGTGATACAGACGGCTACTGCTTGTTGCCCAAAAACTGCTCCAAGTTACATTTCAGTCATTATTCGTCAATTTTTGGCTCAAAATCCAGTCTGTTTATCGTATTCACCTAATTTATCACCTTATGATTGTTCACTATTCCTAAATATTAAAAAAAACCGGCTAAGTGCAAGTCGATCTTACGCAATTAGTGTTCTGTATGGAAGATTAAAAAAAAAAGGTGTTTTCCTAAATGAGTTTTCAACAAAGTTTGTTTCGGATCTTTGTTGAAAACTTATAACCTTGAATTTTTTTTTTTATATACCAGATAAATTATCAAAGGTAATGCATTCGCGTTAATTTTTGTTCAATCTATACCTTGTGGAGAATATTCCAGAATTTTTCCAAAATTTTTTGATCAGTACTTTTCGAGATATGGGTGGGGGGTACGGCGATTTTTGGCAATTGTTTAAAAATAATACAAAGAAAAGTGTGCGCAAGTACTACATCATATATATGTTTCGAACTCGTGTTTTTACAAGTTTAACTTTTAAAACTGAACAGCTCTGATGGGGCCATCAATTCCTATATTTGGCCAAATTTCAACTTTCTATGTTAAATAGTTTCGGGGAAAATCGGATGTAAGACAGACAGACCGACAGACACCGAAGTGATCTTTCAAGGATGCTGTTTTGAGGACATAAAGAACATTTAAAAGGCTTCTACACATAGTGTTGGTACTATCACAAAATGAGTTGAATTATTTTTAATCACTATTAAATCATTTTAAAATGCGCTTCCTCTCAGGAAAATAGCTTGAACAAAACAAAGCCAAGACTTTAAAAATTGTTTCATTAGCCTGGAAAAATAAATATTCCACTGTGTATATTCGAAAAAAATTAAGTGGTTCTAGTAAGACCATAATTTTTAATGTTCCTTACCGAACACTTATAAGATCACTTCGGCGTTCGTCTGTCCGTCTGTCTATCACACACGACTTTTCTCTGAAACTATTTGACATAGAAAGTTGAAATTTGACACTAATATAGGAATTGATGGCCTCATCAGAGCCGTGAAGTTTTGAAAGTTAAATTCTGACTTAAGGAGTTAGTTTTGGGGGGTGAAATCAGAAGTGAAAATTTTTTTTATCAGGTCATCGAGTGTGGTGTCAAATGAAACCTTATAAAAAGACAAGCTCAAAAATATATCTACCATAATGTAATACTTGCGCACAATTCTCTTTGTATTATTTTTTAAAAAAGGGCGAAAAATTTTGAAAAAACTCTGAAATATTCTCTACAGGGTGTAGATTGAACAAAAATTATCACCTTTAATAATTTATCTGGTATATAAAAAAAAAAACAATTTCAAAGTCATCAGTTTTCACTAAAGATCAGAAAAAAACTTTGTTGAAAAACTCATTTGGGATGTGTTTTGTGAAGTCACTGATCATTTTGTACCTCTGTAACGAAAATTTAGTTTAAAAGCAATCCATGTGCGGAACACTAATTAAGTAAGTCCAACTTGCACTTCACCGGTTATTTTTCTTTATTTCTTACTTTTACTTCTTCTTGTGCCGATCCGTTATCGGATCATGCTAGCTAATAGGAATTCTTTTACAGCTGCCCGGAATAGTTCCGTTGTTGCTGAGAACCATGTTTGCAGGTTTTTCAGCCATGAGTCTCCTGTTTGGCCCTCTTCTTCCATCCACCTTGTCCTGCAGTATCAGTTGCAACAGATCATATCGTTCTCGATTCTCATGACGTGGCCCAGATATTCTAGTTTACTTCTTTTAATTATATTAATAATTTCCAGGTCTTGGTTCAAAATTTCTAGCACCCTATTACTTTTACATTGTTTTAATTACACAGGCCAACGATGAAAAAACTTTTTTAATAATTTTACCTGATTCCTATGTTTTTTGGTATGCTGAGCCCGAAAATAATAATAAAAAAGTCGTATCACCCACCAATTTTTCACATTTTAATATTCTAACTGTGAAAAGTTTATTTTTTATCATTCGAATGTTATTGGGTTCGTAATAAAATCAAAATTTTATAAGGTTGGCAGTAAAATCAAATGTTATTAGGTTGGCAGTTCCGATAAATATCACAGCTGTTTGTTTTCTTCCAGTTAATATAACCTCCCATTGCAGTGTTTCACCCATGTGCTTTAATTCACACTCAAAGTATGGCTAATCGTGGTTGTAAAAACTCTTCCAACGCTTTTTGTTATATATGTGGTGAGTTTGTAGTTAAAAAACATCTAAGAAACATTACTACCTTTGTAAAAAAGTATAGTTTGTATATTTTGGTGTAGAAATCGGTAATCAAGAAAAATGTTGGGCTGCTCACAAAGTATGTTATATTTGTGTCGAGGATCTTAGGAAATGGTATAAGAAAGAAAAGAAAGCTTTTAGATTTGCAGTAGCCATGGTATGGAGAGAGCAAGAAAATCATTCAAATGATTGTTATTTTTGCAGCGTTGATGTTTCTGGATATAACTCCAAAAATAAGAAAGTAATTGTATATTCTAACTTTACTTCAGCTACTCGGCCAGTAGGACATGGACCGGGACTTTCTGTCCCTGAGCCACCTCAGTCTACTGATGACGTTTTTACAGCCCAGTCTCGATTTAATGAGAGTCGATCGATGATGAGTTTCAATGTTCTCTAGAAAATTTAAAACCACAGTTGTTTACACAAGCTGAATTAAATGATTTAGTGAGATATTTGGGTTTGACTCAGGAAAAAAAGCAGAATTGCTTGGTTCTAGGCAGAAAGATATTTATTGGAATCTGGAACGTCTACTTACCATTATAGAACAAGAGATCAACAGTTTGTTCAGTTTTTCAAGCAGTAAGAGGATTTGGTTTACTGCCATGATCCCTATTGTGAAATTTAATCGATGTTATATTGTGAGAGAACTGTGGGTGATACAAAAAACTGATACCAGATACGATTTCAGCAAAAATATATAACACTTAGATGTATTGCTTTAAAAAGTTTTTATAAATATCTTTTTTGTTGGCCTGTGTTATGAACAATTTCAGTGTGAAAATTTTAAGTTACAGACTTTCTATATATTTTTATTACTACTATTAAATTTATGTTTTAGTATATGTAATCAGTTGTACTGAAAATGTTACAAATAGCACTTTGCATTACTTGTGTCTATAGATGCGATACTTCTGGATTTCTCGGGTGTCAATTTAAATAATGATGCTGACGTTTCAAGAGTCGTAAAGCTGGTCTTTGTCTTTTACCAATTTGGGAACAGTTCATCCATGGTGCTCCGCCCCCCAAATCTCGGATCTTTAATATGAAAAGGCGTGCGTAAGCAAAATTAAAAGTTTCATGCTAGATTTCGTGGAAGTCAGTTTTTGGAACAATCTCTGAAGAAGCTGGAAAAATGATCGGTGAAACGTCAGCATCAGTTTTTCAATCGGTACAGAAGAATCCAGAATAATTGTACTTATAAGCTGTGTAACCTGTGAAAGTTTCGTATCACATTTACTTTTTTTTTTTTTTTATGGGTCTGGCGCACGTGCTGCAGGGAAGTCCCTAAAGCGCTCCAGGAGCGGCAAGAGTGCGGAAAAAAGCGATTCACGTTGTTCTTGAATCGCTGTAAATTGTACTCGGTAGGAAACACAGCGCTGGGCAAATTATTCCAAAGGGATGACGTTCTCCATATAAAAGATTGCTTGAAAAGCGTTGTACGCGGAGTAACAAGCTGAACCTCATACGGATGCGAAGCACCACCGCGACGTGTATTTCTAACATGCAGCGCTTTGGGAGGAATTAAGCGGGCTACATCCTTTCCATGAAAATACTTCTAGAACAGACTCAAGTCGCCAACCGTTCTTCGATGTTCCAGCGAATCAAGGCCGCCGGTCAATTCCGGGTCCCCAATCAGACGGACCGCTCTTCTCCCAACAGAATTCAACAAATGCAGTGTATGTTTGGGAGCGGAGCCCCAAACGTGGGAGCAGTATTCCATAGTTGGTCGAATTTGGGCTTTATAAAGAATTAACAGTTGTTGTGGGGTGTAAAGCTTTCTGGTTCTAAATAATATTCCCAACTTTTGAGAAGCTCTCCTTGCTATACCTGCAACATGTTCATGCCAAGACATATTTGCTCCCAAACTAACCCCCAACAAATTGAGCGACGATGCTAGGGGAATGGAGTGCCCCGACATAACTATGTCGGGTTCAGCAACGTTAACTTTTTTAGAAAAAACTGCCGCTTGAGTTTTTGTAGCGTTAAATTCCACTTGGTTACTGTCACCCCAAGATAGAATTTCTTCCAGGTCTTTGTTAAGTTGAACGACCTCCTGCTGTCTGTGGATATTCGCTTGAGTAGCCGATGTCCGGGCGTTCAAAGTGAATGAAGAGATAAGCGTACTGTCATTTGCAAAGCTGTAGATTGGATTCCCGGTCTTTTCCAGCAGATCGTTAATGTAAATGAGAAATAGAGTAGGAGACAGTATGGAGCCTTGGGGCACACCGGCGTTGATAGTGAGAGTGTTAGAAAGAAATGCGTCGACGGACACTCGTAAAGAACGCTCTCTGAGGAAACATGAGAGCCACAAACAGAACCTTTCAGACATACCATAAGAGCGTAACTTAGCCAACAGTCCATCGTGCCAAATACGGTCGAATGCCTTGGATATGTCAAGAGCAACCGCTCGAGATTCTCCAAAGTGTTCAATTGCGTTGTTCCAAACATGTGTTACATAAGTCAGAAGATCTCCTGTTGATCTATGTTTACGAAAACCATATTGGTGATCGCTAATAATATTGAATCGTTCAAGATATTTTAGAAGATGCTCATTGATAACCTTTTCCATGACTTTCGATATTATTGAAAGCAGTGCAACTGGTCGGTAGTTATTTGGCAAGGTCTTCTTACCTTTTTTTGGTATCGGCTGAACCGTGGCACATTTCCAGCAGGACGGAAATATTCCCTTTCTGTAGGATAGGTTAAAAAGTCTACAGAAAACTGGTGTTAGTTCCCTTGCACAGTTTTTTGAGAACTATGGCAGGTATTCCGTCAGCGCCAGAAGCCTTCTTGGTGTCTAGCTTCATTAAAATACGCTTTATGATGCGCTGTCTGAAGAGAACATCGGGCATCCTTGACTATGGGAATAGTAGGTGGTGTTTTTCCTTGGAAATCGACAGTAGAATGTGAAGCAAAGAGTTCAGCCAACAAGTTCGCTCTCTCAACAGGTGTGGTTGCAATGGAATTATCTGGCCGTGTGAGTGGTGGTATGGTGAATTTGGTAAAATTTTGACTAACTGCCTTAGCGACTGCCCAAAAGGACCTGGAATTGTTGGGACAAGCGAGAAGTTTGTTTCTAACTCGTTGATTGTGTGCCTCCTTGGTTTCGTCGATAATTCCCTTGCATCTGTTCCGGGCATGAACAAAGATGTTACGATTTACGGTGTTAGGATTTTCACGCCATTGTCGGTAGGCAATATGTTTAGAAGCAACAGCTTCTTTGCATTTTCGGTCGAACCAAGGCTTGCCGTTGGAGGAGCATTTCTTCGAAAAAGGGATGTAAGCTTCCATGCCAGCCAAAATAACATCGGAGACCTCCCTGGCGAAGTCAGATGGGTTATCGGATCGAAAACAAACGTCCATCCAAGGGAAAGTTCGAAAGTATTCCATGAGATCTTCCCATTTAGCAGATTTGTAGTGCCAAGGCCTAGGCGCCTCTCTGTCACTGATTGGCAGGGTACTCGATGTCGAAAGCAGTTTATGGTCGGAAGAACCTAACGGCGGATTTACGCTGACCGTGTAAATCTCCGGATTGGTAGTTAAAAACAGATCAAGAAGACTGGCGAACTCCCCGTCTCGATCAGGGATCCGTGTTGGTTCGTCAATAAGCTGAGTTAAGCCATAACTGATTGAGAATGATTCAGCTTCACGACCTTGTTCGTCGGTAGTATTTAAATATTTAAGCCAGTTGATATTGTGGACATTAAAGTCGCCCAGGATGGAAATTTCGACACTTGGATAGTTACTTTGTAAATGATCGATGGTGTCTGCAAGAGAAGCGAAAAGTGTTCGAAAATTGGTATCACTTGGTGGTCGATACAGGATACAGATGAACCTTGTGGTTTGTTGAGTCGTTATTTTTAACCACATAACATCAAAGTTTGGGGGCTCCAGAGCTTCTTCTCGTTGACAAGAGAGGTCGCTTCTGACACAAAGACAGATTCCAAAGTTACGCCTAAATCGGGAATAGAAGTCGTACCCAGGATAAAGATAGTTGACCGTGCTGGTCGATGGACTGACCTTGGTTTCACATAGAGCGAGTACATGAGGTTTATTTGTTTGCAGGTGTTGATGCACTGAATTTATGTTCGAGTTTATACCTCGTATGTTGCAAAAATCTATCTTAAAATTATGATGTCTGCAAGTCGACGCCTCCGAACCAGCCCCCACCCGGAGATCCGAACGGGGGGCCATTCTACCTCCGGAACTTCTTGCATCTAGGCACCTCATCATGCTCTTTGGTCCCACAGTAGTTAATGTGGAATTTTCCTGTTCTGTCACATGTTTATCTTTGCCTTCTTTGGCTTTGATCCAGGGGGTGTTATTATTGGGTAGTTTGGGTTCTGACCAGATACTTTTCCAATGATATGTGAGTTCTTGTTTGTTTGGTGGTTCGGTCACTGCTGTCTGTTTGCTGTGCATAGTTTTCCGGTAGAACTGTGTTTGGCTTCTTCGGAAGAGGTTGTTGGTATCTTTCCTCTCGTTTGGTTCTTTATATCTACGGAGTCTTGCGGCATATACGGATAATTTTTGTTTCAGAGTATCCAGGATTTCTGGCAGTGTTCTGTTGAGAGACCCGGACTTGATCTTGTTTATACTCTGTGTGACTCGTTTGGACACGTTCCCGTTGATAAACTGGGTAAGATGTCCTAGATATCTCCTGATGTTGTTGATTTTGTTTTCTATTCTTATTTGCCGTTTGAATTTTGGTTTTGTGCTGTTGGGATTTCTTTGTCGTTGCGGGAGTTTTTGATTAAATACTTCGTCGGTTGCGTTTGGGATTGATGGTGGTGGGTCTAGGCGGCGAGTAATTCCCTTCTCAGTGGTTTCTTTGGTGTGTTCGTTTGTTCCTGTAGTATAACACATTTACTTATTAAGTATATTGACATACTAATTGCATAATGTTATGTATATTGTTTTGAAAAATGACAAAGTTAAAACTTTAAAAAGTTTGCAAAAATTTAATATATAATTTGCAAAAACTCCCCATATATTTTTTATGTCAAATTTTTTACCCTCGATCTCATTCTCTATCAAAAAAGTTTCCGTGTCGAATATCCAAAAGGAAATAGGTTTATCCAGAATTTATTGAACCTATAAAGCATTAAAATCCATAGTGGAATATTTCTTGAAAATATCATTTATAAAGTCACAAATCATGATTTCCTGTAAAATGCCATCGGAAATAACGGAAATAAATGTGAAACCTAGCCGAAAAATTTCGTTCCCTTGTACAGAAATGGACATGACGTTAAACAGTAAGGAAGATAAATGACACATGTTGGATTTAAATGGAACATTTTTTGAGTATAACAAAGTAGCTTTCTAGCTAACAGTGTGTTAAATGACTTGGTAAAATATTAGGGAGAAAGTAAAACCGCTGTAAAAGGGGTAAGAACAGCTATTCTGTTTAAATTGCCATAATTTGCCGATTTCATGGTTAGGACTACATGTTTTTAAGAAATTGAAGATATAATAAACGAGTAGTTTTAACCAGTATGTGTACTAATACAGGATGCCCTTGAGTTAAAAAATTAAATCCCATCGTCAAAGATCTTAAATACAAAACTAAAAAGTAAAGGAGATACGAGGATGGATCAAATGTAAACGAGACTTTCTGTACTGAGTACTTAATATCGTTCGAAGCGGGCCGCCGCTTTTAACAATGTTAGTTGGGTTTGTTAGGAGTGGGGAGAACGATCGGTTGGCTTCGCCAAGTGCATTCAGTAGTACAGCTCATGATGTCGGAGCGAGACGTGCACTCTTCGATTGCACAAGGCGTGAAACCGACCAAAATTCTTCGCAAATTGACGGCGCAGTTCAGGAATCAAACACTGTCAAGGCCATGGTGTGTGTGCCTGGCATAGGAGTTCATGGGAGGCCGTGAAAAGGTCGAAAATAAGAGCCATGATCGTCCTCCGAAATCAATGTGCAAAGTGGTGTTTAGTGCATTGATTTTTTGCACGAACGTCGCACCATCAATGCGGTGTACTACTGCAACCTTTTGGATGATGTTAAACTTGCTGATCGCCGTAAAAGACGTAACCAACCGATAAGAGACGTAATTCTTCTCCATGACAACGCTCGACCCCACACTGCAATTGTCACTCGCGAAAAATTGGAGAAAATGAGTTGGACAACACTTGATCACCCTCACTACAGCCTTGACCTATCGCCCGACAATTTTCATCTTTTTGGGCCACTCTAAGAAGCGCTGGGAGGCCAACGAAACGATTTGATGACGTCAACGCGGTGCGCAATTGGCAGCTCCTTTCCTTTTACTACGACAAAAAGTATCCGAAACGCTGGGAAAAGTGTATTTCCAAGGCAGGAGATTATGTTGAAAAAAACCGGTCAAGTGCAGGTTGAATTTGCAGTTAGTGTTCCGTACGTTGATTGCTTTTAAAATAAAAAATTTTGTTACGGTGGTATAAAATGATCAGTAACTTCACAAAACACACCCCAGATGAGTTTTCAACAAATTTGTTTCCAATCTTTACTAAAAACTGATGACCTTGATTTTTTTTTTGTATACTAGATAAATTATTAAAGGTAATGCACTCGTGATAATTTTCGTTCAATCTACATCCCATGGAGAATATTCCAGAACTTTTTCAAAATTTTTTGATCAGTACTTTTCGAGATAAGGTGGGGGGACAGCGATTTTTCGCGGTTTTTCAAAAATAATACAGAGAAAAGTGTGCGGAAGTATTCCTTTATATATTTTTTTTTACTCGTGTTTTCATAAGCTTTCATTTGACACCACACTTGATGATCTTGATTTTTTTTCACTTCCGATTTCACCCCCCAAAAACTTACCCCTTAAGTCAAAATTTAACTTTCAAAACTACACGGCTCTGATAAAGCCATCAATTCCTATATTATTACCAAATTTCAACTTTCTATAACAAATAGTTTCGGAGAAAATCGGATGTGACAAACAGAAAGACGGACAGACGGACAGACAGACAGACAGACACCGAAGTCATCTTATAAGTGTTCCGTACGGAACACTAAAACTGATATGTACTATACTACGTAAAAAAACTTAAAAAAAAAATCTCGTTTATATTTGATCCACCTAATAATTAATGGCTAATTGAAAGAAGGTGTTTATGTCTTTCGTGTGTCCTCACGCTCCATACTGTCTCCATCTCCCTTTCTCCTTTACACTAACGATTTACTAGAAACTATCAAGAATCCAACCTAAAGATTTGCGTATGACAGTATGCTTTTAATGCTCTGCCGGAAGTTGCTCAAATTAACAAAAATAATTCTATCTTGAAGAGACAGTAAGTAAATAGAGGTTACAATGCAGAACCCCACATAGTTATGCCGGGACACTCTGTTCCTCTAGCTTCGGCACTCAACTTGTTAGGCGTTAACTTGGGAGCAAATATGTCTTGGTATGAATGCATAGCAAAGAGAGCTTTCCAAAAGCTGCGAATAGTATTTTGAACTAGAAAGTTTTACACTCCACAACAAGTTAATTCTGCAGAAGTCTCAAATTGGACCAATGGTCAATACTAAAACGATTTTTAGGGTTTGGCTTCCGCTACATTTGTTGGATTCTATTCAAAAGAGAGTCCTCCTAGAGCAGTGCAGGCTAGGAATACACGTCGCGCTAATACATCACATAAGTATGAGGTTCAGGTTGTCACTCCTTGTACAACCTTTTTCAAGATTTCTTTTATATGGAGAGCTTCATCCCTTTGAAGTGATTTTCTCAAGACTGTTTTTTTTACCAAGTACAATTTATAGCAATTCAAGACCCATGTGAATCGCTTTTCCGAACACATGTCATTCCTGTACCGTTTTATGGAATTCCCTGCTATCCGTCTACTATGCTTATAAATAATAATTCATTCTGACTAATCTTTGGGACTGTCAAGACATTTCCTGTTTACAATATTCGACAATTCTATTTAACAGAAACCAGTAACACGGTGGTAAAATATGTAGCGATTTAGCTGACGGAGAGTAAGAATACGGGAGGATTAAGAAAATGGACAACCCTGCTATACCTTCTATTAATCACCAAACTAGTGCGTGATATGTTTCGCTTCATATAGAGCTAATTTTAAAATACACTCTATCAAGTAAGAACGTATCTGCGATAATTCATTTTGGGTAGGAGCGATTCTAGCGATTCAGCACAAAATCGGTAGAAGAAATCTCTGTCTACGACGAACTTTCGTCGAAATCACGTCAAATCCAAAATGAGTCACTTGTCTGAACATCGGTTCGAGGCAGTTTTTCTTTGTTCCGCCTAACACATTCCACGGCCGCTAAGTATATTAAAAACATCGGTGTCGTTTGTGAAGAAATGGATAAATCATTTTAACGAGACGAAAAATGTCGACGACTTACCAAAACGTGGCTCGGTAGGCAAAGTCACTCCGAAAGTCGAAAAACGAATCGTGTCTTTGTTTTCACGGGACCCGAAATTCACGCTGCGTCAAGAAGCAGCAAAATTAAGAAAATCGGATTTGAATGAATCCCATGAGACCATTCGTCAATATCTTCGTGTTCAAGTTATCAAATTCTGAAGCACGTTGAAGAAACCTTTGCTGGGCGAAAATCACGTCACGAAAAAATAGTGTTTAATCACCACACGATATTAGATTTTCTCGTTGTTATTGTTTGATATAATATCAAAAGTAACGTCACTGAAACCACTGTAACTTGTAAATTAATCGTCGAATTGTCATGAAACTTTGACACGTATCGTTTGAAGGTTGGTATGTCCTAAAAATCACATAGATTTTTTGAAAAGGCGACATCTCTATGTGTCATACCAAAAGCTTTTCAGCCTACGTCTTACTTATAGTAAAACATATAAGAGGTTAGAGGGTTGGGTATGTTAATTACAAAGCTGATTTCATATTTATTTTATGATAGGTTTCCTTCGGAGTTTTTGAGGTCAAAGAATGTAAGCATTTTATTATTATTTCATTATTATATATTTTAACATAAGAAAAGTGTAAAAGAGGTGAGGTTGTTAAATATTGTATAAATTCAATAGTAATATTAGAAATTTGTTTGTTTTCATTTGGTATAATGGACAAATTTGAAGCATAAATATATAATTTAAAATAATAAAATATAAGGTGTTAAAAGGGCAAGGGAAGGAGTTAGAGGGGTGTTTTCATATATATCGTGTTATATATCTCTTTCAAGATCCTTTGAATAAAGGCCTTTATTGTTTTTTTTTTTTAATATTTCCCAATTTAAAAAGGCGTAGGAGTAAAACAGGCGCTGACGTTTAAACATTGTATAGTTTCAATAGTACTATGCGAATTTGTGGTGGTTTTTGTCTCACATATTGGAATCAATTTTTCCATAAATATTTATATTAAAAAATATATGGGGTTAAAGAGATGTAGGCGGGAGTTAGAGTAGGGGTTGGTATGTATCGTAATATATGTCTATTTTGGGGTTCTTGGAATCAAGAATCTGACAATTTTTTCATTATTTCCATTTTTGTAACAAGCCCTTCTACTTAATTTTTTTTATGAATACCTCTTTATAAAGCAACTATTGTGTAAAATACTAAGTTGTATTACTAGTTTGGTGGTGATAATAAATTTGAAGCATAATCACCACAGTTAAACATATGAGGAATTAAAGGAGGGAAGACTTTAGAGGAGATTACTTCAAAGATATTTTATATGTCCTTTTCAGAGTTTTTGCATTGAGAAATCTGAAAATTATGTTCGCTTGGGCCCACGATAAGATACTGGAGTAGCATTTGCAATCGCTAGACACCAACCCTATTAAAAACGTTTGGTCCCTTGTAAAGATAAAGCTCAGAGGAAAAAGTCTGAGGCCTTCATTGTTTTTTTTTCAATATTTCCCAATTTTAAAAAGGCGTGTGGCTAAAGCAGGCGCTGACGTTTAAACATTGTATAGTTTCAATAGTACTATGAGAATTTGTGGTGGTTTTGTCTCATATATTGGAATCAATTTTTCCAGAAATATTTTATATTAAAAAATATATGGCGTTAAAGAGATGTAGGAGGGAGTTAGATTAGGGGTTGGTATATACTGTAATATATGTCTATTGTGGGGTTCTTGGAATCAAGAATCCGAAAATTTTTTCATTATTTCCAATTTGTAACAAGCCCTTCTACTTATTTTTTTTTATGAATACCTCTTTATAAAGTAATTATTGTGTAAAATACTAAGTTGTATTATTAGTTTGCTGGTGATAATAAATTTGAAGCATAATCACTACAGTTAAACATATGAGGAATTAAAAGAGGGAAGACTTTAGAGGGGGATTACTTCAAAAATATTTTATATGTCCTTTTCAGAGTTTTTGCATTGGACAAATCTGCAAATTATGTTCGCTTGGTTGTTGGCACGATAAGATACTTAAAAACGTTTGGTCCCTTGTAAAGAGAAAGTTCAGAGGAAAGAGTTTGAGGACTTTGTCTTGCGAGATTTGAAAATTTGCAGAGTATACAGAAAATCTCTTCGACAACATGCCTCGAAGATACCAGGCGATTATTGATGCAGGAGGCGACTGGACAACCTACTAAGGTAATTGCGCCGTTGTTAGCACACCAAAGAATCTATTGATGGCGAAAAATGTTCTCGAATCACATTTTTTCAAATATACGAGAGGTCACGTTCTTACTTGAGAGACTGTACGAAATAACCTGAATATTTGTACTGAAAGAATTTCGCGTCTGTTATTAGTTCAGCTGATAGAATTCTAGATACCCTCCATAATAATAGTTGCTTCCATTTTTCATCTGACTTTATTGTCATGACTTTCTAGAAATATATCTCGCAAGAGACCGTCAAAACCTAAATGGCATTTACATAAATGGAGCGCAATTGCGAAGTACGTATATGCCTTGGAATGTGTATTACACAATAAAATATTTTTATGAATATACTAACTTTTCTCATATGTCATTTCACTTTATTAGGGGTAAATAACTTCAAAGTATTTCATAAGTAATGACTCGTTGTATTTTTCCAGATACAGAGTATATATAAATACTATATTTTAATGAAATGGCCGATTCCTTGGACGAGTAGAGAGGTATTCGACACCTCTTTTTCCAATTCGAGTATTTTAAAAATTTTGTAAATGCTCCATTTACTAGCCCTTTTAGGGCCCTATAATTTAATTTCCAACAATGTTTGCTAATATTTACTTTTTTTAATGTGTCTTCTTCTTTGGGTACCATGACCGTTCAACGATCGTTGGTTATCATGTTGGCTACCATGTTGATGATGATCGTTTTATTGACAACCGCTCGGAAGAGTTGAACCGTAGACTTTCCGTACCACTGTCTCAATTTTTTCAACCACGATGTTCTCCTTCTTCCTGAACTACATCTGCCTGGAATCTTTCTCTCTATAATCAGATGCAAGATTTCGTATTTTTCTGGAAGTCTCATAATATGGCCAAAATATTTTAATTTGCTTCGCTTGATGGTCGTGACCACACGTGACAAGTCCTTGTCCATGCGAGTGAGAACGCTGTTGTTAGTAATTCCGCCCATCTAATTGATTTTCAGCAGTTGTCGATACACCCACATATCGAATTCGTCTAGACGTTTAAGCATTGCTTTAGTTAGCGTCCACGCTTCCACGCCATACAAGAGGACCGGAAAGACATAGCAGCCTACCATTTTCATCCGTAGTTTCAATGATAGGTCGTGACTAGATTTTTTGTATTTCATAAATGCGGCTTGGGCCTTCTCTATTCGAATTTTGACTTCCACAGTAGGATCCCAGTGGTCGTTGATATTGCTACCGAGATACATCAATTTATCAAGTTTCTCTATCTTTGTGTCACCGATTGTAATATCACCACCTCCAATATTAGATTCTCTGCTTATAATATATATATATAATATATTTTGTTTTATTTGCATTGAGTCCATTATTAGTGATAATTAATGTATCAGAGTATCTGAGATTATTTACGTTAACGCCGTTGATGTTGATTCCTTCAGTGGTACTAGTGATTGATTGAATATCACCTCCGAATAGAGGTTGAACAACAAGGCCAATAGAATACAACCCCGACGCATTTCCCCGCTTGATTTTAATTTCATCTTAGAGTTGATGCTCCAACCGTATTCAGCTGTCTGATGCCAGTACAAACTGACGAATGTCTTTGTTTTCTATACCTGTCGTTTTTTTAAAATCTTTAGAAGTGTTTCATGGCGTAACACGTAGGCTGAAAAGTTTTTGGTCTGACACATAAATATCGCCCTTTTCAAAAAACTCATATGATTTTTAGGAAGTACTAACGTTCAAATGATACGTGTCAAAATTTCATGAAATTTTGACCATTAATTACAGTGGTTTTTAATGACGCTACTTTTGATATTTTCAAAACAATGGAAAAAATCGAATGTCGTGTGTTGATTAAACACTGTTTTTTGATGGGAATAAATACTGTTCAAGCAAAGCAATGGCTTGATGAGTGTTATGGGGATTCTGCCTTTGGAAAATCACTCATTTTTTACTGGTATGCCGAATTTAAACGCGGTCATATACACACAAATAACGCTCTGGACGCCCAAATGAAGTAGTTACACCGGATATCAAAAAAATCCACAAAATTGTTTTGGATGACCATAAACTGAAATTGCGCGAGATAGCTGATACCCTGAAGATATCAAAAGAACGTGTTGGTCCTATTTTGCATGAGAAAGCTCTATTCGAAATAGGTACCGCGTTTGCTCACAGTGGACGAAAAACAACAACGTGTTGATGATTCTGAGCATTGTTTGAACCTGTTTAAGCGCAATAAAAATGATACGTGACATTTGATGAAAAATGGATCGCCCACTACACCGGAATCAAATCGGCAGTCAGCTGAGTGAGCAGTAGCCGGTAAAAGACTCCCAAAGTGACCAACCACACAACAGTCGGTTGGGAAGGTTTTGGCCTCTGTATTTTGGGATGCGTATGGAATAATTTTCATCGACTATGCTGAGAAGAGAAAAACCATCAATAGCGAATGTTATATAAAGTTATTGGAGCGTTTGGAGGCAGAAATCGCAAAGAAACGGCCCCAAATGAACAAGAACAAAGTGCTCTTTCATCAAGACAATGCACCGTGTCACAAGTCAATGGTTACAATGGCAAAATTGCATGAATTGAAGTTCGAATTGCTTCCTCAGCCACCTTATTCTCCAGAATTGGCCCCCAGCGATCATTATCTATTCACAGACCTCAAAAAAATGATCGCGGGAAAGAGATTTCGCTCCAATATAGAAGTTATCGCCGAAACTGAGGCCTATTTTGAAGGCAAAGACAAATCCTTCTACATACATGTACATAAAATATTAGAAAAGCATTGGACTGATTGTATCGCTCTTGAGGGAGACTATGTTGATGAATAAAGTCGAATTTTGTAAAGAAAATGTGTTTTAAATAACTAGACCAAACACTTTTCGGCCTACGTGTTACCTTGTCAAAGGCTTTTTCAAAGTGAATTGAACAAAGGAACACATTTTGGTCGACATCGCCACATCTCTGAATCAACACAAGGATACCAAACAGTGCATCTCTAGTCCCTATTGTGTTTCGAAAACCAAACTGACTGTTTTCCAATTTTATTTATTATTTTTGTATATCCTGCCACGCATCACTTGCAAAAATATTTTTAAAAACATTGTTCATGACTCATGAGACTAATTGTTCGATGGTCACCACAATTGGTTACTCTGTTCTTTTTTGGAATTTTAATGTTTAGATAAAAGTGTTGTCTTTTAATGAACAAATGAATGTCATAAAAAATTATATAGTATTCGTAGAACTTAATTTTTTTGGTATGTTTAACAAGTAATATCTGATGACTTTTATACTTACTTACTTAGTATTTCACTGGCATGCATTGAAAGTAAAGTTTCACTATTTTGCAAAATTAAGGGTAGATAGTGAGCTTCGTAAGATGAATATAACTTCCAACGGGTTTTTGTTTTCTGTTTTCTAGAGTTTGATCTTGATAGTGCATTCTGACGAACACTTATCAAAATTTTTAATCTCGATTTTAGCACTAACAAAAAATTAACACTTGTACATATAATGGATGCGGCTTTTATAATTGTTTTTCAGAAATTACTTATGATACGAAGATTTACTGGTTTAAATATACTAGATGATTTTCCAAAAATCTTTTCCAATTTTGTCAATTCCTTTGGTACCAGTGATTTTAGCATGCTCTACAGATTTTGAATATAAAGAAAAAAACGGTTACGAATATGGCAGTAAAGGGTTTTTCAGTCAACACACTGTCTTCCCTCTCTCTTTTTCTTTATTTTTTCCCATATCTTATTTCTTTATATTTCTATTATATTTTTATTTTTCTACTGTACCTTTTACTTTCATAACATAGTTTTTGTGTCAAACTTATATAATTATTTGAATTGCATTAAATTTTCAATTTTTCTAATAGCCTCTACAGTATTTGCATCGTCTCTCCTATGCGAGACACTAAAGATAAGGTTTATTTACCATTTCGTTATAGTTGATATTCGAAATGGGCAAAAGAACTAGAAGAAGAAAAAGTAATCATATTTTGAGTTGAGTTAATAACCATTTGGATTAATTTAATATCGTTTGGCATATTTCGCATACCTTAAGCTGCATCAACGGCGCAAATTGGTGAAAAGGAAAATCGCTTAGTAATTCTTATTTTAGTTAAAAATACTCCTCAAACTGTCAAGAAAATGAAAACATATTTACATATATACACATAGTGTAAAAGAAATTCGGACAGGAGTATTTTTTTTTTAATTCCAAAGCTGCGGGGAAATCCCTAAAGATCAACAGGAAGAAGTAGTGAATCATTTGTTCTTAAATTTCCTTAGGTTGTACATGGTAGGAAATACGCCCTTGTGAGTAAAGTGGTACGAGGAATGTTAAACTAAAACTTGGACATGATGTATTAAAATAAAGCGTATTTCAAGTATTCACCGGGAGGAATCAAGCAGGCTACATCCTTTGAATACTACCCCAGGCATGCAATAAAAGAATAGACTCAAGTACGCTAACGTTTTTCCGATGTATCAAAGAAGTAAGGTTTCTGATGTGTTCCAGATACGCAAGCAAACGAATATCGTTCTTTGGGGTACGATCTAACAAATATAAGAGAATATACTCCAACAAATTCAAGATCTGCAAACTGTATAGCTTCCTTAATTCACTTCAGAAAAAGAATATTCTCAATCTAATACGTATATATATATAAAATTTTTGGTAGCGTATGTCTCAATATTTATGTATGTTAGTCTAAAAACACTTCCCAACCGACGTAACAAATTTCGCAAATACATGTATGCATGTCTAACAGTATGTACCTTTGTCCTCAAATATGTATAAAACTACTGGAGCGATATAAATGAAATATTTGAGTTCTATCAGATATATTTCAATTTAGATCATAGTGAAAGAATTACTTAATTCGGTTGTGTAGTGCATTTATGATTTTTTATACTTCAAAGAAAATTGTTGGAATATATAATGGTCATATTGCTTAGAAAATAATTAAGACGAGGTTAACATAAATTTCATAGTTTAATTGAAAATATGGAGACTTATTTTTTTTAAAAAAAGCATCCTAAAAATAGTGTACAATAATTTAGAATAAGACTAACTAATCCAACTAAGTTCTTCTTCTTCTTTCTTATATGGTGTGTCATATAAGTAGGCAAATACCTGTTTTATCCCCATAAGATCTTTTTCGATGTGAACGTCCAGCATTCTTTCTACCTTTTTTTGGAGGTCTGCCCCTAGTTCTCCTACCGCAAGGTTTATTGAGTCTGTCCCATCGGCCAGTCGGATTTACGTGTTTATTCCATTGTTTTTCTCCTGGTTCTGATCCATTTGGACATTTCTTGTAGATCTTTGCTGCGGTTTCTGTCAGGGATAGTTTTTCTATTTACGTCTCTAATCAACTTCATTTCCATTGTCCTCAGCATTTGTGCTGTTTTATATGTGTTAGCTCTTGTTTCCTCAGGACCGATCTGTTGTCTTGTATCGTTTTGCTTTCTATTGTGAGGTATTTACTCTTCCAGCAACCTGCTATTCGTAATGCCTTCATAGATTGTTATTTTACTTCCCTACTTAAGTCACCGTAGCTTGTTTTCATTGTTCCCAGGTATTTAAAATTATTAATTTATTCAATAATACTTTCTTGGATCGCCAGCTTGCATAATTCTTTTGAAGCTACCATACATTTTATCTTGGTTGTGTTGATAATCATGTTAGTTTTTTACTTCCAAATTGAAGGCGTAAAAGATCTTCTGAAGGTTGAAGTCGGAGATGAGGACCGTGTCATCAGCGTAACAGATTAGGAGTATGTGGAAGTGTATGCTGCCCATTTTGTATCCCCATACCCATATGTATGTATTTTCTTGGAAGATTCTCTACTATTCTGTCCAAGACGAGGTTAAAGACAAAGCGACTAGGTGAATCGCCTTATCTTATTCGAGCGTTTATTTTTACTTCTTTGCTCAGTAGATATCCCACTTTTATTTATTTGTTTTGCATTCTATGTTAATTTCCCATCTCATCACATCCGCACACGTGTCGCTCCTGTAGCGCTTTAGAGACTTCCCTGTAGCACATGTGCTAGACTCATAAAAAAAAAACTAAATGATTCTTATTAGTTTCTCGTTTGTCTGCTTTTCTTGTAATATTTTTATAATATCTGTTAATTTTATTTTATCGAAGGCTTTAGTCATGTTCACGAAACACATTTATGCAGGTTTGTTAAATTCTTTAGCTTATTCTCCTCACTGTAAATATGGCATCTATGGTCGATCGATTTTTGCGGAATCTCTGTTGTTTCTCTCTTATTTGAATATCCTTGCTCATTTCTTCCAGTATGATTTTTGATTTTTATTGATACTTTTAAAGTTAAAGTAACTAAATTTACACACTTCAGTGTACAGAATTTTAGACATTTATCCCGTTTTGAGAACTGTTTGTACACTATTTTATAGTATCTTTTTTTGTATTATGGACCATTTTCAATTTATATCTTTTAATTTTTGTAAGGAAATAAGAATTATTTTTCCAATACAAATTTAAGATAACATTACGAGGCTGGTTTGAGAAGTCCGTGCAAAGTCCGAGAGATGGCACCACCGGCGCGTATCGAGGTCATGTTTAGTTAGTAGCATCTCTTGAATGAACGCACACCCAGTTTCAGCCATATTGGTCTATTTCTTTGTGTTTGGCATTCGTGTGAATCAAGGAAGTCGAGTGATTTTCAAGAAATGGACGAAAAATAATTTCGTGTGGTGATTAAACATTACTTTATGAAAGGCAAAACGCCTCAGGAGACTAAAGAGAAGCTTGATAAACATTATGGTGACTCTGCACCTTCGATTAGAACAGTTTATAAGTGGTTTCAAAATTTTCGGACTGGCCATATGGGCACAAGTGACGCTGAACGTTCTGGACGGCCTGTGGAGGTTACGACTCCAGAAATCATTGATCAATCCATGATATGGTGATGGATGACAGAAGAGTTAAGGTGCGTGAGATTGCTAGTGCTGTGGGCATCTCGACTGAACGGGTACATAATATTTTGCATAAACATTTGGACATGAAAAAAGCTATCCGCAAGTTGGGTGCCGCGATTGCTCACGCTTGACCAAAAACGGAATCGTGTGAAGTGTTGCAAGGATGGTTTGCAGCTGTTCCAGAAGAATCCGGAGGACTTTAAGCGTCGTTTCGTCACTGTGGATGAAACATGGATTCATTACTATACTCCTGAGACCAAACAACAATCTAAACAATGGGTTACCAAGGGGGAATCTGCACCAAAAAAGGCGAAGACCGTTCCTTCGGCCGGAAAGGTTATGGCGACTGTCTTTTGGGATTCGCAAGGGATAATCCTCATCGACTATCTGGAAAAGGGTAAAAATATTACAGGTGAATATTATTCATCGTTATTGGACCGTTTGAAAACCGAGCTGCAAGAAAAACGCCCGCGATTGGCCCACTAGAAAGTCCTTTTCCATCACGACAACGCACCAGCACACACCTCAGCAGTTGTAGTCGCAAAATTAATGGAAATAGGATTCCAACTCGTTTCACATCCCCCCTATTCTCCAGACTTGGCTCCCTCGGACTACTATTTGTTCCCCAATTTGAAGACTTGGACAAATCCTATTATTCGGAAGGGATCAACAAACTAGAACATCGTTGGACGAAGTGTATAAGCCTAAAAGGAGACTATGTCGAAAAATAAAAAAGGTTTGCCACAAACACATAAGTAGTTTTTATTTTTGCACGGACTTTTCAAACCAGCCTCGTATTTAAAATTTATTGTTTAGAAATAAAAGATTATTATTTGTTCAAGATTATTTAAAGTATAATTGTCAAAATCTAATTCACAATACAATTTATTAGTGTATAAATTCCAGATTATAATAACTGAACTGAAAATTAGTAAAGGCTCAGCTTATCGATGAAATTGTAGGGATTTTTAATCATAATGAAGAGTTCTCTCTAGACTTCTTGATCTTTTTTTGTCCGCCAATTCGGAGATTTTTCTAACAACAAACGCGTTTTAACATCGAGTACTTTACCGTTTCACGAAACAGAAAATAGAAAGAATCGCAAAATTCAGCAACAAAAATCCGCTAAAAAATATTTGGAACTTTTCTTGGCTAAGGGTTTGTTGTTTGTTTTAGCTCTAACAAAATATCTTACTGTGTATGCTAAAAAGGTCTTTGTGGTCATTTTGATTAGCATTAAAGCTCACATTTCTTTTTTGAAGAAAATCTCGTCTAACGGCAAGCCTGTAACAACAGATACAACAAACCCGTTGCTTTCAAACTGTCTGCATACCAGCAGTGGCTTGAAAATCATACCGCCATTAACCGTAACATGTTTGTTAGTGTTCGACTAAACTCTAGACTCTTAGTAAAGGAAATCTTCTGTTGTCATTCTAAACGAAAAACGCAAAAACATTTAGCAATTTTTAATTAATATTTAATAAACAGTGTATAATACTAATACATTATAGTTAATAAAGCTATAGACAAATGCGCCACAAATTTTACGTCTATTTCAGACAGAATATTGCTTCTCCAATAAGAACGAAACCTGTTCCTCTTAACGCCATACAAATATATGCTCCCACTGCAGATAAACAGAAGTCCTAAAAACAATATCAAAACGAGACGTGACAGTCATAATGGGAGTCTTCAACGCCAAGATTGGAAGAGGTAGGTCAGGAACTTCCGTAGGACCATATGGTCTAGGTGAAAGAAACAACAGAGGCGAACGACTAAACATTTTCAGTCAAGAAATGGGTTATTTTATCACACCTTCTTCAACCTACCACTACGAAGATTATACAAGTGGAAGTCCCTACTAGACTCATTAGACCATATCACCAAAAATCAAATAGACTATATTCTGGTGAAAAAAGTTTTAGAAATAGTGTTGTATCCGCACAATGCCCTGGTGGAGGTTCTAAGAATTAAATTAACAAAGTTTAAAAAAGAAAAACAGAAAAACATATATGATATGTGACAACACAGATCTAAATGAAGACATAGAATCTGAAATAGAAAAGTTAAATGAAATAAAAAAGAGTGTATAATAAAAGACTGTTTTTAGTCAATTTCCACTGGTTTATTTAAATTGCGATGACGCGTTTCGCTGTCGATGCAGCTTCTTCAGATCTACATTTTACACTGTCAAGTTAGGTTTAATATTCACAGTTTTATATAATTTCTTAATTATAATATTACACCTAATTAAATTACATTGATAGTATTGGAAAATCCACACAGATTTGGAGTTAGGAGAATAAATTCAATAATGGTGAATTGCTTAAATCTACCTGGTCGTTGAGTAAAGTACCTGTAGTCCTTAATCGATTTATTTGCATTGTCTCTAAAAGGTTTAGTTTTAAACCTTTTTGTTGGGTGTGTAAAATTTTGAAATTCTTGTTAAATGTGTGATTTTCTATTAAAAGATGATTAGCATATGTTGAATTAGATTTTCTATGGATGAAACTTTTTTCGTGTTCTGTAATTCTTTGTCTAAATGTACGTCCAGTTTGTCCGATGTATGTTTTAGGACATGACCCACATGTTAATTGATAAACCCCTGATTTATTGTCTTTATTGATTTGTGGTTTGTAGTTTTTAAGATATTTCCCTATAGTATTGTTAGTCTTGTAAGATATGTTGATGTTTTTTTGATTTAAAAATTTCCCCAGTTTTTCCGTTGGTTTGCCGAAATAGGTTAAGCATTTAAAAGTGGTATTTCTGTCCTTAAAACGTGGGTATATTTCTGAGATTGCCTTTTTTCTAAGTTTTTTCTTAACGATACTATTGATTAAAGTAACCGAATAACCGTTGTTAACGGCTACTTGTTTTATGTAGTTTAATTCTTTAGTAAAATTTTTTTCCGATAAGGGGATATTAGTTAGTCTATGTATAAAACTATGATAAGCGGCAAGTTTATGATGGTTAGGGTGGTGAGAACTATTGTGAATGGTAGTATCTGTATGACAAGGTTTGTGATATATTGCAAATTCATGTTTTTTCATGGCTTTACTGATTGTTAAATCTAGGAAATTGATTTTCCCTTCGACTTCTTCTTCCATTGTAAAACTGATATTTCTATGTAAAGAATTAATATACTGTAAAAAGTGAGTTAATTGTCTGTCCGTACCTGTAAAGCATACAATTATATCGTCTACGTATCGATACCAGTATAGACAATTATTACTATTGTTTTTATGGTTGTTAAATATCACTGTTTCAATACTGTCCATGAAAATTTCGGCAAGTAATGGACTTAATGGACTCCCCATAATTAACCCTTCCTTACTATTGTAGAATGTATTGTTAAATGAAAAATAATTTTGTCTTAGGCAAGTTCTTAATAAATTAATTATGTCCATTTTTATAACTTCATTTACTTTGTTTTTTGTTAATAGGTTCTCTATTAAAATTATTGTTTCGTCTGGAGGAACACTTGGAAATAAGTTTTTGACGTCGAAAGAGACTAATTTAGAATTATCTGGTATTGTTATATTCTTAACTTTAATCACGAGTTCGTATGAGTTTTTGATACTATATTTAGGTTCAAATTTGGTATGATATTTGATTAAATCAATTAAAAAGGATGACGTCTTATATGCTGGAGCAGACATATAGGAAACAACTGGTCTGATTGGGTGGTCAAGTTTGTGTAGTTTTATGAGTGAATAAAGTTGTGGGATTTGGGGATTCATATTTATCAATTTAATTTTATCTTTATCGTGAATGATACTTTTAGCCTGTTCAATTTGTTGTTTTATTTCCTTTTGAAAAATATTTGTTGGATCTTTATTTAAAATTTCGTACTTTCCTGTTTTGAAAAAATCTAACGTTTTATTAATATAGTCGATTTTGTCTATTGCTATTACTGTGTTACCTTTGTCTGCTTTGGTAAAGATTACATCATTTTGTTTTGCTTTACTCTGAATTGTTTTTATTGTCCTTAAGTCTTGGTTGATGTTGTTAGTGTTAGATATGAATTCTTTTTTAATAATTTCGGCTGTTTGAAATTTTGATGTTGTTGTTAGGACTATCTTTCAAGGCAATCTCAGTATCAATACCTAATGTCTCCGATTCTTTGGTATTGAAGTTAGTTTGAATATTGTGTTTGAAACCTTTTGTTAGAAGATTTTTTTCCCTGTCCGAAAAACTAAACCTTTTAGAGACAATGCAAATAAATCGATTAAGGACTACAGGTACTTTACTCAACGACCAGGTAGATTTAAGCAATTCACCATTATTGAATTTATTCTCCCAACTCCAAATCTGTGTGGATTTCCCAATACTATCAATGTAATTTAATTAGGTGTAATATTATAATTACGAAATTATATAAAACTGTGAATATTAAACCTAACTTGACAGTGTAAAATGTAGATCTGAAGAAGCTGCATCGACAGCGAAACGCGTCATCGCAATTTAAATAAACCAGTGGAAATTGACTAAAAACAGTCTTTTATTATATATTTATAATGAATTTCCATCAAGTAGAAGCTACAACAATCCAAAATTTAAAAAAGAGTGCTAAAGAATAAGTATTTAACTATGGAACAAACACCTAAAAGGAAGGAATGGAAGACAGATAACATTCTAAGATTAATGGAGGAAAGACGGTTATACAAAGAGGTAATAAAAGAGAATATAGCAAACTACACACAAGTACAGAAAGAAACTCGAACAGCTAAGGATAGGTGGAATGATGAAAAAATATAAAGAGATAGAAGAGTTGCAGGGAAAGTAAGTGTTTTAATATCAATCGAAAAATCAAAGACTTAACTAGTTAACGGAGAACGAAATCAAATGGACGTTTAATAAATCATCAAGGAAACAGTGTTATCGATAAAGAAGAGAAGCTGAAGATATGGCAAGATTATATTACAGAGTTATTTTCTGCTGCAAGACCAGGTCAGCCACAATGCTCAATAGATTTGTTTGGGCCCTGTATTACCACCGATGAAGTGGGCCTTGTAATAAATCAACTAAAAAATTGAATAGCCACCGGTTCCGATGAATTCCATGGGGAGTTTCTTAAGCTGAAGATGGGATTAAGTGGTTTACGGTGATCTACAATAAAATCTATGATTTAGGCAGAATACCAGAAAGCTGGTTAAAGTCTAAGTTTATAACGATCCCAAAAAATGCGGAGAATATCGAACAATTAGCCTCATAACCCCTCTTGTAAAGACATGGGTGCCGAACATTCAGCGTTACTATTTTATTGCTATGTTATCACGTGGGAAATGTTCGCAACGTGTTTATGTATTAAGAAATGAAATCGTCATTTTTCTAGAAGAGGAAAAACCGACCGGAAGCCGAGTTTATTTGTGATGAAAATTGAGCTACTTGGTCGATATATTCGATAAACTAAACAAATACACCTACATTCGATACAAGTGATAAAATTAATGCTTTTTGTAAAAAACTGGAATTGTGGAGCAGAAATGTAAAGCAAAAAAACCTAGAAATGTTTGCAAAGGTGGGTGAATGTGTTAAAATACAAGGCTGAAGAACAATATGTGAAAGTTGTTTTAGTAATCATTGAAAATCATCTAGCCATGTTGACAAAGAATTTTAAAAAGTATTTTCTTACTTACGACAACTTGGTAGCAAGTTACGAGTGAGTTAGGGATTCATTTCAAAATATTCCCGAAGGGCTCTCAACTTCCGAAGACGAAATCTTCATAGACTTCACGGCAAGTGGCGAAATCGAATTTTGGACAGGGGTGAATAATGACTTTTCTGCACTGAAAACAAGAGCATTTCGTATACTATTACCATTTTCAACATCCTACTCTTGCGAAACAAGATTTTCTGCTGTGGCTGCTTTGAAAACAAAATATAGATCTCAATTAAATATAGAAAAAGAACTCAGAGTGTCTATTTCTAATATTACAACATCCTTGAAAAAGCTTTGCTCTTCAAAACAGGCCCAAGGGAGTCACCAATAATTATTAAACTTGTTTTTAATTTAGTATTGATATGTTAATTATTACGTAAATACATTGTACAGTACTAATACAATCCTATTAATAGGTGTATTATATCAGTGTAAATTTGTTTTTTATTCTTTATTATGTCAGAATGTATTTTGTTTTGCTTTTCTTTCAATAAATTATATAAAATGTTTTTAATGAATGTTTTTAATAATAATTTCTTTTCGATACGCTCGCGCCCCCCAATAGTGTAATCACGCCCCCTAGTGGGGCACGCCCCACAAGTTGAGAGACGCTGATCTAATTCATTTTAAAGAAATCAACTACCAAAAAGATCTTTAAAAAAATAAATTAACTACCCTTATCACCATCTTATATTACCTCTTTCATTCCTTGAATTTTAATAATTTTCATAAATAAGCCATAATACAAAAATCTTAAAAATTATATTAACTATCTACAATATAACATTTTTCATTGAATTGCTTTAAATTTTTCGCACCATAGCATGTTTATCAGAATTACATTAGGAATAAATTGACTGTATATTTAGGGTTATTTCTAATAAAGGGTGGTTAATGTTTAACGCAGAGAGTTTCTTTAAAGATTGATTTCTTTAAAATTGGTTAAATGGCAAGAACTGCTTCTGAATAGTGACATTATCGACTTTCTAAATTCAATCGTTTCAGTGCCCTAATTATACGAATTTCGAGCAACTGAGCTATGTAAAATTCGAACATAGCTGGTAAAATTATTTAGAGTCTTTTATTAGATAGTGTTCGGTGTTACAGTAAGAAATAGTAACTAATAAAGGACTAGCATAAAATATTATCTTGAAAAATGGAATGAAAGTAGAGTTTCAGATGCTATTATTTCAGAAACTTTTGATAAACGGAATATAGACTAAAGTTATTTATAATTTTTGAGAGAATTCAAAAAATTTGAAAACGTAAGATATTTCATTTATGGGTTTATACCAATGCAATTACTTAAAAATAAGGATATTTTAATAGAATTTTTTTTAAAGAAAACTACTGCATGAAATATTTGAAAATATTGGGTACATATTTATTATTTGCTTACAAATAAACAAAAATTTTTTCCGACCAAAATATTGAAATTTAGGGAACTCATGCCCCAGTAACGGGACAGGTGAAAAAAAAAGTAGCTCCACAGCTGCCGTCATTGTCGCCTCCACATTGCCTGGAAACAAAGAAAAAACAAAATGATCCTTAAAATATATATATTATCCGCGCCATCAATCATGGATTTTAAAAAAGTATGAAATGTATGAGAATGGAGGCATTTAGAAAAAAAATATAAAATTTTCGCCAAAAAAGTGTCTGTTTTTTACATGCCAAATTGACATTTTTGGCCCAATCAAAAAACCCATGGTTCATGGTTTGACAAAACATGTCCTTAACACCCAATACAATAAACTGTTTTCGAGTTACAGCGGCAGCAAGTTTAAAAAATGAGGTTTGAGGAAACGTGTTTAAAGAATAACTAACGTATAACACATAAATAATGATCTCTTGCCACGTACTTTTGTAATTATTTTTAGTTCACTAAAGTATTAGATCTTCAACTTACGCTATGACATTACAGCATTGGAATTTGAATATCTGCTCCGGTTCGCGTTATGCTTCCAAAAACGAGTTTATGCCCCCCGAGCAACTATGCCTGGCGACAGCTGTATTTTCGAAAATAAATCTAGGCTGACTTTGATTCTTCGACCTCTTATGCTATACATATAGAAGCATCGAAATATGTAAAAAAATGATTTTTTGAAATTATCACACTGGTAGGCCCCTTAAGACAAGAAACTATGTTACCTTTCCCGTCAAATTGAATATAACTAGCAATTGTTTTCTTATCTAAGATACGCATCTATTCTATTTATACTGGTACATCAAATTTCATTTTGCTATATAATATAGTTTAACTATGGGTGGAGAGTAACTACAGAGTTACTTAATATATATGTTGCACTTTTAGACAAATAAAAAAAGCAGAGCTAAATAATGGGTGAACATGCCTTGCACCGACTGGAAAAGTTTGTTTAATTTTGTGTTTTTATGTTTTACATTTTGTGCATTAAGTTAAAACTTGTTTGCAATTATTGCTTTTTTCATTTAGAAAGACAACGGTGAATTTTTTTTGCTAATTTTTTTTTTGTAAGACTAATAGAAGTTTAATATTTTATACTTTTATCAGCATTTTTTCAGTTGATTTAATTTTCTTTTTTTTTTAATTTTGATGTGATTTAGATGTTGCAGCCAACCTAGGTGTGGCAAATTGCAAAATTTATTTTAATATGGTATTATATTCAATCAAATATATCTGCAGCCATCTATCATTCAGCTTAGTTCTGTGTGCTCCAACATACAAACTAACGAAAGAAATTTTATTTCTCTTTTCCTCTACCTGTTCCATCACACACTATATATGTTTGAATTTATTATTCTAAAAATAACTTCTGCTATATTTGACCCTGTAGATTCCCACATGACAAATGCCTTATAAAACATCAAAAACCATTCTCAAACTTTTTCATAAACTTCATAAAATGCGGCCATCAGCTTTTTCCATATCTTTGAGTCCGAGTTTTGCACACAGCATGTTTTTATAACTCGAATCAAGTTTTATTAGAAAAAGTTAAAGTTATCCAAGTTATAAGACAGCAGTTTTTTCCCTGTTTTCTGTTTAGAATGTCTATCAAAATATTACATCGTTTGCAATCCTGAATCTAGTGTTGTTTTTTTTATTATCTTTTTAATATAAATAGATTTTCTCTATTTTTTTATATCTTAAGGATGTATTATAAAAATATAATCTTCAGAAATAGACGATACTCTGTTTCAATCGGAGATATAATTAATTTTAATTTTTATAAATTTGAACTTCAAAATTTTACGAAGTTGCCAGGCAATGTAACATAAAAATTTCAACCCAGGGGTGCAAGACAAAATGTATTCTCGATTCGTTATTACTATCATAAAAGGGGGTATTTGCTTAGATAAAAAACTACTTCATTAAGTCCCAGCAAAAGTAAAGTTTTAAAGTATCTGGAAATATAAGAAAGCGATAAACATGTTACATATACTCAATAATATTTTGGAAATACCCTGATTCTTGATTGTGCCACAAATTCTACACTCCAGTTGTAATATATTCTATTTTGTAAATTAGTTCAAAGATCTCATTGAAAATGGTCGAGCAGATGACACACGCCAGAAATAGAAGATATAATTTGTGGAAAAAAAGTGTTGTTTAAATTCTTAATATTACAATATTTTACCAAGAGTCAACTACGCATCAGCTCACTCTATTTCTAGAGGCCTTTTATCATGCTATCATCTTCTGTTCGTTAGAACTGGATGTTGATGAAATGTTACAATAAAATCGATCTTATTGTTTGTTATTACATTTGACAAATGTGCTCATACATATCTAACTAATATTTGACCTTTTTGATTTCTTTGTGATACTACTTATCCCTCTGATTTCTGATTACCTTCATTCTTTACCACTTTGGCATTCAAATCCTCCATTATGATGCAATAATATGTTTAATTGGATGTTACTGCAGTTCTTATATTTCGTAGAACTCATTTTCTCATTTTTTTTATTTCGATGTTAGTGCATAAAACCTAAATTAGTCTGACTTGTCCTTTGGAGATTGGTAATCTCAAATATGCTACTTCGGGGTATTTGTTTTATATTCTAGCCTTTTATGTATTAAAACAGAAGTTACAGAAAAGTAACTCATATATTAAAGAATTATGTTATATGGAATATTCACTTAAATGGTGGCTGCTCAACAGGAAATAAAAATTCATAAAGTAGTAGGCACTTTAAAGGCACCTATCTTATTAGTACATCTTCTGTCAAATTATCTCGTGTTCCCGCATCCTCTGTTACTGTTCACCCAGGGATGATTTTGCTGCATTATCATGGTTGTCTAAAATTTACATTGTATTACTCGATCTTATAGGAAATAATAACATAATTCTTTAATCTATAGTTATACAAAGCAAATGGTTGATAAGAGAAGACTCTCCGGGAGATGGATGAAAAAAAATGAAATTATGGAGAAAGATTTATTAACACGGAGAGAGGCTCAGAAGACTATTTGAAAATGTGGACCCCACAGAAATTTAGAAAAAACGAAAACAAATGGACAAGAAGAATCGTGTAGGGAAAGAACTAATGATAAGCTGTCCAGAAGCGGTCAAAATAGCAATTTCAGTTCGTTTACAGTTTAACTACTAAACTAATATTAGAAGCAGACAAGTATAGATTCAGACTACACCGGCAGTACATGATTATTGCAGCTATTATATACAATTGTGTATTAAAAAATAATTGAATAAAACCTAATGCATGAAAAAATATTTTTCTTCAGAAATACTTATATCAAAGAGCAATTAATTTTTTAAAGTTGGAAAAGGCTTAATGGCTTACAGCATCAAATATTGCAAACGTCAATTTTTGAATGTGAAAGTCACACACATTTGTGCGACATCATTTAGCAATATTTTGCACAGATATAAAAAAACTGTGTAAATAGCAAATTTATTTATAGTTACGCAGCTTAAAAAACATCCTATAAAGTATTCATGTTAAAATGTTGAAAAGAACTGGGTCGGTATTCATGTTATCAGTGTCAGCGTGCCCCATAAATCATTATTAACGCGTTCATTGTTAGTGAAAATGTTTTATGAAAACAAAGTCATACATTAAAAATGAAGTTTTAAATGTGCCATTACGAATGAAACCAACTGTAAACTTTGTAAAAATATATTATGTTATTGCAGAATTGGCAGTTTTTATTTATAGAAAATGACTTTTTATTTATAAATATAAAAATTTTTATAGGCAAGCTTTATGTAAAAACATACATCGTATTTATATCACTCTTATTATTATTATTATTATGTATTGGTGCAACTAAATACATGATTTGTTTAGAATTTTACACTGGTATGGCAAATACCGATAAAATGGGAAAATGCTGAGGTTGTTATTATATGGAAAACTAGCCGGGCCCGCGGCTCCGCTCGCGTGGACTTGATTCACTACTATCGTCACTGCTTATTCCTTATGTTACCCAACGTAATAAAATATCTCCCATTATTTCTCCTTATCTCCCAATATTTCTCCTGATTTCCCATTATCTCTACACAATTTCCATTATCTAGGCTTATCTTTGCTCATCTCCCATTATTTCTCCTTATCTCCCATTATTTCTCCTTATCTCCCATTATCTCCCCATAACTCCCATTATCTAGACTTATCTTCCATTATCTCACCTTATCTCCCATTATCGAGGCTTATCTCGACTTATCTCCCATTATTTCTCCTTATCTCCCATTATCTCACCTTATCTCCCATTATCTAGGCTTATATCGAATTATATAGAACATATGTATAAATTTATAAATCGGATAAGTGGTTCTCGAGTGATAAGCGCACTAACGGACAGACAGACAGACAGAGAGACGTTGCATTTTATATATATTGTATTCTTTGCTACATGATATTGTTCCATATTTAACGCTTTAGGGAGTATATTGCAAGAGAACGCGCTAGCGGCAAACTTTTCTCCGACTTGATTCACTATTATCGTCACTGCTTATTCCTTATGTCACCTAATAAAATATATCCTATAACCTGGCCAGAGAACATACGTATGTTTAAAAAAAAAAGCACGTAAATCGGATAAGTGGTTCTCCAGTGATAAGCACACTAACGGACGGACAGACAGACAGACAGACGGACAGAGAGACATTGCATTATATATATGTTATAGATATTCTCTGCTACATAATATTGTTCCATATTTAATGGTTTGGACTGTGTATTGCAAGAGAACGCGCTAGCGGCAAACTTTGTCCGACTTCATTTACTATTATTGTCACTGCTCATTCCTTATGCTACTATCGTAATAAAATGTAGCCTATAATCTGGTCGAGAGAACATATGTATGTTTAAAAAAAAAAGTACGAAAATCGGATAAGTGGTTCTCCAGTGATAAGCGCACTAACGGACAGACAGACAGACAGAGATACGTTGCATTTTATATATATTATAGATGTAATAAAATATATACCTATAAACTGGTCAGAGAACATATGTATGAATTTAAAAAAAATCACGTAAATCGGATAAGTGGTTCTCGAGGGATAAGCGCATTAACGGACAGACAGAGAAAACATTGCATTATATATATTATAGATATAGATTATTATTATTATTATATAACTTGGCCAAAGAATATATGTATGGATTTAAAAAAAGACAGGTAAATCGGATAAGTGGTTCCCCCGTGATAAACGCACTAATGGACAGACAGACAGACAGAGAGACATTGCATTATATATATATATATATATATATATATATATATATATATATATATATATATATATATATATATATATTATAGATTATACATTACAGATATTCTCTGCTACATAATATTGTTCCATATTTAATGGTTTAGGCTGTGTATTGCAAAGGCACGCGCTAGCGGCAAACTTATTTCCGACATCATTCACTATTTTACGTCACTGCTCATTCCTTATGCTACCTATCGTAATAAAATGTAGCCTATAACCTGGCCAGAGAACATATGTATGTTTTAAAAAAAAAGTACGTAAATCGGATAAGCGGTTCTTCAGTGATAGGCGCACTAACTTACAGACCGACAGACAGACAGACAGACAGAGAGACGTTGCATTTTATATATATTATAGAAGACCATAAAGATAAAATAGAAAATTATCATCCAATTAATCTAGTGTCCCATTTATATACGTTACTTACAAAAATAATAACTAATATATTGACGCGCAAGATTAATTTATATTTAACTCCGGAACAGGCTGAATTTCAAAGGAGATTCAGAACAATAGATCACCTACAGTCACTACGTACGCTCATTGGCTTTGGTAGACTACCAGAAAGCCTTTGACTTTATAGAAATGTGGGCTGTTTTAAATGCCCAAGATAACGCCAGGATAGACACCAAATACTCGACTCTTGGCAATCTATGGCAATGCGCAAATACTAGTAAATGAAGACATGAAGACCTCAAAAATACCGATAAAAGGAGGAGTAAATTAAGGAGATGCGATCTCGCCAAAAACTGTTCACACTGGCACTGGAGGACATTTTTAAGAGCTTAAACTAGTAAAATACGGGGATTAACATAGATGGAACACGACTACGATTTGCGGACGATATCGTTCTAATCGGTACTACACCCAACGAATTAACAATTATGTTGGAAGAACTGTATCATGCATCGTTACGAGTCGGATTGGAAATGAACTCAGAGCAAATAACGATTACCATCATAAAATATATCCTATAACCTGGCCAGAGAACATACGTATGTTTAAAAAAAAAGCACGTAAATCGGATAAGTGGTTCTCCAGTGATAAGCACACTAACGGACGGACAGACAGACAGACAGACGGACAGAGAGACATTGCATTATATATATGTTATAGATATTCTCTGCTACATAATATTGTTCCATATTTAATGGTTTGGACTGTGTATTGCAAGAGAACGCGCTAGCGGCAAACTTTGTCCGACTTCATTTACTATTATTGTCACTGCTCATTCCTTATGCTACCTATCGTAATAAAATGTAGCCTATAATCTGGTCGGAGAACATATGTATGTTTTTAAAAAAAAAAAAGTACGAAAATCGGATAAGTGGTTCTCCAGTGATAAGCGCACTAACGGACAGACAGACAGACAGAGATACGTTGCATTTTATATATATTATAGATGTAATAAAATATATACCTATAAACTGGTCAGAGAACATATGTATGAATTTAAAAATCACGTAAATCGGATAAGTGGTTCTCGAGGGATAAGCGCATTAACGGACAGACAGAGAAACATTGCATTATATATATTATAGATATAGATTATTATTATTATTATATAACTTGGCCAAAGAATATATGTATGGATTTAAAAAAAGACAGGTAAATCGGATAAGTGGTTCCCCCGTGATAAACGCACTAATGGACAGACAGACAGACAGAGAGACATTGCATTATATATATATATATATATATATATATATATATATATATATATATATATATATATATATATATATATATATATATATTATAGATTATACATTACAGATATTCTCTGCTACATAATATTGTTCCATATTTAATGGTTTAGGCTGTGTATTGCAAAGGCACGCGCTAGCGGCAAACTTATTTCCGACATCATTCACTATTTTACGTCACTGCTCATTCCTTATGCTACCTATCGTAATAAAATGTAGCCTATAACCTGGCCAGAGAAACATATGTATGTTTTAAAAAAAAGTACGTAAATCGGATAAGCGGTTCTTCAGTGATAGGCGCACTAACTTACAGACCGACAGACAGACAGACAGACAGAGAGACGTTGCATTTTATATATATTATAGAAGACCATAAAGATAAAATAGAAAATTATCATCCAATTAATCTAGTGTCCCATTTATATACGTTACTTACAAAAATAATAACTAATATATTGACGCGCAAGATTAATTTATATTTAACTCCGGAAACAGGCTGAATTTCAAAGGAGATTCAGAACAATAGATCACCTACAGTCACTACGTACGCTCATTGGCTTTGGTAGACTACCAGAAAGCCTTTGACTTTATAGAAATGTGGGCTGTTTTAAATGCCCAAGATAACGCCAGGATAGACACCAAATACTCGACTCTTGGCAATCTATGGCAATGCGCAAATACTAGTAAATGAAGACATGAAGACCTCAAAAATACCGATAAAAGGAGGAGTAAATTAAGGAGATGCGATCTCGCCAAAACTGTTCACACTGGCACTGGAGGACATTTTTAAGAGCTTAAACTAGTAAAATACGGGGATTAACATAGATGGAACACGACTACGATTTGCGGACGATATCGTTCTAATCGGTACTACACCCAACGAATTAACAATTATGTTGGAAGAACTGTATCATGCATCGTTACGAGTCGGATTGGAAATGAACTCAGAGCAAATAACGATTACCATCAAAAATCGGCCATTAGAGAACATATCTGAATATATATACCTCGGACAAAAACTAATACTAGGAAAGGAGAACCAAACAGCAGAAATTTTTTGAAGAGTGGATTTTGGTTGGGCAGCTTTTGGTAAACTCAGGTTTATTTTCAGATCACATGATATTCCTGTAAACCTCAAAAGGAAAATGTACGAGTCGTGGGAACTGTCAGTTCTCACATACTGTCTTGAAACTATGTCGCTAACACGTAAGTCGATGAACGGACTTCGAATTGCGCAGCATGCAATGGAGGAAAGCTATGCTTGGAGTGGAATTAAGAGATAGAATCCTAAATGATGAAATCCGGAGAAGAGCTCGGCTGAAGGATGCTCTGGAAAAAGCGGCTAGACTAAAGTGGAGATGAGCTGGCCACGTACCGAAAGAGAACAACGACAGATGAGCCTACATGCTTACAGTATGACACCAAAGAGAGAGTAAGATGAGTGTGGGAACACCTCAAAGAAGGCAAGACGACATCCCGAATATCGCAGGAAAAATTGGAACAGAACGGCTCTGGAAGGAAAAGATGGAAAGATTTGAAAGAGGCCTACATCCAGAAGTGGATGAGAGCAAACTGAAAAGAAGATGACGATATGTAGCCTGTTCTAACTTACAAAAGCTGTATAGTGGCACAGAAAATACAACTATCGCCACAGAAAGACGTGGGACGAAACCGGCTGGCCACTCCCTCTCAGAGATGCGTTGCATCTTTTCTCGATTGCTGTTATACATAATATAACTTTCATTTGCATGGCATTTCTAAGAAACTGGACGAGGCATATTTTAATTATTCGACGGTAACCAGTCGGCCTCTTTTTGCAGCAACGGTTTGTTCCACCTGTTTGTCGTTGTGTAGCGATAGCTATAGTTTCTATGATAGTTGTATCTCAGTCAAGAGCCGTTAATAATTTCAGCAGTGTTTCTGTTTAATTACTCGTTTCATTTTTATAGTCGCCACATATTTACCTGAGATATTAGCATTCTGTTGAATTGATTCAGCCGATACTTGGTGGAAATCCATAACTAGAAGCTTTGCAAGAAGTAATACACTACTTAAATTTCAACTAAATTTTTATTTTTAACACCATGAAAATGTTTCGCTGTACGACAGCTTCTTCAGATGGTCATTTTGTAACAAACCATCTGAAGAAGCTGTCGTACAGCGAAACGTGTCATGGTGTTAAAAATAAAAAATTTAGTGGAAATTTAAGTAGTATATTACTTCTTGCAAAACTTTAGCATTCTGTTTTTACAGTTACTGGTAATATTTAAGAATTTGTACAATCTTTTCGTGACCAAGTTTCGAATGTATGTTTCTACATAATTTTTGCAAAATTTGGCAGCATCAATTAGAAGCAACACTTCTAATTATTAAAAGAAGTTACCGGTAATTTAAATCTCAGTAACCCAATTTTGCCTAACGTAAAAGAATGTTCTCTGTTATATATATATATATATATATATATATATATATATATATATATATATATATATATATATATATATATATATATAAATGTATATATAAAATATATATATATATATATATATATATATATATATATATATATATATATATATATATATATATATATATATATAGACGTTACGATGATTTACTCAATTTATTTTTTTTAGTCTTAAAATTGGAAGGTGGCATCGAAGATAATCATTTTGATGCGAAAAACTCAATTAGAGGACGGAATAATAATGAATTTTAGCGACAAACGTAACTATCTTTTTGTAAATAAAAAGTATCGAGATGTTCTATATTTGTCTATATGGTGAATTACCTGAGTTCCACTATTAAATATTTTAGATCTGTTGACACTGTTGACAGATTCGTTACCAAAATTCGGTATAAGATTATTGAATTCATGAAAAAGGGGTGAGGTCAATCATCAGCTAAACACTACGGAGCATGATAAGTCAAATATAGTTCAAGCGTATAATTGTCAAAACCAAGAAACGGTCTTTCAAAATTGCCTAAAGTAATTACTACTATTTAATAATAATCTAAAGAGTATCCTGATTATTTGAATCAAATATATTTTCTGTGTTTAAATTCAACATTTGTCAAATATGTTTAAAAAATTATTATACTAAGTTTATTTAAGTCTACAATTATATCTAACACGTAACCAGGTCTGTCTCAACACATAAACTAAAACTAATTTTATTTGTAAAAAATTTGTGTCAGCATACGAATAAATACTTTAAATTTTTATCACAAAATGATAGAAATGTAATAACGTCATGAATCTGAATAAGAACTTGTGCCGTGATACTATAACCGTGAAGAGCTAGTTTAACAACGCAACTGCAGCAATAGCTTTTATAGCCACAGTGGATTGACAACTTTATGAGTTTTGTCGGTTATTGGTAAAGTTTTTTTAAGAAATCTAAAGTTTCTCAAGAATAAGTAATTTTATTATGTTGTACGCTTAAAAATGAATACTGAACTTTGTGATACTTATTTTATTACTACTCAGTATATATCATCACAACACCAAACACTTTATTTTTGCACTCGACGCGCGTTTCGCTAACCATGTTAGCTTCATCAGGATGCTTATTTTATATAGAAAGTGTTTTTATTTTCCTTATTCCGGAGTTTATGTTTTATGTACTGCCGGATTTAACAATTAGTCATAAAAATGATTTTTAAACCGTATTGTGACATTAGTGAAACTATAATAATAAAAGATTAACATTTTTTTTTTAACAGAGATATAGAAATTCATAGCATTGTCAAGAATCTCATCTTTGAATAGAAAATTATTTGTGTAGGTTAGATTTCAGCTATTTAGGGTAATAACTTTTTTAGTTAAAACACTGTATACTAAATGTAGTTTGTTTCTACATCATCAGAAGCTCTTTTAAAACTGAAATAACTAAAAGTTCTGTTCATTCATTATATCTGGAAATAATAATAAAAAAATATATGTTAAGTACAGCAAGACTGTACAGGTTATTATCAAGATACCAGTCTCTTGTTTCTGATATAAGTAGAAAAGAAGAAAGCTTATCTGCTGAAAAGCCATAAAATTTTAGGGTCCATTTCCTCATTAGTTATTCAGCAGTAATCTTTTTAATTATTTTTGTGCAGTTGCTGTTGACGCAATGATATATATATATATATATATATATATATATATATATATATATATATATATATATATATATATTTATATATATATATATATATATATATATATATATATATATATATATAATTTGGGTTGAATTCTTTCTTGAACCTTGGTATAATGAATATATATTTTTTTCAATTTTTTGGGCTTTATGGTTCTTTTGTTTTAAGGTTAGAGAAATTACATCATGTTCTAGTTAGAAGTTTATTGAAAACGTTTCGCTTAATTTGTAGGCTTCTTTAGTTCATCTAAAAATTGAAATTTTCAAACAATATACATTTTCCTCCCTTTTTTTACTTTTTTGTGATTTTAAATTTTGATTTTACAGGATTGTTTTGGATGTTCAATAGGATGCACAAATTTTTTAATTATGAATATATGAAATTGTTAAACTTATAATACAATGTAGAAGGCGAAATAATAAAAATACACATAAAAATATACATAAAAACTTACATGTGGGGGTTGAAACGAAGGTACACTTAACATTCTTTAAAAGATATTACTAAGACGGTCTATATATATATATTTATATATATATATATATATATATATATATATATATATATATATATACATAAATATATATATATATATATATATATATATATATATATATATATATATATATATATATATATTTATATATATATATATATATATATATATATATATATATATATTTATATATATATATATATATATATATATATATATATATATATGAATATATATATATATATATATATATATATATATATATATATATATATATAAATATATATATATATATATATATATATATATATATATATATATACATATATCTACATACTAGCGCTTGCATAATTACCTTTCTTACTTTAAAGGTTTAAAAGCTAATTTTAAATACTGGAAAAGTCAACATCATGCCTATGCCTGGCTTAGTTACACGTCAATTTATTTTACACCATCTGACTAAGAAAGTAGCGTGATAATTAAATTTCGCTCAACACAGCGCGTCAGAAATAAAAAGATGACAACAGATGGAACAGCACGTTGACATCGCACTGTTTTAATGTTAGAAAGAAAAAAAAACAGTTCGTTCTCGACAATTTAGATAAACTTTGTTGTATTTTAAAAAATTAATATTAGAAAAAAGTATAAATCAGTAGCCGCTCTTATTGAACTAGAAAGTAAGTTCTTTTTTATTGTAAAAAATATTTACCTCTAGGTCATAGATTTTTAAACTGAGTAAAAATTTTTAAAGTGCCATTGTAGGTGTGGGTTCTTTTGTTGTAAAAAATATCCTTCATGAATTTTTTTTAAAAACAGTGTATGTCTATTAATGTGAATAGGGTTCTTCTCCGAAAAATCTCTCTCCCTCCTGGTTCCAGCGCAAGAGAGTATTTTTCTCATCAAGTATTTTCGCCCCTTGGTTGTCGATTGACACTCTCCTATGTAAGCAGCCTTTAGTAATTTTCTTTTTTTTCTTAAAGAAACACTCATTGTATGCATTTCTCTTAAGATTCTTGCGTTGCTATAAAATATAACCTGTAAAACATATTTATATATACATATATATATATATATATATATATATATATATATATATATATATATATATATAT
>CM032447.1:61464876-61684876 GCA_019049505.1 Pachyrhynchus sulphureomaculatus
CAAAAAGACCAAGTGTAGTGCCAAATTTTGTTCTAAGCTATTATCTTGGATTTGCTTAATCGAAAATATCTGGTCTGTAACCGATCTATTTTTCCTGAATCCACACTGGTACTCTCCCAGAATAGACTCGGCTTTCTCTTTTAGTCTGTTTTTGAGAGTCACCACTACTATCTTGTACACGACATCCAGTAAGGCTATTGGTCTATAATTAGCAAATATAGTTTTTTCTCCTTTTTTGTATATTGAACAAATAAGCTCCCTGGCATCTCTTCTGTTTCTTGCACCAACCGGCATATTTCATTTTCCAGATCTACTACTCCAGCTTTTATCATTTCTGCTGTTATACAATTTCCACCCGGGGCCTTATTTTTTTTTGGGTTCTGAGTATTTCTCTTATTTCCTCTTTGCAGGGTTTGCCCCCGCCTGCCCTTCAGTTAATTTTGCTTCCTATTTCTCATTCAACTCCTCATTTTCATCTCCATTTAATGTTTCTTTAAAGTATTTCTGCCAAGCTTACTGCTAAACTTCCATTTTTTTTTCTACATATTAGTTTTTTCCCTTTGTATTTTATGAAAAAAAAAAACAGGTAAATCGTTTGGGTTCTTGAGTGCTAAACGCACTAATGGACAGGCAGACAGAGAGAGAGAGACGTTACGTTTTATATATATTATAGATTTTTTTTTGATATATATTAAATTAAGAATTAAAAAAACACGAGTGATGAGTAGTTCTCGAATAATAAGTACACTAACGGACAGACAGACAGACAGACAGAGGTTGCATTTTATATATTATATAGATTGTTATTATTATTATATAACTTGGTCAGAGGACATAAGTATGAATTAAAAAAAAAAACACGTAAATTGTATAAGTGGTTCTCGAGTGATAACCGCACTAACGGATAGACCGACAGAGAGACTTTGCATTTTATATATTATAGAAGATTATAGATAAGCTGGCCAGATAACAAATGTATGGATTAAAAAAAAACTCGTAAATCGGATAAGTAGTACTGGGGAGATAAGCGCGCTAACGGACAGACAGAGAGACGTTGAATTTTATAGATATTACAGATATTCTTTGCCACATGATTTTGTTCCATATTTAATGGTTTAAGCAGTGTATTGCAAGAGAACGCGCTAGCGGCAAACTTTTTTCCGACTTGATTCACTATTATCGTCACTGCTTATTTCTTATGTTATCTAACGTAATAAAATATAGCCTACAACCTGGCCAGAGGACATATGTATGTTTTATGTTCTCCAGTGATAAGAGCACTAACGGACAGACAGACAGACAGAGAGACGTTGCATTTTATATATATTATAGATGAATGTCACAATATATTACCGAAACAAGCTTAAAACACAAGAGTTTGAGTCCTAAAATACATACTAGATAAAATCTCTACCCAAACATGACGATAATAACCCTTATGTCAGACATGAGCTCGCGATTTTGTGGTCGTAGGTCCAGACTGCCGATGTGCCCAACAGGTCGAAACTCATGTATCACATGTTTCCCTGGTCGTAAGGTCCAGACTGCTGATGTACCCTACAGGTCGAAACTCTCGTGCCACAATATTGCAATTTAGTCGTTTCCCATCTCTCACATGCAGCTATTTATTTACTCCATATGTCGAATATCACGGGTCGAATGAGAAATATGACATCATAGATGAATTCTGCGCATAAAAATCATTCAGAAAAGACAATAATTTTTTTGGCATGCGTTTTTAAATAAAACAAGGCTTGTGGCAACAGGCCGGCGCGGCACCCAATCACCTATTGCTGTTGGTTAGTTCTCTGATTTCGATTGTGTTTATTTGATTTGTTGTGTTGATTTCAGTTGATTTCTGTTTATCATACCTTGAATAAATCATATAACCGTTAAATTTTTAGTTTTTATTGTAGAATCCTGATTTTAAAATTAAGTTGGGAATGTGGAATCTTTGGCACAATGATACTATTCAGTATATATCACCACTACACCAAACACTTTATTTTTGCACTCGACGTGCGTTTCGCTAACCATGTTAGCTTCATCAGGAGCGATGATTGACTAAAGCTAAACTACAAATCTACCCTATTTATACTTAGCCTAACCCTTGAATTACTCAAGCGGAACTAATGATATAGGCAAGGCCATCAGTTCCGGTCAAGTAACCAGTAGAGAGGACTATAAGGAATAGGCCCTCTGTCTTTATTTAAACTACTTTTACATTTTATGATTTCCATACTTTCGTATGCGTTCAACAATCTCCTATCAGATACATTTTTTATTAATCTTACAGTATGATCAGCTTCAAGAGCATGTTCTGCAATGCTAGACTTTTCTGTTCTATTGTATTTTAAGTGTGCTAAATGTTCTTTAAATCTTGTTTTAATTGACCTTTTAGTTTGCCCAACATACTTTTTGTCACAATCATTACAACTAATTTCATAAATTCCACTTTTCTCACAATTAGGAATCTTATCTTTGGGATTTCCTAAGATATTCCTCAGATTGTCTGATGACTTATAGACTAAGGTGAGGCCTACCTTATTAAATACCTTATTGAGTCCCTTGCTATATTTCGGATTATATGGTATGGAGACATACTTGGTGTTATTTTCTTCGCGTGTAAAAAAGGTGGAATTCTGAATATTAAACCTAAACTTATGTCTATTTATTAGCTTATTTACTAAGTCATCGTCATAACCATTAACTCTAGTTATATTTCTAATACGATTCCTTTCTTTATTAAAGTTTACTCTATTCAGAGGGAAAGTGACCAAACGATGAACTAAAAAATGTAATGAGGCTAATTTATGTTGTTTGCAATGAAATGAATCATTAGGAATATATCTATCTGTTACGGTGTCCTTCCTATAGATATCAAATTCTAATCTATTATTATTTTTAATAATTAAAATATCTAGAAAAGGCAATTGTCCCTTGTTCTGAATTTCGTAAGTGAATTTAATAGAATCATACCGGCTATTTAATTTAGAAACAAAATCATCAATATTTGCTTTCTTTGTATCAAAAATCGCGAAAATATCATCCACATACCTATACCATACCCTTGGGAAATATTCGAATTCTTGACTGGCTTCGATTTCAAACTTATTCATGAATAAATTGGCTATGAAAGGTGATAAGCAATTACCCATAGCTGTTCCTTCTTTCTGAACATAAAATTGATTGTTATATTGGAAATAATTTTGTTCCATACAAAGTTTAGATAATGTTAAGTATTCACGAATAATTTCATCTTCAAAGTCATTCACTCTAAGTAATTCTTCGAGATATTATAAAGTTTGTGGAATTGGCACTCTAAATACGAGTTTAACAGAAACAAGCTTAGCAATAATTGTATATATGGAAAAACAATGGAAAATGTTGAACGTCGGTCAGACATCAGATTAGTTACCCGATTTGAAGAAAACGGTAGGAAAGATGGTGCTGAAAGTTTAATTGCAAAACCCCATTTTAAAGAATCAGTATTTTTTAATGAAAATTTAGTTGCTGTTCAAATGAATAAAATACTAATTTAAAACGACAAGCCTGTTTATGCCGAATTTTTTATTTTAGATATTTCTAAGACTATTATGTATGGTTTCTTTTATGATTTCTTGAAACCTCTATATCAAGACAAGGTGAAATTATTATACACAGATACGGATTCTTTTATATTCATTAATTTGATACCTCCAATTATAAAACTAATAATATTCACAATAAGCCTGTAACAAAGTCTGTAGTCTTAATGCGATTTCCCGATATACTAGTAACATGAGCGGAGTAGATGTAGCAGATCAACTGTCATCTACTTATGCCTTTTCAAGGACAGTAAAATGGTATTGAAAAGTTTCAAAGAAGCTACTAATAAACCAAAGTTAAAGGAAAGGGATTTCCTCCGGAATTTCATAATTCTTTTTTTATGGGTCTAGCACACATGCTACAGGAAAGTCCCTAAAGTCCTGGGAGCGGCGTGTGTGCGGAAAAAGCGATTCACGTTGTTCTTGAATCGCTGTAAATTGTACTCGGTGGGAAACAAAGCCCTGCAATATTCGCTCATTACAAAGGTGGTCGGTCCAGGATATACGCAACGACCTTAGAAGAGTCCACATCTCAAAAACCTCAATACGGTTCAGTTATCTTACCTTCAAGTTTCGGCACCATACAACAAAACAGGCTAAATGTAACATCTAATGACCCGGAGACGCAGATCGAGTAGCATGCGTTGTTGGCATAGTACATTTTTGATCTTGTGAAAGGTTGTTTTTGCAATGCCTGGTCGTGTTGTGATCTCCTCGTCACAGTTCCATTTCTCGTTCAAGTCTGAAAACTCGTTCGATTATCATTATTTATCGTGAGTGAGTCGTTAGCATGTTGTCTGCTAACTATCATCATCTTTGTTTTCCTAATGTTTATTCTTAGACCGTACTGTTCTCCACACCAGTTTATCCTGTCAAGGATATATTGAGCGTGACTCATCAAACTTATGAGTCTGAAATCTTCACATTAACTAGGGTTGGCACTCTTGGGAATAGCTACGAATGTTGATTTCTGCCCTTCGCAGGGAATTTGCCCAGTTTTGTATATCCTATTAAATAGGCCAGTGAAGTCTTTGGTATTAGCGTATTAGCTAGTTTAAGAACTTTATCAAAGCCTGGGCTTTTTCCATTTTTTTATCTGCTCTAAAGCCCGTTTCACTTCCAATTCTAAAATTTTTGGACCATTAATGGCGTTGGTCATATCGCGCCCTTCGCGTTCATCTCTGAAGAGGGCTCTCCTCCACACATTCTAAAGTTAATTGTGGTCTAAGATAAGCCTTCCATTCTCATCTCTGAGGGCAGTTAGTGTTGTTTGTGGCCTAATATAGTCATTTGTTTAAGTTTTTTATGGAAACTGAAGCTGTTGTGAAGTTTGTGCGGAAAGCATTTATTTATTATCGAGATCTCCTTAGCTTTTTTATTATTTTTTGTTTGATGGTGTGATTCAAATCGCGATATTCCTGTGCTCGGTTTTTAAGAAGTCGGTGTTGTTCCATCAAATATAAGATCTCCTCCGTCATCCATAGTTTAGGTCCTTTTCGCTCTGCATGGCCTAGCACAGTTTCAGTAGCTATTTCAATATTTAATCTTATTTTTTTCCAAATAATGTTTGGATCTTCTTCGTTAGAAGGATTACTTTCAAGATGTGACATCACGTTAATTTTAAACTTTGTGAACTAATATAAGTTATAGTAAAAAATGACAAATAATATTTAAAGAGAATATTAACTTTTAAAACATAATCTTTTTAACCAAAAAACACGATGTCGACAAAATTGGCAAAAGCAGTTCTAATACCTCCACATAAATTAGTTTAAAAGGGTTTCCTTATCGAATTAGTTTTATTAAGGGCGATTAGGACTATTTGAATTTAAGAGAACCGGATTTTGAAAAATATCCGGGGTTACAATGACAGATAGAGAATGATCAAAGGGAGATAAAAAGATTTTCTTTTGTCTATTTTTATTTGGGTCACAGTTAAGCAATTCTGATAAGAAAGCATTTCTATTTTACCATTTCTTAAAGGAATAATGCAAGGTATTGCAGTACCTGCCGTCCAGTAGTACCATTCGATACATTTTTCAAGGTATTTGTCTCAGAATGCTAGGTACTAGAGTGGAATATGTATTTTATGATTATGTAGCATGTCTAAAAATAGTTTCCATATAAAGCGTACATAAAAAATTACTTGTGATATTACGACCGATTTATACATTTCTGTGTTCTTCAATGATTTTTTTTTGCTAAAGTAAGGTATTACTGTAGTGGTATAAGTTTCATCGGATATTAGGGCTCTTTTTAAAATTATCAGTGCAGGTAAATTGCCGAAAACAAAAAAAAAACCTATCAAGCGCAAGTCAGACTTGGGCAATTAGTGTTCCGTAACAGGATAGCTGAAGTATTATATGAAATGCAGTCACATATTCATCTTCAATATGAGAATTACCAAGGATATATAAAAAGCGAGACATCTTTGTAGAAAGTTTATAACAAATATCTACTACCTAAATATTTGTTTTATTATAAACAAATGAAAAAAGTTATTTTTTCTCCGTACCTATCCATTGGTCACAAGTCATCACGGAAATTTATTTTATCTGCGATTAGACAAGTGCTTAAAGCATTATTGTACTGAAACATATATAAGTATATTACTAACTGCACCGAATACGTATTGATATTTCGTTGGTCTTAATCCCAGTTAAGTTCACAACTTTTCACGAAAAAAATCTCCACCATATTGTCAAGTCAAATAGTTTTTTCTTTAACGCCAGATAAATTATCAAATTTTTTCCGTTTCAATTTCACCTCCTTAGATCAAAATTTAGCTTTCAAAATTAGACGGCTCTAACTGGGCCATCAATTCCTATATGTGTGCCAAATTTCAATTTTCTATGTCAAATAGTTTCGAAGAAAATCGCATGTGATAGACAGACAGGCAGACAGAGCGCCAGACAGTTATAAGACAGATACATAGATACCGAAGTGATCCATAAAAGTTCCGTACTAAACACTAAAAATAGTAAATTACTGGTAATTTTACCAACTCATTTAAATCTATTGTTTCGTGGTCATCTAAACGTAATGCGAAAATGATTGCTTGTTCATTTAAATATGTTTATGGTCATCTTGAATCAGAAATCCTCATTCGGCACTTCGTCGAACATTTCCAACTGTCATGAATTGAATTTTTTCATCGTCCTCTATGGACTATTCCTGGCATTTTCATTATTTTCCTAACTTCTTCATTTCGTACTCATTTGGTTTTTAAGGTATCAGCACTTCGGCGAAGATTGCTCTTTCCAACTCTCATGAATTGAGTTTTTTTTTATCTTCCTCATATCGCTCACCAATGTATAATTTTTTTTGTCGCAGTTTTATCATATCCGACTAGGTTTAAAAAACCAATAATTCTCGTCTCATTTTAAATTCTTTTTCTTATTTTTTGCCTTGTTTTACGTTGTAATATCATATAGAACACCAAATCTAGTTTCTGAGTTTACAACTAATTATTAGGTTTTGTGCGTACAAACTTGAAGATCCAATTGTTTATATAACCATATTAACATCATTTCTAAATCAGCAGCATCCAAATTTATCTGATCGTCAGCAAAACTAAGGGTAAATAAATGACGAGTTTGGATGGGAATACCTATTTTACTACAGCTGCGGTTCGATTTCTTTAAAAGTCATTCTATGTATATAATTAATACCATTGCGGACAACCATAAACCCTATTTAAGACAGTTATCTCTTTCTATTGATTCTGATAAGTTGTTATATTATTTAATAATAGTAGTACTCTGGTAGTACAAAACTTGAGTTACGAGGATCAAGTGTGTACCACATCCAGCTTCTATCAGTGCCTTTCAAAGTTTCTTTCTTAAACAATCTAAGCTTCCATTATATTGATGAGTGTACATCATGAATAACTGTAATTATCATTTCGCAAATTTGTTATAAGTAGATTATAAACAGGGAAGTGTTCTGACCCAAAATAGCTTTGGTCATCACCAGTCAGTTGTCTGCTCCCTCTATCCACCACAAAATGATATTAATTTCAGAATACTTTTAGCTTCTCTTGCAGACATCATCGATCATTTACAGATTAACTATCCAAGTACCGAAATTGTCATCCTGGGCGACTTTAATGCCCACAACATCAACCGGCTTAAGTATTCAAATATAACCGACGAACAAGGTCGTGAAGCTGCATCATTCTCAATCAGTTGTGGTTTTACTCAGCAGAATCCATTATCGAGACAGAAAATTCGCCAGTCTTCTTGACCTGTTTTAACCACCAATCCAGAGATTTACACTTTCATCGTAAATCAGCCGGTAGGTTCTTCCGACCATAAACTGCTTTCGACATAGAGTTCAGTGACAGAAATTCTCCTGAACTGCATAAAATATGGACTAGAAATCTGCTAAATTGGAAAAACTTTGAACTTTCCATTGGTTTGACGTTTAATTAAGATCCGACGACCCATCTGTCTGCGCTACGGAAGTTTCCGATATCATCTTGGCTAGTATGGAAGCATAGATCCCTTTTTTGAAGAAAATTCCGTCCAACAGCAAGCCTTGGTTCGACCAAAAATTGCAAGAAGCTGTTGCTTCTAAACTACTTGCCTACCAGCAATGGCATGAAAATCCTAACGTCATAAATCGTGATACATTAGTTCATGTCCGGAACAAATAAAAATAAATTATTGACAAAACCAAGACGGCACACAATCCAAGAGTTAAAAACAAATTTACTGCCTGCCCCAACACTTCCAGGTCCTTTTGGTCAGTTGCTAAGGCCATAAGTCAAAATTTTAGTAAATCCAATATACCGTCACCCATATGGCCAGAAAATACTAATGCAACAACACCAGTTGAGAAAGCCACCTTGTCAACTGAACTCTTTGTTTCGCATACTACTGTCGATTTTCTAAGGAAAACATCACCAACTATTTATTTAGTAGAGTTAAGGATGCCGGATATTATCTTTAGATAGCTAGACACCAAAAAGGCTTTGGCACTGATGAAAAACCTGCCGCAGTAGTCAAAAATGTGCGAACCAACACTAGTTTTCTGTAGACATTTCAACCTATCTCATAGAAGGAGAATATTTCCTTAATGCTGAAAATGCGCCATATTTCAGCCGATACACAAAAAAAGGCAAGAAGACCTTGCAAAGAGTTACCGACCAGTTGCACTGCTTTGAATAAAACCTAAAGGTATACATAAAGCTCTCAATCAAAATCTTCTAAAATATCTGGAAGGACTCAATATTATTAGCGACCATCAGTATGGTTTTCGTAAGCAAAGATCAATAAAAGATCTTTTAACTTTAACTGATATAGCCAAGACATTCGATTGCGTTTGGTATAACGAATTGTGGGGTAAGCTACGCTCTTGTGGTAGCACTTTAGGGATTTCTCTGCAATATGTATGCTATTCCCATAAAAAAAGTCACGTCAGCTTAGCCGTCCCCTCAACCCACCTACCAGGGGCGAAAAATTCCACTTAACTCAAGGTTGGTCACATTTTTTTGTATAGAGCTTTCCGTTCCATCCCAATCATTAGTAGACCTATACATTTAGTCAAAAGATTCGTCTTTTATTTCTCTGATATTCTTCGTTATTTGTTCTAAGATAAAATGGTTCAATTTGGTTTATACATTTGTAGCATTGTAATATTTGAAGAAAACTTAGGTCTTGTATTAATCAAGAGCGCCTGATAGTTCTCCTAGGGTTTGCTTATGTCTACTAAAAATTTAAAATTTGATGTTGCTTATTTTTTTCGGATTACAGGAATTCGCTTTTTGAGTTGAATATATCTTTTTGTACTATTGATGGACATTCTCTCCCTGTTGAGGTATTACCATTAACATAATATTAGTAATGTGTTGAATATAACGCATCGTGCGAATTTATTCGTAACTCTATTATGACAAGTTGAATTGACAAACAGGAGCCTTTAATGCCAATCAAAATTGTTGGTAATATTATTCATATGCTAAATTATTTGGTTAGTTTTGTATTACGTTTTGTATAACCTTTCGCCGTACAGTACAGAAGGTAGCGAAAATGTATAATTTGGTATGCAAAAGCGAGATCGAAAATCCGCTGTATAATTTCTACTGTAAGAAACACAGTCTAGAACACTGCAATCTAAAAAGTTAACATACTCCATATAAAAAAGTTTTTTAAAAAAGCAGTATGAAGCATGACAAACTCAACTTTATACGGATGTGATATATTAGCGCCACATATATTCCTATCATGAACGGTTCGGAAAGGAATCAGGCCATATCCATTGAAAAGTTTCCATCGAAATATTGATCGAATAGACTTAAATTAACAACCTTCATTCAAAGCTACAAGGTTTTTGGTGAGTTCCGGCTCTCCAAGCAGGCAAATACTATGCAGGTCACCTGATTATGATAAAACATACTGTTTCCGAGTTATAACCACATAACCACACTCAATTTTTTTGTAGCGCTAAATTGTGGTTACTCTCTTCTAAAATAAAATATCTTTCATGACTTTAATAAGCTGTAAGACTTCCCGCTGTTGGTTAAAGCTTACGTGGGAGGCTTCTGTTATAGAACTCAATGTAAACAAAAAACAGGCATGCTATTATCAGCCAAGTCAGACTGGATTTTTGGTCTTTGCTAGCAGAACGTTAATGTAAAGAAATAAGAGAGCAGGAGAACTGTTGGCGCTCTAGTTGGTAGTGAGGATGTCGAAGAAAAATCTGTCAAGTGCCCTTTGTGAAGAACGATCTCTAAGGATATTTAAGACCCATTGAAAAAATTTTTTACACGTACCTAACACAAATAATCCTTCATTTCCAACACGATTGATTACCTTGAACATATCGAAAGAAACAGCTTGCAAAAAGCGTTTTTAGTGTTTCGTACGTAACACTTATAAGATCACTTCGGTATATGTCCGTTTGTCTGTCTGTCTGTCTGTCTGTCACACTTGATTTTCTCCGAAAGTTGAAATTTGGCACTAATATGGCCTCATCAGAACCGTAGAGTTTTGGAAGTTAAGTTTTGACTCAAGAGGTTAGTTTTGGGGAGTCAAATCGGAAGTGAAAAAAAAAATTACCAGGACATCTAGTGGCGTGTCAAATGAAAGCTCGTAAAAACCCGAGTTCAAAAATATATATAATGTAATACTTGCCCACTCGTTTCCTTGTATTATTTCTAAAAAATTGTGAAAAATCTCTAACCCCTTATCTCGAAAAATATTGATCAAAAAATTTTGAAAAAATTCTGAAAATACTCTCTACAGGGTGTAGATTGAACGGAAATTATTGCGAGTGCATTACCTTTAATATTTTATCTGGTACATAAAAAAACAAAAATTTCAAGGTCATCACTTTTCAGTAAAGATCGGAAAAAAACCTTGTTAAAAACTCATTTGGGGTGTGTTTTGTGAAGTCATTGATCAATGACACTTACTGGGCAAGTTCGACTTGTACTTGGCCGGTTATATTCTTAGTGATAATGCAGAATTTTTTGATATATTTTAAAAATGTATTTTCAGTTCAATACTTTATCTCATAATACTATCATGATTTGCGTTTTGTGGTTAATTCGTTCTTGTTCGGTGGAAGTTTGTTTCATAGAAACTAATTTTGTAACGTTTGTTTATTTGCAATTAACAAATATTTTTGATATTTGTTTTTATGTATTAATTGTCGCCTGCGAATAATATAATATCCAGCTTATAAGTACCGGCTCTCAAATCATTTATGTAATATATAAATATTATTATTCCCAAGACAACACCTTGCGAGATACAAAGCCTGTTTACATTTAAACGACATTCAACGTTAACAGTGGACCCGAGGAAGGGATACGATGATTTACGATTTGGTTTGGTTTGTAAAATTGTAAATATTCAATGGTTCATCTCCTTTCTCACTATTATTAGGGGTCTAATCTAATTAAATAAAATTATCGTACATGGTTTTAGTTAAGGGGCCATCCTACTCCAGACCACGGAAATTTCGCGTTATTTGGGGATTTTTTTTTAAAAGTATAAGACCTAATTAAAAAAAAAAACTTTTTAGATATTATTTACTAAACTTTGGAGTACATTTATAAATTTCTTTCAGTCGGTCTGATTCTTATATATAAAGAAATACACATTTGCATACGGGCGTGTTAAAAAAAGGTACCTCGCTCGGCTCCATGATTCCGGCTTCCAGCAACATCTGAAACAGAAAAAACGAAAGATTCTTAATATATTGAAGTGTAGTTCTCAACCGGACTTCCAAAAAATTTTTACCATGCCATATAACAGAATGACGGCTACTACTATTAAATTTTAGGCTCGATTTTCGCCAAATTTTCGGCTCAAAAATCGTTGATAAAAAAATAATTTCGGAGATAAAAATTTTTCCAAAGTTCGGCAGAAAATGACGGCATTTCTGAACACTGTGTCGAAATTTCGAAGAGATTGGACAAGCGATCGAAAAACTAGTTTGGAGATATAGGCGTTTAAAGATTTCAATCACGTTTACGACACAATAAAATTAAAATATTCATACTTACAGCTAATCAGCTATTCTAAGGCCATAAAGTAACCCTCCTAATTATTCAAAAAACTCATTTTGTTCAGTATTAAGCATTCACAGAGCTATTCTTGCTTCTTTTGACTGAGCTTGAGATCTTCGCTCTGCATGGATGCGCCAACTGCGTATGCCTGAAATCGGGCGTTGCTCGCGTCCTCCTAAGACACGTAATATCTTCAAATATAAATACGATATTGAAAAATCCTCTCGCACACATATCCTTGAAGGTTCAAAAAAAAATCGATTTTTTGAAAATTCTGTAGTAGGATGGCCCCTTAATCGAGAAGATAATAATTCATCTTCTATAATATATATAAAATGCAACGTCTCTCTGTCTGTCTGTCTGTCTGTCCGTTAGTGCGCTTATCACTGGAGAACCACTTATCCGATTTACTTACTTTTTTTTTAAAAAACATACGTATGTTCTCTGGCCAGGTTATAGGCTATATTTTATTACGATAGGTAGCATAGGCAATGAGCAGTGACGATAATAGTGAATGAAGTCGTAAAAAAGTTTGCCGCTAGCGCGTTTCCTTGCAATACACAGCCTAAACCATTAAATTTGGAACAATATTATGTAGCAGAGAATATCTATAATCTATAATATATATAAAACGCAATGTCTCTTTGTCTGTCTGTCTGTCCATTAGTGCGTTTATCACGCGAGATCGACTTATCCGATTTACGTGTCTTTTTTTAAATTCATACATATATTCTTTGGCCAGGTTGTATAGTAATAATAATAATTTATATCTATAATATATGTAAAATGCAACATCTCTTTGTCTGTCTGTCCGTTAGTGCGCTTATCTCTCGAGAACCACTTATCCGATTTACGTGATTTTTTAAATTCATATATATGTTCTCTAACCAGGTTCTAGGAATATATTTTATTACATCTACAATATATATAAAATGTAACGTCTCTCTGTCTGTCTGTCTGTCTGTCTGTATGTCCGTCCGTTAGTGCGTTTATCACGGGAGAACCTCTTATCGGATTTACGTGCTTTTTTTTTATAAACATACATATGTTCTCTGGCCAGGTTATAGGCTATATTTTATTAGGTTAGATAACATAAGGAATAAGCAGTGACGATAACAGTGAATCAAGTCGGAAAAAAATTTGCCACTAGAGAGTTCTCTTGCAATACACAAACCATTAAATATGGAACAATATCATGGAGCAAAGAATATCTGTAATATATATAAAATGCTACGTATTTTTGTCTGTCTGTCTGTCCATTGTGCGCTTATCACTCGAGAACCACTTATCCGATTTACGTGTTTTTTTTTTAATTCACACATATGTTCTCTGGCCAGGTTATATAATAATAATAATAGTCTATATAATAATATAAAACGCAACGTCTCTCTGTCTGTCTGGCCGTTAGTGTGCTTATCATTCGAGAACCACTGATCCGATTTACGTGATTTTTTTTTAATTCTTAATTCAATATATGTCAAAAAAAATCTATAATATATATAAAACGTAACGTGTCTCTGTCTGTCTGTCTAGCCATTACTGCGCTTAGCACTCAAGAACCACTTATCCGATTTACGTGTTTTTTTTTTTATAAAATACAAAGGGAATAAACAGAGACAAAATGCTAATATGTAGGAAAAAAGATGGAAGTTTAGCAGTAAGCTTGGCAGAAAGACTGAATAGATGGGGGGAATAGTTTAAAAAAACACTAAATGAGTTGAATGAGAAATAGGAAGCAAAATTAACTGAAGGGCAGGAGGGGACAAACAAACCTTGCAAAGAAGAAATAAGAGAAATACTCAGAACCCAAAAAAAATAAGGCCCCGGGTGGAAATTGTATAACAGCAGAACTGATCAAAGCTGGAGGAGTAGGAGGAAAATGAAATATGCCGGTTGGGGCAAAAAATATGGGAAACAGAAAAGATGCCAGTGAGCTGGAGAGAGTCGCTCATTTGTCCAATATACAAAAAAGGAGAAAAAAACTATATGTGCTAATTATACTGCCTTACTGGATGTCGTGTACAAGATAGTAGTGTTGACTATCAAAAACAGACTAGCAGAGAAAGCCGAGTCTATTTTGGGAGAGTACCAGTGTGGATTCAGGAAAAATAGATCGGTTACAGATCAGATATGTTCGATTAAGTAAATCCAAGATAATAGCTTAGAACAAAATTTGTCACTACACTTAGTCTTTGTGGATTTCAGAGAAGCATATGACTCTGTAAATAGGGAAGGACTCTACAAAATAATGGAAGAACTAAAAATTCCAAGTAAATTGATTCGCATGGTGAAAATGACCCTGAATGATACAGAAAATAGAGTGTTGGTTGAGGGCGAAGTATCAGACAAGTTTAAGGTGAAGAGAGGATTAAGACAGGGGGAACCAGTGTGTCGACATGTCTATTTAATTTGGTACTAGAGAATATAATCCGGGAGTCAGAAATAAAAACAAATGGAACGGTATACCAACAAACCTGCCAATGCTTGGCCTATGCGGATGATGTAGCAATGATTGCAAGAGCAAAAGAGAACCTCGAAAAAGCCATAAGTAGGATAGAAGAAAGGGGAAGGATGAGAGCACTAAAGATGAATGAGGAAAGAATAAAATACATTGAAATTACCAAGAAGAAGGATAATAAAAACAACAAAAGTTTAGATATAATAAACAACTTAGGGAAAAGATTTATGTTTGAAAAAGTAGACAAATTTAATTATCTGGGAGTAACAATAACAGAGAGTGGACATGAAAGGACGGAGGTACAAGAAAGAATAGCGAAAGGACAGAGATGTTTGGAGGCAATGAATCCAATATTGAAATCAAAGGATGTATCAAGAAAAGCAAAAGAAAAAATATATACGACAGTTGCCAGACCCACGGTGACATATGGATGCGAAACGTGGAAACTGAATGCAAGAGAAAAGGAGACGTTGGAGGTGTGGGAAAGGAAAGCTTTGAGAAGATTCTACGAAGGAAGGAAAGAAGAGGGACTGTGGAGAAGAAGAACAAACTACGAATAAATCTCTATATACGAAACCCCTTATAAGCCAAATCATAAGAAGCCAGCGATTAAGATGGTTGGGACACGTGGCAAAGATGAAAGAAGAAAGACAGGCAAAGCAAGCCCTAATAAGAGGAGTGGTTGGAAGAAGAGGCAAGGGTAGACCTCAGTCTACATGAATTCAGGTAGCACTGGGAAAAGCTAACAGGAGACAAAAAGAAGTGGAGACAAGTATGCAACCAAGCCATGGGCCTCTAAGACTCCTTGAACTATATAATAATATAAACATAACGAATGAGTGACGATAAAGGTGAATCAAGCCCACGCGAGCGGAGCCGCGGGCACGGCTAGTATATTTATAAGAAACCACTTAATATTTTCTGAATTTTTACTTTATAAGTTATTAACGTGCTATTAAAATTAATGCTGCGCATTCCCAACAGGCTTTACTATCAGACTACGTGCGATCATTCAGGTTGTTACGGGTGCTTAATGGATGCAGCATGCGGTAACTTGCATAAGACAGCGTTTTCTGTAGGTCACAAAAAGTTACTCCTCCAAATTTCTCATTGTTGTAATGAAACAACTAACTCTAGTACTAGACTTTTACTATTTGATAAAAAAAAAACTAGATTAATTTATCGTTGATCCTTTCTTATTTATCACTTTAACACCAGACATTTTTCAAAATCCCTTTTCTCCCCAAATGCAAATATTCCTAATCGTACTTAATTAAATTAATCTGATAAAGAAACCCTTTTAAACTATTTTATGTGAAGGTATTAGCCTTGCTCCTGCCGATTTAACCGACCGTGTATTTCCCGCTAAAAAAGATGAGGTCGTACAGGGCAGAAAAGTTAAATTTATTGCCGAAATACAGATTCAATTAAAGTTAAAGCAACTAAGTAAGGCGATATACGATTTAGAAGGCGTAAATTTAGGAAAACCGATATACGCTTTTAGGCTATCTAAGAGAGTTTGGTAATTATGCACGTCATTATAAAGTTCCCTCTAAAACATGTAATATATTGAACAAGAGAAATTATAGTTGAAACTGATAGCAAATATTGACAAGATCTATTTAAAATAATAACACAGGTCAACATGAATTTCGACTTTGATAAGAGGGTATGAAATTTCGATAGATTTATCGACAGTTAGTTGAAAAAATATATATGGCCTGAAAAAGTTTGCTTTTGTATCCAGGAGAACGGTTGAACAGTATTTTAGAAAATCCATAGTTTAAATTTTTATTTATTGATAAATCGAAACAAATATATTTATATATGATTCTTATCAACTTTAACTATCATATCAAATTACAAAATAGTGGAAAAAAGTTTAAAAGTTAACCCTAATACTTTTTCTTTCATGTTCATAAGTACTTTCTATCACTAAACCCTAAATGTAGTCCCCCATCATATTTTCGTTGTATTGGCCCTGATAACGTTGTTCGAAGTTCATAATATCTTGATGAAAACGTTCTCCTTGTTCTTCTGAGTACGCTCCCATGTTGTTTTCAAATTTATCTAAATGAGCATAGCTTACAACACCGCTCAAGTCGAAAATTGGCGGTTTTCACATTTTAATGCCTTTAGATGGAGCTGCTCATTGCGCGTCTAACCATTGGTCACATGATATAGATTTCAGCCAATCAGAGGCCATAATTCGAAAAGTAGTGACAGCGCGCAAGTCGGTTAGCCTCTCAACACCGCACAAGTCGTTAGTCTGTCATACTTTTCTCGTAAAAGTACTTCGCGCTCCGTGATTATTATATTTTTTATGTGAGTTTTATCGCTGAAAGGTCTATGCAAAAAGTTTTAATAGAAGATTCATTTACTTAAGCGGTGTTTACTAACTATCTTTTTTTTAACTTAGGCGGTGTTTCAAAATGTATTTTATTTCTTTTAGGAAGCTCAATAATTGAAATACACTATGGATGGAGAAGAAATTGATTCCTGGAGTGATACGAGTTCAGGTGATGAATTGTTATGTGCCCAATTACAAGAAGTAGGACTGGTGTTAAAACATAAACGGCGTAAACAAAGTTGCAAAGAAGATAAAAAAAGAATTAAACTAGGTTAGTAGCATAGGTTTGTTTTGAGGTCCGAATTTATTTTTTTGTTATTTATATTTTTAATGCAATAATTCCTATTATTTTTTTTAGATTTGAATCAAAAAGATAACACTAGTTCTTCTGATACCAAAGCATGCAATTCTCCTAATAAATACGAAATTATTGCAACACCAATAAACGAACAAAACTTCGGGGAGTCCATGGAAAGTATTATAAGTAGCCAGGAAAATGTAAAAACAATATTTGATCAAAACATAGACTTGGATATTGAAAACATTGACATTAACAATCTACAAGTTATAGAAAAAGTTGGTAATGACTTCTTTGATCTGCAACAGGAACCACCCGAATTCGCTAGGGTGGCCTCTGCTACTCCATCGTGTTCTTTAAAAGTGGTCATACTCAGTAATGTTCCATATCACGGTGATTTGTTAAGTCATAAAAAAACGACAGAACAAGGCGACAAAAGATCCAAAGAAATATAAACGCAATGTTAATAAAGAATTACGGATGAAAGGTGAAAATTATTTAGGATACAGAAGAGATAGAAAAGCAAAGACTAATGAAACATTTAAAGTAAAACAAGACGTATTTAAGCCTGCAAGATCCATGAAACCACCGTGCACTTCTGCGTTTTGCAAGAAATCAAAACTCAGATTATGTGACAACATAAACGAACAACAGCGGCAATATTTATTTGAAAGTTTCTGGAAGAACATGAACTGGGAGCAGCGAAGATCATTTATAACTTCTCATGTTAATAAAGTACCAAAGAAAACTACAAAAAATCCAGAATCATCCAAAAGAACTGATAGTCGAACTTACGTTTTGACCATTGATAATGTACGTCACCAAGTCTGTAAAAAAATGCTCTTGGCCACTCTTGCCATTAAAGATTGGTTTGTCAGGTATTGGCTGACAAAAACAGACTGTGCCATGCCTCCCAAATTGTCTACTTCAACCAGTAATCGCAGAAATCCAGAGAAAATTGAAGACCACAAATATGTTGAAAAGTTTTTAGCAGGTCTTCCAAAGATGCCGTCGCATTACTGTCGTGTTAAAACATCACGAGAATATTTAGAACCAATTTTCTCGAACGTGACACAGCTCTATCACACATATAAAGAGAATTGTGAGTTAGAGGGTAGAAAATGCCTTGGCCGTAAATTATTTGACAAATTATTTTTAAAACTCAATCTGAACCTATTCCACCCGAAGAAAGATCAATGTGACGTTTGTTGCAGTCATAAAACTGGAAACATTACGGATGAAGAATCCGCTCAACATGTTTTGAAGAAAAATCGAGCCAGGAAAGAGAAAGATACTGATAAAGGTATTGCACAGTCCGGAGCTTGTCACGTATTCACACAGGATATTGAATCGGTAAAATTGGCCCCGTATCTTCAAGCTAGTGCAATTTATTATAAAACTAAATTATGCGTCCATAATTTTACATTATACAATTTAGCAACTAAGGAAATAATGTGTTATTGGTTCGATGAGTCAAATAGCACGCTTGAAGCCTCTGTTTTTCCTTCATGCTTAGTAGACCATCTAGAGAAGGTTTTAAGTCAGAAATTATTGCCTGTGATTTTATATTCCGATGGCTGTTGTGCTCAAAATCGCAATGTTACCTTAAGCAATGCTTTATTACGTTTAGCGATTGAAAAAAATATTGTGATTACTCAAAAGTACCTGAAAAAAGGCCATACCCACATGGAATGTGATTCCGTACACAGTGCAATAGAGTGTAAATTAAAAGCTAAAGAAATTTACCTTCCACAACAATACATGGCTATAACTAAAACTGCTAGGAGTGATCCTATGCCTTACGAAGCTCGTTATTTGGACTATACCTTTTTTACCGACTTTTCGAAAGAATTAATTTATAAATCTATACGGCCTGGTAAAAAAGCAGGTGACCCAGTCGTCACAGATGTACGGATGCTAGAATACAGACCAACTGGCACAATTTGGTATAAAATTGGTTTTGATGACGAGCTTCAGCCGTTACCACATCATCCCACGCCAATTAACAGCATTAAACAAATAAATCACCTTCAGAAATTGTATGCAGCTAGAATACCAATTACAAAGCGGAAGTACGAAGATTTGCAAGACCTAAAAAGTGTATTACCATCTAGTTGCCACTCTTTTTATGATGACCTTCCGCACAGCAATCGCTAAAGACTGCAACTAACTATTAGACTAGAGATTTCGAGTATTACTTTTTCTTTTTATAATTTTATTACTATTATATCTTGTTTCGTTGAAGTTTATTAAAGACTATGTTTTAAATATTTACCTATTAAAATAAAAAAAAAATAATTGCTCTTACGCTCTAAAGGTTCGTGTGTCACCAAATAACTTTAAGCAATTGATCTCAACAATGTGATTCTTAAGATTTAGGTTATAGATACCTTATGTTATAACGATTGTTAATTATTCTTGAAATATTTCTTAATAAAAACTCTTTTTTGTAAATCATTTATTAATACCTTATTCCCTAACATTTCCGCAAACAACACCGCCTTAATCTAATAAAATATCCGTCAACACAGCTCAAGCCATAAAATAAAAGTTAAAATAAAGTAAATCGTCAAAATAAGTATAAATAATTATTTCTTAACCGTTAACTAGGGTATTTATTAAGTAATAACAGAAAAATTCCACCGATTTTTTAAAATAGGCAGTTTTTTTCGTCTCCTGTAAAGTTGGTAAAAATGACTTATGCGGTGTTGTTAGCTAAGGGACGATATGTACTTTCAGAGATATTCTGCAACCCATGGTTTTAAAGTTTTCTAACATGTTTTCAACTAGCTCTTGGTAATTTTCAACTTTGTTATTCCCTTAAAATCCAGAGACTACTGCTTTAAAACTATTCCAACTTTTTTTTTGAGCACTAGTAAGTAAATTCTTCACTGGCAAAAATTTTTTTAATTTGTGAACCAACAAAAATTCCAGCTTTAACCTTTGCTTCTGACAACTTTGCAAAAAGTTTTTTAAAAATGTAAAAGCTTCAGATTTTTCATCTAGCTTTTTTACGAATTGTTTCATAAGCTCTAACTTGATGTGTAAAGGGGGCATTAATACATTTTCAGGTTCAGCAATAGGTTCACATTTAACGTTTTGTTTTCCAACACAAAATTCCGTTCTTAGTGACCATGATCGTTGAACATAGTGTTGAGCATCCGCTCTACTATCCCACAAGCAGAGATAACACTGATATTTTGTATATCCACCCTGTAGTCCCATTAAAAATCCTACCATCTTAAAATCTCCAATGAACTGCCACTTATACTCTTGATATTTTAAAGTTTCGAGTAAAATTTTACCACTTTCAAGCTTTTCGTCAAGCTGTCAATAAATAAACGCCATTCACTGGGAACACAGGACATTCTAATTGCTTCAAACAAACCTCTTATATGGTTACAATAACAAAGTCCATCTTCTTTGATGAAGAACGTAGCAAATGTCTCATGCCGACTTCGTTGATCTGTTATTTTGACATCAATAAGCAAATTCCATTGCTTCAAACGAGAACCCAAAAGCTCTACCTTACTCTTCGGCAAATTCAAATCTCTTATTAAGCCATTAAAGTCTTCTGAGGTAAGAAAATGGGGTTTCGGTGGTTCCTGTGACAGTACAAATTCTTCATCTTCAATATTTTTATTTGAACTCTGAGATGAGCTTGACTGAGACAATTTTTTAGGAAGTTCAGGTACTGGAAGTTGTGGGCTATGTGAGATTGGAGCAGAAGATAAAGCAAGGTCAGGATATTCGATGGGTTTCGCATTTTTGCCTCTACGTCTTTTAGCTGGATTTACTACGCAAAATAACAGTCATTAACGTGGTCTCTTGGCTCTCGCCAAATTCTCGGTACTGTGAATTTCATACTCCGTTTCTCACCTCGATACTTGAAATAAATAAAGATAAAAATAAACATATTTATATTTTTTTTTACTAAAAATTGTTTACCTTCTAAACATCTTTTGCTATTACTACAAGCAACATGTGGAGCCCAGGGCTTGTCTAGATTCCGAACAGGGCAGTTGAAATAGGCTTTGTAGGCTTCACAAAGCTTTTGACATGCGTTTAAATAAAATTTTATATCTCGTACTTTAATAAATATACCACATATATAACAAAATGCATCAGTTTCATATTTACACGTTCTCGACGACATTTTAACCTCTTTAAGTCTTCTACAAAACAGTCAATTGTTGTTTATCATTTAAGTGACATCTGTAGACACTATGTGAAAGTTACGACTCGTTTATTTTTTTTCGCGGTATTTTTAAATATACCAGAACTATTTAATATTTCTAGCATAACTCAAAAAAATGTATTATTATCATAACTACCACAAAAGCAAACTTTATATGGAATATGGTTACTTTGCCTTTAGTTTGGAGCATAAGGAATAGAAAAATCATAAAATAAATTTTAGGACAAAAACAAAAAATTTTTTTGCAGAGTTGTGTAATTAGATGATTACGACGTTTAGTGTACTGAGAATCTGACTATTAATCTCTCCTTTGAGAAAGTAGGGTTAATGGATGCCATATACTTGAAGTAACGTCAATCACGTAGTAGACAAGCAGAAATTTAAATTTCCGCCATATTTAAAAATATTGGTTAAAATTAAGGTTCTGCTGCGCTTAACTGAGGTACAAAAGTTTAGAAACAGTAACTATTTTTAATTGAAAAATAAATTTTTGTAAAAGTTTTAAAACAAATTATCTTTAATACATCTTTGTTGATTATCTCAGCTACATGATGTTATTAGAATAAGATCCAAAATATGATCATTTACTTGCAACCAATGAGTTTCATAAATAGCTTCACATTTAGTAAGATCTTAATATTTGTACTCCAGCTTGTAAAGGCGGGAGTTGTGAGTGCTGTATTTATTGTGCTTCAAAGTATACACGCCATTGTTCAGTCAGATACTTTGTGTTTAAAATGATGCCAAGGAAGCATTTGAGTATCTAACAGCGAAATACCATCCGTACTCTACATAAGAAAGGCTATAATAAGAGAGATAAATCTCTAAAAATACAGTACTTCAAAGCAAACATTAAGCTCTTCACAGAAAACAAAATAGCAAGTTGGCGAAGTGCAAGTCGGAATTGCGCAATTACTGTTCCGTACGTTGATTGCTTTTAAAATACAAAATTTTGTTATGGAGGTATAAAATGATCAGTAACTTCATAAAAACACACCCCAAATGTGTTTCCAACGAAGTTTGTTTCCTATCTTTGTTGAAATGTGATAAGCTTGCAATTTTGTTTTCTTTTGTATACCTGATAAATTATTAAAAGTAATGCACTTGTTATAATTTTCGTTCAATCTACACCCTGTGGAGAATATTCCAGCATTTTTTCGAAATTTTTGATAGGTACTTTTCGAGATAAGGAGGTGGACAGCGATTTTTGGCAATTTTTTAAAAATAATTCAAAGAAAAGTGTACACAACTATTATATTATATATATTTTTGAATTCATGTTTTCACAAGCTTTCATTTGACACTCCACTCGATGACCTGGTACTTTTTTTACTTCCGATTTCACCCCTCAAGTCTAACCCTTTAAGTCAATAGCCCAAAAAAGGGCTTGGTTGGCCTAAAGCCACAGCCAAACGTAAAGTTCATTGCAATAATGTCTAAATGAAATATAGGCTTCTTCTCCTCAAATTACCACTTCTTTAAATGGAACTCGACCACCAGTGGAAAAGTGGTTGTTGCCTGCAGGTATAAGAAGATGTGTAGCTGCCAGGAAACTGGAAGCAACAGTTAGACGCCAGCAAAGTAGATTGAAATGGATTAGACAAGGTTGTAATTATTACTGAATTATTTTAGCGTAATTCTTTTTTCTTTCTCAATTAGCCTATCGCGCTCACTGCAGGACATAGGCCTTCCCAAGATGTTTCCAGTTTGTTACTCGACTATTGCCTTCAAACTCTTTCTATTCCATCAGCCGAGCATATTGGGAGTCTATCCCTTCCCCTCTCTTATCGGTGCGTGGTCTCCACTCAATAACACTTTTTCGCCATCTATCATCCTTGGTTCGGACAACATGCCAGGCATATTGCCACTTCAAGTGTGCAATCTTCACAATAATGTCATCGACTTGCGGTCGTCGACGAATTTCTGAATTTCGTAGACGGTCTGGTATTTTTATTCCCAACATAGACCTCTCCGTTTTTCTCTACGCCACTCCTAATTTTTTCCCATTTGTTTTAGTGAGCTTCAGTCTTTCCGCTTGATAAGTGATAACGGAGAGTACACACTGACTAAATACCTTTTTCTTAAGGCTAATAGAAATATCATTTTTGAAGACGTTTTTTAATCTGCCATAAGCGGACCAGCCAAGACCAATCCTCCGGTTTAATTCCTTAGCTTGATTATCTCTGCTGATGGAAACGTCATCACTTTAGTTTTTTGTTTGTTTATGCATAGGCCTACTTTTTCGGTTAGTCTTGTTAGATTGTGAAGCATGTCTTCAGCTTCACGTATGTTATCTGTGATGAGCACGATGTTGTCTGCGAAATGCAAATTTGTTAGGTTTTTGCCATCGATGTTAATCCTCTTAGTGCTTCAAACAAGTTACATGAAGGCGTACTCAAGAATAGCAGTGAACAACTTAGGAGACATCATGCCTAACTCCTCTATCAAGTGTATTTGTGTCTTAATGGAGTCTGATATATACTGTAGAGTAGCTATAGATGTTATAAATTAAGTGTGTGTTTCGATAGCCGATGCGGCATTGACTGAGAGCTTTTATAATTGAGTCAGTCTTCACAGTGTCGAAGGCTTTTTTTAAAATCAACACCAGAACCAGGGCACAGTAAACTCAATACACTAGTGAAACTTAGGGGTAACCAGGTGTCAGTTTTCAAGATGTTACGTGGCAGTCTGCCATGTTGAAAACGGGACCAGCGAGATTTTAAATAGAAAGAATGTTACCGTGCCAAGCTTTATTGTTCAAAATCAGATATTATATACATGTCTGAAAATTGTTGATTTAATAAAATGTCAAGTTAATGCAGCATGAGTAATATGAAAAAAAAAACAAAAAGAATTGAACGCTTTGTTAGAAAAAAGATAAATATATGTGAAAAACTTCGACAGGAAGGCATTTTCAGGAAAAATTTTACGGACAAAAGTTTTATTATTCTCTCCAAGGAATTGAATAGGAATATCAGATTTTGGGCCTAACGCTTTGTTGGGGGATTCTATAAGGCCCAAAAGTCAAAAATGAAACTGGAACCCAAATTTTTAAATACATATTTGAATTCAGCAAGGAATTTTCTGTCCTAACACAAATTACATGTTTCTGGACCTGATTGGGCCTCATTGAAATTACAATAAAATCCGATTCTGATCATGATCTTTATCTGTGTTATTAGCTTTTTACAGACGGAGAATTATTTTCTCACAGATAAAATTATATTGAAGTTAGGCCCGATGAATTAAAAAAAAAATTGACCACTCGAGCACTCTAATAATTGTGTTTTGAAATGTGACGATATTAGTGCGATTTAAATACCCTCTCTAATCGAGAAGTCTGGAGAGTACACATTTTAGAAAAAAATATGTTTTATTTGCAGTTTGCTCAAATATAAATAGTTTTAAATAAAAAGCAATTGAATGCTCCTAGTTTATACAAAAATAAATCTTTTCGATTGGACAATTGATGACGCGTTTGGTTGCTGCCATATCTTTACTCTATAACCAAAAAAATATCATAAGAGAAATAGCATCTCCGAATTATTCAATTATCCGCGTACGATTTCTTACGCAATTGATATTCTCTAATTAAATCATTTACCTTTCAATATCTTTGGGGAAGAAGAAGAAACTCACCTCCGGCGTACTTCTTGAATTATTTTTACATTTTTTTTTATGGGTCTAGCACACATGGTGCATGGAAATCTCTGAACCGCTACAGGAGCAACATGTGTGCAGAAAAAGTAGCTTACCCAACAATCTATCATGCCAAACACAGTCGAATGCCTTGGATATATCAAAAGCAACCGCTCGAGATTCTCCAAACATGTGTTATATAAGTCAGAAGATCTCCTGTTGATTTGTGTTTTACGAAAGCCGGTCGCTAATAATGTTGAATCCTTCAAGATATTGTAGAGGACAACAGCAAAACAATAACCCCCTTTTCCCATGATTATATAAATTGTTTATAAACCTTTTCGATTCTCTTCACTTACTAACCTTTCTTGTGGTGCCTTTTATACAAACTCTCGCTTCCTTCTGTCTTTAAATTCATATAAAATGTAGTCACATCAAGAAACTATCGTCTTACGTGCCGTTAAAATCCCCCCCACCAACTTGGACCTCACTTTCGCTACTACGCCTATTATATTGAATGGTTCTCTTAATCAAGATTATTAAAGTTAGGAGATGGTCATTTGTTCCAAATTTCGAACGGAAACCCACCTCCTAGTTTATACACTAGAAGTTGATAAAATTCAACCTTTTTTTTAGCATACTTATGATTCGAAGAAACTGACAATCTTCAAGACCAGGGCACCTGTATGGCTTCCTAATAAGGAATCATATATGCTTATAACAGAAAAAAAAGGAAGTTAAATGCAAGTATGAATACAAGTTCGCTAAATTAAATTTATATGTTAGCCATACCACCACTCACACGGCCAGATAATTCCATTGCAACCACACCTGTTGAGAGAGCGAACTTGTTGGACGAACTCTTTGCTTCACATTCTACTGTCGATTTCCAAGGAAAAACACCACCTACTATTCCCATATTGCAGTTCAGGATGCCCGATGTTGTCTTCAGACAGCGCATCATACAGCGTATTTTAATGAAGCTAGACACCAAGAAGGCTTCTGGCGCTAACGGAATACCTGCCATAGTTCTTAAAAACTGTGCAAGGGAACTAACACCAGTTTTCTGTAGACTTTTTAACCTATCCTACAGAAAGGGAATATTTCCGTCCTGCTGGAAATGTGCACGGTTCAGCCGATACCTAAAAAAGGCAAGATGACCTTGCCAAATAACTACCGACCAGTTGCGCTGCTTTTAATAATATCGAAAGTCATGGAAAAGGTTATCAATGAGCATCTTGTAAAATATCTTGAACGATTCAATATTATTAGCGATCACCAATATGGTTTTTCGTAAACATAGTTCAAGAGGAGATCTTTTGATTTATGTAACACATGTTTGGAACAACGCAATTGAACACTTTAGAGAATCTCGAGCGGTTGTTCTTGACATATCCAAGGCATTCGACCGTGTTTGGCACGATGGACTGTTGGCTAAGTTACGCTCTTATGGTATGTCTGAAAGGTTCTGTTTGTGGCTCTCATGTTTCCTCAGAGAGCGTTCTTTACGAGTGGCGGTCGACGGATTTCTTTCTAACACCCTCACTATCAACGCCGATGTGCCCCAGGGCTCCATACTGTCTCCTACTCTCTTTCTCATTTACATTAACGATCTGCTGGAAAAGACCGGGAATCCAATCTACAGCTTTGCAGAAGACAGTACGCTTGTCTCTTCATTCTCGGACATCGGCTACTCAGGCGAATATCCGCAGACAGCAGGAGGTCGTTCAACTTAACAAAGACCTGGAAGAAATTCTATCTTGGGGTGACAGTAACCAAGTGGAATTTAACGCTACAAAAACCCAGGAGGCAGTTTTTCTAAAAAAGTTAACGTTGCTGAACCCGACATAGTTATGTCGGGGCACTTCATTCCCCTAGCATCGTCGCTCAATTTGTTGGGCGTTAGTTTTGGAAGCAAATATGTCCTGGCATGAACATGTTGCCGGCATAGCAAGGAGAGCTTCTCAAAAGTTGGGAATATTATTTAGAACCAGAAAGCTTTACACCCCACAACAACTGTTAATTCTTTACAAAGCCCAAATTCGACCAACTATGGAATACTGCTCCCACGTTTGGGGCTTCGCTCCCAAACATACACTGCATTTGTTGGATTCTATTCAGAGAAGAGCGGTCCGTCTGATTGGGGACCCGGAATTGACCGGCGGCCTTGATTCGCTGGAACATCGAAGAACGGTTGGCGACTTGAGTCTGTTCTACAAGTATTTTCATGGAAAGTGTTCGAAGGATGTAGCCCGCTTAATTCCTCCCAAAGCGGTGCATGTTAGAAATACACGTCGCGCTGGTGCTTCACATCCGTATAAGGTTCAGCTTGTTACTCCGCGTACAACGCTTTTCAAGCAATCTTTTATATGGAGAACGTCATCCCTTTGGAATAATTTGCCCAGCGCTGTGTTTCCCACCGAGTACAATTTACATCGATTCAAGAACAACGTGAATCGCTTTTTCCGCACTCATGCCGCTCCTGGAGTGCTTTAGGGACTTCCCTGCAGCACGTACGCTAGACCCATAAAAAAAAAGTCAATTGTTGTTTCAAAAAACCTTGTTTATTTGATATAAAATATATAAATTTTAGCCACATTTTAATTTTACCCTAAATTCTTGACAACTTAATAAAAAGTATATATATTATATGTTAAACGAGCAAATGTAACTTTAATCGCCCAGGTTGTTCCCGACAAACTAATCTTTCAACTCGTCGTCTTTACTACCTTGGTTGCAAACTTTAAGGAGGATTCTAACATTTTTTTTTTTTTGAAGATTTGCTCCTGAGAAATAGAATCACTTTAACAGAGTTATTTTTAAAGTAATATTGAGCATTTCACATTTAGTGAAGCCCTCAAGCGGCATTTATTGGTAACTGTGACGGAATATTATTGGGTATTTCTCCAAGGTAAGAGCAGAACAAGATATATTGCGAAGATCGTTGAGAAATACCAAGAGGTACAGTCTGTTAAGTAAGAACGTGTCTACGTTAATTTATTTTTGGTAGATGCGATTCTAGCGATTTAACAAAAGAACCAGTAGAGGGAACCTTTGTCTACGACGCATTTTAATAAAAATATCAGTGGAGTCCGAAATGTCGTCGAGATCACATTTATGAGTCACTTGTTTGCGCGTTGGTTCAAGGCAATCTTCCTTTGTTGCCATCCAAAAGGGCCTAAAATGACACATTCCGCTGTCTCTCAATATATTAATAAGTCGGTATCGTTTGTGAAAAAGTAGATAAATCATTTGACCAGAGGAAAAATGTCCAAAACAGGGCTCGGTAGGCAAAGTCACTCCGAACGATAAAAAACGAATCGTGTCTTTGTTTTCACGGGAAACGAAATTGGCGCTGCGTTCAGGAGCGGCAAAAATAAGAAAATCGGATTTGAATGTGTCCCACGGGACCATTCGACAACGTGGTCATGATGTCAAATTCCGAAGCACGTTGGAGAAACCTGTGCTGGACGAAAATCAAGTCGCAATACGGCTCGCTTGGGCCTACGATAAGAAATTTGAGTGGCCCTCAGATTCGCCGGACACTAACCGTATTGAAAACGTTTGGTCCCTTATAAAGAGAAAGCTCAGAGCTCAGTTATCTAACGAGATTCGAAAAATTTGCAGAGTATGCAGAAAATATCGTCAACAGCATGTCTCGAGGATGCAGGAGGCGATTGGATAACTTACTAAGGTAATTGCGCCGTTGTTAGCACACCAAAGAATACATTGATGACAGACTGTAATTATATAGAAAATGCCCCAAAGAAATAAAAATTCAAATAGGCGTACGCCAGAGATGTGTCTTGTCTCCACTGATATTTAATGTCTATCGGAGAAAATCTTCAATAAAGCACTTTTTGATCAAACAGATGGAATAACAATCAATGGTGTGTGTTTAAATAACATCCGTGACGCTGTTGATACCATCATTCTGGCGGACAGTGAAGAGGCCCTCCAAAGACTCATGAACGAAATTGTTAATATATGTGAGGAATATAGCATGAAACTGAATACGAGCAAAACAAAAACCATGGTGGTCAGTAAAATTCTAAATACAAACATAAACATTAAAATACACCAACAAACACTTAAGAGAGTAGCAAACTTAGGCAGCGTAATTAGAAGATTAGAACCAATCCAGCTCCTTTAAACAAAATGCGCAGCATGTGCTGTAACTGCAAACTAATACAGGAACAAAAGTACTAAGATACTACGTATTATCGGTCATGTTTATGGTATAGAAGCAGAACCTATTACAGAAACAACACAACAGAGAATAGCTTTTCCAATGTTGCACGTTCCTTGGATAGCATATACCACAAACGTGGAAATACTTAACAGAATGGGAAAAGAAAAAGAAACGATTATAGATATTAAAGAGAGAAAAAGTGCATAATTTGGCCATATTATGAGGAACCAAAAATATGAACTCCTACAATTCATAATTCAAGGAAAAATAATCGGTAAAATCTAGGCTAGGCGTCGCAACTCCTGGTTAAAAAAACGTATGGACGAGGTAGTGGACGAATATGAAATCTACTGAACTGTTTAGAGCGGCAATAAATCAATAAATAAAATCAGATGGACAAATGTGATCACCAACGTCCTCAGAGCATAAGGCACACTAAAAAGAAGATGTCCCGGCTAATATACAAGATGGAAAAAATTGACCGTACGACAACCTTGGCAATACTATAAGAAACATGGTCATGCAGGAACATTACTGATTACCAGAAGGTTTCAAACTTTATCTTTAGAATCGTTATATTTTATACGTATTCGTTACTATAAACATTTTATTGTTAAGGAAAAGTTAGGGAAGGCTCAAAATACAAAAATACTTAAGAGATTACTGTAGTAAGTACCACATATCCTTACTGAAATAAAGTTTCTATATTTTTCAATCCTCCCTTAGATGTCTTTTTTATTTTACTAGCAGCTTCATTATGTACGTATTTATCATAATAATTGCATAAATAGTGTCGAAACTTTTCTGCCACCTATATCCTACTTGATTAACTATGTGTGAAATAATTATATTTTCGTTATAGGTATCTTCATTTCCCGTTTATAAATTTTTTGACATTAATTTTATTTACATTTTTATAACAATGATGTAACTTCTAAATAAATTGTTCCTAAGGTGTTTTTAATACTAATCCTCGTTGGTTAAGTTTCAAATATTAATTTAAACATATTTTCTCATAGTTCCAATTAATTAGTTAAACATAACAGAAAAATGGTATAAAAAGCAGGTGGTATATGGAGACTTTTTGGATTGACTGTATATATTTACATATATATATATATATATATATATATATATATATATATATATATATATATATATATATAATATATATATTATATATATCATATATATATATATATATATATATATATATATATATATATATATATATATATATATATATATATACAGACAGATATTAAAGTATATAAACAGAGTGTTTGAATATTTTAGGATACGATAGAGAACATCATTCCGAATATATGCTGTTATGCGAAGGAAAGTTGGTGGAATGGGAGTCCCAATCAATAATCTGAGCCTATTTACTCTCAATTTTGCCGACGACCAAATTGTGATAGCCCAAGATTCATACGACTTAGAGTTTATGCGTCGAAGATTAAACCGAACCTACAAACAATGGGGTCTGAAAGTTAATATAAATAAAACCGAATTCCTAGTGACAAACTCTGAAGCAAAGTTCACAACACTTATCGAGGATCAGTCAGAAATCAAGCAAGTAGACCAATATAAATATCTAAAGAAGGTTTTGGATCCCATGAAATCAAGAACAGAATAGAACAAAGTAAGAGAGTGACAGGATGTTTGAACTCAATATGGTGGGATAAACATATAAGCACTAAAACTAAGAAACACATTGGAAAAGCACTAGTAGAGTCGGTGGTGTGTTATGGATAAGAAATTTGGATAATAAATGCGGATTGCAGAAGAAAAAGTAACGCTGTCAAAATGGACTATTTGAGAAGAAGTGCAGGAAAGTCTAAAAGGGACCACATCACTAATGAAGAAATAAGGAGGAAAATGAACGCACAGGAATCAGTAGTAGCCAGAATTGAACTAAGAAGCTTAAAATGGTTTGGATACTTAAAGCGCATGGACGAAAATAGATGGCCCTCACGAATGTTTAGATGGATACCGCCGGGCAGGAGAAAAAAAGGAAGACCAAGAAGATCTTGGCACGGCAGGATAAGGACTGCAGTGGAAGCAAGAGGCCTGACTGACGAAGATGCACTAGATAGAGCAACCTGGCGTTTTGGCACGGGAAGACAGCACCTAGCTGTATAATACCGTTTATATATATGCAAAATATCACAGTTTCTTAGATATGCGCAAGAATCTGTTTTGTTGAAAGGTAATAAAACATCATAGCTTTTATCTGATTTAATCTATATTTTTAAATCGAAAGTCAAACAAGTTCGTGGCTAGTACGCCAGGTTCGTGAGGCCAATAAAATGGAAAAAAAATTATTAGATAAAACTTCAGACGTAGACCGACATGCGACTTGCGCGATATAAGTGATTTTCAAGCGTCTGCAGCTTTAATAAAGGCTAAAACCTGTTATAACAATATCAAGTATAATTACATAAGATTTAATATGCCTATTTCTAACTTTCTGAATGTAACTCTACTCACGTTCTATATCTCTAGGCACATGCACGAGCATAATACACACCCACAATACGTTATTCTTAATTAATAAATTGAAAATTATCTCCTTTTATATTTATAATCCACTAAAATATATATTTATTTTCATACATGCATATTGAAACTATATTAATATATCGTAGATATAAGAATAACATTTTTAATTTATTATTATAATACTTCTGTATTAATTGTACATCTTTTTAGTGTTCCGTACGGAACACTTATAAGATCACTTCGGTGTCTGTCTGGTCTGTCTGTCTATCTGTCTGTCTGTCTGTCTGTCTGTCTGTCTGTCTGTCACACCCGATTTTCTCGGAAACTATTTGACATAGAAAGGTGAAATTTGGTAATAATATAGGAATTGATGGCCTCATCAGAGCCATGTAGTTTTGAGAATTAAATTTTGATTTAAGGGGTTAGTTTTGGGGGGTGAAGTCGAAAGTGAAAAAAAAAAATTTTTACTAGGTCATCGAGTGTGGTGTCAAATGAAAGCTTGTGAAAACACGAGTAAAAAATGTATATATAATATTATACTTGCGCGCACTTTTCTTTGTATTATTTTTAAAAATTCGTGAAAAATCGCTGTCCCGGGCCCTATCTCGAAAAGTACTTATCAAAAAATTTCGAAAAAATTCTGGAATATTCTCCACGGGGTGTAGATTGAACGAAAATTATCACGAGTGCATTACCTTTAATAATTTATATGGTATATAAAAAAAACAAAAATTTCAAGGTCATCAGATTTCAGTAAAGATTGGAAACAAACTTTGTTGAAAACTCATTTGGGGTGTGTTTATACCACCGTAACATAAATTTTGACTTAAGGGGTTCGTTTTGAGGGATGAAATCGGAAGTGAAAAAAAATTTTTTTTACTAGGTCATCGAGTATGGTGTCAAATGAAAGCTTGTGAAAACACGAGTAAAATATATATATATATATATATATATATATATATATATATATATATATATATATATATATATATATATATATATAATGTAATACGCACACTTTTCTTCGTATTACTTTTAAAAAATCGCTGTCCCCTACCTTATCTCGAAAAGTACTGATCAAAAAATTTTGAAAAAATTCTGGAATATTCTCCACGGGGTATATATTGAACGAAAATTACCTTTAATAATTTATTTGGTATATAAAAAAACAAAATTTCAAGGTCACCAGTTTTCAGTAAAGATTGGAAACAAACTTTGTTGAAAACTCATTTGGGGTGTGTTTTGTGAAGTCACTGATCATTTTATACCACCCTAACAAAAATTTTTATTTTAAAAACAATCAACGTACGGAACACTAATTGTGCAAGTTCAACTTGCACTTGACCGGTTTTTTTATGAATAAACTCAAATACAACATGAAACAGAATTTTTTGGGCCACACTATGTAATTTTATTATGCCCAAAAAAATATAATACCTATTTTTTTATAATATTTTGATCTTATATTCTTTACTTTTAAAAATTGTGAACGAGAGAGCATCTATCTCTTGGAACTACACAATAACTAGTCAATATCAATAGGGAATCCAATAAATACGCTTAACTAAACTTGAGACATTTCTCCCAATTCGAATCCACTAAACTATGTAAATATCAAACTACGAGTTGTATTTACGACTGGCTGGTTTAATTTAGTGAAATTGTGCCACAGTATTTACTGGAATTGATTTACAAAGATTCAGGGAAAAATATATTAGTTTAGAATTTTCCAGGAAATAAAATAGTTATTTAGGTATCAAGTTCGGAAAGTGGCATTTTGTACTCAACACAATACAAAATCGAGTCAGACAGGAAAATTGAAAAATACGAATAAATATCAGCAAGAATTTTTAAGCACAACGTCAATGTAAAACTATTAAAAATGGACAAAGTTTATATTTAAGCAGTCTACTCACTGTTTTTTCATTTTTAAATCTATCTCGAGATGCTTTTCGCCATATGATGGTTCATCAATTTAGCTTCTTCTTTTTCTTCTGTTAGCAGCCGTTTACAGTCCACTTCTGGACATAGACCTCCCCCAACTCCTTCCATAGTTCCTTATTCTAAGCTGGTTGGTGCCAATTTTTTCAGACTCTCTATTTAATGTCGTCTAGCAAACGTTTTGTTGGTCTGCCAGTTTTCCGTTTATGCAGGAATTCCAATGTGTTTTGTCCGCCGAGCGCTTTCTTGACGAGCAACATGACCTAACCAGGTTCATTTTAATTGGGCTATACGAGTTATTACGTCTTCGACTTTTGTTCTTTGTCTTTTCTTTATGTTTGTAATAGGATCTCTGATAGTTATTCCTAACAATGGATCTTCGTATTGTACTAGGTTCATATACCGGTTGGTTCGTTAGATTTCCATTCCATACGTCATCACCGGAAGTATACAGGTATTAAATACTTTTCTCTTTATATTGATTGAAATACTGCTGTTTTTAATTCTATGTTTCAATTTTTCCATTGCTGTTCATGTTAGTCGGTTACGTCTGTTGATCTCGGCGATTTGATACTCTCTACCTAGCTCAATGGTATGTAATGGTAAACATATTCCTCTACTTTTTCTACCACCCTATCACCCATACGCACGTCTTTATCAACTGATATCATGATTTTAGTTTTTCCCAGGTTCATGGACATACCAATTTTTACTAAGTTGGGAATGTGGAATCTTTAGCACAATGATACTACTAAGTATATATCACCACTACACCAAACGCTTTATTTTTACACTCGACGCGCGTTTCGCTAACCATGTTAGCTTCATCAAGAGAGATGATTGACTATCAGTCTGACTGATAGTCAATCATCGGTCCTGATGAAGCTAACATGGTTAGCGAAACGCGCGTCGAGTGTAAAAATAAAGCGTTTGGTGTAGTGGTGATATATACTTAGTAGTATACCATTTTTGCTCATTCCCTTTGAAGTTCTTAAAGCATAAGTTTCAGCTCATTTATGTCTCGGCTGATCAGCACGATGTCGCCCGCAAAACGAAGATGATTCAGATATCTACCTAATGCCTTTCTCGTCCCAATTCAGCTTCTTGAATACGTCTTTAAGTGCAAGGGAGAATAGTTTGGGAGACATAGTATCTTCCTGTCTCACACCCCTTTTCACTGGATCTTTAGTTGTGTTGGTCTCTTCATTGATGATTACTTCGATCATTGTATTCTTAGATAAGTGGCGGAGGAGATTTGTATTTTATATTGAGAATCAATTCACTGTTTAAAGCTCTGAAGATGGCCAATAATTCCACTTAGTCAATCTACCTAGGATCGATAAACGAGAGAATAAAACTCGAGGTACTGACTCCCGTACTGGCGTAAAATTGTGCTAGAGTATAATAAATTGTACCTTAAACTGAAAAAAAAAAAAAACTGCCATCTGGGGCCATCTACCACATAAACCGATAGAGGAGTAATCAACAACTTGCCAACAATCACGTTAGGCAGCGCGATTAGACAAGGGTTCCACACTGTGCATATAATGACAACTATTAAAAATGAACAAAATTCATATTTCAGGAGTCTAACCACTGTTCTCTTATTTGTCAATTGATCTCGAGACGCGTTTTGGCAGCTCATCAGTCGAGCTAGCAACCTTTAGATGCTGTAAGACAATATTTTTTTTGTTCACATTTCAAAGCAGATTTCTTGCAAATTTAAAGTGTTTACTTACAGGACACGTTTAGTTGGTATTAACGATAAATTTTAGCTTTGACTGGCTTCTAGCTGCATAAAGCTTTGTCCTTAATTTTTTTTTTTCTAATTTAAGCTCCTTTGACTTCCTTTTTTAGAGAGAAATATTATATCTGTGAAAGTAATTGCCATTTCTTTACGTTTCGATGTCCATCAATAACGAAAAGCCTAATTTCCTACTTGCTTAGGTCTGTTTCTCTATCGCTCTGTTGGTCTGTTGGCATGATCATTCTTGAAAAAATTAAATATAGATTCCAAATTAAGTAGACATATTGTACTTGAACTAGGAAAGGAACTTGTAGTTTTGAGCCATATTGCTTCAAGAGAGAAGGCGATATGCTTGGTTAAATTTTGTTCAGTTTAATTAGCATTATAAGACTTTTCCTGGTTTGGATTAGAATAATAAAATTGTCAGTATAAGTACTTATCGTCAAACATATAAAGAATTAAGGGGGTGAGAGAAGGTAGTAGAGGGATTGCTTTCTATATATCCTGTTAAATATCCTTCTCAGGGTCTTTAGAGTCGAGAAATATGAAAATTATGTAATTTGGTATTATTGCATTTTATATTTGTTTTGTTCTTACTTGTAATTTAAAACAATTTTGCTTTATAATAACTGGAGTAGGAATTTATTAACCTACTAAGCAAATAAAACTAGCAAAATTTAGCTAGATTCATTTCAGAAATGAAATAGAAATTCCTGAGTAACATCTTGTACAACAGCATTACTTATTTCCGTTTTAGTGAAATTTAATATACCACTGTTTTTATTTAAATAGTTCAGGGAATTGGCTTCACTCAACTCTAAATATTGAGTTGTTTTATGTCTCTCTCCATTGAATTTGATATGAAATTTTCTAATCTAAGGTAAAAGATTGTAATGACAGGACAAACAGTTTTAGGAGAAGCATGGAAAACAATAATTGCAGTTAAGAATTATTTAAGGTGTTTGTAATTTCGCTTTCTTTCTTAACGTCACCATGACACCGTGTACAAAATATCTTGCGACTAAGTTCGTAAGTTATTATGAATATCAAAATTTTTTAGATGAAAAGTTTATCAATTTTCAGTGAAATTGGTTAGAGTGAGACTGAAATACGGAATACTTATGGAATCATTTCGGTGTGTATCTGTTTGTCTGGCACCGTCGATTTTTTCTCTGAAACTGTTTAACATAGAAAGTTGAAATTTATCTCAAATATAAAAATTGATGGCCAAATGACAGACGTGTAGTTTTAAAAGTTAAATTTTGACTTATGGGTTAGTTTTGAAGGGTGAAATCTGAAGTGAAACAAAATTAAGATTGGACGAGTTCAAAAATATGTATGATACTACTCAGTATATATCACCACTATACCAAACACTTTATTTTTACACTTGACGCGCGTTTCGCCAACCATGTTAGTTTCATCATGAGCGATGATTGACTAAAGCTAAACTACAAATCTACCCTATTTATACTTAACCTAACACCTAAATTACCCAGGCGGAACTAATGGCATATTCGAGGACATCAGTTCCGGTAAAGTAACCAGTAGAGGGGGCTATAAGGACTAGGCCCTCTGTCTTTACTTAAACTACTTGTACATTTTATAATTTCCGTACATTCGTATGCGTTCAACAATCTCCTATCAGATACAATTTTAATTAATCTTAGACTATCTAATGTTACAGTATGATCAGCTTCAAAGACATGACGGCAATGCTAGACTTTTCTGTTCTACTGAATTTTAAATGTGCTAAATGTTCTTTAAATCGTGTTTTGATTGACCTTTTTTTTATCGTCATTACAACTAATTTCATAAATTCTATTTTTCTCACAATTAGGAATCTTATCTTTGGGATATCTTAAGATGTTCTTCAGATTGTCTGATGACTTGTAGACTAAGGTGAGGCCCACCTTATTAAATATCCTAATGGGTCCCCTGCTATATTTCGGATTGTATGGTATGGTATTTTCTTCGCGTGTAAAAAAGGTAGAGTTCTGAATATTTAACCTGAACGTATGCCTATTTATTAATTTGTTAACTAGGTCATAATCATTATCTCTAGTCATATTTCTAATACGATTCCTTTCATTGTTGAAGTTTACTCTATTCAGAGAAAAAGTGGCCAAACGATGAACTAAAAAATATAATGCAGCTAATTTGTGTTGTATGATGCTTGTATGATGTAATACTTGTATGATGTAATATTATATATTAAATGAAAATTATGGGGAGCGCATTACCTTTGATAATTTATCTAATATATAAAAATAACCTTCCTCATCCTGTTTAATAAAACATGTTATTTACTATGTATATAAAAGTACAAACATGTATGTGCAGCAAGGATATAAGATAATTATTGTTGGAGATTTACACATAAAATTTTTGTAGACTGTTAATAATGGTCTATCCACCTATTCGAATAGCAGCGGGCTTATACAAATAATAAAAGATACTAGTTTTACTAGAGAAAGGATCTTGACATGTATTTTGCAATTTTCATAATGATATGGAAATTCGGGTTGTAGAAAGATTTTTTAGCTATCACAAACAAGTTACAGGCGAAACTTCCGCATCTCGCAAGAAAAAGAAAGTTTTTTCTCATCACGATTATTCATCTTCACACTCGTTTTGGATAGTTGCTACAAAACTGCATGACCTTTGCTTGACAATACATCTACATTCGTCGTATTAGCCGCATTTGGCTCCCAACGATTACTTTTTGTTTTCAAACCTACAAAATGACTGACTAGATGAAGATTTACTTTGAACGAAGAAGTTAAAGTTGTGATGAACGCTTATTTTGCAGAGTTAGATAAATCTTATTATAATTAGGGTCTTCAAAAGTTGGAAGGTCGTTGGACTAAATGTATTAATTTGCAAGACGTCTATGTAAAAAAAAAAACCGACTTCGGAAAAAAAACAACACACAAAATTTTGCCACTATATATTAAAAAATAATATTTTTAAAACACTCGTAAAAATACCTCTAAGATAAGATATTGCTTTAATTTGACAATTCAGTTAGTAATTCCGTATAAACAAATCCTACAAATTTTAAAAACCGCTGTTATTTATTATTATGATTTCTTTAAAAAAAGACGACTTTTGAAGCTGGCGCAAATTTTTTGTGTCAATCTCGATTTTTTTTGTGTATTTTCTAATTTAATTATGCTCGCCAAAGAGATGATAAAGATGCTAATCGGAATGCAATATCACGCTTTTAAGAAACTCAAGAAGCTCGTGAAGTTCGTTTATGTGAAATGTTATAGTACAATTGGTCACGTTTCAGACAAGAAACTTAGGCAAAATATGAATATAGGCTTAGGCTCTATACATTACCATTTAAGTAAAGAATTCGCTGAGGAGCGGCAACATCGACTCGGCTTAATTCATGAGCGTCTTGTTACAGAGTCTCCTGAGAAGACTCAGATTTGCGCGAGTATTACGTCATATATATATATTCTTGAACTCGTGTAACCCTTTAAATTAAAATTTAACTTTCAAAATTACACGACACCGAAGTGATCCTATAAGTGTTCCGTATGGAACACTAAAAGAATCATCCAAATCAATTTGCCAAAGTTATCGGTGTTTTATAACAGAAATTTAAGTTTTTCAGGATCTTTTTAGAAACTACATAACCAATTTCAATAAAATTTATATGGAACTAGGTCGAATGTGTACTTTCTCGCATACCAAAATAATTATCCAAATCGGTATATATTTGCCAGAGTTATGAGGGAACATACATTAAAAAAATACATATCCATGAACTGAGAACCTCTTCCTTTTTTAAGTCGGTAAAAAATAAAAAAAAAAATTCCCTCTAATATTGAGTTTTCTTTATTTGCGAACTTTTGGAACGGCTCTCCTACTATATACATATATATATATATATATATATATATATATATATATATATATATATATATATACATATATACATATATATATATGTGTATATATATATATATATATATATATATATATATATATATATATATATATATATATATATATATATATATATATTCCGTACGTTGATTGTTTTTAAAATAAAAATTTTTGTTAGGGTGGTATAAAATGATCAGTGACTTCACAAAACACACCCCAAATGAGTTTTCAACAAAGTTTATTTCCAATCTTTACTGAAAACTGGTGACTTTGAAATTTTGTTTTTTTTTATATACCAAATAAATTATTAAAGGTAATGCACTCGTGATACTTTTCGTTCAATCTATACCCCGTGGAGAATATTCCAGAATTTTTTCAAAATTTTTTGATCAGTATTTTTCGAGATAAGGTAGGGACAGCGATTTTTTAAAAGTAATACGAAGAAAAGTGTGCGCAAGTATTACATTATATATATATTTTTTACTCGTGTTTTCACAAGCTTTCATTTGACACCACACTCGATGACCTAGTAAAAAAAATTTTTTTTCACTTCCGACTTCACCCCCCAAAACTAACCCCTTAAGTCAAAATTTAATTCTCAAAACTACATGGCTCTAATGAGGCCACCAATTCCTATATTATTACCAAATTTCACCTTTCTATGTGAAATAGTTTCCGAGAAAATCAGGTGTGACAGACAGACAGACAGACACCGAAGTGATCTTATAAGTGTTCCGTACGGAACACTAAAAAAAAAGATGAAAACACTGTGAATGATAGGACTGACATAAAAGGAATCAGTCATATCTACACAAATTTAATTAAAAAATAAACATGCTGGCATGCATATCCTCTTAATAATACAAAATGGTATATATGCTTAACATCAATAATAGTTTTTTTTCGTTAAGACACCCATTATAGATAATAAAATTTTAAAAAAATCAGTAAAAAATACGAGACACGATATGCTGAAAGAAATACAGAATTTGAAATTCACAAACACACAAATAGTTGACTTTCAGGGTATATACACGTTAGTAAATTGTTTTATATTTTTGTTATGGTGTAAATATTTTAAATGTCCGAGTGTGCGTAAAAATGCTATATGTTTTTAAAAGTGTAATTTGACTTAAAAGATTTTAACCTTGTGTTTTCTAATTTTAGAATGAATATTAAAAAATAAAGAATTTTTGAAAATGCCTAAAAAAAAATAAGGCGAAACGTCAAATAAACTAGTTTGTGTTTTCCAAAAGAACCTAAGTACCCAAGAAAAAACCAATCAAGTTTATGTAAACAAAAGGTTCAACCGAAAAATTATTATATATATATATATATATATATATATATATATATATATATATATATATATTTATATATATATATATATATATATATATATATATATATATATATATATACGAGTATATATATGTATATATATATATATATATATATATATATATATATATATATATATATATATATATATATATATATGGCGCATTGGTATAACAATTAAAAATAAACGAAAAAATCGTATTCTTAGAAGTTACCAAAGTGTTCTTCGTATTTGCTGAACCATCCCAGGACGCGTTTCGCCGTATCACGGCTCATCTGCTGGGCTAGGTTCAGCAAATACGAGAACACACTTTTAGTCCTTTATCCAAGTAACTGACGGAAAACTATAACAAATAGATGCTTTTACTGCACTCTACCGGCGACTTACTAAGTCCATTCAAGCAGAGCGGCCAGCACGGCTGGCAACTTATTTGCAGAAGCGCACCTTTTTCAAGCTTACTGCTCGAAGGCATAGATGGCGCATTGGTATAACAATTAAAAATAAACGAAAAAATGATTCTTAGAAGTTACCAAGGTGTTCTTCGTATTTGCTGAGCCATCCCAGGACGCGTTTCGCCGTATCACGGCTCATCAGCTGGGCTACATATATACATATATATGTATATATATATATATATATATATATATATATATATATATATATATATATATATATATATAATGTAGTTTACATTTAAAAAAGACAAAGTTCAGAGTGAAACATAGAGTTTCTATTGAAAAGGCAATAATAGTTTAAACAGATAAAACTTTTAGACTAAACGTTAATCGAGTTAAAATGAGACAGTTTTCAGATTTTAAAGAAAAGAAGAAACTTGGGGATTATTCCATTATATTGAAGTAAAGAATTTACTTGACCTATTTAATGATGTTTTTTACTATTTTTCAAATAGAAGTATTTACTTTCAGCTTAATTGCTATTGTGTAAAAGTAAGTAAATAAAAATAAATAGACCAGTTTAGTGTTTTTTACCTAAAAATTTTAAATTTAAATTTAACTTACAAATACTGAACTAGAAATAGAATTTGTGTTAAAATCTTTATGAATTAGGTTTAAATCTTAAAGGTGCAAAAATTCATTTAGCACTAAATTTAAAGATTTTAAAGTTAGACCTTGTCCAGGTTGGGAAATCTGGCTTACCTAATCACACATTTGTCACATTACAGAATACATTTTATCCTGTTTGACAGAAACTTTTAATAGTTTATAACTATATAAAAGCAAGGATTTACCAATAATATCCATATTTGAGGTTGGCAAGATCGTGTAACTGAAATGTTGGCCAAAGTTCCCATCCTGCCGAATACAAAGCTTTGAGTAAATAATAACTAAACTGAGTATCTCCTTAATCCTATCAAATTGATAGCTTTGCTCATAATGGTACGTCTGTCGCCTCTTTTGCTATGGATATTTGAATATCACCAGCCAAATATATTACTAGCACTCGGTGATTTTGAAGACATGCCAGAGTCGGACTCGGGACCTTCATACTATTTCTATATATAAAGCAGGTTTTATTAATTATCAATTATTACTTCGGAATTTAGAAATCTTTTACACAGTGACGCTACGTAAAAATTATCACCGCTACATACCTTTATGTGTTACAATAAAAAACTCTTTTTTTATTGTTCCGTACGGAACACTTATAAGATCACTTCGGTGTCCGGCTGTTTGTCTGTCTGTTTGTCACACCCGATTTTCTCCGAAACTATTTGACATAGAAAGTTGAAATTTGGTCGGAACCGCGTAGTTCTGAAAGTTAAATTTTGACTTAGGGGGTTAGTTTTCTGGGGTGAAATCGGAAGTGAAAAATAATTACCAGGTCATCGAGTGGGGTGTCAAATGAAAGCTCGTAAAACTATATATAATACTTGTACTCACTTCCTTTATATTATTTTTAAAAAGTTGCGAAAAATCGCTACCCCGCCCCCTTATCTCAAAAAGTACTGATCAAAAAATTTTGAGAAAATTATGGAATAATCTCCTCAGGGTGTAGATTGAACGAAAATTATCATTAATAATTTATCTAGTATATAAAAAAAAAATTCAATGTCATCAGTTTTCAGCAAAGATCGGAAAAAAATTTTGTTGTAAACTCATTTGGGATGTGTAAAGTCATTGATTTTTTTATGCCTCCGTAACAAAAATTTTTATTTTAAAAGTAATCAACGTACAAAACACTAATTGCGCAAGTCCAGCTTGCACTTGACCGGTTTTTCTTTTCCATGTTTAGTTGTAGAATAGACTTAAGTCACCAACTGTTCTTCGATGTTGCAAGGAACTGCTGTGCTTTCTGGTGAGTTTTGTGCCTTTAATCAGGCACACAGCTCTCTTCTAAATAAAATTCGACAAATCCCAAAATGGGAGCTTCTTACAGAATTACAAGTTGTGTGTGTTGTGTGTGTGTATGTAATTCGAAATAATATTCCCATGCTTCCAAATTAACGCCCAGCAAATGAAGCGACAATGCTACAGGAATGGGGTGTCCTAACATAACTATGTCGGGTTCAGCAACATTAACTTTTTTAGAAAAAACTTCAGCTTGAATTTTTGTAGCGCTAAATTCTACTTAATTATTATCACCTAAAGATATAATTTCTTCCAGGTCTTTATTAAGTTGATTGACTTTTTATTATCTGTGGATATTTGCATGATAAACCGATGTTTGAGCATTCAAAATGAATGAAGAAATACCGTACTCTCATCTGCAAAGCTGTACATTGGATTCCTGGCCGTTTTCAGCAGATCGTTAATATAAATGGGAAAGAGAGTTGGAGATAATATGAAACCTTTGGGCCCACCGTCGGTGGTAGTGAAGGTATTAGAAAGAAATCAGTCTGCTGCCACTCGTAAATAACGCTCTTTGAGGGAACACAGATGCTATAAACAGACATACCATAAGAGGGTACCGTGGCCAACAATTCCTCATGTCAAACACGTTCGAATGCTTTGGATATATCAAGTGCAACAGCTCGAGATTCTCAAAAGTATTCAATTGCGTTGTTGTAAACATACGTTACATAACTTAAAAGAATTGTGAACCCTTTTCTCGTATATTCAACTACTCGAGATTCTCAAAAGTATTCAATTGCGTTGTTCTAAACATACGTTACATAACATAAAAGAATTGTGTACCCTTTTGTCGGATATTCAATAAATAATACCAAAAAAACGATTTTAATCAACTTTCCAGAAGATGACTTATTTGTCACCTTGTTGTGTGTATTGAAGGTGGAAGGCGCTTGCAAGCTTATTGTATCGACTTCTGCTTCATGTGGGGATACCAATGAAATACTCAGGTCTTACCGCTTGTGACACTTCACGAAAAATAACTTTCAACGGGGGATCAAATATTTTGGGAAAATCTCTTTCTCCTCTATTTTTAGCAATCGAGTAAGAAGGTTGAACATCCAACGTTCAAAATCTATTTTTATCAATAAATCTTCGTGAGCAATCTTGAGAATTTAGTTTTTGCCCAGCGTTTTTATTAAGCGCTGATATCTTCATTTGTTAATGTGACAGCAACAACTTATCAACATACCTGATGATTTCGTCAGTTCTTACCTCAACGGGTCTTTCTAATCTGAGTCATCCTAAATTGAGTCTCGGCCCCATAAAAATATATACCAAAATTTACTTAAATTTTTTTGAAAAACAAATATGCCATTATTGTTATACACTTGGAATATTCATTCAGGATTCATCTTCAGTCTATTTTCCTCTCTAGTGAAAACTTTATCACTGCGGGAAGTTCTAAATTTCTTTCACTCATTTTTCTGAAGAAAAAAAACCGTCAAGTCAAAAAAACGAAACGAACTTATACAAAACTTCGTCAACGTACTTAGAATACTGAAAATTATTGGATAATTAAGTATTTTTGTATGATTTTATTTTCATGACCGGGTAGCTGTGAAAATAGGGATAAATCAGATTTTGACATATTATAAAGAGCAAAAATTTGCCTTATTACACTTTTTAGTTGATCGTTTAGCCACTATCTTATTAACTGACTAGCAGTGCCCGCAGCTCCGCTCGCATGGACTTGATTGACTACTATCGTCACTGCTTATTCTTTATGTTACCTAACGTAATAAAATATCTGCCATTATTTCCCCTTATCTCCCATTATTTCTCCTTATCTCCCATTATCTCTACATAATTTCCATTATCTAGGCTTATCTCTGCTCATCTCCCATTATTTCTCCTTATATCCCATTATTTCCCCTTATCTCCCATTATCTCACCTTATCTCCCATTATCTAGGCTTATCTCGACTTATCTCGCAATATTTCTCCTTATTCCTCATTATTTCTCCTTATCTCCCATTATCTCACCATAACTCCCATTATCTAGACTTATCTCGGCTTATCACCCATTATTTCTCCTTATTTCCCACTATTTATACTTATTACCCATTATCTCACTTTATCTCCCATTATCTAGGCTTATATCGAACTATATAGAACATATGTATAAATTTATAAAAACACGTAAATCGGATAAGTAGTTCTCAAGTGATAAGTGCACTAACGGACAGACAGACAGACAGAGAGACGTTGCATTTTATATATATTATATTCTTTGCTACATGATATTGTTTCATATTTAATGGTTTAGGCAGTGTATTGCAAGAGAACGCGCTAACGGTAACCTTTTTTCCGACTTGATTCACTATTATCGTCACTCACTGCTTATTCTTTATATTACCTAACGCAATAAAATATATCCTTTAACCTGGCCAGAGAACATATGTATGTATGTTTTTAAAAAAAAAGCACATAACGCACTAGTGGACAGACAGACAGACAAACAAACCGAGAGACGTTGCATTTTATATATATTATAGATAAATAACCTGGCCAGAGAATATATGTATGTTTAAAAAAAAAAACACGTAAATCGGATAAGTGGTTCTCGCATAATAAACGCACTAATAGACAGACAGAGAGACATTTTATAAATATTATAGATTATAGATATTCTCTGTTTCATAATATTGTTCCATATTTAATGCTTTAAGCTGTGTATTGCAAAGGAACGCGCTAGCGGCAAACTTTTTTGCGACTTCATTCACTATTATCGTCACTGCTCGTTCCTTATGCTACCTATTGTAATAAAATATAGCCCATAACCTGGCCAGAGAACATATGTATGTTTTTTAAAAAAAAGTACGTAAATCGGATAAGTGGTTCTCCAGTGATAAGCGCACTAACGGACAGACAGACAGACAGAGAGACGTTGCATTTTATATGTATTATAGATTATAGATATAGGATTCAAAAATGGAAGGAATCCTCCAGGACCAATGGGCTATAACTTTTATACTGTACGTCTTAGAATAAAATAACGTGCGTATTCCGATTTATATCATCATTTTCATCTTCTTCTTAAAAGTGTTAATTTACTTGCAATTTCTATATATGTTTACAAAATACTTAGTAAGATAAATCGATGACCTAATTCCGTTTTACACAGGAACGGCATTAGAATCAAAACCAAAATAAAAGATGGTTGATAAAATTACTAAACCACAAGCCTGAAAGACCATTACTGTGACTTTTTTGCTTTTAACTTATTCGGTCAAAAAGGAAAGAAAAGTAGATTGTGGCGTTTTTGTTAATTCCACTTTTATTTTGTTTTCTGAAATGTAGGAGCATTTGTGGTACAATGTTAATCCTGTGCCTTGTGTAGAAAAAGGAAATAATAATAAAAATAATTTTTTAACCAGTGCTTAAAGTTTTGGTGAACATTTAAAAAGTATAGTATGAAAGCAGATTTTAAATTAGGGATATTTATCATTTTAAAAATAAATGAAATTCTTTGTTCTCCTTTACGGTGTTGTGACCTGGATGCTTACAGAAGCACTGTGCAAAAGACTCCAGGCATTTGAGATTTGGATATTCCATGGTCTTCTCGGAATCTGCTGAATTTTCGCATCAGTAACACGACTGTGTTATAGATACAAAAGAGATGGAAGTCCGAAAGGTTATTATCTTCTTAGAGTTCCGTCTCCATTCGGAGGTTGGCTATCATCCTGTTTATTTTAATTTTTCATACCGCGGCTCTAAATAGTTATATGGAAATACATCCAAACTATTCTTTTAAGTCCTTGAGCTACGATGTGCGTCTCCTTCCTGCAGATCTTCTACTTTCTATCTTTCCTTCTATTATGAATTGTAAAATATTGTAACGTTCTCTTTACATAATGTGACCAAAGTACTCTATTTCTTGGTTATTATTTAATTGATTAATTCTTTCTCCTTGTTTACTCATCTTAGCACATCATTGCTGATTCTTTGTATCCAGGATATTTTCATAATTCGCAAAAAATATTCCAAATGATTCCAATTTTTTCATTATGACTTTATTGATAGTCCAGGCTTCTAATCCATATAATAAAATGGGAATTACGTAGCATTTTGCCATTCTTTGCCATGTTTGCTCATCTTAACACATCATTGCTGATTCTTTGTATCCAGGATATTCTCATAATTCGCCCAAAAAATTTCAAATGATTCCAATTTTTTCAATATGACTTTGTTGATAGTCCAGGCTTCTAATCCATATGATAGAATAGGAATTACATAGCATTTTGCCATTCTTTGCCATGTTTGCTCATCTTAACACATCATTGCTGATTCTTTGTTTCCAGGATATTTTCATAATTCACCCAAAAAATTTCAAATGATTCCAATTTTTTCATTATGACTTTGTTGGTAGTCCAGGCTTCTAATCCATATAATAGAATTGGAATTACGTAGCATTTTGCCATTCTTTGCCATGTTTGCTCATCTTAACACATCATTGCTGATTCTTTGTTTCCAGGATATTTTCATAATTCGCCCAAAAAATTTCAAATGATTCCAATTTTTTCATTATGACTTTGTTGATAGTCCAGGCTTCTAATCCATATAATAGAATTGGAATTACGTAGCATTTTGCCATTCTTTGCCATGTTTGCTCATCTTAACACATCATTGCTGATTCTTTGTATCCAGGATTATTTCATAATTCGCCCAAAAAAATTGAAATGTTTCCAATTTTTTCATTATGGCTTTGTTGATAGTCCAGGCTTCTAATCCATATAACAGAATTGGGATTACGTAGCATTTTGCCATTCGGAGTTGGAGTTGTCACTTCAACTTACGGTTTCTATCAGTGTTGACTCTATTTTGATATTTGTATGGACCGAAGGAGTTTTACGTATTATCATGTATTTCGTCTTTTTAAAATTCATTTTAAGTCCATATCCATTGCTGAGTCTATTTATTTCCTGAAGATATCATCGGCGTATCTGATGTTGTTGATTTCCATTAATTTTAATGCCTAGCTCCTTCCCGGAAATGGGATTCTTTGATTATAACATCCCAATAGTAGTTAAACAGAAGCTGAGACAGGACATATCCTCGTCTAACGCCTTTCATTATTTTTATGTCTTTCGATGTTTTCCCTGCAACGCATATGCTTCCGCATTTTGAGCTTATTATAAGAAACGGTAATCGTCAATAAAGCTCCGCCCTGTCCTACCTCGGTTCACTAATATAAAAAGCTTATGCCAGTGAAATTTAATCAGCTTCGTGCTAGATACCGAATAAGCTAGCTCTAAAGAAGCCAGCAGAATAATCGGCAACCCAACAGCATCATTTCTAGTGTTCCGTACGAAACACTTTTAAGATCAGTTCGGTGTCTGTCTGTATCACTCGATTTTTTCCGAAACAATTTGCCACAGAAAGTTAAAATTTGACACTGATATCGGAATTAATGGCCTCATCAGAACTGTGTAGTCTTGAAAGTTAAATTTTGACTTAAGGGGTTAGTTTTGGAGAGTGAATTCGGAAGTGAAAAAAAACAAATTTACCAAATAATCGAGTGGGGTGCCAAATGAGAGCCTGTAAAAACACGAGTTCAAAAATATATATAATATAATACTTGCGCGCACTTTTCCTTTTGTTATTTTTAAAAAATTGCGAAAAATCGCTGTCCCTCTCTTATCTCGAAAGCACTGATCAAAAAATTTTTAAAAATTCTCAAATACTCTCCACAGGATGTAGAGTGAACGAAAATTATTACGAGTGCATACCTTTAACAATTTATCTGGTATATAAAAAAAACAAAAATTTCAAAGTCGTCAGTTTTCAGTAAAGTTCGGAAAAAATCTGTTTTGAAAACTCATTTGGGGCGTGTTTTATGAAGTCATTGATCATTTTATACCTCCATAACAAAATTTTTTTATTTCAAAAGCAGTCAATGTACGAAATTGCAGATGTCCAACTTGCACTTGACCGATTATTTCAGTCTACACAGGAGAAATCTAGAAGAAATGAAACTATGTATTTTAAATGATAATGTTTTTATTCTTTTTTATATTAGTTTATCTGTTTACTTATTATTGTTGTTATTGAATTTTGGTAAGAGATTTTTTTTAATCACCTCGTTGTCGTATCTAGCAAGATTGTTGAGTTACATAGAAAATAAGTTGTATAAAAAACTGATCATGCAATTTCGAACAGGTTCAATTTTTGAATTTTTATGAAGTTAAATTGCTGCCAGTGTGTCTGATGAAATCCTAAGATAAAAATTTGTTCAAATTAGTTAAAAGTAACTCTATTTAAAAAACTTGAATTTTTCTTGAATAGTTTTTACTTTAAAGGTCATTACCATAATTTTGTAAAATATAGATCTTTCTGGTTATCTTTGAATACTCACACTGAATATAGCATACATAAAAAGACAAGAGGAATATTTTCAACTATTATTTTTCATTCGATACGTAGCAGGCTCGGTTTAAATTGACGTCCTTAATACTGGCGAAGATGTGTATATGCTTCTAATTTAAAAATAGGAAAATGACAGATAATAAAAACAAATGAACAGACATTATTTAATTAAATATTAAAAAGTGTGCGAATCATCCAACTGGAATAAGGTGGTATGATAACTGGAAATAGCTTAATATATACGAACTGAGCATATAGATTATATTGTTGCATGTATGCTGGTGATTATACAATGTAGTATTTTAATTTATTATTTCAACTGAGTTTGTTTTATTTTTAATATGATAAATCAATTATTTCGATGTTTTTTTTTATAGTTACGTTACATATAACGAAAAAATTTAACGTATACGTTTCGAGGTATTACTCATCTTGTTACATTTTGTTTCTATTCGTATATTTTATTTAATTCCAAATCAAGCTGAATGAAAAATTTTTGTTATGTAAGTTGGCCATAATTAAATTAAAAAACCGGCCAAGTGCAAGTCGGAGGTGCGCACTTGGTGTTCGGTATGGAGATTGCTTTTAAAATAATACAAAAAGTTCCTTACATGTATATATCTTAAGATCTAATATGTATTTTCACGTTCTTTTTTCTTAATCAATAATGTATAATAGTTATAGCATCTTAGCTACCTCATACTCAATAAATCAATCTAGGCCAATCAATAATCCAGTAATAAGAGTGCCAAAGAAATATTTACTACCAAAATATTTGTTTTATTAAAAACAAATAAAATAAAATTATTTTATCACTAGAAGAACGACGCGCGGTACTGAAAATAAAATCTTCGCCATACTGTCGGTAAACCTCCTTGATATTGTTAAGTGATAATTTTCGCTCAATCGGCATTTTATGAAGAATATTCCACAATTTTTCCAAAATTTTTTGATCAGTAGTTTTCGAAATAAGGTAAGGGAACAGAGATTTTTAAAAATACAGTAGAACCCCGGTTATCCGAGGTAACGTGGTGAGCACCCTCCTCGGATAACTGAAAACTCGGATAATCCGGATTTTTTTTTTTATTCATTCAAAAAATAAACACCAATACTTTAAACCGATGTATTAACATTTTTAACATATAAATAGGTACATACATTATAAAACAGTGAAATAGGTATCTATGCGCTTCTGTTTCATCTTCTTTTTCTCGCTGCAATGTTCTTCTATCTATTAAGAAGAAGCAAATCCGCTAGGGTTGCCTCTGGTTGTTGTTCGATATACCTCAAAGCTTTTTCCACAGAAGCAAAACCTTCTTGATGAGAAATCTTAGTGGGAGACTGTTCATCCACCGCCGCTTCGTCATCGTCATCTGATTTTTCGGTTTCCTGAAAGGCATTCGTTATTTCTTCAATACTCATTTCTTCTTCTAAATCATCTGCTGTAATCCATTCAACATCTTCTCTTGTCACATTTTCGCAACCTTTTAATTTTTGCATTAATTCAAATAAACTTTTTTCTTTTTCTTCTATCTCGCTGTCAAAATTTGAACAGGGCATTTCTCCATGGCTTCTCAATTTCAAAGCTAATTTATTTAATGGAGTATCATCTTCGCTGTCATTAAAATCAATAACTTTTGACCAAGATTTTTGAATAGTGGTAGTACGCACAGAATCCCAAGCTTGACTTATCCAGTAAATAACATTTTTCAGTGTAACCTTTCTCATCCCATTGATAATATCCTCCTTTTCTGTGTATTCTAACAGATGTTCAAGATATAAACGCCTATAATTTTTTTTAATGTTTTCGAGGATGCCTTGATCCATTGGTTCCATTATGCTGGTTACATTTGGAGAAAAAAATTTTGCGACAATTTCACCCACATGAAGTCTTTCGCCAGGATGACAGGGGGCATTATCCATTAACAAAATTGCTTTAATAGGAAGACGGTTTCTGTTCAAAAATTTAGTCACAGATGGCACGAACTTTTCTTCAAACCAGTTAGTAAATAAGGTCGCATCCATCCATGCGCTCTTCTGACTTTTGTAATAGACTGGTAGGGCTTTGGGTGAGATGTCTTTTAAAGCTCTTGGACGTGCAGACTTGCCTATCACCATTAGTGGGATTTTGGGCTTGCCAGATGCATTGAAACATACCATTATAGTTAATCTTTCCTTACTTCGTTTGTGCCCAGGAGCTGATTTTTCCTGTCGAGATGCCAATGTTTTTGATGGAAGCATTTTATAATTCAGACCAGTTTCGTCACAGTTGTAAATTTGATCACATGTGTATCCACAATCTTCGATTTGCTTTTTAAAGTTCTGCTTAAACTTCTCAATTGATGACACATCAGCAGAAAGTTTTTCACCACATACAGTCAGTTGTCGTACACCGTATCGTTTTTTCCAGCGGTCAAGCCATCCAGAACTGGCGGTAAACTGATCTATCTCTGGGAATTGCCTACTAATCATTATTGCTTTCGGTTGTAAAATTGGACCTGACAAAGGCACACCTTTTGATCTCTGTTGGTTAAACCACATGAATTAAGCTTCGTTAACCTTTTCGTAGTCGCCGGTTTTCATTGATTTTCTTCCTGAGGACGAGGAGGCTTGATTTATACACCACTCTTCTATTTTTGTGCGGTTTCTTTTCCAATCTCCAACTGTTACCTCACCTACTCCATAATCTCGTGCAACAACTTTAATTGTCTCTCCTGCTTCAATTCTTCTGATGACTTTTAATTTTTCTTCAATAGGAACGGCGATTCTTTTACGCTTGTTTTGCTCCATTATAATACGACAAACAAAAATTCAAACAAAGCAGTTCGTATTAATTACACTTAACTACCAGAACTCCAACCAAATAAACTATGTGGGTATATTCGTACTTCTCCGTAGTAAACGCTATAACGCACTGCATTCACGCAAATTTACATGCTGAAAGAGTCCAAAAACATAAACAAGGAAACCCCTCACACGGGCCAGGGGGATTCCCCGAAGGCCCTTAGGATTTTAAAATATGTACATACATATTTTAGAAGCTCGGTTAATACGCAGCATAGGCGCGGGTACCTCGGATAATCAGGTTCTTAGATTGGCTCGGTTAATCCGGAGCTCGGATAATCGCGACTAGGTTAATCGGGGTTCTATTGTATTGCAAAGAAAAGTGTACCTAAGTATTGCATTATATTTTTGAACTCGTGTTTTCACAAGCTTTCATTCGACAAACTCGATTACATTAGAAAAAAAATTTCGTCTACTTCTACAAGCAAACCCCTTAAGTCAACTTTCAAAACTAGACGGCTCTGATTTGGCCATCAATTCCTGTATTTCTACAAAATCTCAACTTTATTTATTAAACAGTTCCGGAGAAAATCGGGTGTGACAGACGGACATCGAAGTGATCCGTAATTGTTCCACTACCTGGGTCAATACGTATAGCTCTACTAGCTGCAACTGTTGCAAGTGAGCATCATTGCTTGGCTGAAGCTGGGAACTGGCTATTGTTATTCTGAACAAATTAAAGTTCCTCCACAATTAAATCGCTTTGTAGTTTATATATTTTATAATAACGGAATTTCTTTCAAGTAGGGTAATAAACTCTGAAAAATAACAAGTCATCGTTTTTGTCCCTGTCAGATTCCTTTTGAAGTAAATCGATTTTTAGCTGTTCCAAGTCCAACAGCTCTTATTGTGGACGAAGTAGAACGATATTTTTTCTTGGCCGGTTGAAGAGTGATAAATGAATGCGATGCAGCTACATCTTTCTCAAACTCTGGGGAATGAACATGTTCACACGAATAAGTTCCTTCCGTAGTTGACTGAGTTTCATTCTCTGAAATATTCAAATGTCTATGTAAGGAGGTTACTGTAGAATTTTTTAAAAATTGTAGCTGCTCAAAAAAGCGCCAAGGACTAGCTATAACATCATCACCATTGTCTCCACTTCGCGATTTGCTGATTTTTCATAATTCTTTGAAAAAGGATGACTTCATGTTTTTCCATCTCCCTTGTGCTGGGTCGCTCAACTGTGGCTGGCATTGTAAAGGAGCCGTGAAAAGTTCTATGGGACCTGAGACACAAGTACTTGCCAACCCCTACATCTGAATAGAGGTTACAAATTGCTAACCAATATTATGAGAAAAAGAATTTTCCAAACTGTTTACGGGCAATAGATGGGAAATATGTTAAAGAAATTTGTCAATCACAAAGCGGATCTCTACACTACAACTATAAGCAACATTTTTCGATTTTACTTCAAGTTGTAGTTAACTCAAATTACAAGTTTATTTTCGTTGATGTTAGCACGGAAGGGCGACACAGCGACGCTAGCAATTTCAAAAGTTCTAAATTGTACTACTTGTTAGAATTGGGTAGCCTTAACATTCTTACAGAAAGAAAGATTCCAGGAACAAATATCGAAATTCTCTTTTTTATACTCGGGGATGGTAGTTATCCACTACTGAAATATCTGATAAGTCATTTTCCCTAGAAAAATTATGATGACATGTCTTCTAAAACTATAAGCAACATTTTTCTAATTTACTTCAAGCTGTAGTTGACTCAAATTGCAAGTTTATTTTCGTTGATGTTGGCACAGAACAGCGACACAGCCACGCCAGCAATTTCAGAAGTTCTAAATTGTACCAGTTATTAGAATTGAGTAGCTCTCACATCCTTACAGAAAGAGAGATTCCAGGAACAAATATCAAAATTCCCTTTGTTATAATCGGAGATGGTGGTTATACATTCCTGAATTATTTGATATCTTTTTCCGAGAAAAATTGTAATAATAGGAAATGAGTCTACAACTACGGTCTTTCAAGAGCTCAACGAAACGTAGAATGTGCTTTTGGTATTTTAGCATTAAAATGGACAATTTTGAATAAAGCTATCGAAACTGATGTACAAAGTCTTATTTCGATTACGGAAGCAAATACACATATTGCTCTACAACTCGTGATGAAACATGAATAGCCTTCCACCATGGGAAATGCATAATTAAGTTTTCATACATCATCATCACAGAGACCACAGCATAGATATGCAAGCAGCGCAGTAGACACAAGAAATATTTTGCTTGATTACTTCAACGGGATAGATTCGATACCTTGGCTAATGAGCACGTTACCTTAAAACATTATTGAACGTCACGGTTTGGAAAGAAATGAATTCCACCTTGTAGTGCATTTCATTAATTACCTAATTACTCTAATTTATTAATTCATCACAACATTAGGTTTACATTCGGATTGGGATATTATTATTATTTCCATGGTCGACTAGATCCTTATCAATACCCCTTGTATTTTTATTTTTGATGTTGGTATTAAAAATAAAAATTCAGTGGAAGTTTAACTGGTGTTTTACTTTTTACAAATCATTTCTTATAAACATATTTTAATTATTTCTATTCGTTTAATTATTGTTGTTATTGACACAAGTGATTTTCTTTATTTATATTACGATAACAAATAATAATATTATAACTTCAAACTGTACTTTGAATATGTTCCACTGACGGAAATTCAATATATATCGATTATCTTACCCCATAAAGAAAAATTATGCTTTAATAAAAAGTTCAATTCTTCCTGACTGTCAATATATTTTTCCACTAAAAGTTATATTTTTACTTCCACTTACTTTTATACTCTATATATATATATATATATATATATATATATATTATATATATATATATATATATATATATATATATGTATATATATATATATATATATATATATATATATATATATATATATATATATATATATATATATATATATATATGTAACTTGTTACGTTTTAAGAATATAGAAAACATTTGTTTGTTCCGCCTATTAACTTTTTTTTTCCAAAAATCTATTGTGGGTCTTCGTAATATGTTTAAAAGATATTTACCATTTTTAACCATATAGAGAATTTTACATTCTGATAAGTTTTAAGAAACTTTAGTTAGTAATCAAAATTTTGTTAACTACTTTATTAAATAAGCATAATCCTTATGAAATAAAATTATGTATTTGATAGTGACAGAAAGTTCATATAAAATAAAATTGCATATTGAAAATGTTTTGTTGATTAATTACTAAATAATCAGAGCTTACAGAAAATAAGATTGTGTATTTGATAGTGACAATTAGTGTCATATAAAATACGTATTATAGTAATTATAGTTTTGTTAATTACTCTATTTAATAATTAGAGAATCATATAGAATAAAATTGTGTATCTAATAGTGACACTGATTATCATATAAAATAAAGTTGTGTATTTGATGGTGACAGTATCATACAAAATAATATATATATGATATAATACTGGCGCACACTTTTCTTAGTATTATTTTAAAAAAGTTGCCAAAAATCGTTGTCCTGCCCAATCTCGAAAACGGATCCAAAAATTTTGAAAAAATTCTGGAATATTCTCTATAAAGTGTAGATTGAGTGAAAATTATCACGAATGTATTTCTGTTGATAATATCTGGTATAAAAAAAACTATGAAAACTATGTTGCTAGACGTTATTTTGGATTTTTTTGTAATATACTTTTCAGTAAATTATATATAATTAAACAAATATTTAGGTAGTAAATATTTGTTTTGCAGTTTTTTTACTAGATTGAGCTTTTTTTAATGTTCACCTCCCCACCTGAGTAGGTATTTTACCCTTTATTTATACCTTATAGAATATCGGCGAGGATGTTGAAATACTCATCAACGTTGTCCAGGTGCTGAAACATACATTTTTGTATTTCACAGTACCTTTTAGAAAACGTGGTAGTCCTGCCACGGACGTTATGGCATGTATGCAAATAACTACTACCTATGTACGTGGCCAGGCCAAATATACTTCAATAAATTAATAAATAAATTATACCGACCTGCCAGGATTGGAACCCGAGACCTTCTGCACCGTAAGCAAGTTACTACGCCACGGAGCCACGGGCCGGCACTAGATTAATTTATTGGCATATTGGATCTTAAGATAGACCTATTTAACTTAGCTTAAGTAAGGATTTTATTTTATTTTAACTTCCACTTGGCTGTTTTTTTTTTTTTTAAAAAAAAAAAGAAAACAGAACAGGATTTAAGTAATTTAAAAATTATTTTCATAGTAACAATCGAAAACGATGTAAAATAATGAGGCTTATTTAATATTGTATATTAGAATTTTTATAGTACGTATTTAAGCACTAGACAGTATAAAAGCTTACGAGACAATTATGTCTCTTATATCCATTAAATTAATTTGACTTACCAATAAAATCAAGCATACAATCGGAGCGACCATTAAAATGAACCATAAAACTCTGTTATCCGTTTATACAAGTAGATGCATTGCATGATAAGAGAAACACGCCGTTTGATGACCGAATTAAAATCTGCAAATTGAGCCCTTCGTAATCCTCTTAATGGAATTGTTAGCATGACACAGTAATATGTATGTATACTTATCCGTCTATTGCTTCTTGGTAACGATAATTAACTTCTTCTTCGCTAAAAAGAGAGAGATAAAAATATTCACCAAAGCGTTTTCTGCCAAATTAACCATTTAAAATATGTGGTAAAGATAAGTAAAAAATAACAGACAGATTTGCAATCCTATCGTATGTAAAAAATTACCTTATTATACTTCCTTTAATAGACAGAAAGTCAGTTAATTTTTACATTTCGGAAGTATGACAATACTATACATTTGAAAGATTTGTTCGCATGGTATCCAGTCAGCCAGTTTTCGGACCAGGTTAGATGTGTTATCGCGTTATAGTGTAAACATGCGGAGCCTTGAGCTTTGCCTACGATGTACGAAGGTGGACTGAAAATTCTTGTAAAAAAACAAGGTAAATAATATTTCTTTGCTAAAACAAAAATTTATTTGTTAATACAGCTAGCTCAATACATTTAGTCCAACAAGATTCCAATTTTTAATTCTCCCGTGGACTTTCCAGAAAAAGGAGTTTTTTGGAATAAGCTTAAAATGGTCTAATTTTGAAGACTTACGAGGAAATATCCGGGAGAAGCGGTTTTGGCACTTTTTTTGGTAAATAAAAATTAACCTACATCACTAACAACTGTTGATAACCACTGATCGAAACTGTCAGTTGTTTTCGGAAGAATAGGTTCCGTTAATACTAATGGGTGAAATGTGGAGATCAGCCTAATCTTTTCAAAATATTATTAATTTTTTTTCAGTTATAATCTAATCTGATCACAAAATTGTTTGTCATTTTTTTTGGGTAAAATTTCGGTACGGTAGGCTTTTCAGAAAAAAGAAGATTTTTTTTTAAATAGGTTTAAAATGGCCTAAATTTGAAAAATTTATGAGAAAAATCGGGTGGTGACCGTTTTTGTTCACCTGAACTAACTGGAACTAACCTGAATTAAATAATCAGCAATTACAAAATACATTAAGTAATGAAAAAAAAAATGTCCTACCTTAATTTGAAAAAATGATAAACGCGCTATATTAGTAACTGGAGACCAAAGTTAATTTAAGTTAGAAAAACAGCCTTACCTCCATTTTTTCTCGTCAATCTTTCAAAATTAGACCATTTTAGGCATATTCCAAAAAAAAAATCTTGTGATTTGTTCTTTTCGTGTTGTGTTCCGCAAAAAAAATTTCACAGCAAAGTTTCTCATTGGTTAGAATTTTACTATGACCGTAAATGTATAATCATCTCGGCGCATGCACATAAACGAGCAGTTTCGATCAGTGGTTGTCAATAGCATAATAAACTTTCGTACGCTCACGTATCAGTGTTTATATACAAAAACGGCCTCTCACCTATATTTTCTCCTAATCTTTCAAAATTAGACCATTTTAAGCCTATTCCAAAAAAACAAAAACCCTTTTTCTGAAAAGCCCGCGTAACGAAGTTTTACCAAAAAAAAGTTTGAACTGTGCATAATACTCGTTTGCAGCACAGATAACTTTTTCATTAGATGAAAATTTCTTCCTTCCAAGACAATTTTTAAGGTTAGGCAACAAAAAAAGTCACAAGGGATTAAATCTGTAAAATAGGGTGGGTGGAGAACTATTTCGAGAACCATCCCTTTCACTTTTGTCACTGCAACAGCCGATGTCTCAGCAGGCACATCATCCTGGTGAAGTACCACTTCACTGTGTTACCCTTTTCTAAATAGTCAATTATGATGATATCCTGTAAGCCCCAAAAAATAGTTGCCATCACTTTTTCCGCCGATAAAACTGTTTTCACTTTTTTCGGTGCAATTTCACCTTTGCCGACCCGCTGTTTGACTACCATTTTGTCTCAGGGATGTAATGATGGATCTATGTTTCGTCTACAGTCACAAATCCAGGTCGGAAACCCTTCGGAGCTTTTCCAAACACGATTTTGAAATGTCCTTCCCCGTGCGTTTTTTGTCTAGGGTCAATAAATCCTGCATTTATCGCGCACTCAACTTTTTAATTTTTGAGGCGCCTGCAATCTCAGTAATCTCACGAAATTTAATGTGACGAACTTCAATCACGATTCCATGAATTTTATCCAATATTTCTTTAGAAGAAACGTCAATCGGGCGTACTGAATGTGAGGCATCTGCAGTGCTCATAAGGCCACGTTTAAATTAATTTATCCAGTAATAAATGATTTTGAGTGCTGGCGCAAACTGGTGCAGATTCTCCATGAACACTCTTCAGTTCGGTTTCCATTTGAACCGCAGTACAGTTTTTTAAATAAATATTTTTTTATAACTGCACGACGCTCGGCTTTATCCATTTTTACGAAACGGGTGACTATAGTTATCAATAAACGACTGCATATTATATCTATCTGAAACTTCGAACACAACCGTTACAAAAATCACGCTTACGAACAGTCATGCCGCTTAACAAAATTTTGTAGAAAGACATTAGTCCACCATTATTGCTTTAATTTATCTGCTTTATATACCCTATTTTTACTGACATACTGGATTTCGGGCAAATCGTTTATGTACGAGTATAAACCATATCTTTACATTAACACTAATAAACGAAAAGAAAGTAGCAACAAATATACAATACCACTTTATATTCGTAGATTTGAGAAAAGTCTATGATACCACGTAAATTATAGTAGAGAACAACTATTGCATTAGCATTGACAATGGAATACTGTCCATAAGTAATGATTTTAAAATATAAATTACACGAAAATCGTTTTTGTTCCAAATCACATCATTTTTGTATCCCCATATGTAAACAGTCCAAGTTTATTTTTCTCTCCATAAAACATTGAGACGTCAAGAAGTATCTTATGTAAATTCCCTGTGTCCCTAACAACCTTAGCCTTAATCTTGCACTAGGGAATCAAAAGGGCTAGAATTTACCTTCGGATCGATTTAGACTCATTATCCTCACCAAACCGTATAGACTTACTAAACTTAACAACTAGGGATGTGCTTTTAATTATATTATAGAAGCCAGAGTAAATTTTCCAATAAGTAAAACTGTACATCAGAATAATTTTGTGGTAAATTCTTTGATGTTAAAAGAGATTTTTATATGTTGATACACAGGGCGTTAAGAAAAAAGTTTTTATTTAGAAATCTAGCTGTGGTTAGTAACAAACAATAGGAAATCTTCTAACCTATATTACACATCTCAGTTAGGATTTGTTGTCCTTGATACTTCTATATTTGGCATGATGGACTATTGGCTACGCATTGCTCTTAAGGCAAGTCAAAAATTTTAACACATTGCTCATAAATTGTCTATGAGTTATCTTTACATGTGGCAAATGATAAATTCCGTTCTGATACCTTCCCTATCGTAACGTAGATATGCCGAAATTCTCCCAGCTGTTTCCTACTTTCTTTCTTATTTGTATTAACGGTGTGCTGCTAAAAATTTAATCTATATCTTGGACGCTCGATGGAAGCATCCGCAGATATCAGGAAGTTTGACTACTTAATAAAGGCTTAGAAATAATTTTACCTTGGAGTGACAGAAACTAAGTAGAATTTACCGCTACCAAACCTCAGGAAGCAGTTTAAGCTTTAAAAATGAATGTGTTGAACTCGTCATAATTATATCAGGACACTCTAGGCCAGGGATGTCAAAGATACGGCCCGCGGGCCTCATCCGACCCCCGGGACGTATCAATGAGGCCCGCGATCGCAATGAAGAATCATAATTTTTAACAACCGTATATTATATACTATATAATTAAATAAATAAAATGTTAGAATAATTCAGTACATTTTTTTTATTTGAATCTGGCCCGCCTACACATTCTAAATTTAATATATGGCCCTCTGCAAAATTGAGTTTGACTCCTCTGCTCTAGGCTTTAGGCGTTACTATTTGTTAGGTGTTAAGTTAAGAGCACATATGTACTGAAATGATTATGCCGCATGCATTGCAGAGAAAACATCTCATTTGCTCTGAATATATTTAATTAGTAGCTGAGAAATATTTATATATAGAACCCACACATTCATTTCCACATTGTGACAATGGAAATGGTGGTTTAACCTTCTTGTAGGCGTGACTTCCTTAACTAATCAAAGTGCTTTATTTAACTTAGCCTTAAGTGGATCGATCAATATTGAAGCACACTGTGGGCGAAATAATCAAAAAAACTAACTATAATTTATTGATATACTCGTATAATGATCAACTTCTAGAAGTAAATTTTAAGCCATATTATAATTAAAATTATTTTCTAACCAAGGTTTTAAACTACCCTCTAAATATGTTTGCTTCTAAGAAATTATAGATTAGTGGAAAAGGGGCACGATTTTTACATATAGTGACTCACAGCTTAAATGATGCAGTCACTATAAGAAAAGACTAACTGGTCTCAGTGCCTCTTTATTTATTTGGAAAAAACAACTTATTGAAATTAAATTAGTAAGGAGTCTTCTAAAAAAGTATGAATTACTTTTTGTCTTAAATATGCCTTACTTAAATAACAATAAATAATTAATTAAATTATATGCGATTTTAACGTGACAGCTTAAATGATGCAAAATTCAATATACCAAAATTATTAGATAAAACAAACTGTAGAATTTGAAATAAGCCTGCCAATATTTGGTCGGGCCTCCCTCATTATCAATAACGGCTTGTAATCTTCTGGACATTGATTCAACTAACTTTCTAGTATACTCCGGGGAAACAGTGTTCCATGCTTCAGTAATTTTTACTTTTAATTCAGTTTTATTTGATATTGGGGTACTATTTACTTTTTTTTTTAATGTCAGCCACAAATTTTCAATTACATTTAAGTCTGGTGACTGGGCTGGTGTTTTAATAACATTTGGACAGTTATAAAGCAACCAACTGCGGACTCGAAATGACGTGTGCTTTGGGTCATTGTCGTGATAGAATAATTGTCTTCAATATCTAATTTTTGGACACTAGCGACGAGATGCTGCCTTAGTATATCCAAGTACACATATTGGTTCATATTCCCTTCGACGAAATGCATGTTACCTACTCCTGCAGATGATATACAGCCCCATAACATCACTCCACCTCCACGGTGCTTTACCGTAGCTTTCATATTTTTCAATTTTAATTCTTCGTTAGGTTTTCTCCACACTGATATTTTTCCATCTGACCCAAATAAGTTTATTTTGGTCTCATCAGCAAATATTACTGAATTCCAGACGTTCAAGTCTTTATTGATATGCTCTCTGGCAAATTCCAATCTCATGCGTCTATTTCTTTGGCTAATGAAAGGCTTATTTCTAGCAGTTCGACCATGTAAATTATTATTTCGCAAGATCCGTTGAACTGTTTCGGGGTTACACCTTTTTCCAAACTGTCTTTCCACCTCGGCGCACAACTTTGGGGCGCTTTTTTTGGATTATTTGATACCTCTCTTAAAATCCATCTTTCTTCACGTTCATTATAGATCTTATTTGGTGCCAACCTTGACTTATTCTCGACTCCATTTTCATTCCGGTAACGTTCAATGATATGCTGAACAGTGGACGGGCATTTATTTACCATTTTGGCTACGTCTCTTTAGCTGTATCCATTCCTGTAATGAGTAATAATTAAATTTCTCTCAGAAATTGTAGTTAGACGACCCATTCTTAAACAATTTCGTTTTATTGAATGAAAAAATGTCAAACTAAACAAAAAACAATTGCAATAAGAAATCAAAGCAACGCCGCCTTCGTAAATTTCAAAATGCGATAAGTTTTGACCCCTGTTGTTATTTTGCATCATTTAAGCTGTGACGTTAAAATTGCATATGATTTGATTAATTATTTATTATTAAGTAAGGCATATTTAAGACAAAAAGTAATTCATACCTTTTTAGAAGACTCTTTACTAATTTAATTTCAATAAGTTGTTTTTTCCAAATAAATAAAGAGGCACTGAGACCAGTTAGTCTTTTCTTATAGCGACTGCATCATTTAAGCTGTGAGTCACTGTAGTTGGAAAATCAAGGTATATTTAATTAAATATATGGCCGTCGGAAGTTATATACAACTCTTTCTATCTAGATATTTTAATAGTTATTGTGAAAATACCACAAAAGTGCTAGTAGTGTAATAGTGCCTAGATAGGGACATAGAATTCAAATGTTTGTTTCTGCACGTCGACATCGTTCATGTATATCGTGACATCCCTGTCGATATTTACATGATATAGAAAGTATTAATCCCTTATTATCACCGATAAAAAAATGAATTAGAAGCATCTTTTGCAGTTATACTCTAGGTCAGATAAGAAACCGAACTTTTTATGACCCTTATAAAAGAACCTCTCTGTCACTCCACTAAGTAGCGGCAATCGTTATTGTAGAGTTGAAAAGTATAGCTACCGAGTGAAAGCTTTTAGATAATTGACACAACAATGGGTTTAAATGAGACGATGATTTCTAACGATGGTGCGAAAGAGTGGCTTGTGTGTAAGGGAATTAATATAAAACTCACCCCACTTTTACTACTAAACTCAGCTTCCAATGGAACAAATTTAATATTACTAACAAAGGTTACCGCTTTCGTTCAGAAAAAGCTGGCGCTACTTGTCTCTTCTATTTTCGCTAAGTTCGGTTTGATTTAGGCAGAAAGTTTAATGCGATTCATATAAGAATAATATTACAGTCTGTCCAGTAAGAACGTATTCTTGAAAAAAATGTGTTTCAAGAACATTTTTTGCCATCAATGTATTTTTTGGTATGCTAACAACGGCGCAATTAACTTACAAAGTTGTCCGATCGCCCCCTGCACCAATAATCGCCTGGCATCTTCGATGTACGCTGCCGACGAGACGTTCTGCATACTCTGCAATTTTTTCAAATCTTGCGAAACAACTAAGTCAATCCTCAGAGTCTTTTCCTCTGAGCTTTCTCTTTACAAAGGACCAAACGTTTTCAATAGAGTTGGCGTCCGGCAATTGTGAAGGCCACTCTAGTATCTGATCGTGGGCACAAGCAAGCCAACTCGCTACGTAATTTTCTCCCAGCAAAGGTCGCTTGAACGTGCTTCGAAATTTGATATCATGCCTCGAACTGACGCGCAAACAAGTGACTAATTTTGGATTTTACGTGATTTCGACGAAAGTTCGAAATCGACTGATACTTTTATTAAAATGTGTGACAAAGGTTCTCTCTACTGATTTTTAGAAAGATAACATCTAAATCATCTCGTAAGCTACCTGGAACTGTTGAAGAAATGTTATTAAAAACTTTTAATTTAATTAATAAACTTTTAACATCTTACAAAACATTGGAATGTAACAACAAAATGCTTGGTGGTGTTAACGACAAATACGACGAGAAATTTCTAGGCTTTTAATGAAAAAAACTAAAATCTAATGTCACAAGAAAAGTTGTGTGTTACAAACTTTATAAAGTTATTTTATTCTATTCTATTCTATTCTAAATTATAGAACATCATATTGCAGACACCTTCAAAAAAACAAATCTTCTGAATTAGAAATGGTAGAAGCAAGAGTAAGATATCGTCCTGTAGGTAAGACTTTATTTTAAACATGATACATAAGGATGTTTGGGAGATATATTCAAAATAGCCAGCATTTCAAAAAAAAATTTAGATTATTTTCGTGTTTCTTGGAATCCCTCACAAAATTTAAAATCATCTCTCTAAGCCTTTCAAAAGTTATAGGAATTTTTATCTATATCAAATCTACTCGTAGTTTAATTGAAAACATACTATCAAGGTAATTTACGTAGAAAAATAGTATCGAAAAAATAGGAAAGGAGCAGGAATCGTCAACAAATTTGTAAAATACTAGATTAAGTGTTCGAAAAACAAACGAATGAATAATATTAAGTACTTACAAAATTGTTGATGCAAAAAAAATGTCATTTGCAGTGAAAACATGGCAACATTGTAAATAGCTGCTTGAGTTAGAAGTCAATGAAACTATAACGAATTTGAATTTTTCTATAAGACTAGCCGTGCCCGCGGCTCCGCTCGCGTGAACTTGATTCACCTTTATCGTCACTGCTTATTCGTTATGTTTATATTATTATATAGCTCAAGGGGCCTTAGAGGCCCATGGCTTGGTTGCATACTTGTCTCCACTTCTTTTTATCTCCTGTTAGCTTTTCCCAGTGCGGGATTCCCATCAACTCCGGATCTTGCTTTACTGCCTGAATCCATGTAGATCGAGGTCTACCCTTGCCTCTTCTTCCAACCACTCCTCTTATTAGCGCTTGCTTTGCCTGTCTTTCTTCCTTCATCCTTGCCACGTGTCCCAACCATTCTAATCGCTAGCTTATTATGATTTGACTTATAAGGGGTTTCGTATATAGGCATTTTAATTCGTAGTTTATTCTTCTTCTCCACAGTCCCTCTTCTTTCCTTCCTCCGTAGATTTTTCTCAAAGCTTTCCTTTCCCACACCTCCAACGTCTCCTTTTCTCTTGCATTCAGTTTCCACATTTCGCATCTATATGTCACCGTGGGTCTGATAACTGTCGTATATATTCTTTCTTTTGCTTTTCTTGATGCCCCCAAACATCTCTGTCCTTTCGCGATTCTTTCTTGTATCTCCGTCCCTTCTTGTCCACTCTCTGTTATTTTTTACTCCCAGGTAATTAAATTTGTCTACTTTTTCAAACATATATCATTTTCCTAAGTTGTTTATTATATCTAAACTTTTGTTGTTTTTAATATCCTTCTTCTTTGTAATTTCCATGTATTTTGTTTTTTTCCTCATTTATCTTTAGTCCTCTCATCCTTCCCCTTTCTTTTATCCTACTTATGGCTTTTTTGAGGTTCTCTTTTGCTCTTGCAATCACTGTTACATCATCCGCATAGGCCAAGCATTGGCAGGTTTGTTGGTATATCGTTCCATTTGTTTTTATTTCTGACTCCCAGATTATCTTCTCTAGTACCAAATTAAATAGACATGTCGACACTGGTTCCCCCTGTCTTAATCCTCTCTTCACTTTACACTTGTCTGATACTTTGCCCTCAACCAACACCCTATTTTCTGTGTCATTCAGGGTCATTCTCACCATGCGAATCAATTTACTTGGAATTTTTAGTTCTTCCATTATGTTGTAGAGTCATTCTCTCTTTACAGAGTCATATGCTTCTCTGAAATCCACAAAGACCAAGTGTAGTGCCAAATTTTGTTCTAAGCTATTATCTTGGATTTGCTTAATCGAAAATATCTGGTCTGTAACCGTTCTATTTTTCCTGAATCCACACTGATACTCTCCCAGAATAGACTCGGCTTTCTCTGCTAGTCTGTTTTTGATAGTCAACACTACTATCTTGTATACGACATCCAGTAAGGCTATTGGTCTATAATTAGAACATTAGTTTTTTCTCCTTTTTTGTATATTGGACAAATAAGCGACTCTCTCCGGCTCAATGGCATCTTTTCTGTTTCCCATATTTCTTTCACCAACCGGCATATTTCATTTTCCATATCTACTCCTTCAGCTTTTATCGGTTCTACAATTTCCACCCGGGGCCTTATTTTTTTTTGGGTTCTGAGTATTTCTCTTATTTCTTCTTTGCAGGGTTTATTTGTCGCCTCCTGCCCTTCAGTTAATTTTGCTTCCTACTTCTCATTCAACTCCTCATTTTCATCTCCATTTAATGTTTCTTTAAAGAATTCCGCCCATCTATTCAGTCTTTCTGCGAAGCTTACTGCTAAACTTCCAACTTTTTTCCAATATGTTAGCATTTTGTCTCTGTTTATTCCCTTTGTAATTTATAAAAAAAAAAACACGTAAATCGGATAAGTGGTTCTTGAGTGCTAAGCGCAGTAAGGGATAGACACACAGGCAGAGAGATGTTATGTTTTTTATATATATTATAGATTTTTTTTTACATATATTAAATTAAGAATTTAAAAAAAATCACGTAAATCCGATGAGCGGTTCTCGAATGATAAGCACACTAACGGACAGACAGACAGAGAGACGTTGCGTTTTATATATATTATATAGATTATTATTATTATATAACCTCTTCAGAGAACATATGTATGAATTTAAAAAATCATGTAAGTGGTTCTCGAGAGATAAGCGCACTAACGGACAGACAGAGAGACGTTGCATTTTACATATATTATAGATATAGATTATTATTATTACTATATAACCTGGCCAAAGAATATATGTATGAATTTAAAAAAAGACACGTAAATCGGATAAGTGATTTTCGCCTGATAAACGCACTAATGGACAGACAGACAGACAGAGAGACATTGTATTTTATATATATATTATAGATTATAGATATTCTCTGCTACATAATATTGTTCCAAATTTAATGGTTTAGGTTGTGTACTGCAAGGGAACGCGCTAACGGCAAACTTTTTTCCGACCTCATTCATTATTACCGTCACTGCTCATTCCCTATGCTACCTATCGTAATAAAATATAGCCTATAACCTGGCCAGAGAACATATGTATGTTTAAAAAAAAAAGTACGTAAATCGGATAAGTGGTTCTCCAGTGATAAGCGCACTAACGGACAGACAGACAGACAGACAGAGAGACGTTGCATTTTATATATATTATAGATGTGTCACCGCGTAAAATTTAAATATCAATGAAATGACACTGAATTGACCAACGTTGAAAAGTTTGCAGTAAACATTAAATTTATTTATTATAAATCAGGATAAACAATATATTAAAATACAAATTGCAACACTTCTGCCAACATAGTCTTTGAACAGTGCACATTAAAGTAATATTTATTAATTATAAAAAATGTTAAATTTTAAATCAACAATACAGCGTCCATTGCATTTGTTTCCTCTTCAACACTTGCGCAGGTCACCGGTTCTTGGACATTTGCACTTGTCACATGGTCTTCAGCTTTATGTTTTTTTTTCTCCGTTTCAAGCCGAGTTGTCGTTGTTCTAATATTTTTAAATAAACCTTCTCAGTCACTATTTTCGCTTTCCATCGATAACTTACGGTTTTCGGCATTATCTATAATATATATAAAATGCAACGTCTCTCTGTCTGTCTGTCTGTCTGTCTGTCTGTCCGTTAGTGCGCTTATCACTGGAGAACCACTTATCCGATTTACGTACTTTTTTTGTTAAAAGATACATATGTTCTCTGGCCAGGTTATAGGCTATATTTTATTACGATAGGTAGCATAAAGAATGAGCAGTGATGTAAAATAGTGAATGAAGTCTGAAAAAAGTTTGCCGCTAGCGCGTTCCCTTGCAATGCACAGTTTAAACCATTAAATTTGGAACAATATTATATAGCAGAGAATGTCTATAATCTATAATATATATAAAATGCAATGTCTCTCTATCTGTCTGTCTGTCCATTAGTGCCTTGATCACGCGAGAAACACTTATCCGATTTACGTGTCTTTTTTTAAATTCATACATATATTCTTTGGCCAGGTTATATAGTAATAATATAGGTTATATGGTAAATATATAGAGTAATAATAATATATATCTATAATATATGTAAAATGCAATGTTTCTCTGTCTGTCTGTCTGTCTGTCCGTTAGTGCGCTTATCCCTCGAGAACCACTTATCCGATTTACGTGATTTTTTAAATTCATACATATGTTCTCTGACCAGGTTATATAATAATAATAATAATCTTTATAATATACATAAAACGCAACGTCTCTCTGTCTATCTGTCCGTTAATGTGCTTATTATTCGAGAACCACTCATCCGATTTACGTGATTTTGTTTTTTATTTTTAATATAATATATGTCAAAAAAAATCTATAATATATATAAAACGTAACGTCTCCCTGTCTGTCTGTCTATCTATTACTGCACTTAGCGCTAAAGAACTACTTATCCGATTTACGTGTTTTTTTTTTTATAAAATACAAAGGGAATAAACAGAGACAAAATGCTAATATGTAGGAAAAAAGATGGAAGTTTAACAGTAAGCTTCTCAGAAAGACTGAGTAGATGGGGGGGGAATACTTTAAAGAAACACTAAATGGGGATGAAAATGAGTTGAATAAGAAATAGGAAGCAAAATTAACTGAGGGGCAGGAGGAGACCAATAAACCCTGCAAAGAAGAAATAAGAGAAATACTCAGAACCCAAAAAAAATAAGGCCCCGGGTGGAAATTGTAGAACTGATAAAAGCTGGAGGAGTAGATATGGAAAATGAAATATGCCGGTTGGTGTAAGAAATATGGGAAACAGAAAAGATGCCATTGAGCGGGAGAGAGTCGCTTATTTGTCCAATATACAAAAAAGGAGAAAAAAACTATATGTTCTAATTATAGACCAATAGCCTTACTGGATGTCGTATACAAGATAGTAGTGTTGACTATCAAAAACAGACTAGCAGAGAAAGCGGAGTATATTCTTGGAGAGTACCAGTGTGGATTCAGGAAAAATAGATCGGTTACAGGCCAGATATTTTCGATTAAGCAAATCCAAGATAATAGCTTAGAACAAAATTTGGCACTACACTTGGTCTTTGTGGATTTCAGAGAAGCATATGACTCTGTAAATAGAGAAGGTCTCTACAAGATAATGGAAGAACTAAAAATTCTAAGTAAATTGATTCGCATGGTGAGAATGACCCTGAATAACACAGAAAATGGAGTGTTTGAGGGCAAAGTATCAGACAAGTTTACGGTGAAGAGAGGATTAAGACAGGGGGAACCAGCGTCGACATGTCTATTTAATTTGGTACTGGAGAAGATAATCTGGAAGTCAGAAATAAAAACAAATGCTTGGCCTATGCGGATGATGTAGCAGTGATTGCAAGAGCAAAAGAGAATCTCAAAAAAGCCATAAGTAGGACAGAAGAAAGGGGAAGGATGAGAGAAAAAAAACAAAATACATGGAAATTACAAAGAAGAAGGATAATAAAAACAACGAAAGTTTAGATATAATAAACAACTTAGGGAAAAGATATATGTTTGAAAAAATAGACAAATTTAATTATCAGGGGGTAACAAAAACAGAGAGTGGACAAGAAAAGACGGAGATACAAGAAAGAATAGCGAAAGGACAGAGATGTTTGGGGGCAATGAATCCAATATTGAAATCAAAGAAAATATCACGAAAAGCAAAAGAAAGAATATATACAACAGTTGTCAGACCCACGGTGACATATAGATACGAAACGTGGAACCTGAATGCAAGAGAAAAAGAGACGTTGGAGGTGTGGGAAAGGAAAGCTTTGAGAAGAATCTACGGAGGAAGGAAAGAGGAGGGGCTGTGGAGAAGAAGAACAAACTACGAATTAAAATGCCTCTATATGAAACCCCTTATAAGACAAATCATAATAAGCCAGCGATTAGGATGGTTGGGACACGTGGCAAAGATGAAGGAAGAAAGACAAGCAAAGCAAGCCCTAATAAGAGGAGTGGTTGGAAGAAGAGGCAAGGGTAAACCTCGATCTACATGGATTCAGGCAGTACAGCAAGATCCGGAGTTGATGGGAATCCCGCACTGAGAAAAGCTAACAGGAGACAAAAAGAAGTGGAGACAAGTATGCAACCAAGCCATGGGCCTCTAAGGCCCCTTGAGCTATATAATAATATAAACATAGGAATTTTATTCATAGAAACACTTTTAAAAATCAGTTAATAATTTTTAAGTTAACTCATGTATGAATATACACATAAATAAAGAAAATCCCTTAATATTATTCAGTACTTTATACATAAACTATGAATATGTCTTTATTAAATAAATCGAGATTTATAAAACAATTTATATAGAGGCTACTTTCCTAACTTTTTAATTACAGCAATTAAATTGGGCGCAGGTAATTTTCACACCACTAATCCGTTTATGACCTAGACATATTTAAGGAATTGTAATTGCAGAAGTAAATTCCACACCGAGTACTTTCAGGTAGAGGATGAGGGTTGATAAATGGGTGGTGGTACGCACCGGCCTGTTCAATTAAACACTACATATCAGTTTAGTACATATTATTAATTTGTGATTATTACTTGCTTGTGCGTATATTTTTTAAAGTGTTGCTAATATGGAAGCAAAGTTAATAAAAAGTAATCGAGGAAAGGACATGTTATGTATGAATTACTACACTTACTTTCGACAAAAGGTGCTAAAATGTGGAGAAACATTTTGGAGATGTTCAAAAAAGATTGCAAATCAAAAGTCTTCACCGTTGGGCCCGAGAATTTAGTTACCAGAAGCCGACACCAAGAAGCTGAATCGCTAAATAATTAGTAATTCCTGCAAAAGAAAAGCCGGAGAGCATATGAGTGAAAGGCCATCTAAAATTATCCGACAAGAACTACAAAACACGCTGCCTGAAACAGTAACAGAAAAAGATGTCGAATATATTAGAAAAAACATTTATAACCATAGATGAAAATTTTTGCCAGGACGTAATCCAAGAAGTGCTGAGGAGGTGCATAGTGTTTTAGAAACATTTGAAATCAAAACTAGCAAGGGTGAGAATTTTCTATTATCAATGAATTCGAAAGTGGCATTATTGTTTTTTCTTGCACTACAAATGTCAATATGTTTGTGTAAAATATCCAATATATATATGGACGACACTTTTTCATACTGCACTAAATATTTTACACAGTTATTTACATTTTGCAAACGGTCATTACATTCCATTATTATTTTGCTTATTGCGTGATAAGAGAGCTGAAATATACAAAAACCTCTTCACATTATTAAAATGTAAGATTTATTCAACAGATACACTGTATTTCAATCCAGAAAAAATTACTATTGACTTCGAAAAATCTATTCATAAGGCAGTATCTGAAGTTTGGCCAAATGTTAAAGTGTTAGCATGTCTTGGTTTCGCAAGATACAGAATCTAGGTCTAGCTAAAGAATATTGCGACAAAAATTCTGAAATTGGTACGTACGTATATAGAGGAAGGAGCCGATTTTCCAGTTGAAATATGGGCAGAATCGAGTCAATCTTTAACTCGAACGACTAACTGTTGTGAGTCCTTCCATTTCCATCTAAATAATTCTTTTTATTCTACACATCCGTCTCTGTATACTTTTATCGATAGGCTGAAAGAATTTCAGATTAACGTATATATAAAAATACAAAGTGTCGACGAGTCTACAATAAGTAATAATCATAATAATCAAAAATTAAAATATTTAAAAAATCTTTATGAACACAGACAATTAGGAAATATTAATCGTTTCCATTTTTTAAAATGTGTCTCCTATTTTTCTCAACCTGTTTTGTAAATATATATAAATAGATAGGTATGGGTTTGTAGCATTATCTAGTATATGTAAGGAAATTTGTCCAATTGTATTTTATGTATTTAGCAAAAACATGTTTTATCAATATTATTCTATTATGAAATCAAAACATATATTTTTGCAAATATCTAAAATTTTCAATAAAAACTGGTTTAAAAGAAATCGGTCCAATTTTATTTAGATGAATAAAGCAAAATTATATTTGCTTAGTGTGGAAATTACCTGTAAGATTTAAGCACCCTTATAAGGTTAGTGTGGAATTTATCTGTTGTGTTAAGGGCGCAGGTAGTCTTGGTGTGAAATTTACTAACACCGCTTAAATTTTAATATAATTTTTTCATGAGTACTTATTTTTGTATTCTTATCTATATCTCAAATAGTTTATCAACAGTGTAACAGATAGAACAACCATAATGTGCATAAAAACGAACATAACCATAAAGCATATTTACAAAAGGTATAAATTTAAATTTAAAAGCTTCCACAACTTTCATATTTATATTTTGGGTTACACTATTATCCCAATCAGTGCGAATCCAAATAATGGAAATTTATTTACTCTTTAACCTAGATATTTCAAATATAAAACGCCAAAAGTTAGAGGTAGCGAAAATAATAAAGATGTACCCTAAGCATAGCAAGATTTCAGATGAATTCCCCGAAGAAAACTGATCAAAATTTATAACCAAATCTCATAGCTAAACTACACCCAGGCCTATTTTAAATTTTAAAATTAAACAGGCCACGCTTTTTACGTTCTTTCTTTTATTGGAACATGAAAATGGTTTTCCTGGGGTTTAAAATTTAAATATTTATTAAAAGTTAGACATAAATAGGTCATAGCAATTTATTGAAAGGGTCAGTCTATGTCAAATCAAACGAGAGGATAAAATCCAGTATTGGTAATTTTCATAATAGGTTGGACTGGCCTTATATAAACTTAAAAAAAAACCTTAAATAATACAACCACAAAATCTAAATTTTAGTCCCTCTAACACAAAACTTGATTTGATTAAATTATTGAATAATATACTGTTACAACAAACTGCATTTGAATTCCCACGGCTCAACAATAAATACTAAATATCGTACTTATTGAATTAAAAAAAAATCGTGGTTAGTGTTTCGTACGGAACACTCAGATTCCTTCAGTATCCGTCTGGGTGTCATACCCGATTTTCTCCGAAACTATTTGACATAAAAAGTTAAAATTTGGCACAAATATAGGATTTAATGGCACAATCAGAGCCATGTCGTTTTGAAAGTTAAATATTGGCTTAATGGGTTAGCTCGTAGAGGGAAGAGAAGAAAAAAAAATTCTAAGGTCATCGAGTGGGGTGTCAAATGAAAGCTTGTGAAAATACGAGTGCAAAAATTATCTGGTAAAAAAAACTATATGGTGAAGGATTTATTTGTGGAAAGATGTGAATTTAACCTGTCTAAGTACTATGAAACATCCATACGTATTCGGTGTAGTAATATACTCACATACGTTTTAGTATATTACTGCATTTGGCCAATCACAGATAAGTAGAAATAATAAAAAAAAACTGATGGCGACTAACAGATAGGTACCGAGTATCGAGACAAAATAATTTTATATCATTTATTTATAATTAAACAAATATTTAGGTCGTAAATAGTTGTTTTAAATTTTTACTACTAGATTCTAGATTGAGCTATGACTATGAGGTAGCTAAGAAGCTTTATACATTATTGCCTAAGAAAAAACGTAAAAATAGGTACATACTGGATCTTAAGATATATATCCATGTTAGGGACCTCATTAACTAGCCTAGGTAAGGATTTTATTTTATTTTAAAAGCAATCATTGTACCGAACACTAACTGTGCAAGTCGGACTTGCACTTGGCCGGTTTTTATTTTTTAGATCACTCGAATGTATCAGACAAACCGAAACATCACATTTAGAACTCTTCAAATGAAATAAGATATATTTTTCAAGTTTAAGAGATTGTTCTCTAATTAAAATATTAAGGAAATATATGATATATAACTGAAACACGCGAACAAAACCCAATTGTGTTTAGGTCCTAACAAACGCACAAGATTCATGACGCATGACGATATTAATGTTGTTTAGTTTTAAACTATTAGCAACGCATTGATTATTATGCAGAACATTGCACAGCATGTGATCAGCAACGGTGTAGCCAATACAAGTACACCAATGGCAAAGAAAGCAGGTAAACGTGACACGAGCATTTACTGAAACCGTTATTTCTTATTGCAGTGTTAAAAAATCACATTTTGTGTCGTTCTACGCAGCGTCATATTGAAATGAAAATAAAATCAATGTTTTAACTTAAATGTAGGAGGGTGAACTGATAAGTCTGGTAAATTTTTACGAAATAGCGGAAAATTTTGTTAAGCGGCATGACTGTTGGTAAGAGTGATATGTTTAATGTTTCAAACAGATACAATTCATATTTCTTTGTTGGTAGGTGTCGTAAGTGATCGGTGTTACACGTTCAGGATGGATAAAGCCGAGTATAGTGCTGTGGTAAAATATTTTTATTGAAAAATTGGACTGCGCTCCATATAAAAACTGAAGGAAGTTCATGGGAACTCTGTACCATCACTCACTCACTAGGTAAATAAATTTAAACATGACCGTAAGGGCACTACAGATGTTGCACGTTCAGGCCGCCCGATTGGAGATTTTTTTGGAATAAATGGTCGATAAAATTTATGATATCGTGATGGAATATCGTTGCATTAAACTTCGTGTAATTATCTAGATGGTAGGTATCTCATTCTTGGCTGAATGACATGAGAAAGTGGTTTGGATGTGCTTCGAGTAATATTTTTCGAGAAACACTTTTTAAGGTTGGTTTAGCTATATGGATCGCCAACCTTCGTGAAGAGACGGCGTTGTAAGAAGCAGGTATATAATATCCTGCATGAAGTTCTAATAATGAAAAAGCTGAGTGCCCGATGGGTGCCGCGTTTGTTGACTCCAGACCCAAAACGCACGAGGAGAGATATTTCAAAATCATGTCTGGAAAAGTTGCAGCATAATCAGTAAGACTTCAATCATCGTTTTGTGACTATAGACGAAATGTGGATCCATCATTACAACCTCGAGATTAAACGGCGATTAAAACATTAAGTTGACGGTGAAAGTACAGGATGGTCATCTTTAGACGCCCGGTGCAGATTTATAGAAAATCGTTTAATATTTATTTTTTTTAATTGTAGAATGGTACAGTGCATGTCAAGGAATGTACTGACGTATTTGATATTTGGTAGTGAAAACGACGCTGAGCACCATGACACCAACCAACTTTTTTTTCCATCGACATACCTTTTGTAAAATGACATTGGAAAGCCCTAATTTTTTTCAACATTTTTTCTTCTAACTGTTTTTTCTAGTTTATTTTTAAAAAAAATTACGCAGCGAAAACCCTCTAAAATATTATTTTTGGATCACTGCAGTTGCCATAGATCGTATGCCACGTTTAGCAGTTTTTAAAACAATTTGTCTAGTAAGCGGCTGTCATACTTTAATCTGACAGTAAATATAATAATATTACTAGCCGGGCCCGCGGCTCCGCTCACATGGACTTGATTCACTACTATCGTCACTGCTTATTCCTTATGTTACCCAACGTAATAAAATATCTCCCATTATTTCCCCTTATTTCAATATTTCTCCTTATCTCCCATTATCTCTACATAATTTCCATTATCTAGACTTATCTCTCCTCATCTCCCATTATTTCTCCTTATCTCCCATTATTTATACTTATCTCCCATTATCTCACCTTATCTCTCATTATCGAGGCTTATCTCGACTTATCGCCCATTATTTCTCCTTATCTCCCACTATTTATACTTATTACCCATTATCTCACTTTATCTATTTATACATATGTTCTATATAATTCGATAAGGTGAAATAAGGGGAGATTTATTTCACCTTATCGAATTATATAGAACATATGTATAAATTTATAAAAACCCGTAAATCGGATAAGTGGTTCTCGAGTGATAAGCGCACTAACGGACAGACAGACGTTGCATTTTATATATATATTATAGATATCCTTATCGAATTATATAGAATATATGTATAAATTTATAAAAAGCACGTAAATCGAATAAGTGGTTCTCCAGTAATAAACACACTAACGGACAGACAGACAGAGAGACGTTGCATTATATATATGTTATAGAGATTCTTTGCTCCATGATATTGTTCCATATTTAATAGTTTAGCATGTTTAAAAAAAAAGTACGTAAATCGGAGAAGTGGTTCTCCAGTGATAAGCGGATAAACGGACAAACAGACAGAGAGACGCTGCATTTTATATATAATATAGATATCCTTTGCTACATGATATTGTTCCATATTTAGTGATTTAGGCAGTGTATTGCAAGAGAACGCGCTAGCAGCAAACTTTTTTCCGATTTGATTCACTATTATCGTCACTGCTTATTCCTCATGTTACCTAACGTAATAAAATATAGTCTATAACCTGGCCAGAGAACATATGAATGTTTTAAAAAAAAAAGCACGTAAATCGGATAAGTGATTCTATAGATAAGCGCACTAACGATCGGACAAACAGACAGACAGACAGACAGACGGACAGAGAGACGTTGCATTTTATATCTATTATAGATATAGATTATTATTATTATAAAACTTGGCCAAAGAATATATGTATGAATTTAAAAAAGACACGTAAATCGGATAAGTGGTTCTCGCGTGATAAACGCACTAATGAGCAGGCAGAGAGACAGAGAGACATTGCATTTTATATATATTATAGATTATAGATATTCTCTGCTACATAATATTGTTCCATATTTAATAGTTTAGACTGTGTATTGAAAGAGAACGCGCTAGCGGCAAACTTTTTTCCGACTTCATTCACTATTATCGTCACTGCTCATTTCTTATGCTACCTATCGTAATAAAATGTAGGTCAGAGAACATATGTATGAATTTAAAAAAAATCACCTAAATCGGATAAATGGTTCATGAGGGATAACCGCACTGACGGACAGACAGACAGAGAGAGGTTGTATTTTATATATATTATAGATATAGATTATTATTATTATTATTATTATTACATAACCTGGCCAAAGAATATATGGATGAATTTAAAAAAAGACAGGTAAATCGGATAAGTGGTTCTCGCGTGATAACCGTACTAATGGACAGACAGACAGACAAGAGACATTATATTTTATATATAGTATAGATTATAGATTATAGATATGCTCTGGTAAACTTTTTTCCGACTTCATTCTCTATTTTACGTCACTGTTCATTCCTTATGCTACCTATCGTAAGAAAATATAGCCTATAACCTGGCCAGAGAACATATGTATGTTTAAAAAAAAACGTACGTAAATCGGATAAGTGGTTCTCGAGTGATAAGCGCACTAACGGACAGACAGACAGACAGAGATACGTTGCATTTTATATATATATATATATATATATATATATATATATATATATATATATATATTATAGATTATGCTCTTAAGGTTTTTCCTTTAATAAAATATCTGTGAACAATAAAACACACACACACACAAGACTATATAACTTTTAACATTATTAGATATTTATGAAATTAAATGTTTGAAACTTAAAAAATAATAAAAAAAATCAAAAGAAATGTTCTATATGTCTTTTTCTATCATGCATTTTTCCATTCTTTTCATTAGCGCTTGATGAGGGGCATTGTAAATAATTTCTTCAGGTATACTACAGTTTTCTTGACAATATCTGTAAGAATCCTCCATAAGTAAAAATCTAACGGCGTGAGGTCTGGTCACTTAGGTGCCCATTGAATAACTGGGCTGCGAACCCTTAACCTTCTTCGTTGAAGCCGTTCATTCAAATACTCTCTAACTAACAGCAGCAGTTGTATGAGGTGGTGCTCCGTCATGTGGATGCCACATATGCCTTCTTAAAATAAGGGGAACATTTTCTAATAAAACTGATAGAGTATTAACCAGAAAATCCCTCAAAAAGTATGGTCCAAAGAAAGGTCTCCCAGTTATCCCACACCATACATTAACGCCATAATAGCCTTGATCCTGAATTTGATTGACGTTGAATGAATTCTCGTCAGTCCACTAATTTTTTTGTTAGGTTTGCCGTTGCTGACAAAATAACTTTCAGAAAATAACGTTTTTTATCATATTTAATCATCATTTCTGCTACAAAACTCAGTCGTCGTTCCGAATCAAATTGTGTTAATAACTGAAAATTATGCATTTTAAAGTCACGGTATTAGCTTTAAGAGATTTCCGAATAGACCCATGAGAAACATTTAATTTCCTGGTTGCTTGTCTGATTGAAGTATGTTACATAATATCGGCTACTTTTTCATCTGTTAAAACAGTTTTTTGTTTAGAAATACTTTTCTGCCCCGAAAATGCATCCATATTGCTCACCAAATTTCGTTCTAATCGATAGGAGTGTGATCCAGGATATATCTATCGGGGTAACGTTTTCGATAGTCTAACGGCTTCCCGAAATATTCTTTTTGCTTTTTCATAAGTAATAATCATATCTACTTTTTCAGCGTGAGAAACCACTTCAACCAGTAGTATGATAGCCGCCTATTAGATAGATTATTTACAAACCGCTAAACGTGGCACACAATCCATTGAGGTTTTTTGCTGCATAACATTCTTGCAAAACAAATTAGAAAAAAACAGTTTAAAAATGTTGAAAAAAATTAGGGCTTTAAAATGCCGTTTTACTAAATGTATGTCGATAGAAAAAAAAGTTGTTTGGTTTCGCGTCGCTCAGCGTCGGTTCCACTACCAAATGTCCAATACGTCAGTATACTCCTTGACATGCACTATACCATTCTACATTTAAAAAAAAAAATAAATATTCACAAATTTTCCATAAATCAGGGCCGGGCATCTAAAAATAATCACCCTATACACCGAAAAAAGCGAAAACAGTTTTATCGGCGCGAAAAGTGGTAGTAACTGTATTTTGAGACTCACAGGGTATCGCCATTATTGACTATTTGGAAAAGGGTAAAAGAGTGACTGACTCTTATTTCGCAACGTTGTTGGATCGATTGCGTAGTAAGTTGAAGCAGAAGCAACTAAAATTAGCTAGCCAATAAATGCTCCTTCACCAAGACAATGCGCCTGAGCACGCATCGGCATTTTCGATGGCAAAATTGCACGAGCTGTGCCTCAGAATCGTTACCCACACTCCTATTCCCGAGATTTGGAGTCAATGGATTTTTTGTCGCCTAACCTCAAAAATTTATTTCGAAGGTAGAAATTTTCGTCGCCGTTAGCGGTGTTCTAAACGAATATTATGCACAGTGCGAAACATTTTTTTTTTTGAGGGAATAAAATAACTGAAACTTCGCTGCACCAAATGTATCGGGCTCAATGGAGATTATGTTGGAAAATAAATTCTGGTTAGAAAAAAAAATGTTATTCATCTTGTTTTTTACAAGACTTTTCAATTCACCCTTTTGATGATTATTAGTGAGTATAAGAAATTTCAGTTTTGGATAGGAATCTGGTGTGCGTTATTTTTATTAAAGAATAACTTCTTTAAAACTACTCAACCTCGGTAGTAGTTGGTGTAGAAACTGTTAATTTTAAACTTAGCAATATTGCAATAATCCAGTATCTCTTAACTACAGCCATTGGCGTACATGCTGAAAAACCACAAATGTTCGACATCGATTTTTTCCTTAGTTGTAACGAATCATATATTTTAGTGTTTCGTACGGAACATTTATAAGATTACTTTGGTGTCCATTCGTCTATCTGTCTGTCTGTCACACCCGATTTTCTCCGAAACTATTTGACGTAGAAAGTTGAAATTTGGCACTAATAACTACATTTTGACTTAAGGGGTTAGTTTTGTTGGTGAAATCGGAAGTGAGAAAAGACGAGTTCAAAAATCTATATAATGTAATACTTGCACACATTTCTCTTTGTATTATTTTTCAAAAGTGGAAAAATCGCTGTCGCCCCACCTTATTTCGAAAAGAGCTGATCAAAAATTAGTGTTAGATTAAGACAATAAGTAAAAAATTTGGAGATTTATGAGAATAATTTTGTGAAATTGTATGAAGCTAACGAAACGATAAGCGACGACCTTGATCATTTTACTGTTTACGGTGATAAGAAATATAGACAAACAATTTTTTTTCTTTTTCTCCCGTGTTTGAAAATGGAATATACGTAAAGTTTTTATAACAGAAAGAACAATGGATAGCGATGACTATACCTCAGGAGACTCGAAAAGAGGAAGAGTCGAAGAAAAAGAGGAGCCAATGGGATTATTCAAGAAGAGTAAAAAGCTGATAAGAACACCACAGAGAGAGAAAAACGAAAGAGTAGATAAGATAGACAATTTGATAGAAATGTTCAAAGAGCTAATGATCAAAGAGCTATGAAACAAGATCAGAAGAGATACCAACAAAAGTTGAAGGAACTAAGAAAGTAGAATGAAGTATTGAAAGAGACAAATAAGATAATTAGAGAAAACATGAGAAGTATGGATTTTAAAATAAGTAGACTGGAAAAAGACAACGTAAGGAATAATATTGTAATATCGGGAATGAGTTTTGAAACGAATAGCCAACCAGATCTGAAAATGGGTGTAGAACTTTTTATGGCGAGGAGTATGGACACAAAAGTACAGATTAAAGATGTGATAAAAATGGGAGCGACTATATACAAGATAGAACTTGGAAACACGGGAGATAAGGAAGCGGTAATGAAAAATAAAAACAAACTGAGAAACCTATGAGAGAGTTTATATAACGATTTAACAAAAGATGAACGCGAAGTTCAAAAGAAATTGAAGCATAGAGTAGAGAAAGAGAGAAAGAATGGAAAAAGGGTAAAAATAAATTATCAAAAAGTCGTAATCGAAGAAAGAGAATATAAATGGGACATCGAAGAAGAAAAACTGAAAGAACAAACAAAGAGAGAAAAAGGAGAGAGATAGGTAGATTGACGACGACCCTGGCAAAGATAAAGGATACGGAAGAGAGGACTAGTAAAATAAATACAAATAAGAAGATAATCAAAGAAATAGATAGGAAGAAAGAAATGGGAAATAATTATTGAGTTTTTAGATAGAGAACACGGAATAATAGAGGTCTTAACGGAAAAGAGGATGAACTGACAGAAGAACAACAAATGCACTATGTAGGAATCACTGAAACAGAGGGGAAAGGAAATGGATGCAAAAAATTAGAAGGAAAAGCATACGAAAACATAGAGACATAACACCGAAACAAGATACAGAACTTACACAAATAAAAGAAACTAATACATAAGAAACAAAAAAGGCAATCGGCAATTTAAACAGGATGGAAGGATATAGAAGGAAATATGGAAAAGGCAGATATAGAACAACTCAATTCCACGGGCCTTACACTCCTAACAAGGGGTAGAAATGCATAAGGATTAAGTAAGTATAAAAAAAACAATAATTTCAAGGTCATCAGTTTTCACTAAGGATCTGAAAGAAACTTTGTTGAAAACTCATTTGGGATGTATTTTGTGAAGTCACTGATCATTTTATACTTCCGTAACGAAAATTTTTATTTTAAAAGCAATCAACGTACGAAACACTAATTGAGCAAAGATTGTCTGTGGGTCACATCTATTCAACCCACATCCATTTACTAAAAAATGAAGCTCTACCAAAATGTCAACTTTGTGATGAAACACTTATTCGAGGATCCCATACATGAAGACATTAGAAACAAATATTTCATTCCACATACCAGGTGTACAAGTATGAAATGCGGATTTCAGACAACCAATGCAGTTTGTGCTATAAAGATTTGACACTGCGTCATTTTTTTATGTTATCAACAAGTGTCAGACGCGCACGAGTGATAAATTGTAAAAGTGTTGTGTTGTTGTGTTCAATATGTCGAAATCTATACCGAACAAAGAGCATTCGCGGACAGCATTAATTTTTTGTTTTTATTTAAAGAAAACTGCTGTTGAATCATACCGATTACTTCGAGAAGCTTATGGTGAACATGTGGAATTGCAAGTATTGTTGGACGAAGATGATTCGTAAACACAAAAACAACTCGCCGAGCAATTGGGCGTTAGTCAACAAACTGTTTCCAATCGGCTACGAGAGATGAGAAAGATTCAGAAGCCGGTAGATGGGTACCACATGAGTTGAACGACAGGCAAATGGAAAAGCTTAAAAACACGTGTGACATTTTGCTCGCTCGGTACAAAAGGAAGTCGTTTTTGCATCGTTTAGTTACAGGGGTTGAAAAGTGGATTTATTTTGAGAATCCCAAGCGCAAAAAATCATGGGTAGACCCAGGCGCACCATCCACATCGACCGCAAGACCGAATCGCTTTGGCAGAAAGACTATCTATTATGAGCTGTTAAAACCTGGGGAAACGGTTAATACTAAACGTTACCAACAACAATTGACCGATTTGAACCGTTCGATGCTTGAAAAAAGGCCAGAATACCGAAAGAGGCAACACAAAGTCATTTTTCTTCATGGGAATGCTTCATCACATACGGCAAAACCAGTTCGCGACACGTTGGAAGCACTCAGCTGGGAAGTTCTACCCCATGCGTCTTACTCACCAGACTTGGCTCCTTCCGATTACCACTCGTTGGCATCGATGGGTCACGCACTTGCTGAGCAGCGCTTTGGTTCGTACGAAGTTGTGAAAAAATGGTTCGATGAATGGTTCGCAGCAAAAGGGGAAGATTTTTACTGGCGTGGTATTCACAAATTGCCCGAAAGATGGAAAAAATGTATAGCAAGCGATGGAGCATACTTTGAATAAAGCACTTTTTATCATTCTACCGAATTTAACATGTTTGTTTAGAAAAAAAATCCGCATTTCATACTTGTACACCTGGTACACTGAAATCAGCACTTGATCCTGAAACCATTTCAACCAATATCAAAAAAATCATTTTATACCTCAAAGATATCAAATACTACAACTTAATCTAATAACAACAGTGGCGCAAAATAACCCTAGCAGTTGATGCGCCTCTAAACAAAACTAACTAACTAACTAACTAATTGCGCAAGTCCAACTTGCACTTGACCGGTTATTTGTCATATGCTTGATTTAAGGATTTACCGGTCTAATTAAGTTAAATAATTTTGATAATACTCTGTATATTATAACTAACACTTCGTGTCATAATACCATAAATATTCAAAATCCATATCCCGTTTATTTGTAGACGAAATAGTCAGATGTCTGCCGGCGGTGAAACACCTCTTTCTGAAATTGATAGGACGTCACTTGCAGCACGGAAAATTCTTATCAATCAAGGTCTGTGCCACGAAAGGACTCATGCGAGGGGAGGCTACGGCATTATAACTACAGGTATAGAATAACGTTATGCGTGCGTTAGGGATTTAACCCCCTGTTGAGTGATGTGTGTAGTCAGTGTGCATAAAAAAATGTTCGGATAGTCACGTAAAGTCTCACGTATATGCATTATTATCAGGTACTTTTGACAAATTAATTAAAGCATTCTTGTATGGAGTAAAGCGGGAAAGATAAAAATAAAAGTAAATGGTGGTATTCTCAAGGGAGTTTATTACATTTTTGCACGATATCATTTATCATGTGTATTAATATATTAAATCCAAACGCGAAAAGAAAAATTATCTTGTGTATTTTTGTATTATTTATTGTGGTTTATTGCACTAGTTGGTAATTATGTGGCTAGAGCTAATTTTGTTTTTATATTAACCCTGCGGGCGGGGCGCCTAGCCTCTGAGACCCGACGCTCCGACAATCAGTCGGCAATTTTCGTAACATCGTTGCAACCGCTTAGCGATTCGTCTACCTGTTCATTTTTGGCCTCAATACCCGCATAACAATCGGTGGTTGTGTACGTATTTTAGTTTTTAAATTATTTTGATTTTGGTCTGTGAGACCCGGCGGTTTGCGCTTTTCTTTTTACATTCGGCTGGTTTTACTTTTCAACGGTAAGTTAGCATAAATAAAATTTATTTTGCATTATTTTATGCATATTAATTATTTATTAGTTACTATTTTATAAAAAATAGTATCTCTTTTGTTTAGCAGCGATGTCTACTTATTATGAGAAAGAGCAGGAGAAACTCCGCCAATTATGGGAAGAAGCTGATTCAGATGACGAGCCGGATGACGAAGAAGAGGAGTTAGCTTTAGAAGAAAATATAGTAGAAACCCGAAGTACCGATAGTGAATCAGAACAAGAGTGCGATGATAGCAGTGATGACAATGTACCTCTTGCAAAATTACCAAGAATTCCAGCTTTCATTGGTAAAAACGGAACCTAGCGATGGCAAAAACATTGTCTAAACAAAACCGTAAGAACGAGAAAAGAAAATATTATTGTTCGGCTACCAGGCGTCAGGAACTGTGGGAAAAACGCCAAAACAGCCATGGAGTGTTGGTCATTATTTTTCACAGATGAAATGCTTAACATTATAGTGGAAAACACAAATCTCTACATTTCTGGATTGGCTCAAAATTATGCAAGAGAGAGAAGAGGGACATCCACGGACATTTGTGAAATAAAAGCTTTTCTTGGATTATTATATTTGGCGGGGACCCTCAAAAGTGGACGACTTAATACAAAAGAGCTATGGCAAAGAAACGAACTCGGGATTGAAAGATTTTGGTTGGTAATGTCTCACGATCGATTTCATTTTCTTCTTCGATGCCTTCGTTTTGATGACTTGACGACAAAAGAAGCAAGGACACAATTTGACAAGCTAGCTCCAATCAGAAGCCTATTTGACCTTTTTGTTGAAAACTGTAAAAACACATATACTGTTGGAGCAAACACAACAATTGATGAAAAGCTTGAGGCATTTAGGGGGCGATGTGATTTCAAACAGTATATTCCAAGTAAACCTAACAGATACGGTATAAAAATATTTGCTTTAGTTGATTCCTCTACATCTTATGCTTCAAATCTGGAGGTTTACGTCGGAAAGCAGCCTGAAGGTATATATGAACGCCCTAACGATCCACAAAGTATAGTTTTGAGACTAATAGAACCTATATCTGGGACTAATCATAATCTTACGTGTGATAATTGGTTTACCAGTGTTGAATTAGTAAAAAAATTACTTGTGGAGCATAAAACCACGTACGTGGGTACAATAAAAAAAAATAAAAGGGAATTGCCTCTAGAATTCTCCAACACAAGAGCTCGCCCTGAATTTTCTTCAATATTTGGCTTTCAAAAAGTTATGACTATTGTGTCATATATTCCAAAGAAATATAGAAATGTTAATCTTATATCCAGTTTACATCACGATGATAGGATTGATCCCTCTACGGCAGAAAAATGCAAACCCGATATAATTACTTATTACAATCATACCAAAGGAGGTGTAGATAATCTCGACAAATTGTCTGCTACCTATAACGTAGCAAGGAATACAAGAAGGTGGCCGATGGTTATTTTTTTTTTCAATTATGAATATGGGTGGTGTAAATTCCCAAATTATTTTTGCTTGCAATAATAAAACTTATAAGATTGAAAGACGATTATATCTAAGAGATGTTGGACTATCCTTGACAAAAGAACACTTGGAGCCACGTTCTTATGAAACAAATGTTCCAAGGTCGGTAAGGGAAAGAAGACAAGAAGTTGCTGGAACACAAAAGCCCAATAGAAATGAAGAAGTCCAACCAGGTAACAGAAAAAGATGTTTTTTTTGTAAAAAAGATTCAAAAACCAAATATTTTTGCAAAAAATGTGGAAAATTTGTATGTCTTACTCATATCCATGCATGGTGTTCTGAGTGCTCAGAAATTGCAATGAATCAATAAAATCTGTTGATTTATGATATTTTTACAATATTTTACTAAAAATTTTTTTTTTCATCTTCAAGTTATTTTGTTTGTAGTTTTTAGGAAATGTTTAATTTTTTTGACAACAAATATTTAAAAATTAGATTTTTGACTGTGTATACTTAAACCAGTTTTATAATATAAGGTTTTGTATTTAAAAATGTGTATTTTTTTTTCAATAAAATATTAATTTATCACTTTTTTTTTTTAACAAGATTTTTTATTGATGGGTTTGCGAGACCCGGCGCCCTGGTTGGAGATTTAGTCGGCGACGATTCTTTAGACTAAAATTTATTAAAGTAAGGTAAGTAAATTAGTTTTCACCCAGAATGTTATCTAAACTTGCAAACATACCCTGATTTCGCCTGATTTACAAATAAAATTTTCCAGAATTTTACATTAATTGTTTGTTTTGGCTGATCTCTTTGTAAATAGTTCATAAACTACATGGAAAATTGTAAAGGAACGCCACAATTTTGTTTGATTTTTAAATAGAATGTTCTGGAACTTCATAAATGCGATGGTGCTAATTTTCGTATATATAATATCAATGATGCAAAATTTATATTAAAGTCTAACCCGTAGGCTGAAAAGTTTTTCATCTGACACATAGATATCGCCCTTTTAAAAAAATCTATATGATTTTTAGAAAGTATCATCAAACGATACGTGTCAAAATTTCATGATATTTCGACGATTAGTTTACAAGTTACAGTGGTTTTATTGACGCTACTTTTGATATTTTCAAAACAATGAAAAAAATTGAATTTCGCGTGTTGATTAAACACAGTTTTTTGATGGGAAAAAATACCGTTCAAACAAAACAATGGTTTGATAAGTGTTACGGGGACTCTGCCCCTGGAAAATCACTGATCATTTACTGGTATGCTGAATTTAAAAGCGGTCGTACAGACACAAATTATGCTGCTCTGGACGCCCAAATGAGGTGGTTACATCGGAAAACATAAAACAAATCTACAATTTTTTTTTTGAAGTGAAATTGCGTGAGATAGCTGACACGCCAAAGATATCCAAAAAACGTATTATTTTGCGTGTATATTTGGGTATGAGAAAGCTCTGCCCGAAATGGGTACCCCGATTGCTCAGAGTGGACCAAAAACAACAACGCGTTGATGATTCTGAGCGCCGTTTGGACACGTTTAGGCGCAATAAAAAGGATTTTTTCATGCGATATGTGACAATGGATGAAACATGGATCCACCACTATATACAGGAATCAAATTGACAATCAGCTGAGTGAACAGCAGCCGTTGAAAGACGCTCGAAGCGACCTAAGACACAACAGTCGGCTGTGAAGGTTTTGGCCTCTGTATTTTGGGATGCGCATGGAATAATTTTCATCGATTACGCTGAGAAGGAAAAAACCCTCAATAGCGAATATTATATAAAGTCATTGGTGCGTTTGAAGGCAGAAATAGCAAAGAAACGGCCCCAAATGAACAAGAAAAAAGTGCTCTTTCATCAAAACAATGCACCGTGTCACAAGTCAGTGGTTACGATGGCAAAATTGCTTGAATTGAAATTCGAATTGCTTCCTCATCCACTGTATTCTCCAGATTTTGCCCCCAGCAACTATTAGCTATTCGCAAACTTCAAAAAAATACTCGCTGGCAAGAGATTTGGCTCCAGTGAAGAAGTTATCGCCGAAACTGACGCCTATTTTGAAGGTAATGACAAATCCTTCGACAAGAAAAGTATAGAAATGTTAGAAAAGCATTGAACTGATTGTATCGCTCTTGTAGGAGACCATGTTGATGAATAAAGTCGAATTTTGCAAAAAAAATGTGTTTTATTTAGCTAGACCAAAAACTTTCCAGCCTACGTGTTACGTTTACCAAAAGTATTGTATAAAAAGTAATCAGAAACCGTCAAAATTCAACAATCCATATTTCAGCAGTTACTGTCTGTTCTTCAATCTATCTAGTCATCACGGGATGACTTATTATATTTTTCATTTTCAAGATCTTTATTAAATTTATAATAATTCTAATGCATGCCTTACTCAACTATGGACAATATATTACATTATTATTATACTAGACTTCTTACAAATCCCCAGATTAGGACACGATGGCTGGTATTTTCCATAGACAGAACAAGTAAGTTTTGCTTCTCACCAGGTGGCATTTAAGACGCGTAACAGTGTAGACCTTAAAAGTGTAGTCATGAGTTATATTGACGAGTAAAATTTCACAGGTTTGTGTACAATGCAAGAGTACAATATGTCTGCACTACTCTTTCTAAGGATAATATTTACAGTAATTACGTTATTTATAACTAAGTAAATTATTTGTAGTTTATTTACATATTTAAAACTTTCATAAGTATATGCCATAGGTTTACGTACAGGAATTTAATAATGAAAATAGAGTGGTAATTTACCATATAACGGCTTACGAATTTTAAAGTCAGTATGAGGTTGAGACACATAAAACTTCCAACTCATTTGATGTATATGTTTTCATGTACGCTGATGATACCGCCATCACAGCCACCACCAAGTCGGCCAGGATCATCACCAGCCGCCTCCAACGCCATCTCAACACGCTAGTTCCCTGGTTTGTATACTGAAGAATCCAGCTAGCAAATACCTAGATTATCATGATTTCAAGGCCCGCTACTCACCGCCGGAAAATCCTCCAAGGAATTCGACTCCGATGGTTACACTGCATCAAGTGTACCTGAGCCTCCACTACGACAAGTGGCTAGAATAGAAGAATCAGGTTGCCGCCTCCGTCAAGACAGCCAACCAACTCCTCGGTAAGCCGTACCCGTTCCTGAACAAATACAGCAAATTGTCAACTCGTAACAAGTTGGCAATTTACAAGATGATCATCCGGGCCAGAATGACCTATTCCAGCCCAGCAAATCTCCAGACTATCCAGAACAAGGCCCTCCGCATCATCGCCAAAGCCCCATGATTCGTCCGTAACACACAGCTCCATAGCGACCTCCGGATGCCCACAATCCGGGAATTCATCAACAGCGTCCAGCTCAAATTTCCGGGCAAACATAGCACCACCAACCATCGAAGAGCCTATAGAAAACATAAGCGCTAGGCATAACTTACCCTATCCTGTTTGAAGAACGGTAAACAGGCTTCGGGCAGGTGTAAGTGGATGCAAGGAAACCCTCAGAAAATGGGGATACATCAGGACACAAGTTGTGAGTGCGGCTTAACACAAGACTGCCCAAATATCGGAACAACTTGCACATCGGAGGATCTTTTCCTGAACAATAAGAATGTTACTCGTAAATTCCAATACTGGAGAGGGAAAATATAATGGTGACTAAACAAGGAAAGTAAAGTAAATACTCTTCTATAAATTCATAACGTCCAGAAGACTTTGTCACTTCACTTGGATATTTGATTATCAGCCTTATTATCTGATTGTAAATAACCAGTATAATTGCTGATAATATTAGAGATAATAACGCATACCACCTCTGCGTGACTATGAAAGCTGTTTGTATTACATTACTTAGGTGGTGTATTTAAGAAAATCCAGCATCTATTGTGACACCCTAATATTTTACTTTAGGCACCGTTTGTATTCGGATACCTTCGATGTCTAATGGCCATAATATTGTTACTGGAAAACTTTTTCTCAGTTGTCAGTAGATATTGGAACTGGGGTTGGATATGTCGTTCTGTTACTTCAGAATGAAGTGAGTGGGTATAGATTAATTAGCTCAGGTTAGTCTCGTCATCGTACAGTTGCAAATTAGTTTTAAAATAGTGTAGCCTATCAACTATATATGGATTTGAGAGCTTGGGTGACAGCACCGTGTCTCGTGGGACACTTACTGTCACCTATTTCTCTTCTGATAATTCATTTTCTATTAATTATGTAAGAGTGGAAAAAGGTGAGAAAATACTTGATCGACAACGCGCTTCATGTCCAAGAACTGCTCATTAGCTGAGCCAGAACCGAAAGAGAGGAGAACATAACACGAAATACTTACAATATACATGTCTCTTTGTCGGAGACCGTTAAAGTCACCGGCCAGGATTTATTGGCAAATACATAATCATATTTTGACAAGATTTTCTCTGAGCCGATGGTAATCATCTTTCTTGAAGTCTAGTTGATGAGCTCTGATTATGACAAAACATATCATGTATTAATTTAGTGAATGACAGACGCCGAGCTCGGATTGTTTACTGGACATATTCATCTTCTAAACTACTAATATCATTTACGAACTTTAAATACATATTTCGATTATAAAATAATATTCTTAAGACGCTTATGGACAACTCTCTATAAATTCCTACAAAAGGAAAAAATAAAGTTGCAGCGAACGCTGGTCGCTTACTTTTAAACAGAATTTTCAAGATGCTCCGACGGATAGACGTACAAAAAAAGAAAACAAAACTAAAAAGAAACGTTTTCGTAAACGACCTCTACAACTTTCAAATTCAATCTCGAGCTGACCTTTGGTGACATGGACGTTCCACGAAAAGGAAGACATTTTTGTCCGGCGCCTGTTTGATGCATTGAATATACGAGGTGCTTCAGTGGCGTCGGATAAATTTAGAAATATTCAACGATTTCTTTCATATAACGATCCTCAGAAAGGAAAAAATCTGTTGGAAAGTACCAATTTTGTGCTCTTTTTCTTTTCTGTATGTTCTACACCACTTTAACAAAATCTAATAGTAGTAATTTTGTAACGATAAAAACTTTTTTTTTAAAAAATACTGTCCGTTATACCTAAGTAAAAGTAAATATTATCATACCATAAACTCAATTTCTATATGCTTCTAAAAGATCAGATAAACCTTTCTAGACAATTCTTTTATAATAAGGTAGTAGAAAGGCACTAATATAAAAACTAATTTTTTATCATTATACAATGTTTTGTTAAAAATATGCTAATGTAATAAGTACATTTGTTCTTTTTTTTTTCTGAAGTAAACGAGGAACATACCAATATATTTTCTGTTATTACAATAACTATTATTATTATTATTATTTTTAATGACCTAGGACACGTGCTGCAGGGAAATCCCTAAAGCGCTACAGGAGCGACATGTGTGCGGAAAAAGCGATTCACATTGGTCTTGAATTGTACTCAGTCGGAAACACAGTCCTGGGAAAATTATTCCAAAGGAATGAGGTTCTCCATATAAAAGACTACTTGAAAAGAGTTGTACGAGGAGTAACAAGCTGAACCTCATACGGATGTTAGCGCGACTTGTATTTATAGCATGCACCGCTCTGGGCGGAATTAAGCAGACCACATCCATCGAACACTTTCCACGAAAATACTTGTAGAATAGACTCAAGTCGTCAATCGTTCCTCGATGTTTCAACGAATCAAGGTTGCTGGCCAGTTCCAAGTCTCCAATCACGCGAGTCGCACTCTTCGAAATAGAAACCAACAAATGCAGTATATGTTTGGGGGCAGAACTCCAAACATAAGAGTAGTATTTCAACTTTGGTCGAATTTGAGCTTTGTACAGAATTAACAATTGTTGTGGAGTATAAAGCTTTTTAGTTCGAAATAATCTTCCCAGCTTTTGAGAAGCTCTCTTTGCTATGTTTGCAATATGTTTATGCCAAGACATGTTTGCTGCCAAATTAACGCCAAGCAGCTTGAGTGACATTGCCAGAGGAATTGAATGCCCCAACATAACTCTGTCGGGTTCAGCAACGTTAACTTTTTACAAAAAGCTGCCGCCTCCGTTTTTGTAGCATTAAATTCTGCTTGGTTACTGTCACCCTCAGGTTTCTTCCAGGTCCTTGTTAAGTTTAACGACCTCCTGTTGTCTGCGGATATTTCCACGAGTAGCCGATGTTCGAGCATTTAAAGTAAACGATGAGATTAGCATACTGTCATCTGCAAAGCTGTAGCGGGGATTCCTGGTTTTTTTCCAGCAGGTCGTTAATGTAAATGAGAAAGAGAGTAGGAGACAGTATAGAGCCCTGGGGCACACCGGCGTTGACAGTAAAGGTTTTAGAAAGAAACCTATTGTAAAGAACTCTCTTTGAGGAAACTTGACAGCCATAAAATATATGATGGCCAACTTCTGTAAATTTGTTTATTACTCTTACTTGTATGAAATATATTTTATTTTGGAAATATTTTCGCCAACTTCTCTTTTATGACAATTATTTAAATATCCAAACCAGGCAATTTAAAAATTATCTGTGACAGAGTGGGAGATATAGAGATAGAGAGAGACTAGGACGGAGAAGAAGAGATAGATATAATTCCAAAAAAGGTAAAATTATCGAGTTAAAAGCGCTAATCTTAGGCCTTTATCAGCAGGACGTTAACTTGTAAGATGAAAACCTTTATAATTGGAGATACATAAAGAGTTCACTGGCCAGAATTTGTAAACACATTTGTAGTCTCTGTCAAGAGATGTTGGAAATAATAAACATCACCGCGGAGCGTACAACAGCAACCATACATATCTAGGAAATTAGAAATATAATAAAAAGGAAAGGTAGCATAAGATAATCCTACACAACACCATTACACCAATCACTTTATTTTAGCAGTTGCACGCGTGTTTCGCTAACCATGTTAGCATCGTCAGGAGCGATGATTAACCACGGTCAATTGTTATATAATGTCATTTTACAAAGTGGTCCAAGAGAGGAAAAGAAAATTATTAGCGATACTGTCACATGGAAAGGTAGCGTTGGGTATGCGTTTCTGGCGCTGGTCGGCCTTAAAAGTATGTGACCAGATTGTAAGACTGAAACCACACTGGTCCGTTTTTAGGATCAGAAAACGGCAGTTTTTAAAAAGATTGTTGTTGTGTGTCGTAATATTGCCTTTCAATTTAAGAACAAAATTAATTTTTATTACATTCTTCTACGCCACTGCGAAACAGGGTAAAAAGGACCCGTGTCCATCTATTTTCCATGTTATTGGTTTGATTCAACTGTGTCAATATAGATGGTTGGAGCTTACTGATTTCAGTGACTTTTCACAAAAGAATCAAATGCACGGAGATGTCTTTCATGCGGTTCTGTATTTACTATTTTTTGGGCGCTAGCGTTAAAAGATTTTTAGTTTTTTGTTAACGTGGGATTGAGGCACTAGACAATTTATTTTACGTTTACTTTGAATAAATTTAAGAGGCCTTGATACCGACGTCTATAAGTAGCGCAAATATGCTGAAAGAAAATGTACGAGGCATTTTGAAAATAGAATTCTACTAAAATCTCGTTATATTTGATATATTTCGTTTAAAACAATCAACATGCAGATGGACAGGTAATATATAGTTTGAGACAGGATATTTTTTTGCTAAAGTAATATTTTATATTTAGCTCTTTATTATTATTGACATATTTATAAGAACTACTACCCCATAAAGTAAATTTAGTAACTAGGTAAAATTGAGTTTTAAAATATTTGCTAAAACTATTGTTACATATTTGAAACGATCAAATAAATGTATAAATTCTGAGTCGAATGATTCCTTATATTAAAACTCTCGTCTCTAGTTGGTATATTTTTTGGAACCGTTTATATGGAAACTGCCGTCTTTAATTTTATGAATGGGAATGGAAAAAAGCAGATACACTGTACTACTGAGTTATGATCCCATATGTGCACCAACCAATAAGCGTAAATCAAACTAGTTGTCACTCTTCAGTAATGTTTTGTTGAGAACTTGCCAACATCTGCTGCGTTATAGTATGAGGCGGTATATAACCCTTACAAATAAAATAAAATAAGTAAGAATACTGACCTGCCAGGAATCGAATCTGGAACTCCATCTATGGAAAGTCGGTGCCAGAACTGCTACGTTATTTAAAACAAAATATAAGAAATAACTTCTCTATTGGTGGCTACACACTCAATATTCGATCTGCTTGCTTAATTTAGACGTTTAGTTTGGACTGGTAATGCTGTGACCCACGTGAGTGGCGCGACCAACACAACGGTATGGGCGACAAAGGAAATGCATGCCACATGAGCGATGGAAGTATCCTAAGTAGCTACAACACCTAGAAATTTGGACATTCTTGAAAAATTATAAAAGTTTAGGTTTAAAATGATCATTTTGACGTTTGTTATGTTGATAAAAATTTACAACTGGTAATATGTTAAAAATAATTGCCCATATCTGATATTTTTCATGGGCATAGTACACGTGCTGCAGGGAAATCCCTCAAAAGCTCGTGTGTAGAAAAAACTATTCTTGTCTTGAATCGCTGTAAATTATATTCGGTGGAAAACAGAGTCCTGGGCAAATTAGTCCAAATAGATGAAGTTCCCCGTATAAAATACTACTTGAAAAGGATTGTACGAAAAGTAGCTAGCTGAACTTCGTACGGATGTGAAGTATTAGTACGACGTGTATGCACCGCTTTAGGAGGAATTAAGCGGACTAAATACATGAAACATTTTCCATGAAAACACTTGCAGAATAGACTTAAGTCGCCAATCGTTCCTCGCTGTTCCAAGGAATCAAGATTATTAGTCAGTTCTGAGTCACCAGTCTGGCAAATAGCTCTCTTCTGAATAGAATCCAAAAAATACGGTGTATGTTTAAAAGTAGAGCCTCACACATGGGAGTAGTAGTCTATCGTTGGTCGTATTTGAGATTTGTAGAGAATTAACAGTTGTTGTGGAGTGTAAAGCTTTCTATCTCGAAATAGTATTCTCAGCTTTTCAGAAGCTCTCATTGCTATGTTTGCAACATATCCATATCAAGACACATTTTCTCTCAAATTAAAGCCCAGCAAATTGAATGACGATGGTAGAGGAACAGAGTGCCCCGACGTAACATGTCCGGTTCAACAACGTTAAGATTTTTAAATTCTACTTGGTTACTGTCACACCAAGATAAAATTTCTTTGTAATTGTTAAGTTCAACGAATTCCTGCTGTCTGCAGATATTTGCATGAGTATCAGATGTAAATGAGAAAGAGAGTAGGAGAGAGTATGGAGCCTTGGAGCACACCCGCGTTGATGTGAAGGTATTAGAAATAATTGCGTCGACTGCTAGTCGTAAGGAACGCTCTCTGATGAAACAAGACAGCCATAACCAAAACTTTTCAAACATAGCATAAAAGCGAAGCTTAGCCGTAATTCCGTCGTATCAAATAAAGTCGATATATCAAGTACAACTCGAGATTCACAAAAGGGTTCAACTACGTTATTCCAAATATGAGTTACAAAAGTTAAAATATTTCCTGTTGAACTTTGCTTACGAAAACGATATTGATGGTCGATATTTTAGAAGACGCTGATTGCCATAACTTTCGATATTATTGAAAGCAGTGCGACTGGTCGGTAGTTGTTTGGCAAGGTCTTTTAGCCTTTTTCTGGATATCGGCTGAACCGTAGCGCATTTCCAGAAGAAAGGAAATATTCCCTTTCCGTCAGATAGGTTTAAAAGTCTATAAAAAGCTGGTGTTAGTTTTCTCACGTAGTTTTTGAGTACTAAGGCAGGTATTCCATCAGCTCCAAAAGCTTTTTTTGCATGTAGCTTCATTAAAATACGTTTCATAGTACGCTATTTCAAGACAATGTCGGGTATCCTTGACTGCACTTTGGGAACAGTTGGTGGTGTTTGGAAATCGACAGTAAAATATGTAGCAAAAATTTCAGCTAATAAGTTCGCTTTCAACTTGTGTTGGTGCAATAGTATTATCTGGCCGTGTGAATGGTAGTTTAGCGATTTACTCAAATTTTGACAAATGGCCTTAGTGACTGATCAAAAGAACCTGGAATTATTGGGGCCGGCAAGGAGTTTATTTTTAATTCTTTGATTGTGGTTTCGTCGATATTTTTTTTGCATATGTTCTCAATACGAGCAAGGATATTTTGACTTATGACATAAGGATTTTCACGTCATTGTCGGTAGGCAAAACGTTTAGAAGCAACAGCTTCTTTGCATTTTCGATCAAACCAAGGCTTGCCGTTGGAAAGGCAGTTTTTCGAAAAAGAGACGTAAGCTTCGATACTAGTACGAGCCGAAATGACATCCGAAACCTCCTTAGCGCAGTCAGATGGGTCGTCATATCTGAAACAAACGTTTAATCAAGGAGAAGTTTGAAAATATTGCATGAGTTCTTCGCATTTAACAGATTTCTAGTGCCAAATCTTGCACGATTTAGGCGCCTCTCTGTCAGTGATCGGTAGGATACCAGATATCGAAGTCGGAAGAACTTAACGGCGAATTTACGGTTACAGTGTAAATCTCTGGATTTTTGATTAAAAATAGGTCAAGAAGATTGAGAGGCTCTCATCATCAGGATCAGGAATCCGTGTTGATTCATCGGATAAGCTGACTAAAACCACAACCGATTGAAAATGATTTGGTCGTATTTGAATATATAAATCATATTAAAGTCGCACAAGATGGCAATTTCGACGTTTGAATAATTAATCCGTAAATGATCGATGGAACGAGAAGCGAAAAGTATTCTAAAATTAGTATCACTTGGTTGGCAAGTGATACTAAACTGACAAAAAGACAGATTCTAAAGTTACGCCTAAACCGGAAATAAAAGTCGTAGCCAAGATGGGAAAAGTTGGCTGTGCTGGTCGATAAACTGACCTTGGTTTCACAGTGAGCGAATACTAGTTCTAATATGTCGGAATTAAAATAAAAATTAAAATTTCATTTCTTAGATATCTCGGAAACCTTTTAAATTCAATAGCAGCATCAATAGTTAGCAGTTGGAAAAAATTAAGGATCAAAATTAAAGAGCATTCTATAGTACACAGTATAAAGCAATAAAACAACAAACATAATCATACACCATGGATTTCGTAAAGAAATATAATACTTAATTAATTGTTACCACAAACTTTCACGAGAATTATGACAGTCATGCTATGACATAGTCATGTAAATCAGTAGCGAGCATGGGGAGACTTTGACAAAGAAAAATAGGAAAGTACGTTTACGGTCTTTAAACGCAGATATGGCGCCAAAGAAAAGACGCTGACTAAGTAGTAAGTACTAATTGCATAGAAAATTAATGATGAGTGAAATATTTGGCACACTTTTCAAGAAAAGAGAGAAGAAACTGATACAATGACGCCAGAGATAAAATTTCGATAAACAAAAGAAGAGTAAGTTTAAATCAAAAAAAATTCGAGCCAAAATGACAATTACTACTAAGCTTCTAAAAACCAGTGAAAAAAAACTAACTCAACAACTATAATCTACAAAATCTTTGCTTAAAATAAAATTACTCACAGACCCAAAACAAGTAGAAAGTGTTATTTACCAAGGATATCTCTTGCGCCCACTACTAAACACTACTGAACACCTAAGAATTAAGAGGAAATATCGTATTCATAAGTCCACACTTAGACTTGCAGTTATGTGCACAGAAGAAAATCGGACCCGAAACATTGAAAGCAAGAAATATTAGAAACAACGGAATTGAAAATATTGTATAGAACTACGGAAGGGACTTGTATTAGCTGGAGAGAGGAGTGTGAACATTAGACAGACATGAAAAGTAGAAAATATAAATCACAAAAATAGAATGAATCAAACATACAGATAGAGTAAGAGGGGAATAACGATTAGATTCGCAAGGAATTAGTCTCTAGTGGGAAGCAACTTAGGAGTATACCTCGAAAAAGTTTGTAACAACTATTCTAATGTAAGATATATTTCTAGTGTTCCGTACGGAACGCTTATAAGATGACTTCGGTGTCCGTCTGTCTGTATATCTGCCTGTCCGTTTGTCCGTCTCTCTGTCACACCCGATTTTCTCCGAAACTATTTCACATAAAAAGTTGAAATTTGGCAATAATATAGGAATTGATGGTATCATCAGAGCCGTGCAGTATTGAAAGTTAAATTTTGACTTAAGGGGTTATTTTTGGGGGGTGAAATCGGAAGGGAAAAAACTTTTTTTACCATGTCATCGAGTAGGGTGTCAAATCAAACACGAGTTCAAAAATATATATAATATAGTACTTGCGCGCACTTCTCTTTGTATTATTTTTAAAGAAGCGCGAAAAATCGCTGTCCCCCCTTATCTTGAAAAGTAGTGATTAAAAATTTTGAAAAAATTCTGGAATTTTCTCTACAGGGTGTAGATTGAACGAAAATTATCACGAGTGCATTACCTTTAATAATTTATCTGATATATAAAAAAAAACAAAAATTACAAGGTCATCAGTTTTCAGTAAAAATCGGAAAAAAACTTTGTTGAAAACTTATTTGGGATGTGTTTTGTGAAGTCATTGATCATTATATACTTCCGTAACAAAAATTTTTATTTTAAAAGCAATCAACGTACGGAATACTAACTGTGCAAGTGCAACTTGCACTTGACCGGTTATTTTTATTGTTCACCTCCCCGCCTGAATAGGGGTTTTACCCATTTTTATATCTTATCGAAGAGGATATCGTAATACCCGTCAACGTTGTCTAAGTGCCGAAACATACATTTTTGTATTTTACAGCTCCTTTTAGATAAACGCAGTAGTGCTGCCACGGATAATTTGCATTTCTGCAAACACCTACTACCTATGTATGTGGCATGGCCAAATAAACTTAAATAAATTAATAAATAAAGTATACCGACCTGCCGTGATTGGCACCCGAAACCTTCTGCATAGCAAGCAAGTTACTTCACCACGGAGCCACGGGTCGCCACACAAATAGGTGAAAAGGGTAATAAATAGGTGATTAAAATAAAGAGAGAGCGAAGAAAAAGGGATTTTAAATTAAATGACATTTACCTGGATATTGACTAAGAAATTTTCCAAATAGAATTTTTCGTTCCGCATAGTAGCCGAATACCTTCATTGGAACTGTACTATAACTGAGTATCCTGTGCAAACTGTGCGACGTCCGTAGCTTTGTCGTCCCGCATAAGAATACTGGTAAAATCCATTTGAGGACACGAAGCGTAGAAAAATATCATAACTCATACCAACGAATATGTGTACTGATTAAACTAAACAGTATATTTTATTATAGAATCAAAAGTAAATGGTATATCTCTCAGTTTCAATTTGCAGATAATACTACGTAATTATAATTCCTTTCGAAAACAACGACTGTTTCAATTTCAAATGCAACACATAATCAACACTCGACGATATTGCAACAATCTTGTATCGCACGAAGTTTGCAACCATTGCCAACTAAAATAGACTACAGTGGGATCTCTTGAGATGTGACCGGAAACTCCGAAGGTTTCTGTTTGTTTCATTAGGAAGTCAGAGACCGACTGGAATTTATTGAGCTTGGTTGATTAGTGAACATGAGTTGCAGATAATGTTTACTACTTCAGTTTTGGTGTATATAAAATGTCAATCGCAAATATTTAATCATCGAAATATGTTTTTCTCTGATTACTATTAAATATGTATAAATGTGAACTATTTACTGTGATTTAAAATTTGATATAGCGTATTGAAAGTTTCTTAACGACCGCTAAAAGCGTCGTTTTTTGCATACTTTTAATCCGGCCTTTTTTATTTATATTATTTTTATCGTTCGCCTCCCAGCCTGAGTAGGGTGTTTACCCTTTCCATATCCTAAGGTTATTGGCTAGGAGGTCGTAATACCCGTCAATGTCCAAGTGTCGAAACATACATTTTCGTATTTGACAATACCTTTTAGACAACGCGATAGTGTTGCCACGGACGTTATTGCATTTCTGCAAACAACTACTACCTATGTATGTTGCCAGGCCAAATATACTTAAATAAATTAATAAATAACCGACCTGCCGGGATTGGACCCGAACCTTCTGCACCGCAAGCGAGTACTACCCCACGGAGCCACGAGCAGCTCCATAATATTTACATTTATAAAAAAAAAATCAGATACACATAATACAGGGTGTCCAAGAAATAAGTTCAAATTTGTTTGGCTTATTACGTAACAGGCGGAAGGGGCAAAGATGAGAGCAGATCGTTATCAAGGGGGGAGAGTTTTGCTCAACCAACAATTCTGTAGAGATAGTGATGTAAATATTTCCTCTTCAATATAATTTACAGTAACATTATATAAAAACAACAGTCTGTTTTAATTTCCAATATATTTAAAATGACTTGACAATTATTTCACCATACAACGGTTTCTTCAGAAGTGAATTAGAAAGAAAAATGTTTGATAATAATGCTGGTTATATAGTGCTTAAAACTATCCTTAATTAGATAAGTTTATGTTAATCGTTTTATTATATTATTTACTGACAAAGTTATTTTAAAGATGCAAATCTGTGGCACTATTTCAGAGAACTAATGAAGGTTAAGTAAGAGTTTACCTGTTCGTTTAATAATAGATTGGGGTTTTTCCGTTTGTTAATTTCAAGACATTCAAGCATATGCAATTTTTTATTTTCTACATGCAGGATTTTGAATGTATCATCAAAATTATGGGATTCGTTTATTATATGGGTTGCGTAATGTGAATTGTTCTTGTTTTTTAAATAAATATATTTATGTTCTTTAATATGAGTTTCAAAAGATCTACCATTTTGTCCTATGTAGGTTTAAGTACAAGATCCACAATTTAATAAAAAAACGGATTTATTAGATTTGGTTTTGTTATTCAAAATTATTGTATTGTAAAACGGAAAAACTCCAATCTATTATTAAACGAACAGGTAGACTTAAACCATTCACCCTTACTTAATCTTTATTAGTTCTCTGAAATAGTACCACAGATTTGCATCTTTAAAGTAATATAATAAAACGATAAACATAATTTTATGTAATTAAGGATATTTTTAAACACTATATAACCAGTATTAAAAACAAACATTTTTCTTTCTTATTACTTCTGAAGAAGCCATTGTATGGTGAAACAGTTGTCAAGGCATTTTAAATATATTGAAAATTAAAACATAGTGTTGTTTTTATGTAATTTTACTATGAATTTCCGACAAGTATCGGCTAACATAATCAAATATAATTTACAGTGTTTACCTTACAATGACTTTCATACTCAAGATAAATTATGTCATTCATCTCGCCTCCCGCCAAAATCATCCATTTAAATTTTTGATGAGTGCACCTCTGATATCAAGGCGTTCGAGTTTGCAATGATCAGATGACCTGTTGCCATATTGCTGGTATGATGCCAGCGAACTTTTGAAATATTCAAATTCCTTCTTTCAAGAAAAATCTTATTCTGTAGAATCAAAATGAATTGTACTGATTGAAAGAAAGGAAAAAAACGAGAAAAGTTTTTTTTAGAAACTTTTTTTTCTCAAGTTCTTATTAAAACAGATATACAAAATAGGGAAAAGGCAAAAAATACATGGAAAAATACATTTGGCTTCAAAGCTTTTTGTGCGCTATTCATTTAAAGATCTCTATTAGAGATATTGTCCCGGGTAAAGAAATGTTCATTTTCAGAATACATATCTGCAGACCTTCAGCTTCGCGGGTATAACGTCAAAAATCAGGCTCCTTATGTTTTAGCGAATCTCAGTATTCTGGAGAGATTGAAACTAATTATAATTATTATTCTAAACTTAAAAATGAAGTGAACACACTTTTTGCTCCATTTTATCATTAGTTAAATCTAGTATATTAATTTTCATACAACTAATGACATTTCATGCCTATATTCTTCTTCTTCTTCCTTCAGCCGTTCTCTACCCACTGTCGGGTATAGGCCTCTCTCAAATCTTTCCATTTTTCTCTATGTTGTGCTTGTCGATACCAGTTAAGTCCTCCGACTCTCTTCAGATCGTCGCTCCATCTCTGTTGGGGCCTTCCTATGCTTCGCTTTTCACCCCATGGTCTCCACCTAGTGATCTTGCCACTCCACTTATACGTCGCTCTCGCTACATGGCCGGCCCAGCTCCATTTCAGAGATGTTATCCGTTTGGTGATATCATCCACCTTTGTTTGTTGTCTAATCCATTTATTAGTTTTCTTGTCCTTCAAAGTAACACTCAACATCTTCCTTTCTATTGCTCGTTGGTAGTTTTTCTATTGTTCTTTTAGTTAAAACCCATGTCTCGGCTCCATACGTTGTAGCTGGCAAGATACATTGATTATAAATTTGGGTTTTTGATCTTTGAGGAATGTTCATATTCAGTACATATTTCAATTTTCCATATGCTGCCCATCCCATACGTATCCTTCTTTCTATTTCAAGCTGCTGGTTTTCCTTTCCTATCGTTATTATTTGGCCCAGATAGATGTATGTGTTTACTTTTTCTATTGTTGAATGTTCAATCACTATATTTTCATCATTGGTGTATTCGTTACTCATGTACTTTGTCTTGGAGAAATTTATGTCAAGTCCCACTCCAGCCGCTCTTCCACTTTTCATCTGTTGTAAGGCTTTCCTAACTTCATCCATTTCTATGTCAGGAATTTCTTCTGAGTTGACATTAATTACTCTTTTGTCTGTTGATGAGTTGTCCTTTTCAACTACTACATTTTGGACTTTTGAACTGTAGAGGTCTTGATAGAAAGTTGTAATTCTGTTTCGGATATTTTTCTTGTCATTGATTATGTTTCCTTCTTGGTCCTTCAATTTAATTATCTCACTTTTACAGGCGTTTGCTCTTCTAAAAACTTTTAATCCTTTGTTTTTCTCTATAAGATCTTTAACCATGTTTTCCTTGTATTTGTTTATGTCTTGTTTAACCGCTTTTCGTACTGTCTTATTCAGTTCTGCATATTCGACAGTTAATCTCTTTCCTTCGTGTATCAGTTGTCTTCGTTGTTCCAACATTCTTTTTGTTTCTTCACTAAGCTTGTTATTCTTTCGCCTAGTAGGTTGGGGAGATATTTTTTCTGCGGTGGTCTTGAGTGTTTCAATTATTTTTCTGTTTCTTTCATCTAAACTTGCTCCTGTAGTTAATCTGTTGTTATTAAGGTTGGCTGTAATCTGTTTTTGGTATTGTTCTACGTTTTCTTTTAGTGTTTGTCTGTCTGTTTTATTTGTTTTCTTGTTGTGTAAACGTTTTCGTTCGAGTCTTTTGTTAAAAAACACCTTTGCTCTGACCAGCCTATGATCACTACCCGTTGCAAATCTGTTTAGGACCTTCACGTCTGTTACTATGTTCTTATGTGTTGTTAGTGCATAATCAATTTCATTTCTTGTCTCACCATCAGGACTAATCCATGTCCATTTTCTCTTCTCCTTTTTCTGAAAGAAGGTGTTCATGTTATAGAGTTTCTCCCTTTCCAGGAATGTCATCAGCATATGTCCTCTGTTGTTCCTCTCTCCAAGGCCAAAATTTCCTATATAACTCTCTGTATCTTCTGCTTTCTTTCCTATCTTGGCGTTAAAGTCTCCTATTACCAATGTATACTTTGTTCTGTGTTCGTGAAGCGCCTCAGATATTTCCTCATAGAATTCTTCTGCTTCTTGATCTTCATGGCTTGTCGTAGGAGCATAGACCTGTATTACTTTTACTGTTAAGGTGTTGTTCAATCTTATTGTTATGTATATAACTCTATTAGATATCGCTTGGAATTTCTCAGTATATGGTATTAGCCTTCTGTGTATCAATAATCCAGTTACTCCATTACTGTTGTCTTCGTAGCCTTTGTTGAAGAGCAAGTGTCCCGTAGGTAACTTCAGGCAGTATTCTACTCTTCTTCTTGTTTCTGAAATTCCCAGTATGTCCCATTTAATATTTTTAAGCTCATGGTCCAGTTCTTCCAATCTTTCCTCACTTCCAATTGTTCTCGCATTATAGGTTGCTATATATAGTCGGCAGCCTGGTCCAACCCAGAGATTCTTAGCACCCCCTGTTCGAGCCCTGTTCTGACCGCTGCCTTGGTCGGGGTTACTCAAACTGCCTATATACTACTTATATAAAAAAATTAAATCCATACACTGATTTATTCAAACACATTCGCACTGGAGAATTACTACTTTTGAATGCCCAGATTGAGTTTTGAAAGTTTGGTTAGCGAATTTTAGCGGATATTATAACTTAACTCTAGCAAATAATCAACTGTTTTACAAATAAAATGTGTCTCTAATATGAAAACACAATAGGCGTGATGACAATGAATCACCGAAATTACGACTTTGAATAATGAAATAGATTAAAAAGTTTCTAAAAAATATTCTTATTTTTATATTAAAAGTGAGATTTATATTATTTTTGAAAAAATAAAAATGCAAAATACAGCAATCCGCCATGTTAAGTGGAGGACCAATCAGATTGAATGACGTCACGCCTAAGTAAACATTCGGTCGAACTTCTCTTGTGTTAACGATAATTTCTGCACCGTTTATCAATTAATTTGTGGTTTTTAAACTATCGAGTTGCCTAGTTTTGTGTTACAAAAACTAGAACCACGAAACGTTAGCTATGGAAGACGGATTTATCAAGGCAAATAGCTCTAATTTACCTAGAATTGATTTGTTGATGCTTGGAGAGTTTCTCGCGTCAAACAAAGACTTTTGCTCAGCAGAATTTAGAAATATCAAAACTTCTATAGAAGTATATAAATAATTTGTATTAAAACTACAATTTAAAACTTAAAAACCCATAAAAACTGCACTTAATTTCTACGTCATGGTTTTATTAGTTTTAGGTTATGATTGTTATGAAAATGTTGATATGTCGTATGAGTAAGTACATACTAATTGATTTTATTTATTTTAGGTCCTCAGGCCCATCGTATGGCGGTGACCCTGTAAGTTATGTACAGCTTAAACGTGATGAAAAAATGTGCATAGTGAAATGTAAAATTTGCCCAGAACATAAGGTCCATGCAAAGTTATATACAGTTACGTTAATAGTCAATGAAGAAGAAGAAGCAGTTATTTCCGTGCAGTGCCGTGACCGTGTTGCTTCTCAAAGGGGCTGCAAGCACGATATAGCATTCCTCATGTGAGTCCATCGCAGGAGTGAAGACCCATCCTGTACTTCAGTGGAATATTACTGGATAAAATCCGAACTGTCTAGGGCTGGCACTAGCCTAAAATACATAACGGCAAAGCAATTATCAAATGGTAAGCCTAGTTTGCCATAATAGAGTTCTTGAAAAGTTTTTGGAAATGGAAATAATAAAATATCAACCGAGTTATATTTGTGATGACACAGAAAGTGTGTATATCTATTCACCAACTTGTGCTGAAACATAAAGAGAAATTCTGTGACACATTTTTGGAGAAGCTCGTTCCAACTGATGCACATATTTTTAAAACTGAAAAAGAGACCAGAGAATAGCACCAAAGTAGTCTTTGGTATGAATTGAGGTATGGCAGAATCACAGAATCCCAAGCATTTGAATTTAGTCGTTGTAAAGCAAATAATGGAACACTTATATCATTAATTATGGGAGAAAAAATTCCAGATACACCAGCAATGAAACGTGGTAAAATATTAGAAAATAGATAGGTCACATGTAAAAGTATACATTGTAGTTCTTTATTTACTGGCAATACAATCTTAAAAAGTCGAAAATAGTAGGTGCAATAACAGACAGCTACCTTGTTTTCAATCACATCTAATTAAATAAACATGTAAGTAGTTTAATGTTTTATTTATTGTGTAAAGTAACAAAATAAACATAAAAAAATTCACTTTAGTTTTGCTTGAAAAAAGAAATAAGTACTTGAACTTCCAGTCTCTCCAGGTTCTAACTGTTTTGTAACTGTACTTCTTTCTTCTAAATCTTTTTCACTTTCCTCGACTACCATCCTTTTTTGTTTCTTGAGAATATATGATCTTTCTATAGTGTTAGATGTTCGTTTTCTTCGATCAGATTTGTATTCAAATCGTGTGGGAATACACCCTGGTTTCATGCACACTTGTGACACTGAACCCATCACATGGTACTAGATGTAATTCTCGATATCATTTGGTAACTGGAACAAGAATAAAGTATCCATTAAATAAACAGTAGTGGATGATAACATTAAAGAAATAAAACCTAATCTCAATATTGATGTAACTATCTAAAGGTATTATTTAGATAATTAACAATTTCTCAAACAAGCTTATTACGACACACCTCATTTATTATAATAAAATATTAAGTTAAAACTGACATCAAAATGGTCTCCACAGAAATAAATTGAAGAATTTGGAGAAATAATTGCTGGCTCTCGCCGTGCGAGAGTGAGCCACTTATTTCTTATTGTTTTCTTGTTTGGAACGTAAACAAATAACTTGTTAGGAGTTTTTATCGATGTGTGAGGGATCGCACACCACTTATATACTTTAGAAATCATTTTAAACCCACAAAATAACAAAATTATTGTATAGACACTGTATACTTCACCATTGTTGACATGGAGTTTACAAAGGCGTGACGTCACGAGCAGACGCATAAACACCTACTAGTTTTGGCGTGAAATTCAATATTAGTTTAAAAAAGGCCAATTTTATGCTAGGAAACCTGTAATTTCTCCAGAAATATATATTTTTTTGGAAATAGAAGTTCCGTAAGAACATCGTGGAATAGTTTTTCAAAATTAGTCATCATGCCTATTATCATAACCTTTATATAATTTATTGCATAATAGAAATAAAGAATTATGATTAAATTACCTTTTAGGGTCTCCTTTGGTAATACTACCTATATTTTTACAAGCACTAACCGCACGACAAAAACTTTCTCTTGACATCTTTTTTACAATTATTTTTAATTATAACAACGAACGAGTCATTTATTTAGTGGAAAATTATTACTAGTGAGTTTCAGAGCACGTTATAAAAAGATTATCCTTGAAATCCAGATGTAGACACAACCTGCAACCGTGCTGGTAGCCATTATGTTGGTATGAAAGGGGACGCATGCATGATGACCTAAAAATTTTCTTATGAGTCGCTACTGTGTTTTATGTGTACTGATGTACAAAAATTTCGTCTAGTCCAACGTTCAGCGCGTCTCAAGAATATCCACGAAATTACTATGCCCTACATCAATGCAACGCAGCAAGCAAAGTCAATGGCGACTAGCTGATTTGTAGTACCAATTAATTTTGACGCCATAGGGTCGTTGCCACTTATATTTATTAATTTGAATTTCTTGTTATATCTATAATATATATAAAATGCAACGTCTCTCTGTCTGTCTGTCTGTCTGTCTCTCTGTCTGTCTCTCTGTCTGTCTATCTGTCTGTCCGTTAATGCGCTTATCACTGGAGAACCACTTATCCGATTTACGTACTTTTTTTTTTTAAACCATACATATGTTCTCTGGCCAGGTTATAGGCTATATTTTATTACGATAGGTAGCATAAGGAATGAGCAGTGACGTAAAATAGTGAATGAAGTCGGAAAAAAAGTTTGCCGCTAGCGCGTTCCTTTACAATACACAGCCTAAACCATTAAATATGGAACAATATTATGTAGCAGAGAATATCTATAATCTGTAATATATATAAAAAGCAATGTCTCTCTGTCTGTCTGTCTGTCCATTAGTGCGTTTATCACGCGAGAACCACTTATCCGATTTACCTGTCTTTGTTTAAATTCATACATATATTCTTTGACCAGGTTATATAATAACAATAATCTATATCTATAATATATATAAAATGCAATGTCTCTCTGTCTGTCTATCTATCCGTTAGTGCGCTTATCCCTCGAGAACCACTTATCCGACTTACGTGATTTTTTAAATTCATACATATGTTCTCTGACCAGGTTATAGATATATATATTTTATTACATCTATAATATATATAAAATGCAACGTAGCTCTCTGTCTGTCTGTCTGTCCGTTAGTGCGCTTATCACTGGAGAACCGCTTATCCGTACTTTTTTTTTTTAAACATACGTATGTTTTCCGGCCAGGTTATAGGCTATATTTTATTACGATAGGTAGCATAAGGAATGAGCAATGACGATAATAGTGATTGAAGTCGGAAAAAAGTTTGCCGCTAGCGCGTTCTCTTGCAATACAGTGCCTAAACCACTAAATATGGAACAATATCATGTAGCAAAGGATATCTATAATATATATAAAATACAACGTCTCTCTCTGTCTGTCTGTCCGTTAGTGCGTTTATCACTGGAGAACCACTTATCCGATTTACGTGCTTTTTTCTAAACATACGTATGTTCTCTGGCCAGATTATAGGATATATTTTATTACGTTAGGTGACATAAGGAATAAGCAGTGACGATAATAGTGAATCAAGTCGGAGAAAAGTTTTCCGCTATCGCGTTCTCTTGCAATACACTGCCTAGAGCATTAAATATGGAACAATATCATGTAGCAAAGAATATAATATATATAAAATGTAACGTCTCTCTGTCTGTCTGTCTGTCCGTTAGTGCGCTTATCACTCGAGAACCACTTATCCGATTTATGTGTTTTTATAAATTTATACATATGTTCTATATAATTCGATATAAGCCTAGATAATGGGAGATAAGGTGAGATAATGGAAGATAAGGAGAAATAATGGGATATAAGTCGAGATAGGCCTCGATAATGGGAGATAAGAAAAAATAATGGGAGATAAGCAGAGATAAGTCCAGATAATGGGAGTTATGGTGAGATAATGGAAGATAAGAAGAAATAATGGGAGATAAGGAGAAATATTGCGAGATAAGGTGAGAAATGGGAGATAAGGAGAAATAATGGGACATAAGGAGAAATAATGGGAGATGAGCAGAGATAAGCCTAGATAATGGAAATTATGTAGGGGTAATGGGAGATAAGGAGAAATATTGGGAGATAATTGGAAATAGTAGAAGATATTTTATTACGTTGGGTAACATAAGGAATAAGCAGCGACGATAGTAGTGAATCAAGTCCACGCGAGCGGAGCCGCGGGCCCGGCTAGTATTGTTATATATTACTTATTAAAATATAATTTAAGAAAATATTCAGCTGTTAATGATAACATAACATTATTTATCTTATTCCCTATTAGCTAAAACTATGCACTTTATTAACTTAGACTTTAAATAATATTGTATATCTTCTAAATTTGGAAATCCTGCAACAATGTAAATGTGACCGATTCGTTACCAGCCGATACAATCAACCCGTATTGCTAGCTGATCAATCACTTTTCATATAAATATGCACAGGCTTGATTTACCTAGTTGAGAAATGGGTGCAGAAGTTTGAGTAAGCTGCTTTGACCTTAAGTTTATCTCAAGAATATCCAGAAGCCATGCAGATGTGGAATACATTCAATTATCAATTCACGCCTGACTTTTTAAAGGAGATATCGCCAATGTGTCCAGGAGTTCGTTACAATACATTCTCTTTTGATAGTTATCATGAGACCATACCAGAGGGATTTGGAAAGAAGTGTTCGCACGGTTTTTGCAGAGAACTTTTTCCAGAAATTTAAAGGGTGTCCACTTGCCCCTTGTCGGGTTCCAAATTGGTACCACCGTAAGAAAGGGTTTTTTTCTTTCACCGAGATTGTGTCGTGTTGAAGCTTTTAAGATGTTTTAGCAAAAGAAGATTTTTTCCTTTGCGCTTCCTCCAGATCATCGATTTTTTTTTTTATTGTGTTGGGAACAGGGCAGCAAGTTATTGAAATGTTGTTACAAAAGAGGATCATCGAAAGCATTGAAAAGCCGTTCCTTTCTAAATCAATAATTTGTTTCTTACTGCTTCGGAAAAGGTTTACGCTTTAAAAGTTTTACTCTAAGAAAGATGTTTTAGTGGCATTCATACTCGTCGCCTAATTTTCACAGAAATGGTCCAAAAATTTGACTTATCCGACCCAGAATATGCTCTCCTCAGCCTGAACTAACCTAATTTTAGTTAGATAGGACCATATCACATACTTCCAACAGAAGACAATTTAATCGAAAATATTTTCGAAATAAATTTTATGTATGAGGTTACCCCAAAACTACAATAATTAAAAGAAAGTACCCCGAAAAAATGAAGGTAATGATGGAGGCTGACTGAGCAATGAGCAATAATTCATCGCTCGCTTTTTTTTTATGGGTCTAGCACACGTGCTGCAAGGAAGTCCGTTCAGCGATTCACGTTGTTCTTGAATCACTGTAAATTGTACTCGGTGGGAAACACAGTTCTGGGCAAATTATTCAAAAAGGATGATGTTCTCCATATAAAAGACTGCTTGAAAAGCGTTGTACGAGGAGTAACAAGCTGAACCTCATACGGATGCGAAGCATTAGCGCGACGTGTATTTCTAACATGCACCGCTCTGGGAGGAATTAAACGGGCTACAATCCTTCGAACACTTTCCATGAAAATATTTGTAGAATAGGCTCAAGTCGCTACCGTTCTTCGATGTTCCAACGAGTCAAGGCCGCCGGTAAGTTCCGGGTCTCCAATCAGACGAACAGCTCTTCTCTGAATAGAATCCAACAAATTTATGTTTGAGAGCAAAGCCCCAAATATGGGAGCAGTATTCCATAGTTAGTCGAATTTCAGCTTTGTAAAGAATTATCAGTGTAAGCTTTCTGGTCCGACATAATATTCCCAACTTTTAAGAAGCTCTCTTTGCTATGCTTGCAACATCTTCTCCACCCCAAGACAGAATTTTTTCCAGATCTTTGTTAAGTCGAATGAGTTCCTGCTGTTTGCGGTTATTCGTCTGAGTAGCTGACGTCCGAGCGTTCAAAGTGAATGAAGAGATAAGCTTACTATCATCTGCAAATCTGTAAATTGGATTCCAGGCCTTTTTCAGCAGATCGTTAATGTAAATGAGAAAGAGAGTAGGAGACAGTATGGAGCCCTGGGGCACACCGCCCTGCGCAATAATCAAAATGTTGCTACTACTTTAAAGCATTAGCTAGTGTGCATATAAGGATGTGTATTTTCTTAATATTTTAATTAGTAAATAATCATTTAATGAGTTTCTGATATTGTGTTTCGGTTTTAACAACAGCGGATTGTTTGATACATGCTCTGAAAAGTTGCATTTTTTTTGACTCAAGAATTGTAGTACTTAGTGTTTGTTACTGAGATGTAGGAATTACGAAAGCCATACTGGTGATCACTAAGATCGCTTAGAAGAGTTCTCACAATATAACGGATCGTATTTACATGACGTTAGTTTCAGGACAATCTTCTAACTGTTGTAGTTTGAGATACAATTAACACGTTTTTCTTTTATCAATTTATTTTTTTACTGGAATTATTTTAAAAGTCGCCATTTTTTATCCACCATGTATTCACTGAAAAACAATTTAATAATTCTGAATTAAAACTATAACCCAACAATAACTTGCTGTAAATTAAAAGAGGTTAAAAGCTTTATCCACAAAATAATTAAATTCAAAATTCGAAATGTAAATGTCGGGTTTTTAGTAATTGAGATGTATATGAAGGATCTCAACAAAAACACAGAGAGCTTATTGCATTAGCAATAGCTTTTTCAATATGAAGGAACCTTCATTTCAATTTTCTTTCTGTTGTTAAAAACATTTTCCATTAAAATTGTTTGTTATCGTTCTCCTTTCTGTTGTTATTATCTTTCGTATCCGGGTAGTGTTGATTTTTCTTCAGTTTGTTGCCTTTGTAGGCTTTTACAGTAAACAAACAGGTTTTTTTTGTGAATATAGAGTAGACTTTGAATTACTATTCATTGAAAAATTGGCGACTTTTTGTGATAAAAATAACCGCAACATAAAACGTTGTATTATAAATGTTGACGCCGCATTGTGGTAAAAATTAAAAAAAAAAAGAGTAGAAAAAAACACTTTTTGTGAACTCATTAAAATAGTTAAGTATTTGCTGATTATCCTCTAGTTCTCTTATATCTATACCCTATTTATTTGAAACTGATAGTAATAAGAATGCCAGTGGAGTGATCGGTGGTCCTATAACAGATATTTTTCAGGTAACAATGGGTAACAATGCTCTTTTGTAACGAAGTTTTATTATCTACTACAACCATAAATATATATTTAGAGCAGCATGACCAAGTGTCAAGCCAGTTAGAGATAAATCAGTTAGTGTTTTAACAAAATCTCTTCTCCATCGAAACGCCAAAAGTATAAATGCCAGTGAAATGACGGGTGGTCCTATAACAGAGTAGTGCTATTAATTCCCAGGTATCATTCAGGTAACAATGCTCTTTTGTAACGAAGTTTTATTGTCGATTAAATAATTTTATGTTCCGGTTGCCCCAACTATAAATACATATTTAGAGCAGCATGACCAAGTGTCAAGCCAGTTAGTGATAAGTCAGTTAGTTTGTTAACAAAATGTCTTCTCCATCGAAACGCCAAAAATTCGGGCAACTAACCCATAATGAAAAGATGTATTTGACTACGTTAAAAATGATCAGAATTCTGTGACAAAATGTTCCTTAATGTTGGTAAAGCCACAGTTTACAGAATTTTAAGAGAAGAAAAGGATGGGGAATGTACTCTTCAAAAGAGAATTCCAACCTTGGATATGATCCTGCAGGCTGCGTCAAACCACTTGGAAATACCGAAATGTATACCATATATATATATATATATATATATATATATATATATATATATATATATATATATATATATATATATATATATATATAATATATTTGTTTCTTTACCAAGATATTTAAAATAATGTATAACTAACTATATAGTACTTACAAACTTAAGACTAAATTATTGTAAGAAACATGTACATCATCACCAACAGGAAGTGCCAATACACAAGGCACTAAAATACATTTGGTAGAAATAACTACTAGTATGGATCAAAACTGAACAACTATGAGTACCATTTTCAATGGCAGTGTTATAAAATTTGATTGAATAACCGTGCAATTACCAGAGGCAAACAAGTGTGGCCCTCTTGCTCAATTCTTGGCGGTAAAAGTGCTTGATCTGTCATGTGTGTGTGACATTTTAGTGACAACCGAAATATCCCTAGAGTCAGCAGTGGGTACCACCAAATGCATGAGTAAATCACACTTAAGTCCTCCATGTCTGACCTCTTGTTCATGTTTACAGGATTGTTATTAATAGCCACCATCTCCAAGAATTTTCTCTTTGTGTAACTGGATTCGTTAAACAAGATGGTCTGAAGTTAATAATTAACTCCTTCTTCTTACTAGACAAACGCGACTACCTTCTTATTATATATATATATATATATATATATATATATATATATATATATATATATATATATATATATATATATACATATATATATATATATATATATATATATATATATATATATATATATATATATATATATAAATATATATAAATATATATCTATAATATATATAAAATGCAACGTCTCTCTGTCTGTCTGTCTGTCTGTCTGTCTGTCCGTTAGTGTGCTTATCACTGGAGAACCACTTATCCGATTTACGTACTTTTTTTTTTAAAAACATACATATGTTCTCTGGCCAGGTTATAGGCTACATTTTATTACGATAGGTAGCATAAGGAATGAGCAGTGACGTAAAATAGTGAATGAAGTCGGAAAAAAGTTTGCCGCTAATGCGTTCCATTGCAAGCACAGCCTAAACCATTAAATATGGAACAATATTATGTAGCAGAGAATATCTATACTCTATAATCTATAATATATGTAAAATGGAATGTCTGTCTGTCCATTAGTACGTTTATGACGCGAGAATCCCTTATCCGATTTACGTGTGTTTTTTTTTTTTAAATTCATACATATATTCTTTGGCCAGGTTATATAATAATAATAATAATAATAATCTATATCTATAATATGTATAAAATGCAATGTATCTCTGTCTGTCCGTTAGTGCGCTTATCCCTCGAGAACCACTTATCCGAATTACGTGATTTTTTTAATTCATACATATGTTCTCTGACCAGGTTATAGATATATATTTTATTACATCTATAATATATATAAAACGCAACGTATTTCTGTTTGTCTGTCTGTTAGTGCGCTTATCACTGGAGAACAACTTATCGGATTTACGTGCTTTTTTTTAAACATGCTTAACCATTAAATATGGAACAATATCATGTAGCAAAGAATGTCTATAATATATATAAAATGTAACGTCTCTCTGTCTGTCTGTCTGTCCGTTAGTGCGTTTATCACTGGAGAACCACTTATCAGATTTTCGTGCTTTTTTTTTTAAACATACATATGTTCTCTGGCCAGGTTATAGGATATATTTTATTACGTTAGGTGACATAAGGAATAAGCAGTGGCGATAATAGTGAATCAAGTCGGAGAAAAGTTTGCTGCTAGCGCGTTCTCTTGCAATACACTGCCTAAAGCATTAAATATGGAACAATATCATGTAGCAAAGAATATAATATATATAAAATGCAACGTCTCTCTGTCTGTCCGTTAGTGAGCTTATGACTTGAGAACCACTTATTCCGACTTACGTGTTTTTATAAATATATACATATGTTCTATATAATTCAATATAAGCCTAGATAATGGGAGATAAGATGAGATAATGGGAGATAAGGAGAAATAATGGGAGATAAGTCGAGATAAGCCTCGATAATGGGAGATAAGGTGAGATAATTGGAGATAAATATAAATAATGGGAGATAAGGAGAAATAATGGGAAGTGAGCAGAGATAAGTCTAGATAATGGGAGTTATGGCGGGATAATGGGAGATAAGGAGAAATATTGCGAGATAAGTCGAGACAAGCCTAGATAAGTCGAGATAAACCTAGATAATGGGAGATAAGGTGAAATACTGGGAGCTAAGGAGAAATGATGGGAGATAAGGAGAAATAATGGGAGATGAGCGGAGATAAGCCTAGATAATGGAAATTATGTAGGGATAATGGGAGATAAGGAGAAATATTGGGAGATAAGGGGAAATAATGGGAGATATTTTATTACTTTGGGTAACATAAGGAATAAGCAGTGACGATAGTAGTGAATCAAGTCCACGCGAGCGGAGCCGCGGGCCCGGCTAGTATATATATATATATATATATATATATATATATATATATATATATATATATATATATATATATATAATTTAATTTAATTTTTCTGAACCATTTTTCTATAATATTGATTTATTATGTCTTGGACTTTGTGGTTCGTTTGCTTAAAAGAAAACATCTTCTTGACGTTTCGCCCTGGCGTTTAGGGTATTTTAAATGAATTTATTTATATTTTTTTTCCTCTGTTCCTAAAAACATAATTTTTTTACTATCCAGTCTGTATACACATATAAGTCAAAATTCTTGCTTAAATTTTAAAACTTATTAATAATAGGAGTTACAAACATAATATATATTCACAATTTTAAAACTCTTAAAAATTAATTTCATACGCACCTTGAATCTTTGGTGGATTTAAAATTATTGTTTATTTGCTGCATTAGAACTGAGTTGCTATCCATATTTATTTATTTAGTGATTTTTACTGTTCTCTACATTGTGCAGAATTCTCTTTTTTTTTGGTTTTAGATACATGGTAGCCCAAAATTAATTTAATAACTTACTGTAAATATCGCTAATGTGTGTTATGTTTGTTTTATCATTCACAGCGTGCTGTTCGTTTTTAATTCCGATCATTTCTTTGATGGTTAACTTTTCGTAATTGGGGTCTTTTTTATAATTTTGGTCTCATTAAAATTGAAGTTGTGGTTTTGTTCGGTCATGTGTTTGTGTAGGAGAGTTGGGGCGTTTTTAGTGTATTTGTGTCTATTTAGTCGGTTTTTTAACCATTGACTGGTACAGGGTTGGTATTTTGGTTTTTGAGATTGGTGTATAGTGTCTTTAGTTTGTTATGCGTTTTGCGACAGATTACAATGTCATCTTTCTATAGAGCATTCTTTAGTTTTTCGGAGAGTTGCCTTGTGTATGGTAACGGTAACTATTTACTTTGACTTTGAATTTTATCTTTTTAATAATATTTTTGGTTATTGTATATTTTATGTGTTATATTTTTTATTACTTTGTCTATTTCATTTTTTTTTATAATTGTCTTGTGTTAAAACTTCTTTTACTTTATTTATTACTTTTGGTCTTAGTGCTGGAGAGGTTAAGTATAATGGTCGGTCTATCAAACCAGTGATGACACTATTTCTATGGGACCTTGAGTGGTTAGAGTAATAGTTAAGGTATCGTCCCGACCAAGTAGGTTTGGTGTATCGATCTGTAATTATTCTGTAGTCTTTTCGAGTTAACGTCATGTCTAAAAAGTTTATTTTTCAATCTTCATCTGTTTCGATTGTAAATTTTAATTTTTGATGGAAGTTGTTGAACTCTTATATTATATTTTTAATTTCTGTGTCCGGCACTGCGAGTAAACAGTTGTAGACAACTCTTTTATAAAATATGATCTTACATTTTAATTTTATTGCATTTTCCTCTAAGAATTCCATTACTAGTTGTACAATTCCTGACGAAATCTGTGAACCCATGGCACATCCATCTATTTGTCGGTAAAATGTGTTTTATAGTGGAAATAATTTGTACTCATTATTTGATTCACGGCTTCTATGAAACTCTTTCTAAACAATAACGTATACTCTTGTATTTCTTCCCATTTTCTGTCTACGACTATGAGTACTAATTTTTTTGTAATGTCTGTATATAGAGATTTTATATCCAAAGAAATCAGTTTATGGTCCGGCGTTATTTATATTGTGTCAATGAATTTTTTAAACGTGAACGAGTCCTTAATGAAAAATTATTTTTACCTGTGGTATTAGATATCCACTTTGATAAATATTTTGATAGATTATAATAAAGTGATTGTATATATGACACAATTGGTCTTAATGGGATGTGTTGTTTATGTCATTTTGGTAGACCATATATTAGGTGCTACCCCATTATTAATAGTTAAATATTTTGTCTCAGTAATATTTATTTCTTTTGTATTTAATAATTTTTTATAAAAGCGTTGTTGTTTTTTTGGTATACGTTGGTTTGGTCACCGTTTAGTTTTAAATATATTTTGTTGTCTGTTAGTAGGTTGTTCATTTTACATTCATACTCAGTTGTATTCATTATTACCATTTCGTTTGATTTGTCTGTTGTTAGTATAGTAATTTGTGAGTTGTCTTTGATGAATTGTTTAGTGCAGTGCCTACAATTGAAGTTAAATAAAAATTACCCAAACATATTATACAAAAATGTAACAAACCAACCAATAAGGTTGGTTTACCATTTAGGTATTTATCTTAAAAAAGTTCAGAAAAAAATCTATTTGAAATTTGTTTTTTTACTTTTCCCTCAAACAGCTGTTAAATAAAAAATAGCGGATCTCAATAATAAAGGAAAAAATCGACCATAAACCAATTTATTAAAAAATAAAAATAACCGGTCAAGTGCAAGTTAGACTTGCGCATTAGTATTTTGTACGTTGATTGCTTTTAAAATAAAAATGTTTGTTACGGTATCTGTAACTTTGAGCAAAACGTCTTTAATACAAGCTAAACAAATTGCATTATGATTCAAAAAAGCCGAAACTGGTTACGTTGGGGTACCGTCTTTTAAAATGTATCTGAGAACTACTACCTACTTACAAGAAATATCTGTGGTCTCATTTGCTATAATAGAGATGAATTGGGCGTCTGCTATTTCATTCTTTATATATTCGTGGCAAACTAGTAGCATGCAATTTAATAATTCGTTCTGAATTATTTTTGAAGTACCTTTGAAGACGTAGATTTTTCAAAATGCCCTTTTAAAGCCAGATCCAACTCTACACTAAAATCGATTAGACCTTTGAAAATGCTCGGATTTTGCGAACCATCCCTTTCATCGTGTCCTCGCAAAGCTAATTCGAAACATCCACAGAACTTTATACAATTTATAATTTTCGACAAAACGTATCTGTGTTTCAGTACATTGATTGCCATTATGTTTTTCGATACCTTTTCTGTAGGCATTATCCAGTTGTTGTTTTATATCAACTTTTCCCAAAAGTCTTAGTTCTACGGTATAAAATGATCAATGACTTCACAAAACAGACCCCAAATGAGTTTTCAACAAAGTTTCTTTTTCTGATCTTTACTGAAAACTGATTATCTTGAATTTTTTTTTTATACCAGATAAATTATTAAAGGTAATCTCCGTTTATTCTACACCCTGTGGAGAACATTCCAAAATTTTTTCAAAATTTTTTGAATAGTACTTTACCAGAAAAGGGGGGGCAGCGATTTTTCGCGAGTTTTTAAAAATAATACAAAGAAAAGTGTGCGCAAGTATTACATTATATATATTTTTGAACACGTGTTTTTACAAGCTTTTTTCACTTCCGATTTCACCCCTCAAAACTAACCCTTTAACTTAAAATTTTACTTTCAAATCTATACGGCTCTGATGCGGTCATCGATTTCTATATTACTACCAAATTTCAACTTGCTATGTCAAATAATAATTTCGGAGAAAATCGTGTGTGACAGACAGACACCGAAGTGATCTTATAAGTGTTCCGTATGGAACACCAAAAACAACATAATACATATAATATATATATATATATATATATATATATATATATATATATATATATATATATATATATATATATATATATATATATATATATATATGTATATAGTGTTAACGATCTCAAATATTTCAGATTTCCATAACCTCTTAAAGTAGCTAGTAGATGAAACATGTCAAAAACTGCATTTCTCTTATTATTAAAAGTTTATGTCGACTATATTTGGTCAACTGATCTCATTCAGTTATAAAACCTCTTAAAAATGCATTCGTTTAGATAACATTCAGTATATATGTTGCTAAATAATAAACGTAAATTAAACTAAAAGTGGCTTCATACCTCAAAACACTGCATGAAAAACAAAGATAGTTGCTGCAGATTAACCCCATACTAAAATTAACCCTCTACAAGTAATCCATTAACTACACTAGCTGTCATTCAAGATGAATTACGTAGATAATAGTGGGGTAGCTTATCTTTACCACCTTCTACATACTACATTATAATTACAGCATTTATTCTAGCCAATATAAAAAGGGAGCCTAGTAAGAAAGTGCTTTATCAGATCAGAAAGCGAAAATCGCCCCTTCTTATCCTTAAAGTTGGTAATAATAGTGAATGGCGTAATGGTTAAATTTTTCCACGAGTAAAAGAGTAATTGAGGTAGATTTTAACATGCAAAACCAAAGGGGATTTAATTAAAGTATGCATGTTCAGATAAAAACTGTTTGGGTTGTAAGTTTTTTTAGGTTTGAAAGTTGACACGTACATGAAATGACTGTATAATTTAATTTATTTAAATTAACTTTTTATCAATTTATATCAATAAATTTTCATATGAATATAAAAAATTCGTTACCCATGGTTACAAATATGGTTGTCGAATGTGTCCCCGCCACAGTAAACATAAAATACAGTAGCAACAGTTCGACTCGGCACCTTTGATTCAAGGGGCTCAACTTTGTAATGATCACATGACCTGTCGCTATGTTGCTAGTATGATGTCAGCGAGTTTTTCAAATATTCAAATTCCTTCTTTAAAAATATCATGTTCAGTAGAATAAAAATAAATGTTGCAGATTGAAAGGAAGAAAAAAAACAAGAAAGGTTTTCTTTTCAGAAACATTTTTTTTCAAGTTCTTATTAAAACAGATATACAGAAAACAGGGAAAAAGGTAAAAAACACAATAAATACAAAAAAATCGTTTTTTTTTAATGAAAACTGTAACTAAAGAATTTGGGACATTTAAAACGTATACTCACGTATGTACATACATATTTTTAAAATAAACAAAAAACTTAAAACTTAAGGAAAAAACAAAGATTTGTTACCTTTAGATACATATAAAAATATAATTGGATCGAGTTTTACATATGAAATGAAAGGTCACTCTAATGACGCAAAAATTCATATATTGTTGTTTGTCTCCTATTTTTCTTTAAAATGGCGTCCACAAATCGTATTTCTAATTTGGAAAGGAGCTCTAAAGACCCTACATCTCTATGATCTTCGACAAAACTTTTAAGCTGCTTGGTTATCTCATCGATATCAGAATCTTCGGAAAGTCCTTGTATTTCAACTGGATTTTCTATTTCTTGTTCTGAAACTGGGTTTTCCACATACAAATTTTCATTTATGTTCAAAAAATTATTAAGGTTTTCATTATCAGTCAACTCCAACAAGGAGGATATCTGCAAGTACGTTAAGTGGTAAGTCATCTTCTGGATCAGATGTAACAGTCTCAGTTAACTGGTCTTCACTTTGCATATTGTCATGCTTAAATCCCGCTTTATGGAAGCAATTTTTAACTATTTCCTTAGTTACTTGTTCCCAAGCGATTTTTGCGAAGTAAACTGCATCCAATGGCGTAATTTTCTTAATTAACTCAAAAGCTGTACCCGCAGTTTCAATGTTTACTATCAGGTGTTTTAGTATTAGACATCGATAATAAATTTTAAAATTTCTTATAATTCCCTGGTCAAGTGGTTGACAAGCTGATGTACAGTTAGGGGGGCAGAAACAAGGTTTTTATATTTTTAAGCGGACGTCTTTTGAATGAGATCCTGCATGGTCTAAAAATAACAAAATGTTTATTTTTTCTTTTGTCATTTTCCAATCAAGATATTGCAACCAACGCAGTAATTCCAGAAAACCTTACCTAAAAAAAGTAATCCATGGGCATACCTGTCAAAGGAATCCCCTTATGGTAAGCTGCTATAAACCAGTTATAACACAACTTGTCAATTTTGGTACCATCACCAGTCAAAAAGCTTCTTTTTTCATTCAAATTGCTGTCCGACACCCACATGTTTAGAAGGATTTTTTTATGTTTAATTATATCAGCAGCTTGTGTTTATTCGACATTAAAACGCTTGGATAAGTCCCTTACACTTAACTTTTCCTTATTGTGAACTTCAACAATCCCAATTTTTTATTTAAGCGTGATAATTTTTCTCTTTGTAGTCATTTCTACAATGAATGTGTCTGCGTCTCTTTTTCGCACAGGCGTCAGACTAATATTAAATCCCCACATGTACCGAAAAATTGAGATCGGTAAATCCTCGGTTTACTCGGGGAAGTCCCTCAGTGAAGGCATGCAGCGACGTAGGCACGCGGTGCGATTGGGAAACGTAACAGCGATACTCACCACAGAAAAATGAGACAAGGCGTTATTTTTTTTATTGTTTCTTGTCTGGTTAAGAGAATATTTTTTTGTGTCAGTGTCCTTCCAAGAGAATGTCCGTCCAAGAGGGACACAAGGCCAATTATATGAGAGTCAGTCGAGACCATGAGAAACTCTCCGTTCAAGGGAGGTGTCCGTGTAAGTGGGGTGTCCGCGAAGGGGAAGGGGAATTTCACTATATATATATATATATATATATATATATATATATATATATATATATATATATATATATATATATATATATATATATATATGTATATATATATATATATATATATATATATATATATATATATATATATATATATATATATATATATATATACACATATATATATATATATATATATATATATATATATATTATATATATATATATATATATATATGTATATATATATATATATATATATATATATATATATATATATATATACATATATATTTATATATATATATATATATATATATGTATACATATATGTATATATGTATATAAATTAATAGCATTACGTATTTAAGTCGAAAAAGCCCTGGCAAACCACCCGTAGTATCATGACTAGTAAAGTCCTCTTACTTTGGCCCTTCGGAACCGGATTAAACTGTAGCCCCCTTTTTCTGTGGAAATACTTAAAAAGGTACCAACCACAAATAAAGGCGAGAGTGTTACCTACGTCCGTATCGGATATGGCACTTCAAGAAGAAGTACTACTACTCTATTACGACAAGCTACTAGTATGGATCAACGCACCGCAGCCACTTAGAAAGTCAACCAATCTCTAGGCAAGCTGTATCCACTCCTAATCAAGATCAATAAATTGTCACCTTGTCCAGCCGGCCTGGTACCAAAAGTGAAAGACCAATAAATATACCCTTCAAATAGTCCAAGATAAAGCCATTCGCATTATCCACAACTCTTGTATCAATGTTTTTTGAGAATGTGCGTCAATGGGTGTACCAATACACATATCAAAAATAATTGAGGCCAATTCTGATAATAATCTGGATCGCTGCAATATTGCCAAGCCTAAAGTTAACAGTTTGTTATTTTATTTTGAAACAAATTAGAGAAGTTTTATCATTTTTAGTTAAAAAAGGCAACTGATAAAATATTTTTGAAGCTCAGTGTTTTAAAAGAAAAATACACTACACTTATAAAAATATCCACTATCACCAACAATTTTCTATCTGAAGCTGAAACTTTTCACTCCCACTAATAATAACTACGCAGCTTTATTACGATCGCTTACCAAATCTCTGTTTCCATAAATAAGACGGTCTCATATGTCTTCTACATGCTTCTCTCTCCGTCTCAGTTGTTGCTAGTTATATGCTACGCAACCATTTTTTTTTATGGATCTAGCACACGTGCTGCAGGGAAATCCCTAAAGCGCTACAAGAGCGACATATTTGCGGAAAAAGCGATTCACGTTGGTCTTGAATCGCTGTAAATTATACTCGGTGGGAAAGAAAGTCCTGTGCAAATTATTCCAAAGGGATAATGTTCTTCATATAAAAGACTGCTTGAAAAGTGTAGTATGAGGAGTGACAAGCTGAACCTCATACGGATGTGAAGTATTAGCGTGACGTGTATTTCTAACATGCACCGCTCTGGAAGGAATTAAGCGGGCTACATCCTTCGAACACTTTCTATGAAAGACTTGTAGAATAGACACAAATCGCCAACCGTTCTTCGATATTCCAGCGAATCAATGCCGCCAGTAAGTTTCGGATCTCCAATCAGATAGATCTGAATAGAATCCAACAAATGTATGTTTGGGCGCAGAGCCCCAAACATGGGAGCAGTATTCCATAGTTGGTCAAATTTGAGCTTTGTAAAGAATTATGAGTGTAAGCTTTCTGGTCCGACATAATATTCCCAACTTTTAAGAAGCTCTCTTTGCTATACTTGCAACATCTTCATGCCAGGACATATTTGCTCCCAAATTAACGCCCAACAAATTGAGTGACGATGTTACAGGAACGGAATGCCCCGCCATGTCGGGTTTCAGCAACGTTAACTTTTTTAGAAAAAACTGCCGCCTGGGTTTTTGTAGTGTTAAATTCCACTTGGTTACTGTCACCCAAGACAGAATTTTTTCCAGGTCTTTGTTAAGTTGAATGACTTCCTGCTGTTTGCGGATATTCGTCTGAGTAGCCGACGTCCGAGCATTCAAAGTGAATGAAGAGATAAGCGTACAAATCTGTAAATTGGATTCCAGGTAAATGAGAAAGAGAGTAGGAGACAGTATGGAGCCCTGGGGCACACCACCCTGCGCAATAATCAAAATGTTGCTACTATTTTAAAGTATTAGCTAGTGTTCATCTAAGGACGTGTATTTTCTTAACATTTTAATTAGCAAATAATCCTTTAATGAGTTTCTGATATTGTGTTTCGGTTTTAACAACACCGTATTGTTTGATACATGCTCTGAAAAGTCACATTTTTTTGAGTCAAGAATTGCAGTACTTAGTGTTTGTTACTGTGATGTAGAAATTCATATGCAGTTTGTGGTTAACAGCATACTACTCAATGCGTTGATTAGGTAAGGTTTTTTTATGGGTAAGAGTAAAAAGCTGAAATTTTGTTTTAAATTTAACGTTGTGATAAGAAATATTCATGATTCCTACAGAAGAAACATATTTTGCGATAATGGTCTTATGTAGGCAACAGATTTAGTTGTTTTTGCTTGCAAAGTTTATTTTATTTTTTAACCATGTTACTAGAAAAGATGAACATTAGGCTACAATGAGAGAGTCAGAAGAAGGGAATGAAAGGAATAGGATCAATAGGTAGATTTTTAATAGGCTCCATTTCTAGATTTATTTGCTAACTAACGTTGACCTGGAAAAAACACACAAGAAAGACCCAACAAATAACAATCCGATTTGGCTTATGTCATAAGACATAACAAAATTGAAACTACAGAAAATTTCAGGTTGTCATTCTAGATAACTTTTAGGATGTACATATATATATATGAGCATTTCCGTTAACTGTTGTTATGTTAGCGGTTTATTTATTTGCTGTTTTCTTTTTTCAGGTCAACGTTAGTTAGCAAATAAAGCTAGAAATGAGGTATATTCAAAATCTACCTATTTATTGATCCTATTCCTTTCACTCCCTTCTTCTGAACTTATATTGTTTCTTCCCTACATCAAGTACTATATGAATTCCAAATTTGACAAATGAATATTTCATTTAATTCGGACATCATCGCTGCACCAGATGTACTGATAGGTAGACAGAAGGTCCTGAAGCTTGAAGAAAAGCAAAAATTTCGGAGGCTCACTTAGCGAGGAAAGTAAACAGAAATTAGTGCCAGAAATATGTGTATGAAAATCTCGATTCTTTGTTAATTTCAGGTATACTTGATAACCCTGTCAAGAAATTAACACATGTCTAGCATCAATAAATATTTAAAAAAAGAATATTGATATACTCATAAACCCATATATCTCCTACGCCACTGTTCATATAGTCAAATCGTGAACAAATCTCATTGATTAGGTAGAACAGGTGAAAATCACACTGGGAAGGCCAGTAATACACCTGTTTGTTACGATGCGGTGTCTGGACCGTATCTTAAAAATTCACCTGTCTTGACGGCGTTTTGTGTTTTATTTTCTACTAGCCACCGCGTCTACAAGAATGAGCAGGTGTAAATTAATAATAGATTTTGTTTTTTCCTCTTTGATGGCTTACAGGTCTTATGTTAAATAAGATTTAATAAATTCAAATTAATTTTAAACAATTAATAGAGGTTTGATTTTTGGACCACGAGGCAGAGTCAAAATTGTTAAATATTTTTTCTAGTTTGCTGTAGAGATTAGGTATAGACTTTGCAGCTCTATTTTATTTTAGTCGCGTAATAATAGGGTATATACCTATTTTTCATTCGGAATGTTACAGCCCACGAACTCATTATATAACTGCCACTTTAATTTACTTTAAAGAGAATCTTTTGTGAGTATAGTTTGATAACTGCTAAACGTGAGACATCAGTTTGGAACTAATTCGATGACTCTGGTATTTAAACCCGGAAACTGAGTATATTACCAAGACGACACAAAACAAACATTGAAATTGTCAGTGGTCAATTAAACGTCTAAACTCCTTTTTTATTCCGGTGAAACTTCTTACGCGGGCTTTTCAAAAAAGGGTTTTTTTAGGAATAGGCTTAAAACGGTCTAATTTGAAAGACTTACGAGAAAATATCGGAGGAAGGCCGTCTACAATGCTATTGACAACCACTGATCGAAACTGCTCGGGAGAACTCAGTTCGTTTATGCGCATACGCCGAGATGATTATGCTACATTTATAGTCATAGTAAAATTTCAACCAATGAGGAACTTTGCTGTGAAATTTTCTTTGTAGAAAACAACACCAGAAGTACAAATCACAAGGTTTTTTAATGTATTTAGTAATTGCTGATTATTTAATTCAGGTTAATTTCAGTTAGTTCAGGTTAACAAAAATGGTTACCTCCCAATTTTTTCTTATAAATTTTTCAAATTTAGGCCATTTTAAGCCTATTTAAAAAAAATCTGCCTTTTTCTGAAAAGCCCGCGTACCGAAATTTTACCAAAAAAAAAAGACAATAAACAATTTTGTGGTAAGATTAAATTATAACTGAAAAAAATTTGGTAAAAGTTTTACTTTACTTTTACCAAAAATTTAATAATTTTTTCAAAAGATTAGGCTGACCTTCACCCATTAGTTCCGAAAACAACTGACAGTTTCGATCAGTGGTTATTAACAGTTGTCAGTGATATTAGATAATTTTTATTTACAAAAAAAAACTTCAAAAACGGCTTCCCCCCGATATTTTCTCGTAAGTCTTTCAAAATTCGATCATTTTAAGTCTATTCTAAAACAAAAAAACGTTTAACCCGCTTAACAAAGTTTTACCTTTATTCCTCATACAAAATACCTATATTAATAAATGTGTGGCGGTCCGTGGCTCCGTGGCAGAGTAGTTGCTTGCAATGCAGAAGGTCTCTGATTCCAATCCCTGCAGGTCGGTATACTTTTATTTAAGTATATATGGCCTGGCTACGTACACAGGTAGTAGTTGTTTCCAAAAATGCATTACCGCGTTGTCTAAAGGTGCCGTAAAATACAAAAATGTATGTTTCGTCACTTAGACAACGTTGACGGGTATTACGCCATCCGCCCACCGAGATCCTCAGTATATAAACCGGGGTAAAATCCCTACCCAGGCGGGGAGGTGAATGATAAAAAAAATAACTAGTACTCTATTTTTAGCGATTAATATAAATTCACAAAAAAAAGAAAAACGAGTAATAAATATTTAGTTTCTATTGACTCTTCTTCAACCATTTGCATATTTTATTAAAAAAAAAACTTTTGAAATGTATTCGTATTTCTATATACGAAATTTTAATAAAACTTTTTTCTTGACAAAAACTTTTTGACCCACGTTACTTATTTTTTGTTCTTTTATAAGAATATTAAAAGGAATTCTCAATGTCAACATTCCCTAACTTTGATGCTTTCTTTTGTTAGGATATTATATTAAATACATGCACGGCACATACTGTGTTATTTTTTGGCATGTTTTATTTTAAGTTAACTAAATGATGACAATAAAACAAAATTAGGCCGTAAAGTCCTAAGAATTCAGCAGGTTTTGTGTTTTGAATATCTGGAAACACCAATTAATAGCCAGTGTAATCTAAAAATAGAGATTAGATCGAGAATCGAGCAGCCCCGTGGAAGCTTCATAAACATGAAAAATATTTTCACTAGATCCGACCTTAGTCTAGAACTTCAAGTGCGGATGATTAGATGCTATGTTGTTTCAGTACTCATCCATGGATGTGAAGGCTGGACTCTTGATCCCAGAACCGAGAAACGATCCGAAGCTTTCGAAATGTATGTTTATAGAAGGATTCTAAAGATGTCATGGGTGAATAAAGAACGAATGAGCAAATGCACAGAACTGCTGCTGACTATAAGGGAAAAAAAATAGTTATATCGGTATAATGAGGAGAGCAAAGTATGACTTGCTGAGACTGGTCATCGAAGGCAAAATACAAGGAAGTAGATCGGTTGGAAGACATCAAAATTCCTGGTTACAGGACATCCGAAGATGGTTTAATTGCTCATCAATAGATCTGGAGTTTCCAGGATTCTGTTAGCCATTTGAATTGCCAATCTTCGTCAGGAGCCGGCGAATTAGGAAGAAGAAGAAAGTGCTAAATCTCGAATTGTGTATAATTCTCAATACATATTATAAACAAAGTTCTCCACCGCATCTGTCAGTCTGTATGCGATTCTCTCAGTAACTGCTCAAAGGATTTTATGTTCACAAGGAAGGTTTAGATGTGGATATTTTTTCTAAATTAAGCGACCGATATCGATGAATGTTCGATGAAGTCGAAAAAAAAATCAATGGTCGATGAGATGTTTTCGCGTACGCTGCATAAATATACGTGAAAGCAATGTAAGGCAATACTGTTCGCCTCAAATAGTAATACAAAAAAGTTTCCGACTGAATATGTCTATCTTCAAAGTTTAACCCAAATTATCAAAGTAAAGGCATTAAAAATGGACGTGTTAAAATACTTGAACAAAAGAGAGTAATTTGGGTAGGAAAATATAAATCCTTATTAAATTAAATGCGTTCTTTGTATTGTGCATTTAACGAAGGTAAAAACTGTCTTTAAATTGTAATATTTGGATGAATCGTTAAGATTTTATAAGGATATTTCCGAACTAGACGTCGCCTACAAACTGATTTTAAAAGTAGGGGCTCCTATAATATTGGTAGGTAATTTAAATCCACCAAAATTATGATGTTCTGCTGCAAAATTCAGTGTATTTTTTATGGCCCTCGAATCTGCATTTTTCGGGCCATTTTGGGACCCACTTCGGTATATGTGCGTATGGGCATGCCTGACATAGTGTTCCAATTCTGCATGAAGAAATAGTTTTTCGACTGTCTAGGGCAGGGCTGTCAAGGTCAGGCCGAGCCGCGATCGGCGGCTCGGCCGCTTAATGTCTAGCAGTGGTGGGGGCAGCGGGAAGCGTTACCTCCGAAATTGGCTCGAACTGTGCATGACATTGACAGCCCTGGTCTAGGGTATTGTTAGTGTGTAATGGAGTTAAGTTAGATTTAAAATGGGTATTATGAGACTGAGTTACCAACTCTATGTGAAGTAGTATTGTTTCAGTTGAAGATGTTCATCGTCGTCGAGGTGTGTGTGTTCCGTGGTGTTGATTGTAGCTCAAACGGGCATTAATGAAAATAGCGATGAGGAGTTGGTACTTTTTTTAATTAAAAATTAGATGAGGGTTTATGTGTGCGTGTGTAGATGTGAAAAAGGCATTAATGAAATTAGTAGGGTTGTTTTTTTGATATAAAGTTGATGAAAGAGGCCTGGTATGAAGTGTTTTTTGTTAAAAAAGGTTGTGAAAAAGGGTTAATATGGGTTTTTTTTTTGTCAAAAAGTAATTGAGGAAGGCCTTATATGAGGGTAGAAGGGACTACGATCGTCGGACCAAAATGTTCGTATGTGGTTTTTTATTTAAAATATGTTGAAAAAGGAGTTATATAGGGTTAGAAGAGAGCTGGCTTAGGATGGAAAAGGATTTTTTTTTTATGGGTCTGCAGGGAAGTCCCTCAAGTGCTCCAGGAGCGGCATGTGTGCGGAAAAAGCGATTCACGTTGTTCTAGAATCGCTGTAAATTGTACTCGGTGGGAAACACAGCGCTGGGCAAATTATTCCAAAGGGATGATATTCCCCATATAAGCCAAAAAATTCTTATTATGGCAATGATGGGTCGGCTGATCAAAAAGACATTGAGGGGTATGCTAAAAATAATTTTTTTTTATGATGGTAATTTACCCTCATTTTTGGATGACAATAAATAAATATATAGTAGAATACAAAGTCCCCCGCCTCGTCTGTCTGCCTATTTGTCGTTTTTTTTTAGTAACTACTGAACGGTACGTGGTGCGATTTAAAAGTTCTCCAATTAAACCTATATAGGAGGGGCGCGAAATAGTATCGACCTGTAACAATCAGTGACGATAGATATATCCCTAACAATGCTACATAACAAGTTTCAACTTGCTAGCTCTTTCACTTCATTCTATATGCACATGTGCGTAAATGTTTAATTCTGTCTCTACGATTTTAACAATGGAAACAAAAAATACAAATAAAGTCGGCCAAGTGCAAGTCGGACTTGCGTAATTAGTATTCCGTAGGGTGAGTACTCTTAAAATAAAAATTCCTATTATGGAGGTATAAAACGATTAGTGACTTTACAAAACACACCTTAAATGAGTTTTCAAAAATCAATGTCTAGGATTCGGACACAAACTTGTTTGTGATGGCTAAAAAAACTTTCTACAGCGTGAACTTCTATATCACTAGGAAAATTGTAAAACACATTGTCTTTCAAGATTCTGTCAATAGTAAAACTAGTATCATTATCATTTTTATAAGCCCAATGTTCTCCAAATAGGTGGATAGACTATTATTAACATATAGCAAAAAATTTATGCTCAAATCTCCCACAATAATTATTTTAGATCGTTGCTGTCTATGTGTGTTTATATATTTATCCATACAGTGCATAACATTTTTTATTAAACAGGATTGGGACTTGGGACTATATAACTACGAAAAATATATATATATATATCAAACAAATTTCATTCAATCTACGCCTTATGGAAAATACTCCGCAATTTTTTCGACATATTTTTAATTAGTAACATTTATCAAGTCATTGCTGTGCTTGAATGCTATTTTTTCCCACCAAAAAACAGTATTTAATCAACACACGAAATTCGATTTTTTTCCATTGTTTTGAAAATATCAAAAGTAGCGTCACTAAAACTACCGTAAATTATAAACTAATTGTCGAAATGTCATAAAATTTTGACCCGTATCATGTGAAGGTTGGTTTTTACTAAAGATAATATGGGTTTTTTGAAAAGGGCGACATCTATGTGTCAGATCAAAAACTTTTCAGTCTACATGTTATATTTTCATGTTATAACTCTTGTTTTCACAAGCTTTTATTTATTACCCCACTCGATGACCTTGAATTTTTTTTTCACTTTCGATCTCATCCCCCAATACTAACCCCTTAAGTAAAAATTTAACTCTCGAAAGTACACGGCTGTGATTAGACCATATAAATTTCAGACAGACACCGAAGTGATTTCATAAGTGTTCCGCTTTTCAATTTACGGAACACTCAAAACAGTGCCTGTTTCCTATGTGTGATATTTTTTTAAACTCGGAAAAATACTCCTAGAACCTATGGAATGATTTGGAAAGTTTCTGGAGACGAAACATTGGTGAAAAACGTCGAGTGTTCCGGAAGACCTTCGACTGAAACCACGCCCGAAATCCTCATCAAAATCCAACCAATCAGTCGTGAAGACCGTCATCGAACAATGCTAAGCATTTCTGACCATTGATTAGAGAACGCCCGAGGAGAAAAGTTTCCTCCTACATCACGGTAATGCACTGGTCTACAACTTGTATTATACGCCCCAATTTTTGACCAAGAATTTCATTTCTGTCACCCTCCCCCTTATTTGCCTAATATGTCACCCTATAACTAGGGCTGTTTCCTCATATGAAGATGAAAATTATAAGATCACCTCTTTGAGACTGTAAAGAAGATACAAAGCGACTCGCAGTCGGCACTGGAGGCACGAACAGCATCGACCCTCCAACAATGTTCGACAAGTGGAAAAAACGATGGGACTTATGCATTCGGGTGCAGGAGCTCTCCTTCCAAGGTAACGGAAATTATCACGCCTGAAAGTAACTACTTCAGATTTTATATCCTGAATCCAGGCACTTTTAGATAGAACCATGTAAGTTATGATTGTAATTTTTAGACCTCCCCTAAGTTAGGGTGACTTTTAACTTTCAGTAAGCACTGATATTAGGTTTATTCAGACCGAAACGAGTAGGTTATAATTGGAAACAAGTACGTTTCAAAAAAGAACGAAGGTAGGACTTATTCTTTGTTCTTGAATCAACCTTTAATTATGTCGTGTCAATGTCTGGTATATTAAAAGCCATATTGAAAAATAAACTTCTACTAATACTAAAAAAAAAATGTTTACTAACATTACCGAAAAAAAAAATATATATCAGTTTAATCCCGTTATAAAATCAAACGTATCCGTAACCCCATTGACAGGCGTCACTTTCTCCATGAAATTTATAAGAGGTGCTTTGAGTGAGCAGTGAATAGCTAAAAATTGGATTCCCATCTCTCTGTCACCGCAAGAAAAAAAAAACATTTCTCTGACAGAAAAGATACCCTCAAGAATTTCGATAAATCGTGAGATATATTTTCACAGATACACGGCACAAAACCTTTTATCTAAAGAAAAGAAAGAGGACAAAAAATATAGGGCATTTGTGGCAGATATATGCGTTATTTTAAAGTGACTGAACGTATAGGTAATATTATTACTCTAAAATTTATTTTTGTGGAGTCATCCGGAAAGTCAATGTTTATTAAACATTAGGAACAGAAATTTAAGCAACTGTTTAAAATCATAACTTATGTTTATTATATTACTGCTGAAAATTGTTTCGATACACTGTGTCTTCTTCTGGAGCAAGATGTAAATTAATTCCAAAGTATGTTACAGAATATATAAATTACCTGGTTACAACTGCTAAATTAATTAACAATATTTACCTTTATACCTAAAACAAGTTCAATAAAGGAGACCAACCCCCATCTAATTGATCGTTGAGTAATAAACCTGAGGATTTTTTCTGGTTAATTTCTACCTGCTCTAAACAATTCAGTAATTTCCCGTTCCTTTCACTGTGCAAAATTCTGAAATCTTCATTCAAAGTATGATTTTCATCTGTTAAATGTTTAGCATATTAAGATATGCCATTTTTAGTGTGTACGGAACACTTATAAGATCACTTCGGTGTGTCCGTCTGTCTGTCCGTCTGTCTACCCGTCTGTCACACCAGATTTTTTCCAAAACTATTTGTCATAGAAAGTTGAAATTTGGTACTAATATAGGAATTGATGGCCTCATCAGAGCCGTGTAGTGTTGAAAGTTAAATTTTGACTTAAAGGGTTAGTTTTGGTGGGGAAATAATAATAAAATGTCTTTATTGTAAATAAATGTGTGACCACATACTAACACTAAAAACGCTAATAGAAAAATCCACTGAGTATAACTTACCGTTATACCTAGCCTTTATTGACTACGAGAAGGCATTCGACAGCGTGGAGTGATGGGCAATACAGCGAACACTACAGAAATGTAGAGTAGATTATAGATATGCCGAGATATTACAATCAATATACGAAGAAGCAGAGATGGTGATACAACTACACGAAAAAACCCAAGCAATTCCCATTCAACGGGCGTCAGACAGGGAGACTCAATGAGCCCTAAGCTATTTATAACGGTGATGCAAGACCTATTTTCGAACCTCATTTGGGACAACAAAGGAGTTATGATAGACGGGAAGAGATTGAATCATTTGAAGTACGCTGATGACGTTGTGTTGATAGCAAACAGCTGTGAGGAGTTACAATCAATGTTGCTGGATGTGAAAAGAGAGTCCGAAAGGATAGGACTGAAGCTAAACAAAGGGAAGACGAAAATCATGACCAACCAGAACGAGAATATGGAAATTATTATCGAGGACTCTGTAATAAAGCGCACCGATGAATACAAGCCAGTCAGAGGAAATAAAAAGACGCATAAGATCAGCGTGGCGGGCTTTCGGCAGGCAGAATGGCATCTTGAAGAACCAGAAAATTGCTTTAAAACTGAGAAGAATAGTTTTCAACCAGTGTGTACTACCTGTCCTTACATATGCCGCACAAACATGGTCTATAACAAAAGGTCTGATGGATAAACTAGCTAAGACACAAAGAGCGATGGAAAGAATAATGTTGAACATTAAATTAAAAGACCGAGTGAGAAATGAAGATATCCGTCAGAGAACTAAATTAATAGACGTGAAACAACACATAGCTTCACTGAAGTGGAGATGGGCGAGGCACACATTGAGGCAGACAGACGATAGATGGAACAAGAGGATTCAACACTGGAGATCCTGGTTGGGAAAAAGAGGCAGGGGTCGCCCGCAGACACGGTGGAGAGACGACATGAAGCTGGTAGCAGGACTCTGCTGGGCAAGAGAGGCACAGAACAGAGAACGATGGAGGCACACAGGGGAGGCCTATGTCCAACATTGAATGACGGAGGGCTGAAAAAGGAGAATAAGAAGAAGCTTGCATATAAAATACAAAATAGAATAATCAATACACAATGTACTACCATGGTAGAAGTTAATATTAATACTGTTGGTGGCTAAAGGTATAGCTACTGCTATATATGTAACATTAGAGAGGTCGATTGCATATAAAATACAAAATATAGTAATCAATACACAATATACCACCATGATAGAAGTTAATATTAATACTGTGGGTGGCTAAAGGTATGGCTACTGCTATATATGTAATATTGGAGAGGTCGATTAAGATGACCATTGTACGAGCTGCCGGAGGAAGGAGTCAGCATAAGCTATGAACAATGGTTTTTTACTGCTCTTTTAAACCTGTGACCTGACGCATCCCTCAGATCAACAGGCACTTTATTGTACAATTTAGCTATTTGGTAACTGAAAGAACGCTCATACATTGAAGTCAAGTGCATGGGCGGAGTCAAGGTGAATTTATGCCTCAGATTCAAGTTATGTGCATCATATTTAAAATTTATTTTGCTATATAAGTAGCCAGGACACTTATTATAAATAATCCTATTTTATTGTACCAAACTGTGTAGCACCCGTCTTTCATTCATTCTTAACCACTTTATGTCACGCAATTTGCACTGATACCTCTCTCACGGCCTCGAGTACCGCCCCGCATGAATTTTGCATAAGTTGCATCCTCTTAGAGTCACAGTCTAGAAGGCAGGGCCCGTACACCACATCACATCGGAAGTGAAAACTTTTTTTTTTACTAGGTCATCGAGTGTGGTGTCAAATGAAAGCTTGTAAAAGCACGAGTAAAAAATATGTATATAATGTAATAGTGGCGCACACTTTTCTTTGTATTATTTTTAAAAAATCGCGAAAAAATCGCTGTCCCCCCCCCCCTTATCTCGAAAAGTACTGATAAAAAAATTTTGAAAAAATTCTAGAATATCCTCCACGGGGTTTAGGTGGGAAAATTATCACGAGTGCATTACCTTTTCATAATTTATCTAGTATATAAAAAAAATAAAAATTTCAAGGTCATCAGTTTTCAGTAAAGATTGGACACAAACTTTGTTGAAAACTCATTTGGGGTGTGTTTTGTGAAGTTACTAATCATTTTATACATCCGTAACATTTTTTTTATTTTAAAAGCAATCAACGTACGGAACACTTATTGCGCAAGTTCAACTTGCACTTGACCGTTTATTCATTCAACATGTTCCTTTATCATTTTATAAAAAGATCTGCCTGTTGGTCCTACATAGGTTTTACTGCAAGTGCCACAGCATAATTCGTAAACTTCTGTTTTATTTTCTATTTTTGTTTTACTTTTATTATTTTTAATATGTCGAGCTAATATGTTATTGGTACAGAAGGCAATGTTGACATGTCTATTATGGAAAAAATTTTAAATTTTATTGGTCTATTTACCGGTATAAGTGAGTGTATGTAACTTATCTTTGTTTAGTTCAGGTTAGATAAGTCCTACTGCTTTTTTAAATTGTTTTTTTCATTAAAATATTATCTACATAGTCACTCCTGTATCCATTGTTTATACTAATTTGTTTTATAATATTAAATTCTTTCAAGAAATTTTCTTCAGTTGATGGTGTATTTATTAGTCTATGGATGAACTATTATAAGCCGAGATTTTATGTGTCAACGGATGGGTAGAATTAGCGTGTATAGTTATCTCTGAGTATGCTGATTTATGAAAGATTTCAAAATCATATTTATTCATTTGGTTTGATATATTTAAATCTAGAAAATTAATTGATTTATTTGTTTCTATTTCTGTTGTAAAAGTAATGTTATTATGTAGTTGGTTAATATAATCCAGAAATAGTTTTAATTGTTGATCTGTACTGGTAAAGCATGTTAATATGTCATCTACGTAACGGTACCAATAAAAGAAATTTGTAAATAGAGGAGAATTACTGATTTGTTCTTCTAAATGGCCCATTATTAAACCTTTCCAACTTACATAAATATTATCATTGAATTCGAACTATTATATGTAATATATAATATAAAATATCTTTTATTTTATACTTTGCCTAGGCATTCTATAGAAAACCTAACGTACAGCTGGCAATGGGTATAATAGATATTAAAAACAATAAGCATTAATTGTTATTCGTGTTGCGGGTGGTTAGGGGAGGGCTCGGTGGGGGTAGAGTCAATACGTTATGACATTAATTAATCTAAACTAAACTGAACTGACCAGACCTAATATTTTTTAAAGGTAAAAAAAATAGGTATTTCTTTTCAAAATAAAACCAACGCTGGCTTTTTCAAAGATGGCAGAACTCTCTATTTGCATTTCTCTACGCGTTCTTTTATACACAGTTGATAATCTTAGTATTGTTAATTTTGAATAAACAAAAGATATGATCATGGTAATTTGTTTTTCATTTTATACCTATTCATTGCATGATGAACGACTGTGATACTTGAAAGTACACAGAACCTTCTTCTTAAGAGATAAGAGAGTTCCAGGTTAGCTTAGGTTAGTTCAGGTTAGTTCATGTTATAACGTATTCACTTCACCTCCACAGTATTCCCCCGCAACCCGCAATACGAGTAACAGTTAATGCTTATTGTTTTCAATATCTATTATATAAATTACCGGCTGTACGTTTGGTATTATGGAAATTTGTCTTTCATTTTATACTTTACCTAATCTCTTATCGTCATTCTCTAGAATTCCTAGGTACTCTATAGATTATCTAGGCAAAGTGTATAATAGTTAAAGAAAAAGAAAATATTTCATTAATTGTCTAAACGAGCCCGGTATTCATTAGAATCCCTAGCCATTTGTAGAATGCCTGAATTATACACTTCGCCGGTAACATATACATATATTACTGAACTATGTAACAAGATAATATCAGGTTATTAGATGTGCTTTTCAGTATTTTAGATATGAAATTAATCTTTATTGTTTTGTAATTTTAGTTTTTTTTTGTTAAAGTATTACAGTTGTGAAGAAATCTTTCGAGATTTTTGCATTCCTTTGCGTTTTTGGACTAGCTAGATCACGAGTAGCGCGAAATTCGCATTTCCATCGCTCTATCTGTCTGCCCATCGATATGCCGGTCAGTTGGCACGATAACTCTCGAACGAAATGAGATATCAATTTTAAATTTGGTATGCATATAATATTTGAAGTAGTGATGAAACCTGTAAAGTGACATAGCTTCAGCGAAACGGAGTGACAAAGATGAATGTTATAGTAAAATATACAATATATTAAATTATATTATTTTTCCAGTATTTCCAAGTTTACCAGCAAAGAGGGTGACAGGGATAAAGGTCGTTAAATCTTGTATAGTTTTAATTATTTTATGAGGAATTTTTCAGATTTGTGATGAGATTAATGGACAAAATAGAGGCACAATAGGTAATAATAAAACATATGAGGTATTAAAAAATTGTATACCTAATTACATAGGTATACAAGTACATACTTTTAAGTAAGACACGTGTTTTTTTAACCATTTTTTTACGCTAAATCATAAAAAAAGACATCCACCATAAAGGTTTTTTTTTCAGAAAACACACTTAAAGTTGCCAGAAAACTATTAAATTGAAGAAAATAAATAATACTGCTTAAAATAAATATGTGCAACCGCTCATTTAAAAAAAATGATTTTAATTTTTATTAATATTGAACAAAACTATTATTTCCAGTGTTCAAGTTCTTAATTCTGACTTGACATCAAAAAATAAAGATTTATGTTTAGTTTCAACAAAAAACTCGCTTTTAACACTTACAAGGATGCTATGTGGTTCGTAAAAATGCTTTTTTTAAGTAAATAAATGCAATGAAATAATAGTTTTGTTCATTATTAATAAGAATTAAAAACATTTTTTTAATTTAGTGGTTGCATATATTTATTTTAAAAAGTTTTGCTACGTAGCTTGGGTAAAGGTGGTGTATACCTGTTTTTTGTTAAACATGAACACAAAAACCTAATACTTTTAAGTTTTTATGATAAATGTAGATTCAGAATATTTAAAGATGTCCGAAATGATAGGTTTATTCCATCATTTTGATGATTATACAGTTTTACCTTATTTGTTAAAATTTTTTTTTTTTTAATTTAATAGTTTTCTGGCAACTTTAAATGTGTTTTCTGAGAAAAAAACCTCACTGTGCATGTCTCTTTTTTATGATTTTTGGATTGAGTATAAAAAATACTTAAGAAAACACGTATCTCACTTAAAAGACAGAGAATTATTTTTTTTTGTATTCCTGTGATATTTATAGTAACAGATATATGAGTTTAAATAGGTAGGAGATGAACTTGGAGGAATTTTCCGAATATAACGTTTTATATGTCCTTTTTAGTGTGCCTAGAGACGAGAAATCTAAAAATTATATTATTTGTTCATTATTTCTAGTTTTAGTAGTAATAAAGTATACAGATAAATCTTAGGTTTCGATTGTAAATATCATGATTAAATACATGTTATTTAAAATATCAAGTTGTGATGTTTTACTCAAATTATTTTTTTAATGTGAGAAAAATCAAATTTCAATTCCAAAAGTAGTTTAAATTAAAAACCACAGTATATCAAATGTTTTTAATATCTTGGATTCCGCAATATCATCAATTAATTCATTTTTGCAAGATCTAAAATCATTACTGTTCCTTGACAGTCATAATTTTTAAATGCTTCAAAATTATTAAGAGAAAACAGATCTACGAGGGTTATCTCACAAGTAAGTCTCGTTTTTATATAATGAAACGTGACAACACTGTAACTTGTTAGCAGTTGTTTCTTTACTGCATCTTTACAAACTAAAGCATGCGTACGCTCATTGTGCATTAATGTTAGTGTTTACAATATTTATACCGTTTGAGGTTATTACGTGTGTTTATTTTGTATTGAATATAATGCCGAAAACCGCAAGTTATCGATGGAAAAGGAGAATAGCGACTAAGAAGTTTTATTTAAAAAGATTAGGACAACAACAGCTCGGCTTGAAACGAAAAAAAGTACCAGAAAAAAAAGATAAAGTTGAAGAGCATATGACAAGTGCAAATGTCGAAGAATCGGTGACCTGTAAAAATGTTGAAGAGGAAACAAAAATATTTAACCGGCGTTGTATTATTGATTTAAAAATTTTTAATTAACATATCCTATAGAAAAATTCAAATTCGCTATACTTTCATGGACTTCTAATTCTAGTAGCTCTTTACGTTGTTGCCACGTTTTCACTGCAAATAGCATTTTGAGTTCGATAATGGCATAAAATTTCATTATTTTCTTTTTGTATTAACAATTTTGTAAGTACTTAATATTATCAATTTATTTGCTTTTCGAATACTTAATCTATTGTAATGAAAGACTGATTTTATCAAATTTCCACTTTATTTAGTTTCGCTGAAACTCTATGACGCGTTTCGCTATACTATACGAGGCTGGTTTGAAAAGTCCGTGCAAAAATAAAAACTACTTATGTGTTTGGGGTAAACCTTTTTTATTTTTCGACATAATCTCCTTTTAGGTTTATACACTTCGTCCAACGATGTTCTAGTTTGTTAATCCCTTCCGAATAATAGGATTTGTCCAAGTCTGCAAAATATCCATTAGTGTCTGCAATCACCTCCTCGTTTGAATAAAATCTTTGTCCCGCCAGCAATTTTCTTCAAATTGGGGAACAAATAGTAGTCCGAGGGAGCCAAGTCTGGAGAATAGGGGGGATGTGAAACGAGTTGGAATCCTATTTCCATTAATTTTGCGACCACAACTGCTGAGGTGTGTGCTGGTGCGTTGTCGTGATGGAAAAGGACTTTCTTGTGGGCCAATCGCGGGTCTTTTTCTTACAGCTCGGTTTTCAAACGGTCCAATAACGATGAATAATATTCACCTGTAATAGTTTTACCCTTTTCCAGATAGTCGATGAGGATTATCCCTTGCGAATCCCAAAAGACAGTCGCCATAACCTTTCCGGCTGAAGGAACGGTCTTCGCCTTTTTTGGTGCAGATTTCTCCTTGGTAACCCATTGTTTAGATTGTTATTTGGACTCAGGAGTATAGTAATGTATCCATGTTTCATCCACAGTGACGAAACGACGCTTAAAGTCCTCCGGATTCTTCTGGAACAGCTGTAAACCATCCTTGCAACACTTCACACGATTCCGTTTTTGGTCAAGCGTGAGCAATCGCGGCACCCATCTTGCGGATAGCTTTCTCATGTCCAAATGTTTATGCAAAATATTATGTACCTGTTCAGTCGAGATGCCCACAGCACTAGCAATCACACGCACCTTAACTCTTCTGTCATCCATCACCATATCATGGATTTGATCAATGATTTCTGGAGTCATAACCTCCACAGGCCGTCCAGAACGTTCAGCGTCACTTGTGCCCATATGGCCAGTCCGAAAATTTTGAAACCACTTATAAACTGTTCTAATCGAAGGTGCAGAGTCACCATAATGTTTATCAAGCTTCTCTTTAGTCTCCTGAGGCGTTTTGCCTTTCATAAAGTAATGTTTAATCACCACACGAAATTCTTTTTCGTCCATTTCTTGAAAATCACTTGACTTCCTTGATTCACACGAATGCCAAACACAAAGAAATAGATCAATATGGCTGAAACTTGGTGTGCGTTCATTCAAGAGATGCTACTAACTAAACAAGACCTCGATACGCGCCGGTGGTGCCATCTCTCGGACTTTGCACGGACTTTTCAAACGAGCCTCGTAGCTTCGTCTGACACAAAAATTTTTTTGTATCAGACGAAGCTCTAGTATAGCGAAACGCGTCATACAGTTTCAGTGAAACTAAATAAAGTGGAAATTTGACAAAATCAGTCTTTCATTACATTCGTTATGAATTTCCATCAAGTAACAGCCACAACAATTCAAAACTTAATCTATTACTATTTGTTAACGATTCCTACTATTTTCGCTACTATTTTTCTGCTTTAATACCATTATAGTATTCTAGTAAATTTGATATAAATAAAAATTGCTATAATTTTTGAACGGTTTAGTAAAACGATTCCAAATTTTTTAAAGGGTTTTAGGAAACTTGTGAAAATAATCTATTTTTTTTTTATCAAATACTGGCTATTTTGAATATATCTGCCAAACACCCTCAAAAATTTATGTTCGTGAGGTAAATGAATTTTTGAAATATTTATTACAAGTTTTTTGTTGTTTTGTTAAAAAGACTTAGTTAGAAACGAGTAGGGGTAAATTGTCAAAAACGGATCCGAAATCTTAAAAATAAATATATCTAATTAACTAAAGAAATATTACAGTACAAAGTTTCTCTGGAAAATTACAAACACAATACCCTCCTTTGATCATAAAGTCTAAAAAAAGTAATAAAAAGTTAGTATAGTTTTTAAATTTCGTTCCACAAGGTAACTTCTAAAATTAAACTTTATAATTCATTCTTTTGATTGAGTAAAAATACCCCGTTTCGAAGTTTTAAACAGTAAATTAAAAATTTCCTTACATTAATTTTTTATGATAAGGTTATAATTAAAATTTGCAAAGGGAATATTATATCAGTACCATTGTGTAACTGCTGCTTTTCTTAAATAAATAAGTTCTATGTATGTAGGTTTGTGAATACATCATGAACTAATAAACCATTTTCTACAGTTATCAATGGAATGGAAGAAACTTCATTTTGAAATTTTAATACATGTATACATTTTTGTAAATATTTATTATCCTTTTAAACTCAAACTTTTGTTGGTAGTTTAGACCTATCCCGGATAGTTTTATCAAAAGGAGTAGTGAGTGGGAGGTATTGTCTAAAGTTTTAGATACTGTAAGAATTTCATAACCAAGTGGCAATGACTGCCTTCTGAATATCAATAAAAGTATTCTTATGTGATTCCAGTTTTGTCAACCCCTTTTCCAAGATTTTTGAAATTAGGCCTGTAGAAGATATGTTGATTGGTATAACTTTCACTGGGTCAAGCTGCCACATGTGCTTTATTTTCAGCGCCAATTCTCCATACTTAGTTTGCTTCTCTGAACCATATTGTTGTTACTAGGCACTGACTCTCGCATCGAACAACACAATGTCGAATCGGATATTCGTTATCTATCTATCGGTGATAATCACCCGATCATGTAAGAGTTTATAGAAGTCATTTTCCAATACTAGTATTGCTTGGTATTTGTAATACGGATCGAAGGTATTTAGAATACTATAGTTATTTGCCAATCTTGGGTGTGGAATATTGCATACTTGATTACGCTTGTGCAAATATTCCAAATGAGCTAAGTGTGTACATCCTTCTATTAAATATTGAATATTTTCCGGCTTCTAATGACACTTCCTACATTTGTCACTCTCGCAATTTCGATCCTTTACTACAATTTATAACTGAAATGAGAGAAATCTCTCGGTCCATAAAGTTAGACTTTCAGTGCAAATTTCTTATTTCACACATAATTCTTCCCCCTTCATCTCTGGTTAGGGTTATATATATATATATATATATATATATATATATATATATATATATATATATAAATATACTATTTTTCTCTTATGTTAAACTAATTAATTGGAATTATGAGAATACATGTTTAAATTAATATTTGAAATTTAACCAACGAGGATTAGTATTAAAAACAACTACGGAACATTTTATTTAGAAGTTACATCATTGTTATAAAAATGTCAACAAAATTAATGTCAAAAAAGTCTCCATACACTTAATAATTACCCATAATAGTTTGACGGAGTTTAACGGAAAATAACAACTTCGTTTAAACTAATATTTAGCTTGCAACCAGCTTTCTAATAACTTCTGTTGGCATGTGCTCCCATTCGTTCAAATTTTTTTTTTTTTTAATTCTCCTCTATTTGAAACATTATGTTTGCGAATGCGCCGTTTAAGTTCCTCCCATAAATGCTCGATGGGGCTAACATCGGGCGATTGCCGAGGTGTATGAAGCTGCTGTCGCACATTATGGATCATCCTTTCTCGCACCAAGTTTGCAGTATGTTTCAGATCATTGTCCTGTTGGAAAATGTATTTTTTTCGAGTGCTAATTTTGGGCACTTTCTCTTAAATTGGCTCTCAAAATGTTCAGATAAACATGCTGATCCATGGTACCATTAATAAAATGTAAATTTCCAACCCCTCCAGCGGACATGCATACCCAAAGCAGAACACTGCCACCCCCTTGTCTCTCCGTCGAACAAATTTTTTTAATATTCTTCTTTCTCCAAACTTTAGTTCTGCCATCCGACCCAAAAAGGTTAATTTTAATTTCATCACTAAAGATTACGGATTCCCAAAATTCAGGAGATTTAGTACTGTATTCCTTGGCAAAATCTAACCCCTTTTTGCAATTAGCTTCCAAAATTAACGGCTTCCTCCTGGCTGCACATCCCTTATAGCCTGCCCTGTGTAAACAATTTCTCACTGTTTGTGAACAGATATTTTTCGAAAATAGTTTCTGTATTTTCTTCTTTTAATTTTGGTGCACTTTTCTTGGGATCTATAATTATTTGTCTAACAATATTGGCCTCTTCACGTGGAGTCAGTTTTTTGGGACGACCGGAGCGTGGTCGAATTTCATAGGAACTTGTTGTTTTATACAGGTTTACAATTTACTGAACAGTAGCATGCGACTTTTTAACAATTTTTCCTATATTTCTGTGCGATTTTCCATATTTCCACAAATCAGTTATGATCTTTCGAACTTGAAATGGAATTTCACAATTTCTCTCGCTCATTTTTTTAGTGTTCCGTACGGAACACTTATAAGATCACTTCGGTGTCTGTCCGTCTGTCTGTCTGTCGTCTGTCACACCCGATTTTCTCCGAAACTATTTGTCATAGAAAGTTGAAATTTGGTAGTAATATAGGAATTGATGGCCTCATCAGAGCCATGTAGTTTTGAAAGTTAAATTTTGACTTAAGGGTTAGTTTTTAGGGGGTGAAATCGGAAGTGAAAAAAAAAAAATTTTTACTAGGTAATCGAGTGTGGTGTCAAATGAAAACTTGTGAAAACATGAGTAAAAAATATATATATAATGTAATACTTGCGCGCACTTTTCTTTGTATTATTTTTTAAAAAAATCGCGAAAAATCGCTGTCCACCCGCCTTATCTCGGAAAGTACTTATCAAAAAATTTTGAAAAAAATTCTGGAATATTCCCCACGGGGTATAGATTGAACGAAAATTATCACGAGTGCATTACCTGTAATAATTTATATGGTATATAAAAAAAAACAGAAATTTCAAGATCATCAATTTTCAGTAAAGATTGGAAATAAACTTTGTTGAAAACTTATTTGGGTGTGTTTTGTGAAGTCACTGATCATTTTATATCACCGTAACATAAATTTTGACTTAAGGGATTCGTTTTGAAGGGTGAAATCGGAAGTGAAAAAAAAAAATTTTTTTACTAGGTCATCGAGTGTGGTGTCAAATGAAAGCTTGTGAAAACACGAGTAAAAAATATATATATAATGTAATACTTGCGCACACTTTCCTTCGTATTACTTTTAAAAAATCGTGAAAAATCGCTGTCCCCTACCTTATCTCGAAAAGTACTGATCAAAAAATTTGAGAAAACCCTGGAATATTCTCCACGGGGTATAGATTGAACGAAAATTATCATTACCTTTAATAATTTATCTGGTATAGAAAAAAAAAAACAAAATTTCAAGGTCACCAGTTTTCAGTAAAGATTGGAAACAAACTTTGTTGAAAACTCATTTGGGGTGTGTTTTGTGAAGTCACTGATCATTTTATACCACCTTAACATTTTTTTTTTTTTTTAAACAATCAACGTACGGAACACTAATTGTGCAAGTTCAACTTGCACTTGACCGGTTTTTTTTAATACTAGTTTGAAAACTCACTGCAAAATTACTAGTGACAGATTATAAAGTATTGCCGAAAATTATTAATTTGTTTTCAGTTTAGCGAGCAACAGATAACTTGATAAAAAGCGGCTGATTGTAACGTGTTTTTTTCAATGCAGTTCTTGAGTGTATGGAGGCTTTTTTTGTCATTAATTTTGTTTATATTTTTATAACAATGATGTGACTTCTAAATAAAATGTTCTGTAGTTGTTTTTAACACTAATCCTCGTTGGTTAAGTTTCAAATATTAGTTTAAATATGTTTTCTCATAGTTCCAATTAATTGCTTAAACATAACAGAAAAATAGTATAGAAAGCAGATGGTGTATGGAGACATTTTGGACTGACTGACTATATATATATATATATATATATATATATATATATATATATATATATATATATACATGGGAGAACATATATATATATATATATATATATATATATATATATATATATTATATATATATATATATATATATATATATATGTTCTCCCATGTTTTCCGACTTCCAATCTCTATCTTTTTCGATCGTTCCATAAATCTTCCAGGTTTCCTTCCTCAATTTCCCTGTCTATCTACTCTGTCCAGCTTGTTCTCGGTCTACCTCGCTTTTTCTTGCCTTCTGATTGCCATTTTAGTATTTGTTTGGAGATTCGATCTTCATCCATTCTTTATAAGTGCCCAAACCAAGCTGTTTGGCTAGAATGTCGTCCGTAATACTGTGCTTGATTCCCATGACTTCTTTAAAACGTTCGTTGGTGACTCTTTGTCTTCTGGATAGTCGCCGCAGTGTTTTATCATGGTTCGATCGTCCAGCATAAGATCTTTTTGTTGCTCTCCACTACATAGATATTCTGTCTTCTTTATATTGACTTCTAAGCCCTAATTCGTCTAATAGTTTTCTCGTCATGGAGTTCAGGGCGGAGCGATATAGGGCCATTACCACTTGATCATCCCCGAAGCATAGCATGTACAACATGGTGTTAATTAATGGTGTCCCCATTGGTCTACATTTCTGCGTCCATCATTTTAGTACACTTTCCAGATGTATCCTAAAAAGGGTTGGTGATAAACAGCAGCATTGCTTCAGACCTTTTGATGTAATAAATTCAGGTGTTATTTGTGTTCTTGTTTTAATTTTTGTTATAAGTTGGTCATATTGTGTTTTGACAGCTTTAATTAATAATATGTTAATATTAGTACTTTGCAATGATTACCATAATTTCTGCAAAGAAACGCTGTCATATGCTTTTCTCAAGTCAACGAATATTAAGTAGACTTTTTGATTTCTGGAAAATGGGGTCTTTTTGTGGATCGTCCCGTGAGAAAGTCTGCTTGTTATTCTGCTTCGAAATCTTGATATTCCTTCTCCAGTTTGTTTTTTAAAATTTTTCCATAGATTCTACTCATGGATGCCCTAAGTACTATTCCTCGGTAATTATCGCAATTGTTTTTGTCCCCTTTCTTGTGTATAGTGTTTAGGTATGACAGTTTCCATTCCTTCGGGATTTCGTTGGTACTTTTACATTTTCTGAAATAGTTGTCTAAGGTGTTCGTATAACTTGTTTGTTCTAGTTATTCTTTAGAGCTTTACATATGGTTTTTATTTCTTCTGATGTTATTTTTATTGGTTGACCTATTACTGTAATTCTTTGTTCATTTGATTCTTTATCTCTAGAAACTTTTCTCTCTCCTCTACCAGTAGCTTTCCGAAGTATTCCTCCCAATCTTGAGGTTTTACAGTTGTTATTATTTCTTTGTTCTTATCTTCTCTTAGGTTTTTTTAAACTTTCCAGCTTTCCGTGTTTCTGGTTCCTCCTTAAATAGGTATTTATTCTTTGACAATTCCTTTCCGAAGAGTCGTCCTTTTTCTTAGATATTTTTCTTCTTACTACTTCTTGCATTTCTTTATACTTTATTTTATACTATTCAGTATATATCACCACTACACCAAACACTTTATTTTTGCACTCGACGCGCGTTTCGCTAACCATGTTAGCTTCATCAGGAGCGATGATTGACTAAAGCTTAACTACAAATCTACCCTATTTATACTTAGCCTAACCCTTGAATTACTCAAGCGGAACTAATGACATAGGCAAGGCCATCAGTTCCGGTCAAGTAACCAGTAGAGGGGACTATAAGGAATAGGCCCTCTGTCTTTATTTAAACTACTTTTACATTTTATGATTTCTATACTTTCATATGCGTTCAACAATTTCCTATCAGATACATTTTTTATTAATCTTAGATTATCTAATGTTACAGTATGATCAGCGTCAAGGGCATGTTCGGCAATGCTAGACTTTTCTGTTCTATTGTATCTTAAGTGTGCTAAATGTTCTTTACATCGTATTTTAATTGACCTTTTAGTTTGCCCAACATACTTTTTGTCACAATCATTACAACTAATTTCATAAATTCCACTTTTCTCACAATTAGGAATCTTATCTTTGGGATTTCTTAAGATATTCCTCAGATTGTCTGATGACTTATAGACTAAGGTGAGGCCTACCTTATTAAATACCTTATTGAGTCCCTTGCTATATTTCGGATTATATGGTATGGAGACATACTTGGTGTTATTTTCTTCGCGTGTAAAAAAGGTGGAATTCTGAATATTAAACCTAAATGTATGTCTATTTATTAGCTTATTTACTAAGTCATCGTCATAATCATTAACTCTAGTTATATTTCTAATACGATTCCTTTCTTTATTAAAGTTTACTCTATTCAGAGGGAAAGTGACCAAACGATGAACTAAAAAATGTAATGAGGCTAATTTATGTTGTTTGCAATGAAATGAATCATTAGGAATATATCTATCTGTTATTGTGTCCTTTCTATAGATATCAAATTCTAATCTATTATTATTTTTAATAATTAAAATATCTAGAAAAGGCAATTGTCCTTTGTTCTCAACTTCGTAAGTGAATTTAATGGAATCATATCGGCTATTTAATTTAGAAACAAAATCATCAATATTTGCTTTCTTTGTATCAAAAATCGCGAAAATATCATCCACATACCTATACCATACCCTTGGGAAATATTCGAATTCTTGACTGGCTTCGATTTCAAACTTACATTAGCTTCTTATCTATTCTTTTTTTAAATAACTATACTTTTATCTTCTAGACTTTGGAGATACAATCTTCGTTTTTCTAATTTTTCCTTTTTTCTATTTTTCTTTATGTTCTCTTGTTTTCTGATAGGGAAGTTTACTTTCGCGCATAGTAAGTAATGGTCACTACCACATGTTGCACTTCTTTGGACTCTCACGTACTCTCAGCTGTGTTTTTTATTTCATTACCGTATAGTCGATTGTAGATTTTAGATTCCTTGTCACTTGGATTCACATGTATCTGTGTATCCGTTTGTGAGAAAAGAATCCATTAAGAATTCTAAGTTGGTTCCGATTACAGAGATCTATTAATCTTTCACCGTTGTTATTGATAGTGTCCTCTCTATACTTTCCCACTACTTCAGCTCTATCTTTCGTTCCTACTCTACTCTTTATGTCTCCCAATAGAATTAGTTTCCGTGATGGTCCTATTTTTGCTGTTCAAAGAACGCAGCTATTACGTTGACTGGCGCATTATCATAGACATGACTGGGTAGGGTTATCCTCATCGAGTTAATGAAGGTTATACTTAGATGGTGCGGATCGTTCTCTGTACATCCTTCCAGTTGGTGTCAGTCCACTTTATGATTCTAAAGAGTATAAATTACGTTCGGAATGTGGACTCTTTGGCACAATGACACTACCCAATATATATCAAAACTACACCAAACACTTTATTTTTTCATTCGACACGCAATTCGCTAACCATGTTAGCTTCATCAGGAGCGATGATAGACTAATTGATTGTGTAAATGTAGTTTAAATAAAGACAGAGGGACTATTCCTTACAGTCCCCTCTACTGGTTACTTGACCAGTACTGATGGCCTCGCCCATGTAATTAGTTCCGCTTGAGTAATTGAGGTATTAGGGTAAGTATAAATAAGATAGATTTATAGTTTAGCTTCATCGCTTCTGATGAAGCTAACAGTGTTAGTGAAATGCGCGTCGAGCGCAAAAATAGAATGTTTGGTGTAGTGGTTATATATGCTGAGTAGTAAAAAGAATATACCAACACGGGAACAGCATACGTGTTTATTACTGTAATAAGATTACTTGCGTTCAGCCTCTGGCAGTTTTAAAGTAATGTGTAATTTTGAAATATAAACTGATAAGTTGACGGAAATGCACTTAAGGTAAATAGTTATATTTACTTTCCTTTCTAACTGGAAATATAGTATTCGTGAAGAAATTGCCCTCTCAAATTTTTCTTTTCTTTAGGACTTACTCTCTTCACTTTCAACTTTCTAATGAATAATGCCAAATATCATAAAAATAATAATGTAACCACATATCGCAAAAAAGGTTTATTTTTATTTATACAGTCAGCATGAATAACAATTTTTTTATTTGAATCGTCATTTGAATTTTTTCGGTTTTTAGTCGAAAATGCACAAATTGTAAGTATTTTTAGTAGCTTATAAATAAGTGTGTAAGTAATCTCTTTTGACGGAAAAGTGATATTCTTCTATACGGTTAGTGTTACAGTACTTTCGAATTTTGGTTCAGACGGTCTGAGTACTTTGTTCAGGTTAGCTCACTTTTGTGAAGTTTTGTCAGAAATTTAAATCGGTTTTAAACTGTGTTCTTAAATGCAACCCTAAAAAAATTAAGTTATCTATGCACCATACCTTAGTTCAGGTTAGTGTCTGAATAATACTAGGTAATAAAATAAAAAATTCAGAAAAATATATGCCCTAGCCGCTGAAGGCCATCAGAAAGTATTATTTTCGCATTAAAAGTGTGGAAAATGCGTTTTCGCTTAAATTGTAACGTAGGAATTGAATTTCGTTTTTGATTAATTCGCTATAGGAGTAGATCGTGGGGTTGTTAGATATTAATATAGGGTTAATTGTACTATAAGTATTTTTCCTGACTTTGGGTTGGATAAGGATGGGTAGGAGTGTTTTGTAGCGGCTTGAAGGTAATTTTTACAGTTTTTTGAGAAATCTGAAATTTATATTATTTTTTCATAATGTCAACCGAAGCTCCTCTTTTGCTTTACTTACACAGTAAAGTACGTATCGTTTAAAATATTTATAGATTTTCTTTAGTGTCATAAAGTGAAATCCAATGTAGGTGTGCGCTTCCGCGGGAAGTCCTAAGTAAATCACTTCTTTGATATTGCAAAGAATCATAAAAATACATTCTTTCACATCTACTCTCCAGGCCGTTCAAAACAATGCCCTCCGCATTACCGTCAACGTCCTATGGTTTGTCTATAACACCCATCCATCCTGACCTCCAGAGGCCAACAAACCAAGAATTCAGAAGCAATGCTCTGTTTAGATTTCTGGATAAGACCATTCTCTACCCCAATAATATAGTCAGAAACACTTACGGACCTCCGCTCAATGACGGGTCTCGCTAACCAAAACCAACAGATCCGCTCCAACAGGAATAGTATTAAATTAGTAGTAATTCATAAAATATCTTAAGTCTCCGATATCTTAAGTTCTTATCTTGTTTATATAAAAACCTTATATAGGTTAAGTTAATTAGGTTACCAACATGTAAATATCTTAAGACACAAAATTATACTCGTGTTAGATCAGCTCATGAAATAGTAGTGTAATGATTAAGTAAACAGCCCCACTCGGAGGGATTGAGGGTGGGTCGGTCGATGCGTCCGTCACGCCCCTTAAAAAGCTGCACTCCCATAAACATTGTGTATTTGGAGTAAAAATTACCATTACGGTAATGATTAAAAAACACTCCACCCCCAGAAGAGGTGAGGAGTGGATGGAGATGGTGGGGGAGGTTATGTTATCTTGTTTTCCAATAATCGCGCTTGCTGATACCTGAAATATTTACAAATGTCCTCCTCCTTGATTGCTTCAGAAATGACTCCATTCGGTAAAGCAATTTCGCCTTCGACCGTTTTACCTTATTATATTAATATAATTATTACTTTTGTTCTTCTTTCTCATATTTGGTCAATGTAGTTCCAAATTTGGTTGACGAGCCTAAGCCAAGTCAGCACAAACGGTATTACCATTGTGTATTCAGGAACGACCTAACAATGTTACATGTTTTTAAAATCACTGACTTCTGAATGTTTGTGTTTAGTTCTAATTGTAATTGTGGTGTGAATGTTGTTGGTGTAAGGCCTGTGGCTGATATGACGAGGGGGGCAATGATGACTTTTTCTTGTTTCCTTAGCCTTTTTATTTCTGTTACAAGGCCTGTGTATTTGGAGATTTTTTCTGTGCATTTCGCTTGTATGTTTGTGTCGTTCGTGACAGCTATGTCAATCAGATAAGTGACTTTTTATTTTTTTGTATTGAAAAGTAATATCGAGTCTATTGGCGCAGACTGTTTTATCTGTATGGATAACTGGATACTGATGTCCCAGTAGAGCTTGTAATCTTTATTTTCAAGTTGGGTATCTATGTTTTCTGTGAGTTTGTATGTTGTGGCTAATGCTTCGCCCGCTGAGTTATATCTGGCTATATATTCCGTTTCGGCTAATATTTTACATCCACTTGTTATGTGTCCGATCGTTTTCTTATGCTGGTAGCGTTTCCTGCATCTGTCTTGTAAGTAAGTCTTTCTTTGCATGCATTGGGGTGTAATTTCCTGTATTTGGTGAATTGAGAACGTATAAGGATATGAATGTTTTCTATGTCTGTATGTGACGATTTGATGATACCAAATGAATATGTGAGTATAGGTACAGAGAACGTGTTGATGGCTTTAGTGAAATTTTTGGAGTTGAGTTTAGTTTGCATAAGTTTCGTGAGTCTGTTTTTGAATTCGGTTGTGAGTTCTGTTTTGATGTGAGTATGGTTGAGTTTGGTGCTTTGATGGAAGCCTAGATATTTGTATGTTTCTTTGTCGAGTATGTTATTAAGTCTTTCATTGTTGATGGTTTCTGTCTCATGGTGGCCTTTCCATGGGCCCTTTTGTTGATGCGGAGCACTTTACATTTACTTATACCAAATTCCATATTGATATCTAAGGTGAATGTTTCTGTCAATTTGTGTGATTGATTTCTGTGATTTGATAATATAATTATTACTATTATTGCTATTATTTTGCCAAAAAACTCTGACATGAGAAACACTGGGCTTCGATGCACATAGGTTACGATACGTTATGGCCCGATAATGATAACCACTTCTATTAATGATATTTGACCAAACTTATCTACCTGGGCAATATGAGAAAACCAAGGGTAAATGCCCTTTTCATCCTCATTGACAGTAAATCAGCCGAGATACTATAAGCTTGTATTTTTTTCAGGGTCCTAGGAGTTCTTAATTCCTGCTAAAACTCCTATAACTAGAACCACCATTGTTACTAACTATCATCATGTATTTAGAATGATAAGTGCCGAAAACTCACATACATATATCTTTCTTGTTGTTTTATCCAAAGTATTTGATCAGGAATGTTGGTTTGCAAACGGTTGGTGGTCGAAAACACAGAATTCCAGTATATGAAGCACCTGACATTTTCTACAAGCATCACGATCTCTCTTGAAAGATGCGATAGTCTGTGAACTTCATACGTATCGTATAAATATCTAAGATGGTAATATAACAAAAAACAACAAAGCATTATGACGATGAGTACCTGAGGCTGTATTGTGAATAGGGCAAGGTGAAAGTAAATGCATATGTGATCCGGGTTCTTTGCGATATACTATTAATGAAATTATATAAAAATAACACTATGTTTTAATTTGCAATATATTTAAAGTCACTTGACAATTGTTTCACCATACAATGGCTTCTTCAGAAATGAGTGACTTTAAATATATTGGAAATTAAAACATAGTGTTGTTTTCACATAATTTTATTATGAATTTCCAACTCCATGTTGAGGCTTTTCTATAAGCTGTCTATAAAATTGTTGTACTTCTGCTGTTTTATGAACCGTCTTAATTCTATGGTAAGTTGTTCTAAGTGTAGGTTGCTAATATCACCAGTTTATTGTTTGTAACGAAATTAAAGTTTACTGCCAGACCAAGTTTTTCTGCAGCGCCTTCCTCAGTTCTAAACAGAAAGGCTCACACTTCTCGCACATTAATCCTATCACTATCCAATTATGCAGAAATTCAAGCAGCTTTTTGCGGAAGAGAATCATAGTATAAAATAAGAGGTCGACCTAGACACAAAATTATATAATCGTTGGTGGTGTGCATTGAAGGATGGTTGAAGCCTTAAACTAACCATGGATTTGGACAAGCATGATTTTGGTCAATGTGATTTATAGCATATTAACCATATATATGTATATAACCAACATGTTAGTAATGCCGATGTGGGGTTTGACCCCGCCAGGAAGCTTGGTTTGGAACTGCTGAGTTTGCACATTTGACATATTGGAATATGCATGCTTTTTAATTTTTATTGCTCTGTACGGAACACTTATAAGATAATCTCGGTGCCTGTCTGTCCGTCTGTCACACCCGATTCTCTCCAAAACTATTTGACATGGAAAGTTGAAATTTGGCACTAATATAGGAATTAATGGCTTCATCAGAGCCGTGTAATTTTAAAAGTTAAATTTTGACTTAAGGGGTTAGTTTTAGGGAGAAATCAAAAGTGAGAAAAAAAAATTTACAGGTCATCAAGTGTGGTATCAAATGAAAGCCTGTGAAAACACGAGTTCAAAAAATTGCGAAAAATCGCTGCCTCTCCTTATCTTGAAAAGTACTGATCAAAAAATTTTGAAAAAATTCTAGAATATTCTCCACAGGTTATAGAATGAATGAAAATTATCACAAGTACATTACCTTTAATAATTTATCTGGTACATAAAAAAAACAAAAATTTCAAGGTCATCAGTTTTCAGTAAAGATTGGAAAAAAACTTTTGGGGTATGTTTTGTGATGTTATTGATCATTATATACTTCCGCAACAAAAATTTTTGTTTTAGAAGAAATCAACGACGAAACACTAATTGCGCAAGTCCAACTTGCACTTGACCGGTTATTTATATTCTAAATACAGAATCTTGTTTCTTAAGAAATTTATTTAGTTTATTTATTATTACAGTAATACAGATATATTTTCGGAAAAAGACATCTAATTACTAGTCAATTTTCCTTATTTTAAGGCAGAATCAAATATTAGTTTTTTTTAAATCAGAATTTTTCAATATTTTAGTATTAAAAGCATTGGTCGGTTTAAGGTGGGGTATACGATTTTGCACTACATGTTTACTGTGCGCCCCTGTCTTGATTACAAGAGCATCGTTACTTTAAGAACAGTTTATGTATGTTCCAAGTTAAAGCCGTACATTCATATACAATATGCTTAGGGCTTCTTCCACTTTATCGCATAGTCTGCATATTATAGGGACTAGGACTAAGGACTATTATGGATAACCATTTTCTGTAAATGTGTTTTCAGGTGACAGCGGCCGTTGATCAGTCCCATGATTAGTTTGGTCGGGGCTCTTTTGAACGAAGTATGTCAGCAGTTTTTGAGGGGTCGCCGATTATGTCCCTTGCATTGCTTTGGCCAAAAGTTTTGAGCCAACGAGCTATATGTTGCTGATATGGCCATCTGTTGATTGTCGTTTTTATTATCTCTTTTGGTCTAGCAAACGCTGGTTCTGGACCCCTGTATGGTGTAGTTCCAAATTAAAACAATTACAAAACAATGGCAATTAAATGTTTGAACTGATTACTTTGAAATTGTGTCAGCTTTGACAAGTAAAGGAAGGTCATTTTGCATCTTTATCGAAGTAGTAGCTAATGAAAATTAAAATAAAATATAATTCCATTATATGACAAGATCATGTTGCTAAGCAACATTACCTCAAGAGGCTAATTTATGAACTCAGCAAATGCACGAAGGAAAGTCCTTATATAATAGTTATCGGACTGTGAAAGGAGTCTCCAATTAATAATTTGTTAGATATGTTTAGTAACCCACTTTAACCTTTCTTAACCATAACATAACCCACTGAAGCCGGGTAAATCTTTGACAAGTTCAAGTACTTTATATTACATAGGCGCGTTGTCTGTGCATTCTTGCGCTAAATTTGGCAATACTGTGGCATTAAGGGTTACAATTTCGAGTTACAAATGTTATTTGGGCCATTAAATTCGCTGTACTGGCTTTAAACTGGGTAATAACCTTAATTTATTCAAGTTGCTCCTGGCTTTCCCCATGGTTTGAAACTTGTTTAGATTACAAATTTGGGATAAAATCTTTTACTTTCACATTTATAAGAACCATAAGTATAATAAGAATCGTCTGTGAAATACCTGTTTGAAGAAACAAGAGCAGAGCTTATTAATTAGGGAGTCAACGATCTTAATAATTGATCGCGTTCTCTAAACAGATTTATTTTCACAAATCTATAATATTTATCTCTTGATACGAGGGCATTTACATTTTATAGTTTTCACAGTTTTTCACGAAAAATGAACGCCAGTAATTTGGAGTATTACTATTTCTTATTAACAATAGACCAAAAGTTATTCAGGGATGAACTGAGGAAATTATTGGGCTTGCTGAGAATTGTCAGATAGGCGAACGAAGAGCAAAGTGATTGTTAAACAATAAAATTAATTATTTACTTGGTTAACTGACACTAAATATATTTTTTTGCAAAGATTTACAAATGCGTTATCGCGAATTTGTATTACTAAATCTTCATACGCTTAACTAAGACTAAACCAGATTTTTTTGATTTATTTTTATATAATGAAAGGACGTGGGTATCTTAGGTGCTATAAAAGTTGGCAAAGGACGGAATTTCCGACGTCTACTTGACTATTTAGTAAATTTATATTATGATTCTTTGAGTGTCTGTAAATTCTATTGATTCTAACAAGTTACGTTTGGACCCTTTAGGTGCCGTATGTAATATTGATAAATAATTAATATTAGGAAATAGATGGTCAGTTTCTAAAAAATGCTTAGCAAAGTGTGAGTTTTCATTTTTTAACCTATAAGATGCATTATGTTCTGCGAATCTTTTTTTGAAATTCCGTCCTTTTGGCCTACGTAACGTAAGTATTGCACTTTTGACACTTAAGTTTATAAACTCCTGATTTATTATGTTTATTAGTTTTACCTTTGACATTGAAAAATATATTTGATAATTTTTGAGCGGGTATTAAAGCAGCTACTCTTGTGCTTTCAGCCGTGAGAACTTGAGATATTTTATCCGAGATGGGACCAAAATTTGTCAGAGATATAAATGTTTTCTTTCTTGATTTTCTTTTATGGAACAAATTGATTTGAAGGTAATTTACTTTTGTTTACGGTTTATTAGGGTATTAATTATTTTTATTTGGACACCGTTATGATTGTGTCCAGTTCTTTTTTTTAATTATTTTTGCTAAGAGGGATATTGAAGGCCCTATGGATCATAGATCTATAAGCTGCCAGTTTATGGGAGTTGTATTGAGTCGGCTGGGATGGCGATATCTGAAAAGGTTGGTTTATGGAAAATATCGAATTCTAATCTATTTTCATTCTTTGAAATTGATAGCTAAACAAGCTGAAATATCCGGAATTTTAGGTTTTAAGATTGTGCATGAAGATTCAGGAATGAAAAAAGCTTCTGTCCGAAGGATGCAGATGCCTTTTCCACTACAAGCTGTAACTGATATAATGTAACAACATAGCAGTATAACATCTTATTAAAAAAATGATTTTTTTAGGCTTTTTTAGAAAATTAATTAATCAATTTATTATCTCTACCCTAAAAAAGTAAAATCAATAAGTTTTATAATGTATATTTTCTTACAATAAATAGTAATCCAGGATGGGGGATACAGTGAAAATTAATTAATCAATTAATTAATTATCTCTATTCTAAAAAAGTAAAATCGGTTAGTTTTTTAATGTTTATTTTCATACAATAAATAGTAATCCAGGATGGGGGATACGTTGAACATTTGTCATAATTAATTTTTATTAATTTGTTTTGTTATAATACCTTTTTTAGGATCAAATCGATAAAGTTCTTTCATATATTTTTTGTTCTCGGTTTTTGGCAGTCTTCACCTCTTTTTGTAATCACTATCTTTTGCTTCAACGTTACTTCAGTTAACAAGTAGTTAAATATTTCTGAAAATGTCTTTAAGCTAGAGATTCTTCTTTGCCTTCCATAAAGACTTGTGCTTTTTCATTGTGCTTGCCTCTAATTAGAACCATTTTTAATAAATATTTCGTTTTTACTTTCCGAAAAAAAAAAACATTTTAACACTAACATTTAGTGTGAAAAATTGTTATTCTTGGAATTAGATTGTGTCCAGTTGGAATGGAATTTTATCAATTTGTGATGAAAATTTTATTTTATTAGAAACAGAAAAATGACAAGTGCTTTAGAAAATAATGAATATGGCACTGATGATATTACACTATCAAACAGCATCTTTTAAAATCTTTAGAAGGATTTAATATTATTAGCGATCAATATAGCTTTAGTCAGCAAAGATCAACAGAAGATCTTAACCTCACATATGTTTGGGACAACGCAACTGAACATTTTGGTGATGATGATAATGATGTTTCGGGTCTTGGGCGCGTCGACAACTAGATCATTTAGCGCCCCTCAGTGGTGAATTGGAGCTTAGATTATAAAATTGATGTCCGTAAGGAATTCTCTAATGTTTTCACGTCTAGTAAGTTGAGTGGAGTGAATGGGAGGATGGAATGTGGGCTTGACCTGCCAGAGTTTATTTTCATTGTCTATTAGGTCCCAGTTCAGCTGTGATAGTTTGTTAAAAAGACCTTTAAGGTAGTGATTGAAGTCTCTGGGATGATTTTCGCTGTAGGCGGGGGAGCCTTGTACGATCGCTCATTTTGCATTGTAGTCAGCGAGGTCATTTCCAGGGTTATTAATGTGACTCTGTAACCAACAGAAGGATATGGTTTTATTCTTGATTTTTACCACATATAATAGATCATAAATCTGACGGATATAATTTTGGGAGAGGTTTTTTGATTTGATGACAGAAAGGGCACTGCGGGAGTCTGAGACTATAAGGAAGCTGGTGTGAGATGGGAAAGTGAGAGCCAATCGGACTCCTTCTTTGATGGCATACAATTGTGCAGTGAAAATGGAAAAATGGGGTGGAAGTTTAAACAATTTAGTGATTTGACTGGTGTAAATAGCCGCTCCCACGCCAGTGTTGTTTTTTGTGATCCATCGGTGTATATTAAGAGGGATTGGGGGCATCTGGTGGCTTTCAAACTGAGGAAGTTTTTATTTAGGTTGATTATGGAAAAGGATGATTTGTTGTATTTTCCCATGGATAGGTTTATGTGGGGTCGGGAAATGAGCCATGGGGGAAATGTTGAGTAGAGGGGGTAATCGAATGTGGGTGGCATGATAGAGTGAAGTGAAATGAATGGCCTCAATCTATCGGGAATGGAATTCGGAGGATAGATATGGTTTTGGTGATGTATATTGTATAGATTTAAAGAAACTTTGGTGTGGGGGCGGTATAGTGTAGTGGCGTAATATTTTAGAAGAGATAGCTGTCTAGTAAGGGCTAAAGGGGGAATGGAGGAAATGCTCTGGAGACTGGGGATAGGAGAGGTGCTGAATGCACCCGAGATTAGACGAAGGGCCCGGTTTTTTATGGGTTTAATCCGTGATTTGTAGTTGGACGAGGCAGCATCGTATATGAAATCGCCAAAGGAAAGTTTAGGGAGGATAAGGGATTTGTAAAGGTGGAGTAGTGAGGGGTGAACATTTTGGATAATCCCAAGTGGTTGCACTTGATATATCCAAAGTATTTGACCCTGTTTGACATGACGTATTGTTCGCTAAGCCTTGATTTGAGAGCAAATATGTCTTGGCATGAACGTGGTGCATGCATAGCAAAGAAAGCTTCTCAAAAGCTGGAAATATTATTTCGAAATTATTTTACACTCTACAACAATTATTAGTTCTGTACAAAGCTCAAATTTGTACCAATAATAGGATCTCTCTCTCTCAATCCTCTCACCCCAATAGGAAGTATCGGTGATACCATGCAGTTGCTGCCTCAACAGTCATTCTCTAGGCATCTCGATTTTACGCGATCTGACTTGGCTGGTGCATTCCCATACCAAAAAGAGAACTTACTTAATCAGACCATCTTGTTGGAAACCTTTTCCATGGTATCCACTTTTCTGATAATGTGACCAAAATATTTCAGGTACTGTCTAATAATTTGAAAGTCGGTCATTTATACTAAGCTCTTCAAGAATAAATACATTACTGCGGTGATTGGTATATGATACTCTGAGGATTCTTCGATATGCCCACATCTCAAACACATTGATTCATCGTTTGTCAGCTTCTTTGATGCTTCATGTTTCCAATGCGTAAGTTGCTATAGGGAATATAAGGCAAGCAACCTTAACTTTGTGTTTTTTTGTGATAGCTGGATCTTTCTAGACCTTAGTGAGTTGTTAGTTTTGAGGGATCACAAATAGTTGAAATGGTCTACAACAGTGAAACCAGCAATTTCATTTAGGTGTGGCAGATCTTCATTACGACTAATAATCATTACTTTGTCGGTATACTAATTGTCAATCCATAGTTTTTGCTGGTGATTTCAAGGTGCTCCATAATTGATTCTAGATCTTGTATTGACGTTGCATGTATTACAGTATCATCCGCATATCTAAGGTTCCTTAGCTTTTTTCCACGGATTGTCACATCCCCACTACAGCTATCTAAAACAGACCTCATTATATGTTCACTATGTATGTTAAAAAGTAAGGGTGACAGAATATAGCCCTGTCTGGCGCCGGCTTCTACGTTAAAGGGATCGGAAAAAGGATTATTCAGTTTAATTCTGCCATTTGTGTTCTCATACAGGGATCGGATAAGGTTTACAAGATGTATAGGTGTTCCCATGCTGATTAGAATCGACCAGAGTTTGTTCCATTGTATGCAGTCGAAAGCTTTCGAGTACTCTATAAAATAAATATAGGTTGTTATTTGTAATTCCCTGACTTTTTCCATTATCTGGCGTATGTTGAGAATTTGTTCTCTAGTCCCTCTTCCTGGAATGAAGCCTGTTTGTTTGATTCGGTCGGATATTTGCGGCAGCAGAAAAGTTTTGAGTCTTTAATTTAGGTTCCACAGAAATACCTTAGCAGCTTGTGATACCAGAGCGATGCATGGTTCTATGATTACTGCAATCCAAAAGGCATACTTTCTTATGCAAGGGTATAAATCAACTTCACACCAATCTTTCGGCCTTTCATACCACATTCCACAGTTGATGTAGCATAATCACAGCGGTTTCTTCCATCATCTTTATTATTTCCGCAGTTATCGCGTCAATACCCGCTGCTTTTCTGTTCTTTATCCTTTCTATCTTCAGATTTAAGAATATATGGCTGATTATTTGTGTTTTTGGTTTGAATTCTTTCGATAGGTGTTTTGCTTTTTCATAAAGTTCTTGTGGTCGATTGTTTGTAGCATGTTATTCTAGCTCCTCACATATATTATTCAAGCATGCATTTTTGTTCTTTTGACAAGACACCTTGATTCCTTCGTTGATTGATCTGATTCTCTCCTGACGATCCAATGTGTTGTTTCTTAAAAATCATATTTCTTCTTGTTTCTGTAAGCTTTAGGGTATTGTCGGTGATCCAATGTTTTTGAGGGTATTTTTGCCGAACATAATGTAACAGCCTTTGTTATCCACTTCTTAATATCTATCTAGGTTTTGTCTGTATCTTCTATGACTTCCGAAATGTTATTGTTGTTTGTTGTTTGGCAAAGAGTCTGACACTGTAATTCTCTAGTTTGTTGTTGTTTTCTTAGGGATAGCTAGTTTTATTCTCTTTAATAACTTGTGATTTGAACCACATACCGCGCTTGGACGGGACCTAACATTCAATAGATGACTTCCATCTAGAGCTGATCAGGATATAATCAATCTGATTTTTGTAGTGCCCGTCCGGTGACACCCACGTGGAAAGTCATCTTGGATGACAAATGGGCAATAGAATATTGCTGCCATATGGCTCTGCTCTGAAATATACACTACATTTGTTGGATTCTTTTCAGAAGAGAGCTACTCGTCTGATTGGAGACTCAGAACTCATCAGCAACCTTAATTCCTTGAAACATCGAACAACGGTTGGAGACTTGACTCTATTCTACAATTATTTTTATTGAAAGTGTTCGATGAATGTAGCCTGCTTAATTTCTCCCTGAGCGGTGCATATTACGAATACACGTCTCGCTAATACTATCTATACTATAGTTCAGCCTTATCATTCCTCGTACAACCCTTTTAAAACAGTCCTTTATATGGAGGACCTCATCTCTTTGGAGTGATTTGCCCAGGACCACCTTTCCCATCGAGTGCAATTTACAATGATGCAAGACATGCCGTTCCTGTAGTGCTTTAAGGATTTCCCATCAACAACCCTATTCCAAGACAAGATACTAATTACATTTTCCATTCTATAGACAAAATAGTCAAATTACTTTAAAAATCATTCGTACAATCGTTAACATCTGTAAAATGATGTCATGGTGCTTGAGATTACCAAAAGATAACACAGACAATTCGTTTGCAAACAAAAAATGTCTACAGAATTCCCTGTTTATGTAGTATGGTGTATGGAGAAGAAACTAGAGGATCAATTGCTACTAAAATTAAAGAACACGAAAGATATATCAAAAAGAAACAAATTGTAGCTGAATATCCACTCTACAGGTCATATCATCAATGTAAGAAAAACTCGCTTCTATTTCGAATTTCTATAAACGAAATTTTAGCAGATCAAGCGAAATTTACAAACACCATTAATAGAGACTCAGATTACGGTGCATCACACTTGGAAAAAGATTATTACACTGGGCCACTGTTCGGTGAAACCCCGTCAAGTATATACTTGACTTGTGCTTCCTCGGCTTTATCGAGTACTCCAATTTCGAAGAGTCAAGATCTTTGAAGATGACTCATCTAACTATAAGCAAAACGTCAAAAAGTTAGTCTAAATTGACAAATTCTGGTTCCAAGAACCATAATTTTTCACTTAACCAAGTCCTTGAAAGCTTCCGTTCCAACACTTAATTTTAACTTACTATCAAAATTCTTTTATAAAGGAATACTAATAGACGGTGAACGATTAAATCACTTAAGGTTCGCAGATGATGTCACACTGATCGCCAACACAAAAGAAGAATTACAAGAAATGTTGATAGAATTAAATAATCTCACGAGAAGTAGGTCTAAAAATAAACTCTACCAAAATCAAATAATTGAACAACGAGACTGAAGATAACAGCCAGGAACTATTAATAGAAGGTGAGAGAATAGGAAAGGTACAAACATTCATATATTTAGGACAAAAAAATCGAAATATCAAAAAAGAATTTAAAGCTGACCTGGATAGAAGAGTCTCGTTGGCTTGTTCTGCTTTCGGAAAGCTACAATCCACATTTAAATTGGATATCTCTCACAGTGTTCGATCAATATCTATTGGCTGTATTAACATATGGCACTGAAACGTGGGCTTTAAATAAAAGTGTAATATATAAACTTCAAGTAACCCAAAGAGCAATGGAGAGGCGAATGCTAAATATAAGACTCCAAGATCGTATTCCTAACATCGAGATACGAAGAAGATAAAAAGTGACAGATGTAATACAACGAATATGTAAATGGAAGTGGAATTGAGCTAGGCATATCGTGAGGATGAATGATAACAGATGGACACGCCGTATGGTTGAATGGAGGCCTAGTGCATATAAAAGATGCAGAGGTCGGCCACAGACAAGATGGACGGGACCAGATTGGATGCAAAAGGCAAACAGCTGATCTCACTGGAGACAACTTGGACTTGGACTATGGATAGAATAAGCTAATGATGATGATGATGATCAAAATTCTTAACTTATACAAATCCGATTGCCAATCGGCTTACAAGCTATAACTTCTCCATTTAACATTTTTCCCTAAGTCTTGAGTAAAGAAGGGTGGTTCATTTTTAGTTAATAACTAAGGAAACCCAAATATGAAAAGCGCATATATTGCATATTTTGCATATTATATGCATTTTTTTAAATATTTGCATAAATGCTTTAAAAATAGCATATGTGTGCATATTTGAAGGAATTTATAATAATGTAGGTCTTTGGCAGGCGTTTTTATTCACTTTTCGGAATAAGGGTCAATGTTTAGGCCGCCGCCGCCGCGCCGGTGGTTTTCCCCAAATAAATTTTACTATTTTATGGTCAGTAAAAACCAGTCACTAAACCCCAGACGACCATCAGAGTATACTTGTATTATTAATTTATTAGATTTCATTTCTGGTTGTGCTTTTAAAGTGGTTACGTCGATTTGTGCTTTTTATCTTGTGAGTCGTATTTTACTACAGTGAAATGCCCAAAGCCAGTAGTGTGTCAGTGTGGATTAAACCATACAAAGAACTAAAAATAGATATAGGAAAAATCTACTGTTCTGCATGTGTTTAAAATTGTAAGTATAATTTTTGAATACCTATTGAATATACAGGGTATTTCATTTTCGTTTAATACTTAAAGCGCCTTTAAGGATTCAGTTTTACAAAGAAAAACTACCAAACACTCCTCTTCCACCTCAACCTGTTATTACAAGATGGGGCACTTGGTTGGAAGCAACATTTTTTTATTGCGACAACTTCTGTCAACTAGATGGTCTAATTGCAGAATTATCAGACGAATCTTCCCAATCCCTTACAGAACTTAAACGATTATTCAAAAACAAGGAGATAAAACAAAACTTTCCTTTCTTAAAACAAATTATAACTTTGTTTCTAAAACCATAATTCAAATGGAGGAATCTCATTTGCCATTAACCCGAAGTGTTCAACTAATAAAACAATGTGAGGTCGCTTTTGAAATGTCGCAGGTAAAACTGGGAGCAAATTTTTCAAAAATTTCAGAATGTTATGGAAAAAAAATAGTGGGTTTCAATTTGTCAGCCAAGTAGCTAATGTTTTAAAGGAGGATTTTACTGATTCTATTGATTGAGATCCTATGCTATTAAATAATTTTAAAAACGCCCCTATTACATCAGTCGATGTGGAAAGGAGTTTCTCAATTTATAAATTTTTATACAACGATAGAAGACAAAACTTTTTAATGGAGATTTTTGAGAAACATTTAGTAGTTTATTGTTTTTATAACTAACGGCGACCTGTCTTTTGCAATATTTGCATATTTCCCACTTACTTAGTTGCATCGCCCTGTATGTATCAAATTTAAAATGTATGTTTTATTATGCTGTTTACTACGTATATAAATTTTTATAATATGTACCTACATTATTATTATTATTATATGTTCATCTTTAAGTAAAGTAATAAAATACATTATTATTTATATTTATTTTTTACTTTGTATAATATTATATTTAGATTTAGTTCATTCGCCCTGTATGTTGAAACACTGTATGTATATATATATATATATATATATATATATATATATATATACAGTGGCGAACAGAATTATGGAAACATATAAATTCCCATCTCTAACAAACATTTTGAAGACTAAAACAGTTATTGTTTATTAAGAATGTGCTTAGTTTTTAACGTAACAAAATTATGCACAAACAAAAGTATGGAAACATTTTTATTATGAAATAAAAATTCCACTAAGACGACTAAGCCGTCGAAAATATTTAATATTTAGTGGGATATTCTTTTGCGTCAATGACTGCTTGACATCTTCTGCCCACAGAGTCAATAAGCCTACCACAAAAATCGGTCATATTTTTTCCCATTCTTGTTTTAATGCGATCCAAAGTTCGTCCCGGTTTTTTATATTGCTTTTTTCCTAATTTGCTTATCCAAATAGTGCCAAAGTTTCTCTATCGAGTTCAAACCAGGTGATTGTGAAGGCCAGCGCATCAGCCGAACCCTTTGTTCAGAAAATCAATTCTTGGTCAAGCGAGATGTGTGTATTGGGTCATTGTCTTGTTGAAAAATCTAATAAGAAATCAAATTATTTAAAATGGGTTTTTCAAGTCTATTTCGATTTTTTTACTGCATATTTACAACATGTATGTGCATATTTTGAGAAAATTATTTGCATATTTATCCGCGTATTTTAAAGTTTTTCACTTGCATATTTGGGTTTCCTTATAATAACCCCTTTTTAAAATTTCAAGGTTAATTAACTTAAATATTTTTAAAACCGTTAGAGGTAAAAGCCCGACTCTGTCTTCACAGAAGTCTAAATGTTGACAATTATTAAACTCAACTAAATAAACTGTATAGAAAATTTAATATTTTTAGTGCACCGTTGCATTGTGATCAGGTTTGTATTAATCTAAATTTAAAAATTGCTGTCAGTGTAGTATTTAATTTAACATAATTCTAGAAAAGTTACGTATTACTAAAACTTTACACACAAACTTCTAATTTGTTAAGAAGTCTAACTTCGGCAAAATAGGTTAGGTCAAAATAATGTGACACTCTCATTAAAAGTTTCCCCTTATATACCGAAGTTCTCGAGCTAAGACAGGCTGGTAATAATCATTTGATTTTAACAAATTCGGACGTGCTTCTTCTTTTTCAAGTCCGTTATTCACCGGAGGCCAGCTGCACGTGACATCGGCTAAATTCATTCCAGAGAGTTGGCAGAAACTGCTTGACCGCAGCCATGTGCTACTGTTTTCAGTCATTAGCACAGCGTGGCTTATGTTGTTAAATATGAGAGAAAACTGTGATTTTCCAACGTTTATAAAGTTTTTGTTTGAGAAAATGATGGATGACTTTTCCGTACGAGGGAATAAAGGGAATTTGTTCTGTTTCTGCAGCAATTAAAATTAAGGAATACCCAATTTATAATGTTATATACAGTCAACCTCTGCAAGATAAGATGCTGTTCAAAAGACGGATGCAGACTTATGCCCTTGGCCAGACTTTATTAGAGGCTAGGAAATTGTTCATATATTTATATAAATTTTAATTTTCAAATTAAATTTCTTATGTTTGACAATATTTAGTTTCTTGTTTCAGCATTTTTAATCGCTGATTTGTTACTTATTTTAGTTTTTTACACCTGATGTGTGCCATGTAAATAGTTTATATGCATTTCTTTTAGCAGTGTATAAAAAATAAGAGTTTTTGACTAATAAAAATAACACCAAATGGATGAAATGTTTAAAGCAGAACTTTTCCTGTAAACACTTGGTTCTAAAATAAGTGCCATATTTGACTTTATCACACTAGAGAATAAGTTAATCCAAACACAATAAGGCATATTTCAAAGGGTATGTCTTTTACGATAAGGCATTATTCACAAAAAAGTCGAGTAGAGGACTAGCTTTAGTTATATTATATTACAAAGTATATATTATTTTTTTGAAAACGAAATGAGTAAATAACATAATTTTCAGATTCCTCACTTAAAGAACCGCAAAAAGAACTTTTAATGCTATATTTATAAACAATCCCTCAAACCCTGTAACTTACCTCCTTAATTATTTCTCGTCTTGACCACGAATAATTGAAAGTACTGAAAAATGACACAATTTTCATGTTCTTAGATTCAAATAACTTTGTCGCTAAGGTTTTTGAAAGAGTATTTCTGTGGACGTCTAACTCTCTTCTTCCTGTTTCTCTGGGTCTCCATTCCGTGTTTCTATACACCCAGTCTGTCTCCAGATGATCTAGCCACATGACCTGCCCATCGCCATTTCATCTTTGCCGCTTCGAGAGTTATGTCATTGACTTTGGTTCGTCTCCTTATCTGCTCGTCATGAATTCTATCCCTAAGGGAAATACAAAGTATACTTCTCTCTATAACTATCTGTGAAGTCACGAGCTTTTTAGCAAATGTTTTAGTGAGACTCATCGTTTCCAGTCCATATGTGCTGACTGGTAGAACACAGGAATTGTAGACTTTAGTTTGTAAGTTTATGGGTATTGTAGTACTTTTTAAGATATGTCCTAGCTTCCCAAAAGCTGCCCATGTCAGCCTTATTTGCCTGGTAATTTCTGCATGCTAGTTCTCGTTTCCGATCTTAATATTGTGATCTAAGGCCATATACTCGTCGACGCATTCTATAGAATTATTACAGACGTCTTCAAGGGCCATCGTAAATAATTTAGGTGAGATCGTATCTCTTTGTCGCACTTCTCTTTTTAATAGGATGTTGTTAATGACAGTTGTTTCGCCAAGTTTAATATGTCTAGATACTTCTCTGGAATCTATTCTTGCATTTGCTAAGGACTTTATAACTGACCAGATTTCAACATTATCAAATGCCTTATGAAAATCAATGAAGTTCAAATATATGGGTAGAACTTTATAACTGACCAGATTTCAACAGCATCAAATGCCTTATGAAAATCAATGAAGTTCAAATGTATGGGTACCTTATATTCTGTACATTTTTCTATTAAGATACGTTTTTGCGTAGAGGTGATCGTTCTGAAGCTCGCCTGGTCCACAGGTTGTTAGAAATCTAGTTTTGCTGTTAGGCGATTGGTTAAGATTTTAGTGAAGAGCTTATATAAGTGCGACGGAAGAGATAGGGGTCGATAATTTTCTAATTTTGGATGGTTGTAGCTTCTACTTGATGGAAATTCATTATAAATATATAATAAAGGACTGTTTTTTGTCAATTTCCACTGGTTTATTTAAATGTCGATGCAGCTTCTTCAGATCTACATTTTACACTGTCAAGTTAGGTTTAATATTCACAGTTTTGTAAAATTTCTTAATTATAATATTACACATAATTAAATTACATTGATAGTATTGAGAAATCCACACAGATTTGGAGTTATTAGAATAAATTCAATAATGGTGAATTGCTTAAATCTACCTGGTCGTTGAGTAAGGTACCTGTAGTCCTTAATCGATTTATTTGCATTGTTTCTAAAAGGTTTAGTTTTAAACCTTTTTGTTGGGTGTGTAAAATTTTGAAATTCTTGTTAAATGTGTGATTTTCTGTTAAAAGATGATTAGCATATGTTGAATTAGATTTTCTATGGATGAAACTTTTTTCGTGTTCTGTAATTCTTTGTCTAAATGTACGTCTAGTTTGTCCGATGTATGTTTTAGGACATGACCCACATGTTAATTGATAAACCCCCCGATTTATTGTCTTTATTGATTTGTGGTTTGTAGTTTTTAAGATATTTCCCTATAGTGTTGTTAGTCTTGTAAGCTATGTTGATATTTTTTTGATTTAAAAATTTCCCCAGTTTTTCCGTTGGTTTGCCGAAATAGGTTAAGCATTTAAAAGTGGTATTTCTGTCCTTAAAACGTGGGTATATTTCTGAGATTGCCTTGTTTCTAAGTTTTTTCTTAACGATACTATTGATTAAAGTAACCGAATAACCGTTGTTAACGGCTACTTGTTTTATGTAGTTTAATTCTTTAGTAAAATTTTCTTCTGATAAGGGGATATTAGTTAGTCTATGTATAAAACTATGATAAGCTGCAAGTTTATGATGGTTAGGGTGGTGAGAACTATTGTGAATTGTGGTATCTGTATGACAAGGTTTGTGATATATTGCAAATTCATGTTTTTTCATGGCTTTACTGATTGTTAAGTCTAGGAAATTAATTTTCCCTTCGACTTCTTCTTCCATTGTAAAACTGATATTTCTATGTAAAGAATTAATATACTGTAAAAAGTGAGTTAATTGTCTGTCCGTACCTGTAAAGCATACAATTATATCGTCTACGTATCGATACCAGTATAGACAATTATTACTATTGTTATTATGGTTGTTAAATATCATTGTTTCAATACTGTCCATGAAAATTTCGGCAAGTAATGGACTTAATGGACTCCCCATAATTAACCCTTCCTTACTATTGTAGAATGTATTATTAAACGAAAAAAAATAATTTTGTCTTAGGCAAGTTCTTAATAAATTAATTATGTCCATTTTTATAACTTCATTTACTTTGTTTTTTGTTAATAGGTTCTCTATTAAAATTATTGTTTCGTCTGGGGGAACACTTGGAAATAAGTTTTTGACATCGAAAGAGACTAATTTAGAATTATCTGGTATTGTTATATTCTTAACTTTATTCACGAGTTCGTATGAGTTTTTGATACTATATTTAGGTTCAAAATTTGGTATGATGTTTGATTAAATCAATTAAAAAGGATGACGTCTTATATGCTGGAGCAGACATGTAGGAAACAACTGGTCTGATTGGGTGGTCAAGTTTGTGTAGTTTTATGAGTGAATAAAGTTGTGGGATTCAATTTGTTGTTTTATTTCTTTTTGAAAAATATTTGTTGGATGTTTATTTAAAATTTCGTACTTTCCTGTTTTTGAAAAAATCTATCGTTTTGTTAATATAGTCGATTTTGTCTATTGCTATTACTGTGTTACCTTTGTCTGCTTTGGTAAAGATTACATCATTTTGTTTTGCTTTACTCTGAATGGTTTTTATTGTCCTTAAGTCTTGGTTGATGTTGTTAGTGTTAGATATGAATTCTTTTTTAATAATTTTGATAATATGTTGTTAGGACTATCTTTCAAGGCAATCTCAGTAGCAATACCTAATGTCTCCGATTCTTTGATATTGAAGTTAGTTTTTGAATATTGTGTTTGAAACCTTTTGTTAGAAGATTTTTTTCCCTGTCCGAAAAAGGTGTGTTGGAAATGTTAATAAATCGATTAAAGAATTGATGATCAGTAAAAAATTCTTTTTCTTTCTTATTTTGTGTTGTTATACGTTTTTGTTGAATGAGATACTGTAGTTTATTGTATTGTCTCAAATATTTGTTGTGTATTATTGTTTTTACTTTTTCACGTGTATTCGAATCTAAGACCATAAATTCTATAAAATTTAGTTTAAATAATAATTCTGTGTGGATTACCTTCAGATACATGTTATATGAGTCTCTAATGCTATACTGGATTTTTCTCTCTGTGTATATCCATTTTCTTTGGCGAGTATAATTGCTTTTTTGGCTGCTTTGCTGGTGCTGTTAGTTTTTAAGATTTATATACTTAGGTGTTACTTGGTTTTGGAGGCACTGATTGAAAAAACCAAATATTTTGCGTAGTTGTTGCACATTTTAGAAGTAACTTGAAGTAGTTTGAAGCTAGAAAGCTTATATCAGCTTGTTTCAAATTTTAGATGGTTGTGGAAATTGACTAAAAACAGTCTTTTATTATATATTGATAATTTTCTATATCAGTATTATCGCCTTTCTTCAAGAGAAGTATAACCTCCGAACTATACCATTTTGTTGGTATTTTTCCCTCATAGCAACATTTATTTAGTAGGACTTTCAATGCATCTTTCAGAGATTTACCGCATTCCTACAATAATTTGATCTTCTCCAGGGTATCTATTCACATTCTATTGACGATTATTGAGGAAAAAGATCACCCATTTTTCCGAATGTGCACTCAAGGTTGCCCGATATTGTCTTCAGACGGCATGTCATAAAACGTATTTTATTGAAGCTAGACACCAAAAAGTTTCTGGCGCTGATACTTACTATAGTACTCAAAAAATGTACAGGGTGAGTCAACGATAAAGTTCATTATCTCATTTGTTTCGGGAATGACGAAAAAATGTTAAATACAATAGTTTTAGGGAATGTTAAGGTGCACAGTTTAAAGTTATTTTTGAGTATACAGGGTACTTCAAAAAAGTGTGGCCGATATATGGTAACATATTTTTAAATGAAACATGCTATTTTCTAATGTATTTTTAAAATCTGCGTAAAATGTTATAACTTCTTTATTAATAATGTTATATACCTAAACCTAGTAGATTTTCTATATTTCAATTTTTTTTAAAAAAAATACTAGTTTTCAGTTTTGTAAAAAATTGTCAGTAGCGCCATTGTTTCTGAAGGTAGAATACTCATAATTGGTACGAGCGTTCTACAGAGATGAAAAAAAAGACATATGTAAAGGAATTTGGGTGTTCAAAATAAATTTATGCATATCGACTATTTTAAATTGAAAAATCTCAAATTTTTTAAATGACACACCCTGTATATTATTTTGTTTTCTGATAGATTTGACAAAACCCTCCATCATTTATTAAGCATGTCATACACCTATTACTAATAGTTTTCGATTTATTTTCAATTTTTACCCTTGTTTTTAATACACTTACGCTATTGTGAAAACATAAACACAGAGTTAATAATAATTTTAATATAGTTTGACTTATCTAATGATTAATTATTATGACGTACTAAATGTTCAAAAATATGCCTGTCTACTCGAATACATATGTTTAGTCGTTTTACTATATTTTCCTTTACTTTCCTTAGCATAAAGGGCGTTATTGCCCTGCACGCACCCCGTATCCTATTTCTACTGGTGTTGTAGGGGGATTCAGATAAACACGATCTTTAATATAGCCCCACAAAAAGAAGTTTAACACAACATCAATTTTTTGTACTTTTCAACCATCCCTACAGTGTGTAAATTCTTTCTTCTGCTGAAAATGCGTTACACTTAAGCCGATACCCAAAAAAACAAGAAGATCTTGCCAAATAACCAACAACCAGTTGCACTGTTTTCGATAGTATCGAAAGTTAAGGAAAAGGCTATCAATCATCATCTTCTAAAATATCTAGAATTAATATTATTAGCGACCATCAATGTGGCTTTTGTAAGCAAAGATCAACAGGAAGTCTTCTTATGTCACATATGTTTAGAACAGTGCAACTGAACAATTTGGAGAATTTCGAGCGGTTGCATTTGATATATCCATAGTTGTGGTTGGCATGATGAATTATTGGCTAAGCTACACTCTTATGGAATGTCCAAAAAGTTTTGTCAGTGACTACTGTGTTTCCTCAGATCGTGTCTACTCATGCAATTAATCAGAGACAGCAGAAAGTCGTTGAATTTAACAAAGGCCTGGAAAAAATTCTTCAATCTTAGGGTGACAGTAAATAGAGCACAGAATTTAAGGCTACAAAAACCTAGGTGGCAGTTTTTTCTAAAAAAGTTAACGTTGCCGAACCCGAGATAGTTATATTGGGACTGTTCAGTCCGCTAGCATCGTCACTCAATTCGCATTACACTCCATAACTTCTAATTCGACCAACGATGGAATACTGTTCCCATGTTTGAGGCTCTGCTCCCAAACATACACTGCGTTTGTTGGGTTCTATTCAAATTAGAGACCTACCAAATTGAGTCCTTAGAACATCAAAGAACGGTTGGCCACTTAAGTCTGTTATACAAGTACTTTCATGGAAAAGGTTCGATTGATGAAGCCCGCTTAATTCCTCCCAGAGCAGTTCATGATAGGAATACACGTCGCGCTAATACATCTCATCCGTTCGAAGTTCAGTTAGTCTCTCCTCGTACAACCTCTTTTTAAGCAGTCTTTTATATTAAGCACCTCATGCCTTTGGAATGATTTACCCAGGAATGTATTTCCCACAGAGACAATTTACAGCGATTCACGACCAACGTGAATTGCCTTGTGCGCTACATCCCTGTAGCGCTTTAGAAATTTTCTTGGAGCAAGTGTGCTGTGCCCATAAAAAAAAAAATATATACTCAATACTATATCTATGAAGCAACCCTTCTATTAACCCCCGCTACCTAGGGGATATAGGACTGAAACGTTGATAATCACAAATAACGGGTAAGATGCGAACTTCCCAACAACACACGAAGATAGTAATCCTAAATATAAAGCTGAAAGACAAGTAATCTATAGAATGGATTAGAGAAAGTACCAAAATGGAAGATATCAAAAAAATAATACAAAAGCAAGATAAAAATTTGCAGAAATAGAAAGGAGAAGATAGACACGAAAAACCACGAAAGGGAATTGATGAGAAGAAATGAATTCAGACCTGCTAATACTCAAATGGTATTTTTTTTTTAATTGTTCACCTCCCCGCCTGAGTAGGCATTATATTCTTTTTTTATATGTTACAAAATATCGACGAGGATGTCGTAATACCCGTCAAGGTTGTCCAAGTGCCGAAACATAAATTTTTGTATTTTACGGAGCCTTTTAGACAACGCGGTAGTGCTGCCACGGACGTTATTACATTTCTGCAAACAATTGTCTGGAAACGAACGGACATATATAGCTCAGAACAGACACGGTCAGAGATAAATGGTAGAAGCGTCCGTTCACTTATAGTTGCAGATTCGAGAGTGAGAGAAAAAGAGAGACAATTCATTGGAGCTAGTTGAATTACCACTCCGGTAAAACACTTACTGCGAAAGTAATTTCATTATTCAAAAAAAGTAGCTACCATCAATTAATTCAGTTTTAGTTGGAAAACAAATTACCAAAAGTAATTGAATTACCAAAAGAAATTCTTTTTAGTGTTCCGTACGGAACACTTATAAGATCACTTCAGTGTCTGCCTGTCTGTCTATCGGTCGGTCTGTCTGCCCGTCTCTCACATCCGATTTTCTCCGAAACTTGATATAGAAAGTTAAAATTTGGCACTAATATACGAACTGATGGTCTCATCAGGACTGTGTAGTTTTGAAAATTAAATTTTGACTTAAGGGGTTAGTTCTGGGAGGGTGAAATCGGAAGTGAAATTTTTTTTTTTTTACCAGGTCATCGAGTGGGGTGTTAAATGAAAGCTTGTGAAAACACGAGTTTAAAAATATATATAACTAGCAGTGCCCGCGGCTCCGCTCGCGTGGACTTGAATCACTACTATCGTCACTGCTTATTCCTTATGTTAGGTAACGGTAATAAAATATCTACCATTATTTCCCCTTATCTCCTATTATTTCTCCTTATCTCCCATTATCTCTACATAATTTCCATTATCTAGGCTTATCTCTGCTCATCTCCCATTATTTCTCTTTATCTCCCATTATTTCCCCTTATCTCCCATTATCTCACCTTATCTCCCATTATCTAGGCTTATCTCGACTTATCTCGCATTAGTTCTCCTTATCTCCCATTATTTCTCCTTATCTCCCATTATCTCACCATAACTCCCATTATCTAGACTTATCTCTGCTTATCTCCCATTATTTCTCCTTATCTTTATCTATACTTATGTCCCATTATCTCACCTTATCTCCCATTATCTAGGTTTATATCGAATTAAATAGAACATATGTACAAATTTATAAAAACACGTAAATCGGATAAGTGGTTCTCAAGTGATAAACGCACTAACGGACAGACAGAGAGACGTTGCATTATGTTCTTTGCAACATGATATTGTTCCATATTTAATGGTTTAGGCAGTGTATTGCAAGAGAACGCGTTAACAATAACCTTTTTTCCGACTTAATTCACTATTATCGTCACTGCTTATTCTTTATGTTACCTAACACAATAAAATATATCCCCTAACCTGTCCAGAGAACATATGTATGTTTTTAAAAAAAAGTACGTATATTGGATAAGTGGTTCTCCAGTGATAAGCGCATACGTTGCATTTTATATATATATATATATATATATATATATATATATATATATATATATATATATATTATAGATGAAATAAGACAGACAGAGAGACGTTGCATTTTATCTATATTATAGATATAGATTATTATTATATAAACTGGCCAAAGAATATATGTATGATTTTAAAAAAAAAAAGACACGTAAATCGGATAAGTGGTTCTCGCGTAATAAACGCACTAATGGACAAACAGACAGACAGAGAGACATTGCATATATATATATATATATATATATATATATATATATATATATATATATATATATATATATATATATTGTAGATTATAGATATTCTCTGCTACATAATATTGTTCTATATTTAATGGTTTAAGCTGTATATTGCAAGGGAACGCGCTAGCAGCAAACTTTTTTTTCCGACTTCATTCACTATTATCGTCAATACTCATTCCTTATGCTACCTAGCGTAATAAAATATAGCCTATAACCTGGCCAGAGAACATATGTATGTTTAAAAAAAAAGTACATAAATCGGATAAGTGGTTCTCCAGTGATAAGCGCACTAACGGACAGACAGATAGACAGACAGACAGCCAGACAGAGAGACGTTGCATTTTATATATATTATAGATGTAATACTTGCGCATACTTTTCTTAGGATTATTTTTGAAAAAACTGCAAAAAATCGCTGCCCCCTCCCTCTTATCTGGAAAAGTACTAACCAAAAAATTTTTTAAAAATTCTGAAATAGTCTTCACAGGGTGTCGATTGGACGAAAATTATCACGAGAGCATTACCCTTAATATATATATATAAAAAAAATTTCAAGGTCATCAGTTTTTCAGTAAGATCGGAAAAAAAAACTTTGTTGAAAACTCATTTGGGGTGTATTTTGTGAAGTCATTGACCATTTCATACCTCCGTATTTTAAAAACAATCAACGTACGGAACACTAATTGCGCAAGTCCGACTTGCCCTTGGCCGGTTATTTATTTTTTATTCACTGTCTGAACTTAAACATACACATACCTATAATCAAAAGCTTTATCATGTTCAATATATTATTTATGTATTTTCATTGTATGGTTCTTCATGCCACCATTTGCCTAACAGTAAGATTAATTTGTTTACGATTTATTCCCTTTATAACTGTCATTTTCTGATTTGTATTAATAACAAGCTTAGTGAAGCTTTCATTTATTTTTCCTTTATTTAACCGATTGATTGAGCGAAAATCTCAGGGGCACTCATCGAATCTCAACGATCAATTAAAGCGCTTACATTGTCGGATCACAGAGCGTAGAAATTCAAAGAATATTTAAATCTTCTTACTTTAATAGCACTTAAAAATATAAAGCAATTACGGTTGTGTTGTTTTCAATGTTAAATAAACGTAAAGTAGTTTTTGGCACATTTTTTAAAATATTATTTTACACGAATATTCCATAAATAATTTCAAATTTGTATGGTTTATTTCACGAATCCAACAGGCGAGAGGGGCAATATGGGAATACAGAGCATCAAGAAGTGATGCAAATGCCGAGTGTGTTTAGTTATCAGTTTGCAGGGATCCCGACCTTTAATGCGACAATCAATTCCGGTAAATGTACTCAGGAGTTTGTTAAAATACTTTATTGCTTATTGCAAGTTATGGCTAGTGCAGAAATTAAAGCCAACTAACACTGCTTTGAAAGCTTATTAAGATTTATCAACGTTTTATTTGTAAATAAGGTGCATTTTTACCTCAACGACCAAGACAGTGAACAGAATTGTCATTTCTGGAGTCCGACAAACCTACAACAAAAGCTTCATTCTCTAAAGTGACGGGTTGAATCATCTACCCGTACAGATAAAGCTTGCGCAACAACGATGAATTCGAAAAATCATGGAGATATAACTGAAAACTTCAACGCACTTATTCCATAAAATTCTAAATGCGTGTGACCAAGAGAACCTGAATTCAGCAGAATGGGGCTATATCTCACAGTTTAAATATATCTTCGCCAGTTATTGCGGAAAATTTTCCGAATAAATTGTTTTTTTTATGGGGTCTAGCACATGTGCTGCAGGGAAGTCCCTAAAGCTCTACAGGAGCGACATGTGTGTGGAAAAAGCGATTCACTTTGTTCTTGAATCGCTGTAAATTTTACTCGATGGGAAACACAGTCCTGGGCAAATTATTTCAAAGGGACGATGTTCCCCATATAAAAGACTACTTGAAAAGCGTTGTATGAGGAGTAACAAGCTGAACCTCATATGGATGTGAAGTATTAACGCGAGGTGTATTTCTAACATGCACAGCTCTGGGTGGAATTAAGCGGATTACATCCTTCGAACACTTTCCATGAAAATACTTATAGAATAGGCTTAAGTTGCCAACCGTTCTTCGATGTTCCAGCGAATCAAGGCCGCCGGTCAGTTCCGAGTCTCCAATCAGATGAACAGCTCGAACATCGGCTACTCTTAGTAGAATCCAGCAAATGAAGTGTGTGTTTGGAAGCGGAGCCCCAAAGATGGGAGCAGTATTCCATAGTAGGTCGAATTTGAGCTTCGTAAAGAATTAACAGTTGTTGTGGAGTGTAAAACTTTCTGGTTCGAAATAATATTCTCAACTTTTGAGAAGCTCTCCTTGCCATGATTGCAACATGTTCATGCCAGAACATATTTGCTCCCAAATTAGCGCCCAACAAATTGAGTGACGATGTTAGAGGAATGGAGTTCCCCGACATAACTATGTCGGGTTCAGCAACGTTAACTTTTTTAGAAAAAACTACCGCCTGGGTTTTTGTAGCGTTAAATTCCACTTGGTTACTGTCACTCTAAGATAGAATTTCTTCCGGGTCTTTGCTAAGTTGAACGACTTCCTGCTGTCTGCGGATATTCGTCTGAGTAGCCGATGTTCGAGCATTCAAAGTGAATGAAGAGATAAGCGTACTAATCATCTGCAAAGCTGAGATTGGATTCCCGGTCTTTTCCAGCGGATCGTTAATATAAATGAGAAAGAAAGTAGGAGATAGTATGGAGCCTTGAGGCACACCAGCGTTAATAGTGAAGGTGTTAGAAAGAAATTCGTCGACTGCCACTCGTAAAAAACGCTCTTTGAGGAAAGATGAGACCCACAAACAGAACTTTGGTTGAAGGATCTACAAAAAGCTGGTGTTAGTTCCCTCGCACAGTTTTTGAGAACTATGGCAGATATTCCGTCAGCGCCAGATGCTTTTTTTTAGAATCTTTTGCCTACATGTAGTTCTGGTTTTATACCAACATATTTTCTTTTGTGGTCCCTCCAAACTGAAGTTTACTGTAACAGTCTGCGCTACCTGGAACAACTCAAAGAAAATAACTGTAATTCATTTTTGATTATATTAATACAAGCAATTACATATACATTTTATTATGTAATAATAATATTCTTAGGAGTATGGATCACAGATTTTATTATTAAAAAGGTCGTCATTGTCAAACATAACAGGAATCTCTTCTGACATATGTTTGTCAGATAAGGGTTACTTTTCTTTCGAAAATGAGAATAGTTTTATATCCGTTTTGCTTTAGAGCCTCAAATGGAGCAATTCAAAAAATCAGAGAAATATTTCCATTAATGCGAAATTTAAAAAGAAATTAGGCAAATAGCACCCTGATCATGCGTAAATTAATCACTTTAAGATATATAATTTTAGTATATAGTTGAAATTAAAATAAAAATAAGAAAAAAGCACCTGTATTATGTAAAGAATGCCTAAGCAATTTGGCGACGTTGCCTACACAATGTGCTTTCAGTTTGACTTTCAAACGTCATAAAAAAATTTAGGTTCTCTGCCAAACGGAAGAGCAAAAAATATTACATAAACAAGTGTAAGACTTATTTACATAATAATTAATTTTAAGTAGATATTTCATTTGAAACGCCGCTTGCAGGCTCTGAGGTTATAAAAATTATATTCTTTTGGAATATTTCGTAAGCATAAAAAAACTCAAAATCCAAGTCCATCAATTTGTTGGACTTGTAGTCTACTAAATTCCTGAACCTAAATCATATTTTTCATTCAAAAGTGTAGATGAAAAATGGGTTCAAACATTTTAGTTTTAAGGTATTTCTTACGAGAAGACAAAGAGAGCATTATGTTAGAGAAAGGCGCGAAATAATTTGATTTTCAAAGTATAATGCGTGTGGTAACGTAGCTTCTCGCTTGCTTCCCGCCGTACGCAATACGTATTATTGCATTGCATATACTAGTCCGGGAGCTCAGTATCAAAATGCCTCATCGAAGAGTGGCAGATTACTTTGTTAATTATGCCCCCCTTAGTCTCTCCAGGTAATTTAAATCCTCAACTCTGGCTCCTGTCTCTGGAAATACGCTTTAAAGCTGCAAGAAAAAGTGGATGGACGAACCCAACGTTGAGTGGGTATAGCTTCATTTCTATGAAATATGACTAGAAAATGAATCTACTCACTACACCAAACACTTTATTTTTGCACTCGACGCGCGTTTCGCTAACCATGTTAGCTTCATCAGAAGCGATGATTGACTAAAGCTAAACTACAAATCTACCCTATTTATACTTAGCCTAACCCTTGAATTACTCAAGCGGAACTAATGACATAGGCAAGGCCATCAATTCCGGTCAAGTAACCAGTAGAGGGGACTATAAGGAATAGGCCCTCTGTCTTTATTTAAACTACTTTTACATTTTATGATTTCCATACTTTCGTATGCGTTTAATAATCTCCTATCAGATACACTTTTTATCAATCTTAGATTATCTAATGTTACAGTATGATCAGCTTCAAGGGCATGTTCGGCAATGCTAGACTTTTTTCTGTTCTATTATATTTTAAGTGTGCTAAATGTTCTTTAAATCGTGTTTTAGTTGACCTTTTAGTTTGCCCAACATACTTTTTTGTCGCAATCATTACAACTAATTTCATAAATTCCACTTTTCTCACAATTAGGAATCTTATCTTTGGGATTTCCTAAGATATTCCTCAGATTGTCTGATGACTTATAGACTAAGGTGAGGCCTACCTTATTAAATACCTTATTGAGTCCCTTGCTATATTTCGGATTATATGGTATGGAGACATACTTGGTGTTATTTTCTTCGCGTGTAAAAAAGGTAGAATTCTGAATATTAAATCTAAACTTATGTCTATTTATTAGCTTATTTACTAAGTCGTCGTCATAACCATTAACTCTAGTTATATTTCTAATACGATTCCTTTCTTTATTAAAGTTTACTCTATTCAGAGGGAAAGTGATTAAACGATGAACTAAAAAATGTAATGAGGCTAATTTATGTTATTTGCAATGAAATGAATCATTAGGAATATATTTATCTGTTACACTGTGTCCTTCCTATAGATATCAAATTCTAATCTATTATTATTTTTAATAATTAAAATATCTAGAAAAGGCAATTGTCCTTTGTTCTCAACTTCGTAAGTGAATTTAATGAAATCATACCGGCTATTTAATTTAGAAACAAAATCATCAATATTTACTTTATTTGTATCAAAAATCGCGAAAATATCATCCACATACCTATACCATACCCTTGGGAAATATTCGAATTCTTGACTGGCTTCGATTTCAAACTTACTCATGAATAAATTGGCTATGAAAGGTGATAAGCAATTACCTATAGCTGTTCCTTCTTTCGGAACATAAAATTGATTGTTATATTGGAAATAATTTTGTTCCATACAAAGTTTAGATAATGTTAAGTACTCACGAATAATTTCGTCTTCAAAGTCATTCATTCTAAGTAATTCTTCGAGATATTGTAAAGTTTGTGGAATTGGCACACTTGGGAACAAAGAACTAACATCAAAAGAAATTAAGACTTCACCTTCATTAAGAACTAGATTTTTTGTTTTATAAATGAATTCTAACGAATTCTTCACTGCGAAACTATTTAATGGTAACTTCTCAAGTTCTTTTGATAACCATTTGGATATTAAGTATGTGGGTGATCCGACCGATGAAACAATGGGTCGCATTGCTTTTCCAGGTTTGTGAATTTTGGGTAAGCAATACAATTTTGGTATGGTCGGATTACTCACATCTAATTTAAATTTTAGCGAATCGGAGACAAGGTTCTTACATTTTTTTAAAGAATTTTTAACCTCTGATATCACTCTCAGTAATGGGTTTCTTGTTCCCTTTTCATAAGGGCCAGATTCGATAAGATTATCTACGCGTTCAAAATAATCTTTCTTATCCAATATAACAACCTTATTTCCTTTATCCGCTTTTAAGTAGAAGACATCTTTCTTTTTCAATCCTTTAACTACTCTCTCTTTTGATGTTAGTTCTTTGTTCCCAAGTGTGCCAATTCCACAAACTTTACAATATCTCGAAGAATTACTTAGAATGAATGACTTTGAAGACGAAATTATTCGTGAATACATAACATTATCTAAACTTTGTATGGAACAAAATTATTTCCAATAAACAATCAATTTTATATTCAGAAAGAAGGAACAGCTATGGGTAATTGCTTATCACCTTTCATAGCCAATTTATTCATGAGTAAGTTTGAAATCGAAGCCAGTCAAGAATTCGAATATTTCCCAAGGGTATGGTATAGGAGGGTTGTTGCTATTTTCGCGATTTTTGATACAAATAAAGCAAATATTGATGATTTTGTTTCTAAATTAAATAGCCGGTATGATTCCATTAAATTCACTTACGAATTTGAGAACAAAGGACAATTGCCTTTTCTAGATATTTTAATTATTAAAAATAATAATAGATTAGCATTTGATATCTATAGGAAGGACAGAGTAACAGATAGATATATTCCTAATGATTCATTTCATTGCAAACAACATAAATTAGCCTCATTACATTTTTTAGTTCATTGTTTAATCACTTTCCCTCTGAATAGAGTAAACTTTAATAAAGAAAGGAATCGTATTAGAAATATAACTAGAGTTAATGGTTATGACGACGACTTAGTAAATAAGCTAATAAATAGACATAAGTTTAGGTTTAATATTCAGAATTCTACCTTTTTTACACGCGAAGAAAATAAAACCAAGTATTTCTCTATACCATATAATCCGAAATATGGCAGGGGACTCAATAAGGTATTTAATAAGGTAGGCCTCACCTTAGTCTATAAGTCATCAGACAATCTGAGGAATATCTTAGGAAATCCCAAAGATAAGGTTCCTAATTGTGAGAAAAGTGGAATTTATGAATTTAGTTGTAATGATTGCGACAAAAAGTATGTTGGGCAAACTAAAAGGTCAATTAAAACACGATTTAAAGAACATTTAGCACACTTAAAATACAATAGAACAGAAAAGTCTAGCATTACCGAACATGCCCTTGAAACTGATCATACTGTAACATTAGATAATCTAAGATTAATAAAAAATGTATCTGATAGGAGATTGTTAAACGCATACGAAAGTATGGAAATCATAAAATGTAAAAGTAGTTTAAATCAAGACAGAGGGCCTATTCCTTATAGTCCCTTCTACTGGTTACTTGACCGGAATTGATGGCCTTGCCTATGTCATTAGTTCCGCTTGAGTAATTCAAGGGTTAGGCTAAGTATAAATAGGATAGATTTGTAGTTTAGCTTTAGTCAATCATCGCTCCTGATGAAGCTAACATGGTTAGCGAAACGCGCGTCGAGTGCAAAAATAAAGTGTTTGGTGTAGTGGTGATTATATACTGAGTAGTATCATTGTGCCAAAGATTCCACATTCCCAACTTAGTAAAAAATAAATATCTGTCATGGATATTGGGTGAATCTAAAGTTATAACGGTCCAAAGTTTCAAAAAAATGAACCCACCTGAACTCATAGAGGAGCGAATGTAATTTGTTTTAATATGTTCGTTGAGGTTTGTAGATACTAAAAGTAACATTATCTGCCATAGAGTCTGGTTCTTTATCAAAATGCGCGCGCGCCGTCCTCTAATTTGTTTTTCTCTCAAATACTATACACATACGCCAGTGTCTCGAGAGACGCTCAAATCACCATTGAAACAGTTACAAACAGATTAATATATTTATTTAATTTGCAGTGCAATTTCGCTCTATTTTTTTTTTTATATTTAACCTTTAAATTTTGTTTATATTTATTACTTAAAATTTATATTCAAAAGCCCCAAAACCCCTTTTAATATGTAATTAAGAAAATTTAAAAAAAAGTTTTTTGGTAGCTATATTGGATAGTAAAGGGTGATTCATTTAGAGGTACTTTTTGGGGATTTAATTGCAGATTGCACATGCGTCGTGTCAACTGAAGTGGCATTCCTGTTCAGTAGTGTTTGACAATTCATAATGGAAAGACTTAGCCCGGCACAGCGTCTACAAATTGTTCAACTTTATTACGAAAATGGGCGTTCTACGAGGAATGTGTATCGGGCGCTTAGAGCAACTTATGGTCCACATAATCGGCCTACCGAACGCACAATTCGCTCTACCATCAATAAGTTTGAGACCCAATTTTCATTATTGGATAATGCTCGACCGAATAGACCACATCCAGCACGTAGTGAAGAAAATATAGGGGCGGTAGCGGAGAGTGTACGCGAAGACCGTGAAGTGTCGATTCGTCGCGGTTCTCAACAGCTTGGCCTGTCAGATTCAACAACTTGGCGTATTTTACGTAAGGATCTTTCTTTAAAAGCATACAAAATTCAACTAGTGCAACAACTGAAGCCGACCGACCTTCCGAATCGTTTCCGTTTTAGTCGTTGGGCTCTTCACAAGCTTGCAGAAGATCCACTGTTTTCGAGAAAAATTTTGTTCACCGATGAGGCCCATTTTTGGCTTAATGGGTTAGTGAATAAACAAAATGCCCGTATTTGGGGTGATGAACAACCTGAAGAGGTTCAAGAGCTGCCATTAAAACCAGAAAAAACAACTGTTTGGTGTGGTTTATGGGCCGGTAGAATAATCGGTCCATATTTCTTCAAAACAGAGGCCGGCCGGAATGTTACTGTGAATGGTGACCGTTATCGCGCCATGATAACAGACTATTTGATGCCAGAAATTGAAGCCCGTGGTCTCGACGAAATTTGGTTCCAACAAGATGGCGCCACTTGCCATAGAGCCCGTGAAACCATGGCTTTACTGCGAGAGCAATTCGGCGAACAGATCATTTCACGCTTTGGACCAGTGAATTGGCCGGCTAGATCATGTGACATCACACCTCTTGACTTTTTCCTATGGGGCTATGTAAAGTCCAAAGTCTACATGGATAAGCCAGCTACAATTGAGGCATTGGAGGCCAATATTACTCGAGTCATTGGCCAAATACCACTCGAAATACTCACACGCGTCATTGAAAATTGGAACTTCAGAATGGACGTTGTTAACCGTAGTCGCGGACAACATTTGAAAGAAATTATCTGTAAGAAATAATTGTAAAGAATGGTTCTTTTATATGATAATAAAGATTATAAAATAAAATTGTTTTTATTCATTTTTTTTTATTTAAAAAAAAGTACCTCTAAATGAATCACCCTTTACATATGAAATTTTTGATTTTTAACATGACAGACAATAAGTGTGATCCAAAAAACCTCAAGAATTAAAAATTTAAACATTTAAAACGTACAATAATTTTTGCCGCATTCGGTTAATGCCAATACAACAATGACCGAATACTCCATCAGCCACCCGGGGTTCCACTGTGTTCTTTTTAAACTTTGAGCGTTGCGGCTCCACTCTAGTGTATGTTATGTGTTTTTGGGTCGCAGAATCTGATCGGCAATAAGTTTTTTGAAAAAATGACCTATTAACTGTTATTAATAATTTTTTAAGCAATTATCTATAAAAAGCTATTTGATATAATTTATTTTTATAATAACGAAATCTAAGTTTAATAAGCGCCCCACCCAAATCTTTTTAGGCATATTTCGATCCACTAAATCTATTTTTGCAAAAACTGAACCTTTTTATTTTTATAAATAATTTATTATAAACAATTATGCTAATAAACAGAATTTTAGAGAATTTATCTCCATAACAGCAAAATCTAAGCTTTTTACGAGCTCTACGTAAGTTTTTTAGATGAATTTTGTCCTGCTGTCTGAATTTCTAATCCATTTTCCCAATTTAATTAATTAAAAATTAAAAGCTAATAAGTTTATTTATATGCATTTAAATAAAAACATTGTGTTAAATTCTCAAAGAAAAATGAATATAATTTTAATAAATCATCGGTAATAATAAAATAATTTAGTTTTTGAAAAAATGAACAGAGAATTTAAATTTAGCAAGTTAAATAATATTATATTAAGTTATTATAGAAAAAAAATATTTATTTATTTATTATAAATTAATAAATTTTTAGCAAAAAGGAATTAGAAATTCAACTTTAACGTGTCAAAAAACATATAAACTCATGCATCACAGCTAAGTAATAATGCGAATAAAGAAAATCAATTTATTTATAACTTAAGCTTTGCGTTAAAAATACAGAAATTCTGCTGATAAATGCAGGGACTGGACTTCATGGCACATATTCGGGATTTCACCTCGTATTATAGTATTCGAACACTAATTCATTTATCTGCCACTCTCCAATGAGTTCAGGTGGGTCCAAAAACTCTACAGGTTCAAAAGTTCGTAGAAATTCAAAAAACCGGGATCCAGGAAATAATATTTTTTCACTAATTTTTGAGCCCACACTAACCATACTTCGAATATCTGCCATTCAGCGATGAGTTCGTTTTTTGAGCCCATTTTTTTCAACAAAAAAAAATTAAATTCCCTCAGAAACCGGTCTCCGTAGCAGATATTAAAGCTATAGTATCCTCATAACATATAAAACTGCCACTCTGCGATGGGTTCACTTACCCTCAATTTTTTGCAACTTTCTCCCTCCATAACCATGGTAGGAACCGGAATTTGGCTCTATAACTTGTATTTTTTGGTTCTGTTTGTCACATTTAATAAGTGATATATTTATCTGCCGCTCTTCGATAAGTCCAAAATTTCGATTATGAGCCCCCGGACTATAGATGATTTAAAATTTGAAAGAACGCCCGCATCCGAGCGAGCTGTCTTTCTCAAGCTGCAGTGAAAATTCACTCCATAAAATTCTATAAAAAGTAATATTTATCTAATATTTTTGCAATAACTAGGTGGTAAACTGCCATCATATTTTAACAAACTATAGCAAAATAATTTTTTTACGTGTATATAATTTGTTGTGACTTTTTACTTTTTAATGCACATACGACAACAGAAATTGTAAAAAACGTATGCTTCTGATCGAAGAAAAAGTATGGATTCCTATCTTATACGTGTTAAACATCTGAAACTTTTACAATTAATTATGGTAAAACGGCGTGGTAAACCATCTTTATATTGAAGCAGTGAACGCATGATGCTAAAATCTATTATTTCTCAAAATTTCAAGCAAAACCACTTTTAACAGTTACTCGTAAGAAATACCTTAACTTTAGTAGACTATAAGCATAAACTTGATATGATCCAAATTTTGAATTTTTCTTTTGCTAAGAAAAAATTCCAAAAAATATAATTTTAAATATTCAGGGCATGCAAACGGTAAAATAAACAGTAGTCTACAGAATTTTTTACTGGTGAGAGTAACAATTTTATGTTTCATCTTTTAATTTTCTCCATAATAATTATGGTAAATGTCACCGTTCAATTACACAGCCCCACAAAAAAAAAAGTGGGGTATACTTTTGATGCGATATATCAGATCCGTAGTATTTTTGCCCGCTGATCACGAATCTGACGTCAGAATATCGCCATCACATCTCAATTTTTTTTTCTAACCTCAAAAAATAGGTAAAAATTAGTAAAAATTAAGAAAAATATACTCCTAAAAAATTGATTCAAGCTTTTTCATGAATCCAAAGATGTATTAATATGTATTCGGACACGCTAAGCTAATATTCATCGGTTGGATTGAGCCATACAGTTCTGTTTTCTTTCTAACCTCAATAAATCAGACAGATATAGTGCTTCTCGAATGCAAAAAACGAATTCAAATTAAAATTCAACCGATCCTTACCAAATTTGGTACACAGGGATTTTTTGGGTCGCTGATCACGAACCTGAGGTTGGATTTGCAAAATTGAAGATGGCAGATGTTTTCGCGCCATTTTGAACGCCGATAAAATTCATCGGTCGATTTTTATTCTTCTACCTGCATCCAGGGCACCTCCACGTGGTGACGGTGGGCAACGGTGTTACTCCACTAGCCGGCAGAGTCCCTGGATAACGGCTTAGATGCCGTCATGGCAGGTAGAAGAAAGAGAATTACGATGCAGGGACTCGGAAACCCAGTATCGGCGGTTGGTCAGGGTGGGAAAGCGGGCCCGCAGCCGTTGTCATCCAGCGACCGTAGCTCTTCATGTGTGGGTGACTTGGCTCATATAGAGTATAATGCTACAAGAAAACGGTCTCACGGTACAAGGACTTTTCATAAGTGCGATAAAAACAGTGATTCATTTTGTTATATTTGCTGTCAACACGTATTGAGTAAAATGGGGTCACCGATAACGGATAAGATTAAAACCTTATATAAGGATTGTTTTAACATTGAAATACAGCACCAGGATACAGATTGGGTTCCCCACATCATTTGCAGTTCTTGCAAAATTATGTTGTATCAATAAGAAGGCGATTGAATATTCCAGACCAGCAATATGGAATAGACCATACAGTGAAAATGATTGCTACTTTTGTATGAATGTTGTATCTAGGCATAACCGAAAAAATAAAAGCACTATTACTTACAACGATGTTTCGACAGTAACAAGACCAACTAAACTAATTCCGCCTCCTGAACCACTTGATGCTGATGTTATGGAAACAAATGATTTCACCTTATCAGTTCATGCCGAAAACATTGAGACTGTCGAAAAAGATTCAAACACTGTTACTAATGAATGTTCTAGTGACAACCTATCATATACTAGTGACACAGATAAAGAATTTCTACCATACAACCGTAAACCAGAACCAATACTCGTATCACAGTCAGAACTTAGTGATCTAGTCAGAGATTTAGGCTTATCCAAAGATGGTTCAGAGCATCTTGCTTCCTTTTTAAAGAAAATACATTTACTTAAGCCAGAAGCTACGATTTCTTATTATAGAAACAGAGATGAAGAATTTCGAAAATATTTCACAATGGACGAGGAATTGTCACTTTCATATTGTACCGATGTAAAAGGTCTAATGGATGAATTTCAAAATAACTCATACGATCCTGAAGAATGGAGACTGTTCATTGATTCTTCTAAACGGAGCATTAAGGCAGTTTTGCTGCATAATACCAACGTTTACGCTCCCATTCCGATTGCTCATTCCACAGTTATGGAAGAGCAATATGAAAAAATGAAGCAGCTATTGATAAAAATAAAATATGCTGATCATAACTGGAAAATTTGTGGAGATCTGAAAATTGTAACAATATTGCTTGGCCAACAGTCAGGGTTTACACTTTATCCCTGTTATAAATGTCTGGGAATAGCAGAGACAGGGAACGGAAAAAAATTTGGCCAATAAGAGAATCGTTCACTCCTGGTGAAAATAATGTATTGTTTCCACCATTGGTAGATCCAGGAAAAGTTCTTATTCCCCCGCTTAACATTAAGCTTGGACTTATGAAGCAATTCACGAGAGCATTAGATAGAAAGGGCCCATGTTTCAAATATTTGCATAAAAAATTTCCGAAATTTTCTGAAGCTAAAATTAAGGCAGGCGTATTTGACGGGCCACAAATAAGAGAATTGTTTCAAGATTCATTATTTGTTACTAAAATGAATAAAGTTGAAAAAGCTGCTTGGCTTAGTTTTAAAGAAGTCGCAACAAACTTTTTGGGAAATAATAAAAGTCCTAAGTACAAAGAAATAGTCGAGAAAATGGTAAAAAATTTTCAAACATTAGGTTGCTTAATGAATCTAAAATTACATTTCCTGGAGTCCCACATCGATGATTTCCCAGATAATCTTGATGACTACAGTGAGGAGCAAGGGGAACGTTTTCACCAAGATCTGAAAATCATAGAAAATCGGTATCAAGGACGATGGGATGACCATATGCTAGCGGGCTATTGCTGGTCGCTAAAAAGAGAAACAAGTCCTCAAAAGCGTTTGGGCAGAAAGCCTTTGAATAGGTCATTCGCGGAAAAAAAGAACAAGATACAGCCAAAAAAAGGAAAGTTAGGCGCGGGTCTAACCTTCGCAATTCTAGGGCTTAAGGTTCTACTATTTGAGAGTATATGGTTTAAAAGTCCTGGTTTTGAGTTTATTGGGTCTCATTTTTAAAGTTACAGGGTTATTGAGGTCTATTTTTTGAGGTTACAGGGTGTGGGAGTCTAAGGTTTCAGGGTTTAGGGTTTAAGAGTATCAGGTTTGAGGATTCCCCAACTGTATATCAAATTTGGTAGGAATCGGTTGGTTTTCAAAAATTTTGTCCGCCATCTTGGATCCACCATATTGGATTTTGCAGATCTGACCTCAACCCAAAAAAACCCCCGTGTACCAAATTTGGTAAGAATCGGTTGAATTTTAATTTGAATTCGTTTTTGCATTCGAGAAGCACTATATCTGTCTGATTTATTGAGGTTAAAAAGAAAACAGAACTGTATGGCTTAATCCAACCGATGAATATTAGCTTAGCGTGTCCGAATACATATTAATACATCTTTGGATTCATGAAAAAGCTTGAATTAATTTTTTAGGAGTATATTTTTCTTAATTTTTACTAATTTTTACCTATTTTTTGAGGTTAGAAAAAAATTGAGATGTGATGGCGATATTCTGACGTCAGATTCGTGATCAGCGGGCAAAAAAATACTACGGATCTGATATATCGCATCAAAAGTATACCCCACTTTTTTTTTGTGGGGCTGTGTTATTGGACTAAGAAAAACTGCATATAAATAGTAAGTCAAAAAAAATTATTAAAAAAGATCATATCGTCGCCACCACGTTTAAGTAACGAATGTGAAAAATCACGTTTTTTTTTTTTTTCGTTTGTTTTCCACTTAGAGCCCTTTAACGGAGCTTGTGGTAAAATATCAAACCGCTTCTGCAATTGGAAGAGAGCGAATGAGCTGTTGTACTTTAACGAATATACGGTTTTTTCAATACTTACTATGCAAAAGTAGCGAATACGGTATTCGATTGTTTACATGACATTAGAAAGAAAAAGATCCATTGCATTATAACGAATGAGTCATGTTCTTTAGTTTACATTTAAAATTTTTTCTATAATATAATTGTTATTCAGTGTTATCTAACGAGTATGGCATATTCGCTAATTTTTTGTTCTAGGGTCGTACATTTTAAAATCTTATGTGTTGAATATGCCACATTCGCTGGTTTACTGTGTTACAAAATCTTGATTCAAGTGGTGTTTTATATGGATATTTCTTGAATATCCGAAATGGGTTCTAAGAAATAAACCACTACAGCAGCTGTGCTGACTATTCACGGAATTTTTTCGCCCTCTTTCCTATACTAGGACAGCATTGTGATTATTCCTTGAATTTGTGAAAAAAAATAATTATTTTCAAGAATACCCTCTCCTATGATTCCAATATCGTTAAGCTCAGGAGCTCAGTTTTACATTTGCTTTCTCATGAACAACAGCCATGACGTCTTCAAGAAGGGCTCAATTTTTGAAACGTTTAAAAGAAAATGTATTTGGTTCAAGTAGCAACACTTATGAGCCAGGTAAGTTATTATTTCATAATAAATTAGTACATTATTTTTTCCAAATACGATGACTTCATAAAAATTATGATTTTTTTAATTATGAAATAATTCATTTTGTATAGTGATTTTGAACTACGAGATAAATACAGATGCCTCCATAGATACTGCAGCCAATTCAACGGCACAAAAAATTGATTCTCCAGAAATCCTTTTAAGAGAAGGTGAGATTTTCTTATTAATTCGACTTGTATGTTGGTGCAACAATGTTTTGATTTTCAAATTTAATAATCCATTTAATTTTTTTTTTCAGATCTCTTTCTTTCAGACAATGATGATTCGGATCAGGATCAAACGTTTGTCCCAACCGTTAATGACGAAAAAGATGACAGTGAAGACTACGACGAACGTGACAGTGCTAAAGAAAAAAGTAGGTTACTAACAACTTATTGTTTAGTTTAGTAATTTTTTCTGCAACCTAAGTTTTTCATCCAAACAATTTAGACCCCTATAATAATTAAGTTGGAAATGTGGAATCTTTGGCACAATGATACTACTCAGTATACGAGGCTGGTTTGAAAAGTCCGTGCAAAGTCCGAGAGATGGCACCACCGGCGCGTATCGAGGTCATGTTTAGTTAGTAGCATCTCTTGAATGAACGCACACCAAGTTTCAGCCATATTGGTCTATTTCTTTGTGTTTGGCATTCGTGTGAATCAAGGAAGTCGAGTGATTTTCAAGAAATGGACGAAAAAGAATTTCGTGTGGTGATTAAACATTACTTTATGAAAGGCAAAACGCCTCAGGAAACTAAAGAGAAGCTTGATAAACATTATGGTGACTCTGCACCTTCGATTAGAACAGTTTATAAGTGGTTTCAAAATTTTCGGACTGGCCATATGGGCACAAGTGACGCTGAACGTTCTGGACGGCCTGTGAAGGTTACGACTCCAGAAATCATTGATCAAATCCATGATATGGTGATGGATGACAGAAGAGTTAAGGTGCGTGAGATTGCTAGTGCTGTGGGCATCTCGACTGAATGGGTACATAATATTTTGCATAAACATTTGGACATGAGAAAGCTATCCGCAAGATGGGTGCCGCGATTGCTCACGCTTGACCAAAAACGGAATCGTGTGAAGTGTTGCAAGGATGGTTTGCAGCTGTTCCAGAAGAATCCGGAGGACTTTAAGCATCGTTTCGTCACTGTGGATGAAACATGGATACATTACTATACTCCTGAGACCAAACAACAATCTAAACAATGGGTTACCAAGGGGAAATCTGCACCAAAAAAGGCGAAGACCGTTCCTTCGGCCGGAAAGGTTATGGCGACTGTCTTTTGGGATTCGCAAGGGATAATCCTCATCGACTATCTGGAAAAAGGTAAAACTATTACAGGTGAATATTATTCATCGTTATTGGACCGTTTGAAAACCGAGCTGCAAGAAAAACGCCCGCGATTGGTCCACAAGAAAGTCCTTTTCCATCACGACAACGCACCAGCACACACCTCAGCAGTTGTGGTCGCAAAATTAATGGAAATAGGATTCCAACTCGTTTCACGTCCCCCCTATTCTCCAGACTTGGCTCCCTCGGACTACTATTTGTTCCCCAATTTGAAGAAATGGCTGGCGGGACAAAGATTTTATTCAAACGAGGAGGTGATTGCAGACACTAATGGATATTTCGCAGACTTGGACAAATCCTATTATTCGGAAGGGATCAACAAACTAGAACATCGTTGGACGAAGTGTATAAGCCTAAAAGGAGACTATGTCGAAAAATAAAAAAGGTTTACCCCAAACACATAAGTAGTTTTTATTTTTGCACGGACTTTTCAAACCAGCCTCGTATATCACCACTACACTAAACACTTTATTTTTGCACTCGACGCGCGTTTCGCTAACCAGGAAGCTAACATGGTTAGCGAAACGCGCGTCGAGTGCAAAAATAAAGTGTTTGGTGTAGTGGTGATATATACTGAGTAGCCCTATAATAATGTAATTGTACATGTTGAAATTAACTGTATGATAATAATATTTTATTATATTTCAGAGAAAAAGAAAAAACACACTAATAACATTCAAGGTGGTACTCATTCAGTTGGGGGCAAAAAATAATCCAAATCCTGAAGGGTATGATGACGTCTATGCTGCTGCTGAAAATAATATTGACATTCCATCAACTTCGATGTCTGCCCATCTTCAAGAAGTTATGCAACCTTGTCTTCCCACCGAGGTAGTAAGTAGCTCATCTGTAAGTAATGATCCTGTAACGTCAGTGAGCCCAAAAAAGATTTAAGGGTAATCCTGATAATTGGAAGCGGAATAAAAATAAGATCCTTCGTCTGAGCGGACAAGAATATAAAATTATAAAAGGGAAAATAATACCAGCCAAGCCTCTCAAAGTCTCCCCCTGTATTAATAATCCAAAACATGATTGTTCTATCAAAATCCCCGACGAAGGTAGCCAAGAAATATATAAAGCTTTTCATTCATTCAAAACTCTTCAAGACCAACGTAACTTCCTCATACATCATATTCGTTTGGAAAAGCCTAAAAGATTTGTTTCTGTGAAGCCGCGAAAAGCTGTCACTAAAATTTACACACTTACATTTCAAAATGAGGCATTCACTGTATGTAGGGTTTTTTTTTTAAATACATTAGGTATCAGTGAGGGTCTTGTAAGAGGGGCATTTAAAAAACTTTCTTCTGACGGTGTTTTAGAATCCGATCAAAGAGGGAAATTTTCGAGGCCAATTCTAGAGAGTACGTTAAATTTTATCAAGCAACACATTTTGTCTTTTCCTGCAGTAGAGTCCCATTACTATAGGGCTAATAATGATTTCAGATTTTTTAAGTTCTGATCTTAATTTAAGAAAAATGTTTAATTTGTATAACCAAAAATGTCAAGAAAAGGGAATGAATAATTCATCATTCGAGTCGTACCGTAAAGTTTTCAGGACCTACAAATTAAAATTTCACAAACCAAAAAAAAGACTTGTGCAAAACGTGCGTGAATTTCAATGAAAGTTCTGAGCCCGAAAAAAATAAAAATCGGGATGCCTTTGACAAACATATAAATTTCAAAAATGCAGCTAGGGCTAGGAGAAACGAGGATAAAGTAGCGGCGAAGGAAAACAAATCGGTTCTATCATTCAATTTTGACTTACAAGCCGTATTGCAGACCCCAAAAGGTGCTGCCGGTCCCTTTTATTATACTCGAAAGTTAGCAGTGTACAATCTTACCATATACAACCTAGGACACGGGAACGGGCATTGCTTTACATGGGACGAGACAGAGGGAGGGAAAGGTAGCGTAGAGATTTCCACATGTATATTTAAGTACATTTCTTCAGCGCACCCTGAAATTGAACACATTAGAATGATGTCTGATAATTGTGGGGCCAACAAAAAAATTTTAACTTTGCTTTAACGTGCTTAAATGCTATACAGTCTCACCCTAACATTAAAATCATAGACTACGTCTATTTTCAATCAGGGCACTCGCAAATGGAATGTGATTCAATGCATTCCAAAATAGAATCAAAGGCAAAATATACCCCAGTTTATACGCCTGACGATTGGGCGGAAATAATGAGACTAGCTCGGGTACATCCAAATCCCTTTGTCGTCACTAAGTTACTTCACGATGACTTTTTAAATTTTAACCCTTTACAATATAAGCTAATAGAAGAAAAAACAATACAAAAAAAATCAAAAGCTGTGCTGATGGTTTCAGTACAGAAAAGAAGAATTAAATAAAGTATTTGTAAAAACATCTTTCAACGATATTGATTTCAAAACGTTAATTGTAAAACCAAAAAAAAGGAAAGCTTAATAAAAACACACCTCTTCCTTTGCCATTTAATTCTTATTCTGATAGGCTTGGTATTTTATTGGCTAAGAAAAAGGATCTTATTAAATTGTGCGATACAAATTTAATACCGAGGCGCTACCACACTTTCTACCACCAACTTACCACCTCCAGTGAAGCAAGGGGCAGGTTGGATGAGACGGACGCAAGTGAAGAAGAAGAAGAAGTATAATTACATGATAATTAAAATTATATAATTTCATTTTGTTTACATAAAACAATACTTTTGTGTCAAAAATTTTTTTGTAACTAGTTTTCCTAATTTTTTTAGATACGTTTTTCAACTTGTTTGGAACAGTTTATAAGCCTGGTAAATATTAAACTTAAACTTACCAACTGTCTAAAATTTTGTAAAATAAAGTTTTGCTTAACTGAAAAACATTTTTTCACCAAATATTATGATACTTAACCTAACTAACCTAAATAACAGTCATTAATACTTTATTTTTTTTGAAAAAAAAAAGGAAAGCTAATGGAAAACTGACGAAAGTGGCGATGCAGAAAAATTAGGTGATAATTGACGAATGTGGCACATTCGCTACTTTTCTACCAAACTGGTTCCCAATTTACACAAATTGAACATAAGATGTAAGGTATAACAGTTTTAATTAATTTTATTAATTTACTGGGCGGGATTTTGCAAAATAAAATCATATAAACACAAATCTAAGACTCAGACGAGTTGGTGATTTTTTTATTACAAACGTATTCGCAAAGGGGAAGATCAGTTTAAACTCAAAGTTCTTTCTTGCTCTCCTGAAAAGTAGCTATTTTCACATTCGTTACTTAAACGTGGTGGCGACGGTATAATGCAATATTATTAAATAAATACAATCTTTCCTGTACCGAACATAAATTTAGTAGATCGTCATAATATCTAAATAATAAGAGACACGGAAAACATCTTTTCACGTTTGGCAAACTTGGTTTACTAAGCATAGACAATGGATTCGGGGTTGTTATTTAAACTGACAACTACTTTAAAAAATTACGAAGGTTGTTTCAAATTGATGTTGCCAAATTATCCGAACGCAGAACATAAATTCGGGACTATGCCACGTTAAGGTACATCAAACTAGTAAGAGGAAACGTTGGTTAATTAATTTTTGTTGATGTCAGAAAAATTTAGCAATACGTTTTGTGGTATAAATAATTTAAAATTATAACAAAATTAAAAAATGTCCTTAAATTTAAATGTTTCGCCATACTTTTACCTCCACACACACAGTTGCGTGGCGCTTTCATCGAAAACGATATGAGAAATAAAACAGTGTAACCGTCAATCTGTTTAACTCTTGTGCTTTATATTGAACAATAGAATAATAGGACCAATATTTTTTAATAGAAATTTAAATGGGGGCGGTATATAAAATTGTTGAAAATTAGGTAAAACCTAATAATAGAGAAATAATCTGGAAGCAGGCCCGTACCCCCTCTAAACAAGATTCCCGCTATTCGCTACACAATAACTACATTTTGCAATTCCTTTTTAAAACATACTATTCTTGTTCTGCATATAAGCGGAACACTATTCTTTATTAAGAAGAAGCCGTTAACTGAAGACCATCTTTTAGCCGAGTACAATTACATCGAACCAGTAAACACAGTTATAGTATCAAAAAATATTTATACTGTCATTAAGTTCGTAAGCAGTGCGTAAACTGATTTGTGAAAAAATAATATTGTTTGTTAATGGAGATCTGGTGCATTTCAAATAATATGACTGTTTAAAGATTCTTGTGATTTTTATTAGCAGTATTCGTTTTGGCTTGCTACCAACTTTTTAAATAAAGTATACAACACCTAAAAGAAAATATCCCGCAATGAATTCACGTACTGAGCAGTTATGAATAATTTGTTAATTATTTTCTGTTTAATATAATAATAAGAACCATTCGAATTTTATTTAACCAAATACGTTTTTTTTTTTCTTTCATAACAAAGATATCCTCTCAATATATTAGTTCCTATGCATAGATGTGGGGCAATCCAAAATTCCCAGATGAAGGCTATCAAATCTGAAGTAGTTACTTTTAGTAAGTAGTGCCCCTTCATTGGAATGTATCGACCCCACCGTTTTTTCACTGGTCGAAAACTTTTAGAAGGTCGTTGTTACCACTGTCCTTAGCCCCGCCTGCGATTAGAGTTATATTCTCTCAACCGGCGACCCTTTAACTGCATCTACCATAAGTCACGAGGTGCCAAATTAGGGTATTACAGTCATGGATTCTTCATCAAAAAATGTTGCTTACAGAACGAATTCTAGGCCGGTGCATTTTAGTAATGTAGCAGAAAGCTCTTCCTGCTCTAAATTTTTGATCTTTGTGAATGGTTTATTGAAGTCCGGCAATGATTTAAGACCTGGTTGCAGTCGAAGGTCTTTCGGAACGATCGTCGCTTCCTTGAAAGTTCGGCAGGCATTAAATTATGAACACCACTCTAAAATTTGCGTACGGCTCGGGAATTTGTCCTCAAATACTTCCCAAATCATTTTATATGTTTCAGCAGCACTTTTTTTGAGTTTAAAAAGGAATTTCACAATCATACTCTGGCTGATTTTTTCACATCTTTTGTAAAAATCACAGAGAGGTACAATTAAGTTCTTGCGCAAAAATGCATACATATCAAACTGAACTAAATAGCAAGTTGAAACTTGTCTTGCTGCATTTGTTTTGGATGTACTATTTCGCGTTCTTACTACATGGCATTAATCTTGGAATATTTGAAGCACAATTTTACATAAAACTTAGTCTTCGCTTCTTTAGTGATAGGTATGAGACATTCTATAAAAATAGCCTAAATTTCAAATTTATAACAACTAGCTTTGAGAATTAAATCGTTTTTTGCCTTTCAAGTAACAAAAATCTAAACATGAATTTGCATCTTCTAAGCTAAGAGCAAATTTTAAGAAAGAATATAAATTATATATTAAATTTATCTTCTACACCCTATATTGTTTTTATTATACCAATTTACTTCAATTTATTTAAAACCTTTTCCAATAAATCACCACCACGTTTCCATCATATGGACCAATTTATGCTTAAAACATTTTATCTCTCAACTCTTAAACAAGCAGGGCAAGATAAATTTGTTTACCTCTTCCCCTTAAAACCGCCTTTGGCACGATCTGTATTAATAAGAAGCTTTTGCAAGCTTTTCATTGATTTTCCTTCTATTTGATTGATTAAGCGATATAAGCATAAAAGCCTACATTAGGTCGCATATTTATGAAAGAAGGGCACTTAAGCTAAAGGGAATAACAGACCTTTCAAAATTCCGAATTTAAATCAAAATTTGCATATTTATGGATAAAAAACTCTGTAGCTGTAGGTAGGTTAAAATAGTAATGCTGATTTAATTGTCAAGAAAGTATATCGCTACTTCCTAGTCAGTTAGTAATCCATATATATATATATATATATATATATATATATATATATATATATATATATATATATATATAAGACAAATGTAGAATAACTCAACTCCACGGGCCTTACACTCCTAACAAAAGGGGTAGAAAAGCCATAAGGATTAAGTAAGTAATACAGACCAAAGTGATTTCAGATAATCGAAATTTCGGTTAATCCGAATTTTTTTATAAAATAGAATGAATACAACATTGCAAATTGACTTAGAAGCTAGACACGATATGCTATTACGTACGTAGGTATTTATTAAAAAAAAAATAGAACAATTAGTTTACTTATTTTATGTATATGTACGGAAAATCCAAAAAAAAAAAAAACTTAAAAATGAGGTAATTTTTAACTGCACTCGTTTTGCGTTAGCTCTGTTTTTGGCTGCAATATCTCTCCAACGTTTGATAAGCAAAACGTCCGTAGCGGTTGCATTTTCTTGTTGTTCTACATAAGTTAACGCTTTTTCTAGGGCCTCTAGTCCTGCTGAATGTGACATTTTTACTGGAACATTGTCAGTGGCTTCTACTTTGGTATCATCATCGTCTTCACTGTATATTTTATTAACATTTTTGCATACACTTTTAATTAATTCTTGATCAGTCATTTCATCTTCCACACTATCACTGTTTAACCATTCACAAACATCGGTTTCCGTAACACTTTCACATCCTAATATTCTTGTAATAATTTGATGTAAACTTTCATTATCTTCTGTTTCTGCCTCTGAGTAATGTCTCTCTTCTTGTGGAATCAATTTTGACCAAGATTTTTCCAGGGTACTACTCCTTACTTGATTCCAGGCTGAAGCTTTCCAATATATAACATTTTTCAAATTTATGCAAGTTGCTCCGCACTTTGGTGAGTGGGGGCGTTGTCTAGTAACAGAAAACATTTTCTAGGATATCCATGTTCTTTTAAAAAAAGTTCCACTTTGGGAACAAAATCTCCAAAAAACCTGTCTTTAAATAGAGTCGCGTTTATCCAGGCATTGTATTGATTTTTATACAAAACAGGAAAAGCATTGTGATGAATATCCTTAAAGGTTCGTGGATTTGCTGACTTAGCAATACATAATAATGGGAGTTTATGTCTTCCAGAAGCATTACTGCATGCAAGAACAGTAATACGTTCTTTGCTACGTTTGTAACCAGGTGCTCCAGCTTCCATTTTGAAGCTAAGGTATCTGACGGCAACATTTTGTAGTTCAAGCCTGTTTCATCACAATTATAGATTTGGTCTGGTTGTAAACGATTCTCTGTAAATCTTTTGCAGCAGATACATGAGCCAACAATCTTTCTCCACAAACTTTCAGTTGACGTACACCATGTTTTTTTTCCACCTGTCTAGCCATCCATCACTTGCAGAAAAATTTACAGGCGCTTCAATAACCGGCAACTCTTCGCTTAAACCCACTGCCTTATGTTTCAAAATTGTTCCTGAAATTGATATTCCACGTTCTCGATTCACCGTTTTTCATACTTTTTCGTGCCTGTGTGGGCGATGACAAAACACTACACCATTTTTCAAGTTTTTCGAGATTTTTTCTCCACTCTGAAACAGTACTCACGGTTACACGTAAATCCTTCGCTGTATTTTTAAGAAGTTCACTTTTATCTAAACGTTGAATTGCTTCAAGTTTCTCTTTTAAGGTAATAACAACACGTTTAGGCTTATTATTATGACGCTCCATTTTGTAAAATATCTATTAAAACGAAACTATTACCTCTGCGATAATAGTAGACGTAATGAGTAACGAGTAACACTCGTCGACTAACCAAAACATAGACAGCGGTGAAATTTTAGACGTCGGGGAGTCCCCGACGCGTTAAGGAAACCACTCATCGTCTGTTTCAAATAATGGGGATTTTTTCGTTTAATGAGAATACAATTTGCTCTTTAACAGTTTGTTTCGGATAAGCCGGATTTCAGATAATCGCGATTCGGATAATCAGGATTATACTGTATTCAAATCAAAAACAGTATGTAATGAAAGACTGATTTTGTCAATTTCCACTTTACTTTGTTTTACAAAAACCGTATGACGCGTTTCGCTATCACTGTAGCTTCGTCTGATACAAAATGATATATAAATGGAATGTTACATTTTAATAAATACCCTAAGGTAAGTAAGTAATAAAAATTATTTCTACGTACTAATGAATATTGATGGGAAATCCATTCTGAACTTTAATTGTTGTATAAATTACGCAAAGGTGAGTTAGTATAGGTTGGGTAGGTGGATGATTCTGTTCATTTAAGATGATATATCAATTTTTAATTCAATTTTTTTCTGAATTTTCTAACAGATTTAATTTGACTCTTTTGGTTTGTATGTGTAAAATTTTAAATTTGTCTTCAAAAGGCTGATTGGATTCTGTTAAATGATTACTGTAGGCTGGATTCTGTTTTGTTTTTTAAATAACTACATTTATGCTCTGAAATCTGAACTTCGAAAGAACGGCCTGTCCGACCTATGTAACTTTTAGGACAAGAACTACAATTTAACTGATATACTCCAGATTGTTTTGTTCTATTTTGGTTTTTTAATAAATATTCTCAACGAGTTGTTTGTTCTAAAAGCTATGTTGATATTATATTTATTTAATTTTTCCTGATGTGTTACCAAAACAGACTTCATATAATGAAGTTAATTAAATTCAATATGGTACGAGAAGTCAACAATAAAATTAATTTTGTTGACTTGACGATAACCAGACATTACAACAAATATAAATTTTCTATTTTTCATAAACCTTCACATACAGATACTACAATAAATATAAATTCAGTTCATCCTCGGCAACAAAAATTGGCGGCTTACTACAGTATGTTGCATAGACTTGTACGAGGCTGGTTTGAAAAGTCCGTGCAAAAATAAAAACTACTTATGTGTTTGGGGTAAACCTTTTTTAGTTTTCGACATAGTCTCCTTTTAGGCTTATACACTTCGTCCAACGATGTTCTAGTTTGTTGATCCCTTCCGAATAATAGGATTTGTCCAAGTCTGCAAAATATCCATTAGTGTCTGCAATCACCTCCTCGTTTGAATAAAATCTTTGTCCCGCCAGCCATTTCTTCAAATTGGGGAACAAATAGTAGTCCGAGGGAGCCAAGTCTGGAGAATAGGGGGGATGTGAAACGAGTTGGAATCCTATTTCCATTAATTTTGCGACCACAACTGCTGAGGTGTGTGCTGGTGCGTTGTCGTGATGGAAAAGGACTTTCTTGTGGGCCAATCGCGGGCGTTTTTCTTGCTGCTCGGTTTTCAAACGGTCCAATAACGATGAATAATATTCACCTGTAATAGTTTTACCCTTTTCTAGATAGTCGATGAGGATTATCCCTTGCGAATCCCAAAAGACAGTCGCCATAACCTTTCCGGCCGAAGGAACGGTCTTCGCCTTTTTTGGTGCAGATTCCCCCTTGGTAACCCATTGTTTAGATTGTTGTTTGGTCTCAGGAGTATAGTAATGTATCCATGTTTCATCCACAGTGACGAAACGACGCTTAAAGTCCTCCGGATTCTTCTGGAACAGCTGCAAACCATCCTTGCAACACTTCACACGATTCCGTTTTTGGTTAAGCGTGAGCAATCGCGGCACCCATCTTGCGGATAGCTTTCTCATGTCCAAATGTTTATGCAAAATATTATGTACCCGTTCAGTCGAGATGCCCACAGCACTAGCAATCTCATGCACCTTAACTCTTCTGTCATCCATCACCATATCATGGATTTGATCAATGATTTCTGGAGTCGTAACCTCCACAGGCCGTCCAGAATGTTCAGCGTCACTTGTGCCCATATGGCCAGTCCGAAAAAATTTTGAAACCACTTATAAACTGTTCTAATCGAAGGTGCAGAGTCACCATAATGTTTATCAAGCTTCTCTTTAGTCTCCTGAGGCGTTTTGCCTTTCATAAAGTAATGTTTAATCACCACACGAAATTCTTTTTCGTCCATTTCTTGAAAATCACTCGACTTCCTTGATTCACACGAATGCCAAACACAAAGAAATAGACCAATATGGCTGAAACTTGGTGTGCGTTCATTCAAGAGATGTTACTAACTAAACATGACCTCGATACGCGCCGGTGGTGCTATCTCTCGGACTTTGCACGGACTTTTCAAACCAGCCTCGTAAGTGTCCCCTTATCTGTAGATAATTTTAGTAAAGAATTAAATCCCATTAAAACAAATTGCTGTTATTCTTTTGATACCATAGATGCAATACTGAACAAAAAATTTAAAAAATAAAATTATTTCTTTAGTATACCCAAAGGAAGAAGATAGGGATAAAAAATATCAAGACTTAACCTATTTTGGTAACACATCAGAAAAAATTAAGAACCACTTAAATAAATAAAATATCAACATAGCTTTTAGAACAAACAACTCGTTGATAAAATTTATTAAAAAACAAGATAGAACAAGAAAATCTGAAATATAACAGTTAAATTGTGGTCCTTGTCCTAAAAGTTACATAGGTCAGACAGGTCGTCTTTTCGAAGTTCGGATTTCAGAGCATAAAAGATGTTATTTAAAAAACGAAACCAATCCAGCTTACAGTAATCATTTAACAGATATCAATCACATTTTTGATGACGAATTTAAAATTTTACGCATACAAATAAAGGAGTCAAATTAAACCTGCTGGAAAATTTAGAAATAAATAGAATTAAAAATTCAGATAACATCTTAAATAAACAGAAAGATACCTACCTAACCCATAGTAACGCACCTTTGCTTAATTTATACAACAATTAAAGTTCAGAATGGATTTCTCATCGATATCCATTAGTAAGTAGTAATAATTTTTATAACCTACTTACCTTAGGGTATTTATTAAAATGTAACAACATTCAATTTAGATATCATTTTGTATCAGACGAAGCTACAGTGATAACGAAACGCGTCTACAGTTTTTGTAAAACAAAATAAAGTGGAAATTGACAAAATCAGTCTTTTATTACCTTCGTTAAGAATTTCCATCAGATAACTAAGTAACAATTCAAAGAAAAACAGTATGTTAAAAGAAGGATTTTTAAGATGATAATAATAAGTGATTTAATTGGTCACCGTCTATTAGAATACCTAGCTAAAAACCCCAAAATAAAAAAGTCTAAGAATCCATATCACACAAAGGGATTAGCAAGAGACAGCGGTCCCTAAAACCCTATGTAATGAAAACCGACCGGTTCTAACAGGTTACGACTACCTGCGCTCGGGCGCCCAGCCGGCCACATTTATCGCTACAACGTGCTTATGAAAAGAAATTTTATATGATAAATATATAATTAAAAAAAGTTTTTTGAAAAATCTGGAGGTATGTAATCCCTTAAAGTGTGAATTTTTGTCTACGAATCGAAAAATATCACTCAAGATAAACTGATGACCCAAAAACTTCTCAAAGAATCATTAGGAAACTGGTGTCAAATTATCTTGGAATATTACTTTTGTAGCTGGAATCTTGTCGCGAAAACCATTGTGGTTAGGCTAAAAGAAATAACCGGTCAAGTGCAAGTTGGACTTGCGCAATTGGTGTTCCGCACGTTGATTGCTTTTGAAATAAAATTTTTTGTTACGGAAGTATAAAGACGATCAGGGACTTCACAAAAACATCCCAATTGAGTTTTCAACAAAGTTTTTTCCGCTCTTTAGTGAAAACTGATGACCTTGAAATTTTTATTTTTTCTTTAATACCAGATAAATTATTAAAGTTAATGCGCTTGTGATAATTTTCGTTCAATCTACACCATGTAGAAAATATTCCAGAGTTCTTTTAAAATTTTTTGATCAGTACTTTTCGAGGTAAGGGGGGGACAGCGATTTTTCGCAGTTTTTTAAAAATAATGCAAAGAGAATTGTGCACAGGTGTTACATTATATATATTTTTGAACTCGTCTTTTTACAAGCTTTCATTTGACATCCCACTCGATGACCTGGTATTTTTTTTTTTCATTTCCGATTTCACCCCCCAAAACTAACCCCTTAGATTAAAATTTAACTTTCAAAACCACACGGCTCTAATGAGGCCATCAATTTCTATATTAGTGCCAAATTTCAACTTTCTATGTCAAATAGTGTCGGAGAAAATCGGGTGTGACAGACACCTAAGTGATCTTATAAGTGTTCCTTCCGTACGGAACACTAAAACGGCCTCCCGACGAATGGGAATACATATTATAATGAATTATTTAAACTGAATAAAGCCTGGAAAAGAGTTTTTACAGAAGGTATGCATCCATCTTTTAGAATCTCTTGTATTTGAGTTGTTAATTCCAGTTGTTGGCGAAATTAAGTTCTGTTTAATTTCCCGATATTTTTGAAGAGACAGTACAGACTGCACGACTAGATGAAACAGTTTGTAGCGCTCTAACTTGTAAATTAATTGTATATCTTTCGAATTATTCTTGTAAAGTTCTGCTAGAGCTAGGACGTTTTCATTTAATTTAATTTTAAAAGTCTACAGCGGAATTTTGAAGGAAATAATACTATAATAAAAATAAGTAAGTAGAATATTTAAATTTTTGAATTTAATCTTCAAATAACGCAAAAAAAAATTCGTAAAACGATTTCTTTAGTATTTATCTTGTAAAAAACAGGTATTTGTAAAATAAATACATTAATTGTGGTGAAATATTAATTATAAAAAAAGTGACAGGAAATGGAACTTATACTATTTCTCCAATATAGATATCCAAGGCATTCGACCGTGTTCGACACGATGGATTGTTGGTTACGCTACTCTCTTCTGGTATGTCTGAAAAGTTCTGTTTAGAGCTCTCGGATTTCCTCAAAGAGCGTTCTCAACAGGTGGTGGTCGACTGGTTTCTTTCTAACACCTTCATTATCAACGCCGGTGTGCCCAAGGGCTCCATATTGTCTCCTACTCTCTTTCTCATTTACATTAACGATCTGCTGGAAAAGACCAGAAATCTGATCTACAGCTTTGCAGATGACAGTACGCTTATCTCTTCATCCACTTTGAATGCTCGAACATCGGGTACTCATGCAAATATCTGCAGAGAGCAGGAAATCGTTGAACTTAACAAAGATCTGGAAGAAATTCTAGCTTGGAGTGACAATAACCAAGCAGAATTTAATGCTACAAAAACTCAGGCGGCTGTTTTTTCTAAAAAAAATAACGTCGCTGAACCCAATACAGTTATATCTGGGCACTCCATTTCTCTAGCATTGTCATTTGTTGGGCATTAGTTTGGGAGTAAATATGACTTGGCCTAACCTGAACATTTCGAACTAGAAATTTTTACACTCCACAACAACTGTTAATTCTGTACAAAGCTCAAATTCGACCAACGACTTTAGTCTATTCTACAAGTATTTTCTTGGAAAGTGTTCGATGGATGTCGCCCGCTAAATTCCTCCCAGAGTGGTGCATGTTAGAAGTACACGTCGCGCTAATACTTGACATCCGTATGTGGTTCCGCTTGTTATTCTCTCTGTTTCCGAACGAGTACAATTTACAGCGAATAAAGACCAAGATAAATCGCTTTTTCCGCACACGTTTCGCTCCTGTAGCACTTTAGGGACTTCCCTGCAGTACGTGTGCTAGGCACATAAAAAAAAGACTATTTGAAGTTAAATCAGAAGTAGTGAAAAAAATCATCTTCAGATCATTTAACTCCAAAGGGTTTTTGGAGTTGGAAAAGAAGCTATAATACGGTAAATACAAATCTTTAACCTTTTTTAGTACTTACATGTTTTACTCCTAAATACTAATCCTATATCTTGTTTATTACTGCAACCAAAAACCAGGACAAATATAATACAAATAAAATTTCACAAGATTAAATAAACTCCAAGGAAACATTCAAAATGATGAAAAGGTATATCCATGATGGTTATCAAAAACTTGAGCTCTTAAAGTCCATAGATCTTTACTAAATAAAGAAAAACACATTGGAGATGAAAAACACATGACAAGATCCACGACAATGCAAATACCAGAAATAATTCAGACAGTTATTTCTGCATTCATAGTAGCAATACGTATATATATATATATATATATATATATATATATATATATATATATATATATATATATATATATATATCCTCCTATGTGCCTTCTCTGTTGAGGTTGGCGACCACTATAGCAAATTCGTCTCTTTTCTATGCTATATGTATCAGATTAGAATGTTCCCGTCGGTGTTCGTCCAATCTGTTATGTTTCTTAGACATGATTTCTTCTTTCCACCCAAGTTATTCGTATTCTGTGTGATGCACTATGTGTCCGAGGTAGGCTGTTTTTCTGATACTAATTGTCTGCCATTGTGGAGCTTTCATCTTGCTTAGCACTTCTGCATTGGTCGTTCTGTTAGTCCAGCTGATTCTTAGCATTCATCTGTATAGTCATATTTCGAACGCCTGGAGCTTTTTTATGTCCTCCTGTTTAAGGGTTCACGCTTCGCACCCGTAGAGTAGTAGTAGCCAGATGTAGCATTTTAATCTTGGTAATCTTGTATAGATGGATAACTTTGGGTGACACAAGAACTTTCGCATGCTGATGATGTCTTGGCCAAAAACAAGAGTGTCATCTGCGTATCTCAGATTGTTGACTACAGTTTCATTGATTTTGACGCTTCTTGAGCATTCTTCTAATGATGACTTAATTATATATTCTGCATATACGTTAAAAAGGAACGGAGATAGAAGGCATCCTTGACAGACTCCTCTTTTTGGTTGATATATATATATATATATATATATATATATATATATATATATATATATATATATATATATATATATATTAATGGAAGTCAAAATCATCACCGCGATACAAAAAAAGATTAGTTCCATCAAAATTCAAAACAATGTTAAATTTCTCTATGATAGTAAAGGTATTATTCATTGTAAACTTGTGTTGACTGGTTTAACTATCATGGGTGAGTGTAAAATTAAGTAGTAATTAAATATTCAGTGAGCCTATTGAACCATCTTGTAACGTGATTCGTTGTACCATGGCTCATTACCTGAGCTAGGATCGCCAAAAAAGAAAATAAAATACAAGGCACGTATAGCAAGATATTAAAATGATTGAACTGTTTATATCTCTGGTTGGTGTAAGCAATACTGAAAGTGCACCCGCTATTATCGGGGGTCGTTCAAGCTCCAGTCCGGCAAGACGTTCTTTCTAAGAATTATTTTACGAGTCTGTGACTTAAACGCTCCCAATAGAGGCAGGGAGTGCCTTTAATATTAAGCTTACAGCAGCCAGCTATATAAATTGTTGTACCGTACTGAAATTAAAATAAAATTCTTGAGAGGAAATCTCGTTTAGTATCAGCAGGCATAGCCACGGGCACATGCTATTAAAAATATAAATCATATTACAGTTTTGTATATAAAGTAACAAACCAACGCAGTTTTCGGTTTAAAATAGTTTTATTATACCACTCAAAACCCTTTTATAACCGCCAGTTTCTACATAATAATTCCAATTTTAATATTCATGAATTTGGAAAGTGGGTTTTTAAGCCCCGGGATTGCCTGCAATTTATTTTAAATTGGGAGACTTTTCATATATACAAAGTTAGGGTTTTTATGTCAAGAAAAGCTAGACTTACAGGAATGAAGAATTCGAAATAGTGTATTAAGTGATTAGGTTTTTAAATGCACGAATGAATACAGTATATTATACACAGAAAATTATAATATACACTTAATAACATTGGTATTTGAAAAACTACTATATAGTATAAGGAGCAAACGAACAAACTATGTTCAGCAAGCCGAACCTTAATCTCAATTTCTGACTCCGATGAAGCATAACAATCTCCAATCACCCCTGGTGGTGTGAGACCGGTTCAAAGTACATTAAAATTACTTGGGGCGTCATCAGCTGAACCACACCTCCAACTATAGCTGGATGCAATTAGGTTTTCTAACTTCTTGAGGACAGAAGTGTCTACACTTAATTAAGGAGAAATTCAATTGAAATAACCGTTACTTGATGAAAATTCATAATAATTAAAGTAAACACTCATGTTAGTTCTAAATCTCCACATTATTTTGTATTTTATGATAAGTATATTCGATTTATCTTATATTAGTATAGGTGTGTGGTTGACATTTTAGCTTTTTTTTAAGAACAAACAAACAACTAAATTAATTTCTCAATTATATCAATAGTTTGCACAAAAATATTAACTTGTTGTGTGTCATAGAAATTAAACAAAACAAGTCAATTAATTTCTTGACTTGACTATAATAAATAAAAATAACAAACATGACTTTGCAATCTATTACAAACCAGCACATTCAGATTCTGTCATCCATAATAGTTCTAACCATCCTTTTTTACACAAGCTACCTGCTTTTAACTTTTAACAGACTTCATCATACACCTATGTCTACAGAAAATTATCAAAAAAACTAAAGATTAATAAACAAATACCTTTTAATAATAGATATGAGCCAGATATGATTGACAAAATTATTAACACGCCCAGTTATAAAGGATAATACTGAGCACAAATTCAAAACTCTCACATATACAGGTAATATTACCAAAAAAATTTCTAAAAAATTGTCGAATTAACGTTTAAAATTATCTTTTAGAATTAATAATACGTTAAGTAAACTAATTAAGAATAACGAAAGTAAAACTAATAAAAACCAAAAGTGGGGGTCTACAAACTTAAATGCTCATGTCCAAAAATTTATATTGTCCAAACTGGCAGAAATTTCGAGAAGCGTATTAAAGAAAGTAAAAGGTGTTACCTAAAAGACACATTTAATTTAAATTATGCTTCTCATATTTTAAATGAAAATTATATTTTTAATTTCCAAAATTTTTCATTTAGAAAATAAATCTTATAAATTATATCTTTTAGAAAACATTGAAAATTAACAAACATAAAAATATGAATAATTTAGAAATAGAAAAATTGATCTAAATAGTTCCCCATTGTTAAACTTAAATTGGTTTATGGTACCAATTATTGTAATCCATTTAGGCATCATAGTGATATTTTAGTTATAAGTTATTGTTTAGATATGGTGTATATTCCTTGTTTGTACATTTGATCTGTTAATTACCGATTATCGACGAAGGTACTGTGTAGTTTGGTCGAGAGAGGAGAAGGATGAAAACAAGCCAAGGCTACTTGTGTACTAATAATAAGTTTTGTTCTATCACCAGTTCTGTAGATTACAAGTTATAATAATATATGTGAACTAAAATTTGACAATAATAGATTAAAAAATTAGAAATTATTGTTTAAAAAAAAAAGACTCATGGCGAGTGCGAATAATACCGCTTTAGCTGTGCTAAATACAAACTTATCATTAGAGTTGCTTACGGACTTCAGAGCCATCATATGTCACGAGCTGTGTTGCCAACCCTATTGCTTAAACTGTAGATCTACTGTTTATTCAAATTCTTTCCAATTTTTAGTTTTACCATCTTAATCTAGAGTTTTCCCTAACGTTATAGCGGTAAAAAAATGTAAGGCTAACTAGTGTTCTCTTTCTTTCTTTTCGGATTGGTTTATGACTGGCTTGGCTAAGCCTTATGTAGTTTATCAAATAGCCGTCAGACGGCATTATTTGGTTGGAACTTCGTTAGCTGCGCCAGATATTAATTTAATGAAAACGAGACAAGACTTCAACGACAACAAATCTGACATTTGCATTTGTTACTAATTTAACGTCACAGAATATAATTCAAAAAAATTTAATAAAGGTATGTACGCCTTTCAAAGAAAATATGACATTGAGAACAATGAAGATGCATTTATTTAACAGGAAGCAGACAATTTGCACTTTTCATATTATAAAAATAATTATTCTGAGTTAAGTAGGTTGATTAAAGAAAGTTTTTTATTTGCTAGTCTTATAGAAATTATTTTTATAGTAAACTGTAGATTTCCAGTTTTAGTATAGGGCAATCTGCTGTTTTCTACTGTGTTTTCGTGGAACACACGGAATGATTATATACCATCGTCAGTTACTCTCCTGTTCGTCGGTGTCAGTGAGTGTGCGGTAAACTATCAGATAGTGGAACGGCGAATATGGGTTTGCCAGTGAGACATTATTTCGTGTTTCCATCGCGAGCGTTGCCATCTCCAGTCATCGATTTGCGTTTCTACTTGCTATGCTCGACGGGAGCTGTAATCGGTCATACGCACTCTTGACGGTTTTACTTTTCCTTAGGATTATTTCTTTCATTTTAAACTATTCGTTTTATTTCTTTTTCCTATTTCTTTTACTTTCAGGACATATCTATGATATATCATCGACGGCTGGTAATTGACATATGTACATGTTGATTTACCGTTTCTCCACTGTAACCAAGTACCCACAGTCCTGTAGGCCCTTGACCACATAAATCCACAGAATAGCGCCTAAGATTTTACAGTTGGATACCTTAACCAAGGGTCAACCGCTAGATAGCCGACGCTTCATGTACCAACGCCCAAATAACGTTACAAAGTAGAATAACCTTTTATTCTTCATGGCCTCTTCACTTCATATTTTTAGATAAAGCATGTCAGTATATTCTCTAGTAACTGAATTATGCTATATCATCGTGACGGTGACCGCATTTGGATGAGGACGAGTTTACTAGAATTTGTTTATAATCAACGAGTTGAGTTTGTTCTTTATTATTTACGAGTGGTTGGTAGGCTAGAGAATCTTAGAATAGCCACAAAGTAAATTAATAAATAAAATTGCTCTATTGTTAAATGAACTTTTAAAATTAAATAGAAATACTTTATCATTATTAATATCTCTATTTCTAAACTTCACAAGTTTCTAAAAGAAACTACAATTATCCTCATAGGACTTCTAAAGTAAAAGTACTCTTTTCATAAGCGATAAAGTTAAGAGCACTAGTTAAATAAAAAGTTTGTCCGGTATGAGTGATAAATATCTGGTTTTAAAAGTTAAAAATAGTTTAAAATTTACTTACAGGTACATTTTGTAATCTGAATAGAAAACTGAAGTTCCCTTGAGGAATATTAAATAGATTTAGAAGAAAAAATTTTGTTGTGTACAAGGTGCCGTGTCAAAAACTCACTGCATATATTAAAAAGAGTACCTTGTGAGGACATGTAGAAGCACATTCAATACTTTTTTTTTCGAATTCGAAAATTTTTGGAAAATTAAGAAAAGCGCACAACTGGATTTTACCAGCGCAACCTACACGCTCCTGAAAGACCGTCATTGTACGAACTAGCTAAGGCACAGGCCTGTGTTCACAAATATACGATTTTCTTCAACAATTACAGATTTTCAAATTTCATATGAAACTAATCTAATAACAAATGAAAATAATATAGAAAATACGTAGTAAAAATAAAATTTACTCATAATTAAGCACATTTTTTTATCTATTATTTGAAAAGAAATAATTTCTTGGTAACGCGCGATAACTGGATCGTTGGCGGTTAACAGCTGATTTTGACTTTTATGTTAACAGCTGCTTGGGTTTGGGCAAAAATAAAAATTAAAATTCAACTAGGTTTCTCTGCTAACTTTTCCAAGATTCGTACCGAAATGGTAACCGATTTTTTGTAAGAAATATAAGATTTTTTCACGTTAAAGTAGGTTTAAACGTATTTTTTTTTAAGGTTAAAATAAGTTTAAATGTAACACTTGTAAATGTATCTGTCTATTATTTTTATGTACTTTGTGCATTCGATCTCCATATAAAATATATGTGCGAGATGTATTTATAACTAAAACCAACTGTACCGAACGAGATAACCTCTAACACTTGCTGCTATATTCTACACTTTCTATAAATTTCTTAATTACCAACACTATATTAGTCTATCTTAAAAAAAACCTGCCTTTACCGACGATATATTGCAAAATTTCAAAATGTTCTCTGTAAATAAACAAACTAAAAGTGAATTTGGCATTTTGATAGAGAGTGTTGGCACTTTTGCACCTTCAAGTAGAGGAGACCCTCAGCTTGAAAAAATTAGATAATAATACATTTTCGCCTATAAAAATATTTAACGTTGAAGAAAGTGGATTTTCCACCGTTCAAAAAAAAACGCAAAGAGTCTTAGGATGACAAAGGAAGAAACAAATCGGCGCAATCATAAGAAAGAGGAGTTAATACGAGAGCCTTGTCATGCCAGTGTGGTTGAACAATTTGTGCTGCCAATGCTTATATTCAAAAGAATGAGACGAAGTCCTGAATTGGAGAACGGTATACCTTCTGAGAGTATTGTCACCACTTCAGACACTGGCTATATTAAGTCAAACTTATTCGTAGAAAAGATGAAACATTTTATAAGCGTAGTAAAGCCAATTCTTGAAAATAAAGAATTATTTCTGCTTGATAGAAATACAATGCATGGAAGCGTTGAACATAGCAAAGTCTAATGGGATTATAATGTTACAACTGCTAGGCCTTACTACTTACCAGCTTCAGCTACTGGACGTTTTTTAAACCTATGAGCAGTTATTATATTCAAGCAATAGAGAAATGGTTGAGGATCAAACCATGTCGTCAAATAACACAATATCAAGTTGCAAGTTTATTTGCAGCTGCTTACCAAAGAGCTGCTATCATAGGCACCATTGTTAACAGCTATAAAGTCGCTGGAGTTTGTTGAGTTTGGCCCGTGAACAAAAACATCTTTCCCGAACATTTGTTTAAAGTAGCTGAAAATATAAATTCTTTCTCTTTCAAACAAACTCAAGTAATGAGAGCACATTGATCTTACAAGGCGCTTTTATTATTACCACTAATGAAAACAAGCAAATTAATCAGCAACCTTATGACTACGAGTAGATTGCCACATTTAAATAGCGAACCGTCTACTTCGGGATTTAATCCTAAAGCTTTAAAGAAAACTGTGAAACCTTTATGCCCAATACTACAAGAAATACTATACAAAAAACTCAATAACAAAAATAATACGATGAACCCAACTCTCTAATAACCTGAACTAAAAAGCTCCCAACAGTCAGTCGACGAAGATAATAAATCGTTTGTTATCTGCGTAGATAGCCGATAACAAAAGAAGGTGTTCTTGTCGGCGATTTATAAAAACTTCTTTGTAATCTTCAGAAAAAAATAAAGCCAAACAAGGTAAAAATTTTAAAACCTCCTTCAATAATTTTTTTATAATGCTGTTCTTTTTACAATGAGGTAAATAAAATTTTACTTGTGTTAAAATTTTTAGGTATTATAATAAAATATTGAAATATAAGACTGTGTAATTAATATTTGGTGTCAAGAAGAAATTGTTTTAAAAGGTAACAATTTTTTCATTTTTGTTGTATTAAATTTATTTAGGAAAAACCTATTCAAATGTGAACAACACTGTAGGGCTTACATTTTGGTTAACGCTCAGCGAGATTGTGGAGTTATATCGTACACCAGTGGCAGCATGAAAAAATATTCACGTCATTATTTCTTTAGAGACGATTATCAATATATATATATATATATATATATATATATATATATATATATATATATATATATATATACACATACATATATACGAGGCTGGTTTGAAAAGTCCGTGCAAAAATAAAAACTACTTATGTGTTTGGGGTAAACCTTTTTTATTTTTCGACATAGTCTCCTTTTAGGCTTATACACTTCGTCCAACAATGTTCTAGTTTGTTGATCCCTTCCGAATAATAGGATTTGTCCAAGTCTGCAAAATATCTATTAGTGTCTGCAATCACCTCCTCGTTTGAATAAAATCTTTGTCCCGCCAGCCATTTCTTCAAATTGGGGAACAAATAGTAGTCCGAGGGAGCCAAGTCTGGAGAGTAGGGGGGATGTGAAACGAGTTGGAATCCTATTTCCATTAATTTTGCGACCACAACTGCTGAGGTGTGTGCTGGTGCGTTGTCGTGATGGAAAAGCACTTTCTTGTGGGCCAATCGCGGGCGTTTTTCTTGCAGCTCGGTTTTCAAACGGTCCAATAACGATGAATAATATTCACCTGTAATAGTTTTACCCTTTTCCAGATAGATGAGGATTATCCCTTGCGAATCCCAAAAGACAGTCGCCATAACCTTTCCGGCCGAAGGAACGGTCTTCGCCTTTTTTGGTGCAGATTCCCCCTTGGTAACCCATTGTTTAGATTGTTGTTTGGTCTCAGGAGTATAGTAATGTATCCATGTTTCATCCACAGTGACGAAACGACGCTTAAAGTCCTCCGGATTCTTCTGGAACAGCTGCAAACCATCCTTGCAACACTTCACACGATTCCGTTTTTGGTCAAACGTGAGCAATCGCGGCACCCATCTTGCGGCTAGCTTTCTCATGTCCAAATGTTTATGCAAAATATTATGTACCCGTTCAGTCGAGATGCCCACAGCACCAGCAATCTCACGCACCTTAACTTTTCTGTCATCCATCACCATATCGTGGATTTGATCAATGATTTCTGGAGTCGTAACCTCCACAGGCCGTCCAGAACGTTCAGCGTCACTTGTGCCCATATGGCCAGTCCGAAAACTTTGAAACCACTTATAAACTGTTCTAATCGAAAGTGCAGAGTCACCATAATGTTTATCAAGCTTCTCTTTAGTCTCCTGAGGCGTTTTGCCTTTCATAAAGTAATGTTTAATCACCACACGAAATTCTTTTTCGTCCATTTCTTGAAAATCACTCGACTTCCTTGATTCACACGAATGCCAAACACAAAGAAATAGACTAATATGGCTGAAACTTGGTGTGCGTTCATTAAAGAGATGCTACTAACTAAACGTGACCTCGATACGCGCCGGTGGTGCCATCTCTCGGATTTTGCACGGACTTTTCAAACCAGCCTCGTATATATATATATATATATATATATATATATATATATATATATATACATACATATATATATATATATATATATATATATATATATATATATATATAATGCTGTACCATCTTAGTATTGGCTATCTTGAATTTGTTTTCTCCACATTGTTACGATTACATCTTTCCTGTCCTTTCTAATCTTGCTAAATGTCTTGCCCATGTCCAGTTTGATTTTATTATTATGATTTTGAAATCTTTCATTTTAGTATGGCTCTAATCCATTCTATAGGCTTTACTCACATTTCAATCTCATATAGTAGCTCCGGGATGATGATACAGTGATTTAATGTTATTGTTTTCACTGATATATTAAATCTATTATTTTTGTTTTGTAATATTTTTTTGTCTTAGAAAAGTTGTCCATGTGATTCTTATTCATAATCAAGTATATGTATTGTTCTAATTCTTCTACCGTCATTATATTTAGCATCATCGCAGCATCAGTAGTTGTGTTGCTAGGAACACATCATTCTCCTTTATTATTTCTTTCATTTCCAAACAATCTTCTGTAATAAGTACCATAACGTCTGCAGATAGTGTGTTTAATTTTAGTCGTTGAATGTTTATATCATGGATTAAAATGCCCAGTTTTTTAACATATTCTTGTCTTATTCCTCTTTAAGTTTCTAAATGTGATTTAACTATAATTTTCACTATATTAGTTATTTCTATATTTATGTGTTTGATGTGTTCGATTTATCTTGAATCTAGACGGGAATTTTGTAGTGCATTTGTAATTGCCGATATTTCGATTAATTTAGAGGCCTTATAACAGTCTATAAATGATATGTTCTAACCCTTTCCTGAGTATGTTTGGAAATGTTGGTATGTGATCAAGTGGAAATATTCTTGTCTAGACAGGTATAAAACTTCCTATAAATTTTTGTAAAACTAAACCATAATAAAATTATTTATTTAATTCAGATTCTTTCCCTAAGCCAATTCAACAAGAAATATCGATTTTAGTTTATAAAATATAAGTACAGTGTACAGTTAAAGAAATGAAATATCAATTATGGATCCAGCGTATCTAGTTACTAATTAATGGGTAAGAAAGCTTTCCCGAATTATAAAATTAAATATTTTAAGTACCATTCTAAAGTCTACTGTAGTATAAAAATAGCACTTCGATTGATACACTGCAAGAGATTTACTTGAAATTCAGCTATTTAACCAAAAGACTACATAATTTATATAATTAGTTGATACGTGATAGAAATTCATTCTAAAATGATGGAAATCAAACGCAGTTTTTTGTTAATATTTCCATTTCATTTTTATTACTACGGCGGTCGTTTTGACTACAATAGTTGTAAGTAGCCTAAAGAAGACACAGTGCTGACGAAACGATCGTCGTAGTAATTAAAATAAAGTGAAAAACTTTGATTCGTTTCTATTATTCTAGAGGTTTATACAATTTTGTGACATATGATCCAAATAACTTCATTTTATAAATCATTGCCCTAGATTTTTATTATTTTTAATTAATGAAGAACAATTTTGTAAAAAATTCATGATCAAATTAATATTTAAGTGTTGCAGAAAAACTTATTTAATCAGTAAATTTTATATAATATTAAATTATGTAGAATATCAAATGCTAGTAAAATTAACTATTGATATTCTAATAGCTTATAGTGCTCTAAGCCTCCGTCATAGTTTTTAAAAGTATCTGTTTCCAGGAATACTCCTGAAAACTATAATCCCATTAAAAACATAAAATGTAAAAAAATGTCTCGCAACGCAGTCCTTCCACCACAAAAAGTTGTGAGATCTTTTGGAAAACTAAGTCAGTTATTTTAGTTAGTATTTTAAATAGTAGATTATACTTATGTGATTATACTTTATTCTTAAGTGCACTGTTTAGACTTACTTAGCAATCGAAATAGTAGATTATTCTTATATGATTATGTTGCCGTGCGATTGCCAAGTCATTATATTTATGATAGAAGTAAAGAAGAAGTCTAATATTGATACGGTCACTATAAATGTTGGTAGGTAACTAATTAGATAACAATTTATGACAAAGTTTTTGAATAGGTGCTGCCATAGATACTAACTAAAATAACTGACTTGGTTTTACATGAGATCTCACAACTTTTTGTGATGGAAGGACTGCGTGGCGCATTTTTTTTACATTTCATATTTTTGATGGGATTTGTATTTTGAGGATCAATCTTTACTTCTTGTACTATACCGATAGAACCGTTGACTAAGCCAAGACTCACGTCAATATTTCGTCTTAACATGACTTTTGCTCCTATTTTAATAACTATAGTATTTCACTTAACAATTTTTTAATTACACGAAGTAGGTAAGTATTATTAAACGAATATATTTGATAAATGAAAAATATTGTTAAATATAATATATTAATTAATAAATAACACAAATTATTCATAATTATGGATTTTTTAGTGATATACGACGTATAATTTACTGGGACTCACGGTTGACCTTGCATAATGCTATGTATGGCTGAGCGCTCTCCGCGCTCTATCTCAAAGACGGTTAAACGTATATAAAAATGTTTGGAACAAAATTTATAGAGAATTTTATGCTTTACAATTTCTATAATAGATGCAAATATCATTGAAACCATAGGAAGTGAGATATTTGCGAAAAACTGATTTTTGTGACTTTTGACCTTGAATATCTTAAGACGCGGATACGAGATTTTATGAGACTTTTGAGACAACTTTTAGAATGCCAAAATAAAGGTTTATACAAGTTTACAGCTTATTATCTCTCATTCCGAGGTTAACCCTCTTTTTTGGCTTAAGTGACCGTACAATTTAGAAAACGAGACTGAAATTTCGGGATGTTTCAGTTTTTCCTTCCTTTATAGGCTAAACACTAACTAAATTCAAAATTTGAAGTTTGTGTGTCTGCTACAAGTACTTTAGAATTTTCATGATCGGTGAGTTTGTCAGTGACAAAATTAAAGAACTTCTACTGGCGATAGTTCGTAAACTATAAGGTATAAATAGTAGGTAATTTAGGAATATAGCTAGTATAGTATGTCCTCTTAGTCACTGAAAATTCAGGCTTCTAGCTTTATCCACAACAAAGTTACAGGGGGTCGAAAGTGCCGTGAGTGGCTTCGAGAAAAGAATGGTACGGGTGTGCTTTCTGCTCGACTTGGAGGGGGCATTGCCGTGCCGTACATATTATTCGCATTCTCAGTCTGCATTCATAAATGTTTTTGATAGTTTAGAGTTTTAAATGTCAACTGTGTGATTATTTTTAATATGGCTGTACATTTGTAGAACGGTTAAAGTTAAAATTCACATTTCATAAGCATTAAAGTTAAACAAAGTAGGTAAATAAAAGTATCTACGGTATTGGAAATGGATATCGGTTTTAAAAGTTTAAAATAGTTCGAAATTTACTTACTTACATTTTATAATTTTAGTAGCAAACTGAAGTTTTAGGTTAAGTTGCTCCAAGGAATATTTAATGGATTTGTACGGAAAGTTTTCATTTCGATGAGACTTCTTGCGAAACCTAAAGTAATATAAAATTCTATGTATAACATTTTATATTAATAGTTGTTGCTTTAATAACAACGAATACCGATATTAATACGGTTTACTGATTTTCTTTTACTCTAATAAAAATAAAACTTGTCAGAACAGATTTATTATTGAAATATATTTTTGTAACAGAGTAGGAGGCAGTGAAAAAAAAAACACGTCATCTTGTTATGAAAGGGCGGTATTTCGTCGTTATCCAAAACCGGTTTAAGTTATCTATGTTAGCGTTTCTCGGTTGTGTTAGCTCAAAGATTCATATATAACTGGCAAAAAGGTAAATTAGATATTTTGTTTTCTAATTCATACTTACTTATGTACATTAGTTATCTTATAGTAACGTTGCCAGATCAGTATATAGTTGTAAAACCTATACCAGACCTAAGTGAAGTCGCAAGGTGGGTGATCTCATTTACATTACAATGACAAAGCTGATTTTTTTATATGTTGCTCTTTATTCACTAGATATACTGTATTTAAAATGACAGACCGATATCACGATAATTATACACCCCCAGATGAGGTCAAACTTGACAGACTTCAGTTCCTTTCTTGCATATAATACGTAGGCTGAAAAGTTTTTGGTCTAGCTACTTAAAATACATTTGTTTTGCAAAATTCGACTTCACTCATCAATACAGTCTCCTTCAAGAGCGTTACAATCAGTCCAACACTTTTCTTACATTTCTATATCTTTCTTGTAGAAGGATTTGTCTTTGCCTTCCAAAGAGGCTTCAATTTCGGCGATAACTTGGAGCCAAATCTCTTTCCCGCGAGCATTTTTTTGAGATCTGTCAATAGATAATAGTCGCAGGGGTCCAAATCTGGATGATGACTTGTGACACGGTGCATTGTCTTCATAAAAGACCCCTTTTTTTCTGTTCATTTTGGCCCGTTTCTTTACGATTTCTGCCTTCAAACACACCAATAACTTTATATAATATTGGCTATTGATGGTTTGTCCCTTCTCAGCATAGTAGATGAAAATTATTCCATGCGCATTCTAAAATACAGAGGCCAAAACCTGCCCAGCGGACTGTTGTGTCTTTGGTCGCTTCGGGCGGCTTTCACCAGCTGCTGCCCACTCAGCTGACTGCCGATTTAATTCCGGTGTATAGTGGTGGATCATGTTTCATCCATTGTCATATATCGTATGAAAAAATCCTTCTTATTGCACTTAAACAGGTCCAAACAGCACTCAGAATCATCAACACGTTGTGATTTTTGTCCACTGTGAGCAAGCGCGGTACCAATTTAGAACAGAGCTTTCTCATGTCCAAATCTTCATGCAAAATATAACCAACACGTTCTTTTGATATCCTTAGGGTGTTAGCTATCTCACGCAATTTCACTTTACGGTCATCCAAAACAATTTGTGGGTTTTTTTTTATGTTTTCCGGTGTAACCTCCTCCTTTGGGCGTCCACAGCGTTCAGCATCATTTGTATCTGTACGACCGCGTTTAAATTCAGCATACCAGTAAATGATGAGTGATTTTCCAGGGGCGGAGTTCCCGTAACACTTACCAAAAAATTGATTTGGTTTAACGGTATTTTTTCCCCTCAAAAAACAGTGTTTTATCAACAAACGAAGTATCAAAAGTAGCGTCACTAAAACGGCTATAACTTGTAAACTAATCGTCAAAATGTCACGAAATTTTGACACGTATCGTACGAATCATACGAATTTTTTGAAGAGGGAGAGATCTATGTGTCAGACCAAAAACTTTTCATCCTAAGTGTTAATTACGATGAAAATAGTAGATTTAGATATTTTACAATTAATTATACTCTTAAACGTTCATATTATTGTACACACTGATACTAAAGCCTGAAGAAAATTTAAAAAAATGCACAATACGGAGAATAGCGCGCCTGTGGTCGCCCGTTTAATCTTTAAGTGGCCGAACGCTGCGTGCATATTATATTTTTTGTTACACAGCACTAAGGTTTTTATTTTTAATGTTCCGTACGGAACACTTATAAGATCACTTCGGTGTCTGTCTGCACACACCCGATTTTCTTCGAAATTATTTGGCATAGAAAGTTAAAATTTGGCACTAATATGGGAATTGCTAGCCTCATCAGAATCGTGTAGTTTTGAAAGTTAAATTTTGACTTAAGGAGTTAGTTTTGGGGAGTGAAATCGGAAGCGAGTAAAGAATTTTTGACCAGGTCATCGAGTAGGGTGTCAAATGAAAGTTTGTAAAAATATGAGTTTAAAATTATGTATAAAGTAATACTTGTGCACACTTTTCTTTGTATTAATTTTTAAAAATTGCGAAAAATAGCTGTTCCCCCCTTATCTCGAAAAGTACTGATCAAACAATTTCAAAAAAATTCTGGAATATTCTCCACAAGGTTTAGATTGAACGAAAATTATCACGAGTGTATTACCTCTAATAATTTATTTGTTATGTAAAGAAACAAAACTTTCAAGGTAATCAGTTTTCAGTAAAGATGGGAAAAAACTTTGTTGAAAACTCATTTGGGATGTGTTTTGGGAAGTCATTGATCATTTTATACCTCCGTAACAAAAACTTTTATTTTAAAAGCAATCAACGTACGGAACACTAATTGCGCAAGTCCGACTTGCACTTGACCGGTTATTCCTCTTTGCATAGAGTTACGATAGATTTAATGTTCTTAGTGTAAATAGCTATTTATTGAAAAATGAGTCTAAAACATGGTCAATAATCAAAAATCGGCCCAGACAGATCGATAGAGAACTCAAGAACGAAAAATTTAAAAAAATATATTAAAATTTCTTGAAAATTGCGGTCAGTATTATCTCCATTGTGCGTCCCTACGCATATGAAATGCTTGGCTTTTTTTGAAATTACTTATCTATTAACGGTTAGATTATTTACAGAATTATGTCAATTTAACAAATGACGAATAGGAAAAGACTAATAGCACAAGAAGGGTGAGAAAAGATTGATGACAAATGACAGAAGAGACGTGATTGTCGATATTAGAGAAAGGTGATGTTGCAGAGACTGGTGGGGGATAATGAAAGCGGTAGAATGACGACTACTTTCTTTTTATTGTTGCGTTTCTGCAAATTGTCAGTAGGTAAATATTCGAACTTAAAAATGTAAAAGTCCTGATTCCGAGGCAGTTATGGTTCTGTGAGCAAAGTATGTTTTACTTCAGGCAGGGAGCTGACCTAACCTGTAAACCTTTCTCCTTTATCCTGGCTTGGGACAGGCAATGATGATAGAAATAA